>CM061147.1:25697652-26909527 GCA_030710495.1 Labroides dimidiatus | reverse complement strand
CCAAGTTTGTCTGTGATCTCGTTAACAGTTAAGGCGTTGGGGAGGTCCTGTTTGTTAGCAAACACCAGCAGGACAGCATCTTTCAACTCGTCTTCACCTAACTGGAGGGGGAGAGAAGAGATTAGAGCATCAGTCACGAGATTTCATGTAAGGAATGACTTCAAAATAACGAGAAAATTATAAAAGAAAAGGCATCTTTGGAGCTTTTTGGGTTAGCTTTGTGAAGAAGTACAGATTCTGATTTTCCAGCTGATGAAAATGAAATTACAACTTGTTTGAATTTAGCGGTGTAGCTCTTTCAGACTGTACAGCACTGTTTTAGCTGATCAGGAAATGACAACCCAATTGCACGCTTTGCAAATCCTTCCATGTGATCCAACTCAGCCATACCGATCACTGCATCTTGGCAACTATTGCTGCCCCAGAGTGTGAATGAAAAGCATGCAGAGGAGAGGTGAGGGATCGCAGCCAGAGAATTAAGCTTCATTAAGCTACTTTCACATGGCTTTCTCTACAGCGGTGAAAATCAGAGTTTGATATCAAGAACAGACTCTCACTCTTACCACGTGTACATTTTTACTTGTGTTAACGGTCTGGACAGCTTCCTCTTTAACCTCCAACCTTTTTTCTGCTTCCTCACATATACACACATCTTTTAATCCTATTCCATCCTGTTTAATATCTGCAAACATATCTGCACAGATTACACTCATTGACATTATACTGAGGGTTTTTACAGCCACCACTTCAATCTGACAGAAGCCGCACTGCCAGTCAGTTTGCTCACATCAACTCAATGTTTTGTTTTCATGCATTTTATTTTAGATTACTGTCTCCAAGCCAAATAGTCCACAAAAACTCAAGCTGTCACAGATGATTAGTTTCATTTAGAATGACAAAAACTATTTTAAAGAGGAGCTAATGAATACTTTAATATGGTAATTGTCAAATATTCCTGTTGTTGTCCATGTTATTATTATTTTTGTTTATTTTTATGTATCTTTGTTTTCTTTTCTTTTCTTTTTGCTCTCTCTCTCTCTCTCATTGTTTTTTAAAAAATGGAAAATTAAGTTTGAGCTGTATGGAAGAGTGATGTAATGACACATTTCATTAAAAGAGAATTAAAAAAATAAATAAAATTATAAAAACACTACACTCTGAGAACAACTTAACTGATCAAATATGAAAGAGGTGTTCACTAAGAGTCTAATTTTTCTTTAACCTCACGTCACGCTGTTTTGGTGACTCATAAAGAATGTGTACACACCCACTGTAATAAACATGTTATGTCAGTAACTGAAGCAGTATGGGATATTTACAAATCCGAAGCTGGAGGGATTATGTCCTCGTATGGTTGACGTATTCAGGAGAAGTTAACACCAACGACTACCGGATTTCATTAGTTTATCGAGACAGATGCAATTTACAAATTCATCCTACAAATTAAGATATGAGGCGACTCTGCTGAGGAAGCCAGGAGATAGAAACTATGATTTAATTTGTCCTGATTAAACTCCATCACAGAGTGAGACAACGTGTTGCTCTGATTCCGGAACAACTTTTCTGCATCTCATAGCACAAGCATAAAACTATACATCTGTATCAACTTTCTCAAAGCAGAGAGAACGTCTTTTATTTAAACCCAGTCCGCCTGAACATATCCAACACTTACCATCTTTAAAAGCTCATCGGCAGCCTCTCTTGCTCGTTCTCTGTCGTTACTATCCACTACAAAGATGAGACCCTGGTAAAGAAAAGGAAAAATAAACAACAACCTGGAAGTGAGAAGTCCATAGTTTTCTCAAATGTCTTGATTCCTTTTATGAAGGAAAATGTAATCTAGTTTGTACAGTACTTAATTTTTTTTTACTAAGTTCATGATGTTTGTTTATGCATGTATGTAACATACATATAAGCTCAGAAACAGACAGCTTTTATAATCCAAGCTCAAGTGACCAGGAAAAAAAACAGTTGAAAGCATAGATGACTTTTTAATCACATGGAAATTAAATACAATGTAACTAATTTTGTACAATTACAAACAATAATTTAAAAGCTATAAAATGGCACTCCCTGTAAAGTGCTTAAGCTAAGAACAAACTCAAGAGATAACAAGAATGTTATATACATTGGTATATTCTATTTAGGATAAGTTTTACAGATAGCTAACCTTCTGTTGCAAAACAACTTTATTTATGTTTTATTAGCTTCCCTGTGAACCCTGCATTATCAAAATCAGCATGAAACTCTCTCATACCTGCGTGTTCTGAAAGTAATGTCTCCAGAGAGGCCTGATCTTATCCTGGCCACCCACGTCCCATACAGTGAAACAGATATTTTTATATTCTACTGTCTCCACGTTGAAACCTGTTCAAAGGTTAGAAAAGATTAAGGTTTGTTCAAATCAATTAATGACCAAAGGACAAAATAAAGCTTGAGAGTAACTGAGAGAATTTGTCTTACCAATGGTTGGGATTGTGGTCACAATTTCACCGAGCTTCAGTTTGTACAAGATAGTTGTTTTCCCAGCAGCGTCAAGTCCAACTAAGGGGAGAAGAAAGAGATTTAAGTCAACTATTTTATCAGGAGAGGGTACATGGATGAACACCTGCTGTAATTTTCACAGCCATTCACCTAAAGCTACAGTCATGAAACAGCAAAGAACAGGCAATAATGTGTTTGGGAGAAACTAATATTACAAGAAGATGATCTTAAGGTCGACTCATCCTAACGCCATGAAGATCATGTCGCTTCCAAACCGACTACAGGAGCAAAAAAATGACACAAAACAGCAATACTGATCGTGTCACATCACGGGGAGTGGGATAATGTTGTCAAGATAACCACGATTTACCTTCTGTATGTTGGGTTAGTGAATAAAAAGTACGTTTTTTAATATATGTACTATTATAATGAGGTTTTCATAAATCTTACATATATTAACTAAACTTTTCATGAAGCACTTAATGATGTGCAGTTTAGTTAAGCCCTTTATAACTTGGAAAGTGGGTAAAATCTGGCATTTAAAGCTATTACATTTATGTACATGTATAAAGATTAGCACTTAAACGACACGAGATCTTTAATACTTCTGTAACCCAGGTTTAAACTATTATTACTTTTATTATTATTTTTGAATTCTTGGAACTTAAAACGTTCTTTAAAACTTGTTCAGAAGAATCATCAAAAGCTAGGTCTTGCTAAAGCTACAAACCGTATGTCCACTCACGACCCAAACAACTTTTACTCACCCATCAAAATCCTCATCTGTTTTTTGCCAAAAAGCCGGTTGAATAAACCCGAAAATGTGAGCCCCATGACGGCTTACAGATTATTAAAACAACAACTGAAAAATAAAGTGATACCAGCCACTTCAGAAAGTGGTTTCTGTTGGAATAACACTAATCTGGATGCTGAGCCCAACACAGGACTACAGTCGACTAACTGCCACGTCCGGGCCAACGTGGAATCCACGACGTCATCATTTTGAATCAACTTTATCAACACGCAGCAGAAAATAAAAGTTTAATAATGCGGTCTGCTGTTATAGAATATAATTTTATCAACATCATGGTATATCGGACACAGAGAGTTTAAAAAATAATTTAAAAAAAATAAAAATAAAAAAACAAGATAGAAAAACAAATTGTTTTCGTCACACGTCGATACCCTGAACGTGTGTGGTTTATACCACTAGATGGCGTTCGTGTCCAATACCTGTTCTTATTGTGTTGGCTGGTGCTGTTCTGACCACCAATGCACTTGGTCTGGAAAGCGGATTACAAACATTCAGCGTTGCCGTATTTACACCATGATTTAGACACTTGTCATTCCTTTTGATTGTACAGAAGACTCAATTCCAGAACGGTAACTTCTTAAATAGAGTATTCCTTTTCCTTTCTATTTTAGCTCACCTAACATGTTGGCATTTATATGAAAAAAGCGCTTACTAAATAATTTTTATAAAATTATATTTAAAAAATATATATAAAATATAGTAAATTTGACTACGACAGTATCCCCAGAGATTCCCTGATGATGGAAGAACACAGTGAAGTGAAACCATCATGGGAGGCACACACTTGGAGCAGGTGGAGTCAAAACAGAAGCACGTGACAAAGTGCAGACATAAGTAGAAGTGCTCGTTGTAAAAAAATCACATTTATACAAAGGTTTTAGAGATAGGCGGTGGATGTACGAGATATAAATCAACTTAACTAAATACTTACAATGGTTCTCCAAGGTGTTTTGAGTGGACATCTGGTAGGCACTTCTCATTGCATTCATCAACAAATTAACAATTAAAACTGATTCTGTTTAGAAATATGTTAAAAATCTATTTTTTGTCTTCATTACAGATTAATGTCCTTACAACTGAATACTTAATTTTGCTTACTCCAAGGTAAAAAAAAATCCTTACTACTAATTTTTCTGCTCTTGTTTTTCATTTGAAACTTTTCTGTCAATAAATGTGAGGTATAATCCAATTTTAAAAAACCCACTTGAGTGTTGAACAGATTAAAAAACCTACTGGGAAGAGGGCAGATTTCATTAACATAAACACTCTTCATTGTTGCTTCATAAAGCTGCCCCTTCTGAAGGATACCACCTTTGCTTCTTGCTTGCTAAAAATGAGTCTGTTTAGTGAGAAGTATAGATAGACTTCCCATGGTGAACCCTGTTACTGTATTTATTACCTTCTTACCTTTTTGGAGTCTCCTCTCTGCTATGGGTCAAAGAAGAAGAGGTTAAAATGTTGCTGGTGTGAAAGCGGGAAAAAAAAATTCAAATCCTCCGTCCTGCCAGTTAGTTTCTGTTGAACCAAGAACATGGCTTTGTGTCATTTTATTGCTTTTTATGAAGGTGTCACATGTGTATAAGATAAGAAGTCCCTCAGACAAAAAACTCTGTGTCATCCTTGAACTCTCTGACCCTGCAATTCATTTCTCAAAATCACTTCAGTTCATCCAGGTGTATGATTCAGCGTTTTGCCTCTTGCTCTGATACTTGATTCTTGTCCATTTTTTTTATTTTCACTGCAGTGTGATTGGGAGCTTCTCTGTTCTTGTGGTTTCATTAGCGAGATGGAGGCAATTAAAAGAACAGGTGAGTGAGAGTCAGGTTGTTGCGTCTGCTCACACCTGCCTGTGTCTTTAAAGTGGGTGTGTCTAGACTTTACTGTCATGTGCAAAGTAGCTGCTCCTACACAATACTCAAAATATGCAGAACACACATTAAAAATACAACTCCAGAAATAAATGTAAAAGTGTGTATAATGCAAAAATAGCAATATGACATAAAATGATATATCAATTTGAATGAAGTATTGTTGGATGGGTGGGCAGAGAGCATGTGTATTCATGTAACTTATGTAACCGGCATTTTAGCACTCTGTGTGTCAGACAGTAGGGAAACTTCAGATTTTTTTTATTCTTTATCTGAAAATCAGAGTTTCCAGCAAACTGTAATGCATTTTTTTTTTTTTTTTTTTTTTTTTTTCAAAGGTACACCTCCTGGTGCAGCTTGCCTCGGCGGACCTCTTGGCCGCTCTCATCCTGATGTCCACAAGTGTCCTGAACAAAGTTAACACCGGCATGGGAGTAATCGTCTGTCAGTACCTCCTACCCCTGTCCCTGGTGAGAAATGGATCATTTCACACTGATTTCTCCAAACCATTTTCTGTGGTTTAATCCACAGAAAAATGAGTGAAATGTTGAGTTAGATACAGAAAGAAGAGATAAACAAATTCCACTGGAACTGGTATCACACAGATTGATGACATAATATCAAGATTTTGTCTGAGTGACATCACTTTTACTTATATGGCATCTGACAAAGTGGAAGTTTGTTTTAGTTTACAAGAATAATGTGCAATAATATGCAATACCCATAATTTATATCAGTATTTGTTCACTAATCCATAACTTATGTCAATATTTATATACCTCATATTTCTTAGAAGAATCAACATAGTTTATATTATTTTTGCATATATTTCCTATATTTTAACCTATAATTTCCCCTCTGGGATCAATACACTATTTCTCATTCTGATTCTGAAGACAGCTTTACTGTGTAATGTTTTAAGTCATGATAATATTTCTACTTTTTCCGTAAGGCAGAATGTAGTAGCTGCCCATTTCATGCTCTTTTAATTCCTCAAAGTGTCACAGTATGTCCTGAATTCTGAAAACTTAAGTCTTCTGATATTTTGTATCAGTGATATGAATAAGGGGCAGAGTGGATATTGACTTTACCGAAAACAAACAAAGCAAAGAATGTAACTGCGTATCACTCAGTCCCTGATTCATTTCAAAATGCAGATATGGAAAATATTTGGTCTTACATAGAGTAAGTATGAAATCAAAGCAGTAATATCCGTTGCACATGTTGCACCAAAATGAATATTTTTCATGGTTTATTGTTTTATTGGTATCAAGTCTTAAGAACCGAATCCGAGTTGCTCTTCTCCTAAAACAAGGAAGGCAAAATAAATCTGTATGAAAAATCCAGAACAAGTCTAAAACAAAAACTGGAAACTGACTTTTTTTTTTTTTCAAGCAGACCGTTATCTACAGGAGTGGGACAATAAAAATGTACAATGGTCAGATGTCCTCATAAAGATAAAAAAAAGCAAATACCTGAACTCTGCTGATGTTATATTTTCAAGGGTCAAAAAAAAAATTAGAAACACAAAATAGAAAATTGCAAGAAAAAATTATCAACATGAAATATTGAAAAGAAACAGACAGCATGGAGGCACAGCTGTTTGCACTGCTGCCTCACAGCAAGAAGGTTGCTAGTTTGAATCCCCGGTTCAGGGTAGGTGTGCCTTTCTGTGTGGAGTTTGCATGTTCTCCTTGTGCATGTGTGGATTCTAAATTGCCTGTAGGTGTGTACCCCACCTCTTACCTTAAGACAGCTGAGAAAGGCTCCAGTCATGCGTGACCCTGAACAAGATAAGCGGTATAGAAAATGGATGGTTGGATAAAGACATTTTTCACAAAAAAAAAAAAAAGCACATTACATCATCTCACAAAAACAAATAACAGATGTATTTGTGCTAAAACTTACTGCGTGTTTCATAAATTGTTGTTTGTATCAGGAAATGTCATGTTTCATACAACATTGTTTTGAAACTGTTCATTTTTCTGTGAAAAGTCTGTTTTTTATACCTCTGAGTTTTTGTAAATATTAATTTTCTTTAAAGTTAGTGTATTTACTGAAATTTTACAGGGCAGTGACATTTTTATAAATCTGGTCAGCAAAGCAGAAATCTGAAAGTGAACAGAGTTAATGCATTACAATAATGTCCTGTAACGCACCACTTAACCCTGAGTTAATATTTGTGTGTGTGTGTGTGTGTGTGTGTGTGTGTGTGTGTGTGTGTGTGTGTGTGTGTGTGTGTGTATCCTTTTGCAGACGTTTTATTTTATTTCCTTCCTGCTGGTGGTGGTCTATGCTTGGAAGTCAAAGAGCCTGATCCAAGGCTGGAGAGAAAGTCCCAGTGAAGATGACGCTGCACAGGTAAGTTGTCTACTTTACTTGTACATCTGTATTTGTACAAAACCACACAGCACTGCTTTAATTATATCTTTCTTTTGTCTGTGTTGCAGAGTCGGTGTAGACTGAATAAAGTAACTTTACCTCTTTATGCCATTGTGTGGTGAGTTTGCCAACTATATTTTTCATCTTGAGCTAAATTTACCTGTTTCAGGTAAATAGTTTCTAATTCTTTATTTCTGTTTGTCTGACATCACAGGATAATGCCTATTGTATTGTACGCCGTATATATACTCACCCCCTTCATAACACCGGCTGACCTGATTACTGCTACTGAAAGTAAATCAAACAAGATCATCGCACATGACAACAGCGAATACTGCACCAGGTCAGTAAAAAATACTTTATAACCAACTTCTTTTTAAATCTGTTTTTAAAGCTCCTGTGAGAAGTTTTAAAAAGTCACTTAAAGATGAATAAAATAAAATAAAATTAACACATAGATTAGAGGCACCACTTTAACCACAGGGGGCACCAAAATCAATTTTTTAAAAAAGTTCCTCACAGGAGCTTTAAAAAAGAATCCCTAATGAAACTTGTCTGTATAGATGTCTCTTTACCTTTCCTGTTTTCTTTTTATCTTTTTCTTAGTTGTATTTTGTTCTTGCATGTCTGGAGAGACTCCTGTTCTGGTCCTGTGAGTATGAAACAGTAATATATATTATAGATAATTAAAGGAAATGCTAACCAGTAGCTTTTACTGATAAGTATGGACGAGGATAAGGGCCAATGGGGGAAAAATAATGTCCAGTATTATTTTTATTACTATTACTCTGAGAAAAAAGTCTGAATTCTGACTTGAGTTTGAAGTCATAAATTTGAGATAAAAGTCACAATTCTGACTTTTTTCATTAAACTCAGATTATTTCTTATTAAGGTCAGAATTCTGAGGAAGAAGTCAAAATTCTGAGTTTAGTCAGAATCCTATTTATTTATTTATTTATTTATTTTCAGAATTTTGACTTTAAACTCAAGTCTGAATTCTGACTTTTTTTCCTCAATATTATAAGTTGAAAGACAGAAATCTGAGCTCAAAGTCAAAGTTCTGACTTTTTTTCTTTGAACTCAAATTATTTTTATTAAAGTTAGAATTTTGAGAAAGAATTCTGTTTTTTATTCTAAGAATTCTGACTTTAAACTCAGAATTCTAAGAAAAAACATTTTTTTTTCTCAGGAATTTGACTTTTTTTCTCATAATGATAATTTTTTTTTAAAAATGGACCATATATTTTTTTTTCCTCTTGTTGCCCTTATCGTCTTCTGTAGATGAGAAACACATATAAGTGCTGATATTTTTTTCTCCCCAGGAGGAAATCCATGACATGTTCATCAGAGTTTCTGTTTTCCTGATTGTGATAGCAGTACTCCTTTCTTGCTCTGTAAGTTCTTCACGTTTTCTTTTATTTTTCAGGTATTCCTTTTGTCTTTGCTCATCTGAAAACCTGTGTCAGATATAAAATGTTCAAATCATTTTACCCAACTTACACTTTATTTGTGCAACAAAAACATGATTACGTATTGTTTATTGTTTTAGGTTATTTACCGCAGCATCGGTAAATGGTATGAAATGCATAAGCATGCGGGGATCTTCCCTGTGGAGGGAGATGCACGTTCAAGGAAGAGAATCAGAAGAATGTTTTCTACGGCAAGAAACATGGTCATGGTTATCTTTTTCTGCTGGACTCCAGGTGCATATACTCACAAATACATGCAAACACTCTCTTTCAAAGATTAGTAACACATTTTAACCATGAGATTATGTCAGGCTGATGTGCTGTTTCATCTTGCTGTAGCTCTCGTCCTTATTCTGCTGTCTGGCCTGATGTACTGGACGAACATCCAGCAGCACAGCCTGTTTTTCCTTTATGTGATTCAGGTAAATTTTTAAAGCACAACACCTGATCATGTAAAAAAAAAAGAAGATCTGATGTCAAAACTAAAGGTTGTTGTTTTTTTTTCCATCAGGCTGCCAGTGTGTCCCTGCAGGGCTTCCTTAACAGTATGGTTTATGCCTGGAGACGGCCAAACTTCACAGAGGCTGTCCTTGGAGAGAACACCCCTCTAGTTGCACAGGACCACCAAGCTTTTTTTGATGAATCACTGGGGAACACGTCTTGTTGAGGAGAAAGGCACCGAGAGATGCCTCTGTGCCGTGGCGCCACATGACAACCTGAGAAAAACTGAATTCAGACGTCAGGAGACTGACGTTGAAGTTTCCTCGTTGTTGACTGAAGAAAAAGGACAAAAATGAAACACAAAGACACTTTAAACACGAAATGTGCAAGTGTCTGTTGAACTGTTTGTATGAATATAGATGTTGTAAATATGTTTTATATTTTTTTTTTGTATGTCGTGTCCTACATATTTATATCACTAGATCAGGTACTTTTAAACAGTTAGTTTTTTAATGATTTGTTATCCAACAGTCGTCCAGTACTCAGTGGTTCAGGAAAGGAATGATGGGGAACTTGTCAGGGTAGCTGCTGTGTCATGTCAGAAGCACGTGTGTCTTGATAACAGAGTTCAGCTACAGGTGCATACTGTACACTCTATACAGTTCAGTATGTCCTGGGACAATAAAGAAGGCTGCAGACAAAAGAAGGTGTATAATACATGTAAGGGCACAAAGACCAGTGCGTAAGTTATGGCAACTTGACCTTGATGCTCATGTTTTTTTATGTGTTTTGGCGATGACGTCTCTGTAAATTGCTAACAGCCAGTCAGCCAGCCGGCCTGTTGGTGCTTATGTAAGTGTTCACTTAAGTAACTCATTCATTTGCTGCACCATCACTGGCTGCTTCACAGTCCCTTGCCTTGGGGAACTTCAAGCATGTGCATGGGTCTGATGCATGTCACGAAACACAAGGCTTATATTTTAACTCAAAACTTGTATCATTAAACAGCTGCGCAGTTTAATGAAAACCAAATTAATGAGAGCTTCTGATATGTTTATCAGAGGGTTTTTTTTTTTTACCGGTTTAGAGAAAAAAAATACACCTTTTTTCCTGTTCTGTTTGTAGCTGAAAAACATTTTTATACAACTGTAATTTAAGCTTTTGTCCCAGATTGTAACTGTTTAGTCTCTCCAATAATAAACCCATTGACCTAACTGTAACTGGGGTAAATTGTCTACCTTATTTGTCCAAGACATTGTTCCCATTTATGGAAAGAGCAATACAAGTTATGTCTTTCTTCCACAGGGCTATAAAAATCAGCCATAGCCAGCAAAATACCCGGTGCAATTGAAAGACTGAACAATTTCCTCTATTTTTATGTTTGTGCTTGTTTCTAACTGCACTTCACTTCTTTAATATCTGTCCATTTAATTTTCAGTCTGATGGATGACCAGTAAACATTCCATGACTCCGAGGTTGTCGGAGCAGTTGAGCACATGAAATACCAAGCTGTTTCATAATGAAGGTGTGACAGTGACACAAAGTTTTTGAGTGTTATATAATCCGATTACACAACGCAGTACCTGATGCACGAAATTTCCACCAGCGTATCAGAATGTGAAACGCGATTCAAATCTGAAAAGGATGCAGTTCGATTTTGTTGTAGCTACAGTTTGTTTATTGTTCCAGCTGAAGAGTAAATTCCTCTGCTTATTTGTTGTACTTTTGGGTGCTGCAGACGATGAAATGCACGTCACTCAGATCATCCTCCAAGTCCCACTACTTTGATAAATGTCGGAAGCAAAACCAAGCTGAGGGCTTGCCAACTTTGGGTCAAAGAAATGGAATGAGGGAGTTTTTTTTAAGTATTTTCCCTGCAATCAGTTGTCAACAAAATATCCTAATCAAGCTGCCAAAGGAAGCCCTTCCCTTGTCAGCATTTTTTTTTAAATTTAATGATAAGATTTGTCTTCATTTTAAAAACTTCACTAAAACCACTAAATGAACTGGCTGAGCTGAGTGAGGTTTGAGCTGCATTTGTTCTGCGTAGGAGATGTGCAGGTACACACAAATTCACAAACACGCTTAAGCGCCTTTGGGACCAGATGTGGCAAAGAAAAGCAGATTTCAAAAAGATGTACAATATTTTTTTTAAGTTGTTTTGGGGGCTAGAATCACTTGATTCTATCACCTGAGCCACTTGCTTGAGGGCAGACCTCATGGCACGTGACCAAGACCACTGGGCTATCTGCAACCCAAATTTGTACAGTAGTTTTGGTATAAAATTCACGTTTCCCAAAAAGGTGACACTCAAGTATTGTTCAGATGTTCAAATAATGTACAGAGCTGATAAGCTGATTTTCTTTTTCTCGGATTTCGGGAATAAAGTAATGTTTAGATGTCTGTCTAAGGCAAGGTAGACAGAGAAAAAGTGAAACAACTGTGTCATTCAGTCAAATTGCATTTTTTGAACTGGTCTAACTTAAAATCCTGTTTTTTGTTTTAAACCCGTTCAGTTCAGTTTGCCTGAAAGCAAAAAGCAAACATCTTGAATAAAACTGAAATACACATGATGTCATCAAATGTCAGCTCTGACCAGCTCTGCAGGACTGGACTTTACAGGAACAAAAGTCATATTAATAAAGTTTTGGTGTTCGAATCATAAAGGTTTATCACTATTACTTAGGAAACTATGGGCATAGTTCACATCACCTCTGGTTTATGTTAAACTTGTGACTCACTGCTCTGCTGTGAGGGTCAGTGCGCGTGCACAGCACACTGTGTGTGTGTGTAAGCCTGTATTATATAGTCTATGCCAAACATTTATTTTAATGACAGGCAATCTACCCTCGGTTTACTGCGACCCTGTCTGGCTTTGCCTCTCTAAGCTATTCCCTGAATGCTTTTCAGCAAACAAAGGTTTATTTAAAAATGAGTTAACCACTAATGAAAACTCTGCTTTCAATAGCGAAAAATATGTTTTTTTAAGTCCCTCATTACTAGATGCAAAATTTAATTCACTCAAATGAAATTCTTTGACAATACTAGTGTAACTTTTAAGATGACTCCTTTTTGTTTTTCTGCCTAAACATGTCAAGACCTGCTTCCACTCTTGTTTGATGAATTACCTACTTTACAGCCAAATAAGGACAACAAGGGCTTCCAGTGTTTTATGAAGAAAGGTGTGTCAGCTGCAACTTGTTTTTTTTTCTTTTATCTATTGAAATTATACAGCACCATACGTTATACTTTATACTTAATGAGGGGAATTTCAGCCAGTAGAAGGCAACACACCGTGTTTCTTGTTGAGCAGTCTCATGTCTGTCATTGCAAATTATAACTCGTAGCATTTGTAATTGTTTTTGTAGTTATTTTTTCAAATTTTATTTAACCTTTATTTAACCAGATGGAAAAAACCCATTTAGATCTAAATCTCCTTTGCAAGGGTGACCTGGCCAAGAGGTCAGCAGCACACATCATAATAAATAAATTGCAATTGTGTAACTAGTGGCATAAAATAATAATAATGATCCATCTTTCTAGACATTAAAATGACATAAATAGGCTGCTATGAAATAAAAAAACAGCATATTTGTTTGTTTGTTGGTTTGCACCAGGATGTTGTTGTCTGTTAGAAAACAAAAGGCTCAGACTGACTTGTCTACACTGTGCTTTTTGTAGGAGCAGCACTCAGGCTGCTCAGTGGGAACATTGATTGGGGAAAGTTTGCTTGCTGCTTGTTGTGGTAACCTGCTGAGATAACACAACATCTGCTAACACATAACTCATTTTGAGTAAGCAGCCAGGAATGAAAATGAAACAAAATCTTTCAGTTTCATGACAGGAGTTTTTATAAAAGAAAAACAGTTAAATGCTTTCTTTTTTGAGGTTGTATAATGTGGTTTACAACAATGGTTTATACTTCATCCAGAAGTAAACCCATAAGGAACATGTTTTCATTATCAACAAACAGCTCTGTCACGTGTAGGAGGATGTGTAATTGCTCTAGTTTTGATGATAATTTTATATCTCATGCTTTGTCAAAAACTGAGACTTGTAATTCACATGCTCTAAAGTTATGAAGACCTAGATTATCACTTCATGTTTTGCTTCTTATCTCAGAAAAAAGAAAAAAGAAAAAAGGGAGTCTAAATTGCTCTCTGCAAAGCTTTTCCTTGCCACTGTAACTTGACATGGTGCAAACAGCTCTTACACTGTAAAAAGGACATTTTGGATCAGTTAAAATAATGTAAATTTTCTTTTTTAAATTACTCTCAATTTTTTGAAGCTAAGGTTTCTGATTGAAATTATGCAATGCTAACTTGATGTAATATTTTGATGTAGCTGAAAGTGAATCAGTTCAATTTCTGTTTGAATTGTGCCTCTGACTTTTGTTCCCACACTGCAAAAAAAAAACTGTTGGTCCAACTTAATCTTTTTTTTTCAAATGGTACCAAAATTGTTCAAGTTATCCGACTGACTGTTTAATGTTGGACTAATTTAACTGGTTTGAGTCACACGAGCTTAGTAATTTGATTCCTTTTGAATCATCGACTTGTGTAAATCCAACTCAAAGACAAACTAAACTAAAATTTCCATACTTTTCAACTGAATATCAGAGGTGCAAACTGGTCATGGGTAAAAAAAAAAAAAAAAAGATGACCTCGATGAAAATGTGATGCAGGCACTACAAGTCACAAAAATGACCTATTTTGGATCCAAAATGGCAAATTTTGCTGAAAGGTGACAAGTTTGCACCCCTGAAATATTCTCCGTAACTAAACTTTAAACTTTTGAAGTTAGAGTTGGATTCATACAAGGTGATAATTTGAAATGATTCAAATTACTAAGAATAGAATAGAATAGAATAGAATAGAATAGAATAGAATAGAATAGAATAGAATAGAACTTTATAGTCATTGTTGTGAACAACAAAAGGCAGTAGAATCTTATCTGATCCTCATGTTGGGTCTTGGGTTGATGGTCGGTCTGGATCTGCTCTTTTTGTGAAGAATCTTGAGATAAAATCTGTTGAGTGAATTAAATCTACTTATTAAGAAAATATTGAGATTGAATATTTGGCAAAAACGTTTTCATTACATTGACTTAATCATGTTTAATTGAGTTGTACAGCTGGGCATTTAAACTGGGATCATAATGGACTGAGCTGCTTTCTGTGCCAGCTTGACATCAATGGAGCTGAATCACTTCCACTCTGGATTTCTAATGAACACGGAGGGTGCTCACTCTGTCTGCAAAACACCGGTCCTTCTCACGTTACATTGACCAACAAAATACAAAAAAATGAAACAAAATCTTTTAGCATTTTGTAATGAGAGGTGTGTGTATATTATAAACAGTTTGGAGCTTTTTTGAAGGCTGTACAAATAAATCATAAAACAATACAGTTCATACTTTATGACAGATTCCAGAAGCAGACCTGTCTGAATCACATTTTCATCATCAACAAACAACTCTGTCACATGAAGGAGTAAACATGGCTACCCAACTGTTAGTGGTCATTTTGAATCTTATGCTTGTTGAACTGTTTTATATCAAATTGTAAAATAATGTCATAAAAGATTTTTGAATTGTCTTTTCCTTTTTTAACAATATTATTTTAAAACAGCTTTAAGACAACATCAGAATCTCTTTGCACTACATCGAAATAAAGAAAACACACTGATAACAAGAACAATATGCAGCTGTATCATCCGTCCCAACTTCAACACAGATCACAAACGATTACCCCTCCACAAGGAGGTTTCAGTGTCTGAGCTCTGTTTTGTTTCGTGAACATCCTGGATAACAGATCCTGTTTTGTTTTTCCAAAGTCTCCACAAACGATCGCATTTTAAAATCACTGTCACCAATAATGAAGTTAAAAATTTGTGTGGATTTCTGCTCACAGTGTAGCAGTCTTTAAAAAGTTCTTTTTACAGTTTACATCCGTCATGTCTTTCGGATTCAGAAATCCATGGATAGGGATCTCTGCTGGGCCATTTCATAGTTCCCTCTTCGTCCTCCTGCCCTGCGCACATACACGGCGTACCTCCCATCTTCCTCGTCCTCCTCATCCTCTTCCATCACTCTGTCCTGCCGCCCGAGCGCTCGCTCCCCCACACCGTGATGGCCCTGTGTTCTACCTGGTTTCATACTAGGCCAGCTCTTCTTTCGCAGGCTGCTGTGCAAGTCCCTTAACGGCGGTAAAGAGCTGTGGAAATCCCCTCTAAAAGGAGGAAGCTCCATGGATCCCCTCCCCATGCCGTGTGCAGCCTGACTGGCTTTGACAGAATTGACAGAAGCCTGAGAGCCACAGTGATGTTCGTGAATGCATCGTGAGCCTGATGAGGATCTCCTGAGCGCCTGCAGGGACTGAAGTTCCTCTGATAGCTCTCCAAGGTCACCGGACATCTCCTGCAAAAGATAATGTTAATTTTTTTCAGTTAAAACATCTCACACATGTTGCTGATGGAGACATAATCAAAGTCACCTTGTCCCTGAGAGTAAAGAGCTCATAATGAGGAGGGTCAAAAGCCTCTTGCAAGTCGCCCCGCTGGAACAGGTTATTTTTTCGTACCAGCACCTTCAAGCAAAAATGGAGAACAGCTTTATTCCAGATGGAACAAACACTGAACACCACAAAACATCAAATAACTCACACCCGATTACCTTTTTTCTGGGTTGTTTGACTTGAACCAGGATGGAGACGATGAGGAGCAGCAGCACCACTCCCGTAGACACACAGATTATTGTCCCGTGAGTCTTTGTGATCTGGTGAAATACACCTTTGCTCTTTTTTTCTGGATAATGGATATGAGGAGAGTGAAGCGGACAAATAAAGCAACAGGACATTTAGAGGCACTGACATTACGTCAGTGATTTACTCGTTTCCAGGTCAGGAGAGCCTGTTTCCTTAATTTTCTAAAGCTTTGCTAACAGCCAAATCCATGATTAACGGTCATCCAAATAAATTGAGGTGCTAAGAGCTCCTCAACAGCCAGAAGGCCTTGAAGGTCTTCAAGCTGGCAAAGCTTTACAGATGATGACATCATTATTTTTCTGCCAGGAGAAATTTAAGGAACTATTCTGTCCTGCCTGACATTCAAAATATCAACACTGACGTCTGGAATCTGGGTGAAAAATGACACGAAAGACTTGATGTTTTTTTTTGAGAAGACAACGTGCCCTAGTGTCTCATCGCAAGCAGTTTGTAGATTTATAGCCACGGATTTTCAAGGAGACTCAAAGTGACAGAGGAGGACAGGACGTGCATCATCTTACGTAACACGTCACAACTCAATATGGTACAGCACAGCACGGCGCTGAGAGGAATAACAAAAAGCTTCAGAGTACCTTTGCAGTTGCTTTCATCCCAGGGAAAGACACAGTTTTGGATGCCGTTGCACACCAGAGAAGTGTTGATGCACATATTACTGTGGCAGAAAAAGGAACTGCCCTGACACGGTGCTGGAACACAAACAAAGACACATCGGTGACAGAGCCTGCATACTTAAAAACAAACCCACAAACAGAGAGGACTTTATCTCGGCAGAGGTAAAACATCACAGAAAACATTAAAAAAGTTGTTATCTATTTATTCAAAAAAATAAACACAGAATTGATTTTTTTCCACTATAATAATTAAATGTGTTTATTGCAACGGTTACGAAAACGTTAGCTTTCTGAAGCTGTAGTACTGAACAAAGCCACCAGGGGTGCTGCCGTAAGTCAGTTCCATTCAATTCAAATCCATACCATAATTTTTGTCATGGATGCAAAAGCACAACAAAAAGTACATCAGTAAAAATGGAAAATGACGAACGTTTGACAATAATCTAAAGGTGAAACTCACGGTCTGCAAAAGAAGTAAACAGCATCCGGAATCGACTGAGACGGCTCGTCTCATCAGCCCACATCCTCACCACTCCCAAACCAGTGTCCAGCATGATGTCATTAGCTACTGTGCTACAGAACTTGGCCTGTAAGAAACCCTACATCAGTTCCTCTTATCATGATAGTTTAAATGATGACAATGTCTGCAGAACAGTTGCTTAAACCTTATGAGTAAGACTTTGTAGTAAAACGAAGAAAATGTGAAGTGGGAGAAATACATTGACAGCTGAGAGTATAATGTGATAAAAAATAAAGTATTTAAAGAGGCTGTGAGGACTGTTTGAAGTGGATTGCAGCGACACCTTTTGGCTGGAATCATGTGCACACTGTCTTGATGACATGACACTTAAGGCATGTGTTTGTTTTAGAAATTAATGGAGATTGGTTCTTCTTTTAACACTACTTTTCTTTGTTCAAGACAACTTTTTACCAGATACAACATGACAAGGTAAGGTGTTTATCTACAGTTACACAGGGCTGTTCTTTGAAACATGACAACAAGCTATTTTTGTCTGTTTGTACTGTAGCTTAGTAGCCGGCTATATTTAGCGCTGCTGTTAGCCCGCAGTGCTATGAGAGGTATCTGTAGGCAAACTTAACAACACGTAAACTTTGTCAGTTTGCACCGTCATTTAGTAGCAGGCTATTTAAGTGCCTCTTGCAGCCTGGTGATCTGAGACGTATCCGTAGGCTAACGTGTAACGTTAGTCTAATGTTATGTCCTCTGCCAAGCAAAAGCTAACGTAACCTCACTCTTGATTTTAGTGAAAGACTCTCAAGTTAGAACAGATCACTGCAGTATAACTGCTGCATGTGAGTTTGAAATGAACATTATCACAAACATCTTAACCCATCTTTTAGCCTTTAGCTCATGGTTTAGCTTGTGTTTTAGCCTATCGCTCATGGTTTAGCTTGTGTTTTAGCCTTTAGCCCATGCTATCGCTCTCTTTTGTCCTTTTTCTGTCTGACAGTTCAGCTTCAGTGTCCACCATCACTACTAAACAAATCACAGAAATAGTTTTCAGCAAAAAAAAACACAGATCTATCTTCTCAATACTAAACTTCCTCAGATGGCGTGCTGTGAATCAATCCAGTCCTGCCCGATCCAATCGGGAAGCTAAGAAATAGCATTTAGAAATAACTTATATTGGTGCTGATAATCTCATTTTAAGTCGAGGTTTATGATCAGGCAGATATCTAGAGGTGAGACTTTTTCAAGATCACCAAGAAAGTCCTCACAGTCCCTTTAAGATAGAAGTAACTTAACTGAATATCCAGGAATAAAACCCTTTATTTCAAACAAATAGTGAAATAATGTACCTTTAGGTCCTCAATGGCATTACTGCCATCGTAAACAGCCACAAAGTTCTTCTTACATTCATTTGAGTTTTCCATCTGATACTCCAAGAAGCGAAGGTAGATCTGTGAAAAGCAGCAAACAAAGAGTCACAAATGAAAGACTTAGCTCTGAACTCATTGGCTGCCAGCCGTTTTCAGAGCGTTTTGATGATCTTTCAAGACTCACAGAACATTGTGTTCTATGACTATGTAAACACCAAAACTACCAAAAGAAAGAGTAGACTCTTTTGTTTCATCTCTCACTTGCTGTTTCTGATAAAAAAAAAACAAAACAGCAGAAACACACTTTTTTAGATAGTGCTCATCTCTAAAACTCTGTCCTCTGATCCTCTCCACAATCTCCGTCGTCTTCTCTCACAATCACGACACTCTTTCTCTCCAAACTACTGCGACACATTCTCTCTTCGAGTGTGAGCTGCTTGAACTTTTCCAAATTGCAATGTCTCGCCATGTCTCTGTCACCTCTTATCTTCTTCTCATATCTACGCTGATCTTTCATCCAAAGAGACCGCTGCCACCTACCGTAGTTTACCACCCCCTGATGAAAAACACAATTGATGTCTACAGACAGTCAATTGTTGTAATCATATTGATGTCTATAGACGTCAGTGGCAGCCAATGAGGTAACAGGATACCTTTGATAAAATGCAGAGACAGAAATGCTAAATATGGAAGAAAGATGACACTAACAAATGTTGCAGGGATGAAGGATGCAAAACACCCTGCAGGCTGAGACTCATCTTTTAAACCACTGCGCCGTTTGCATTTTTTTTTTTTTTTTTGTAATGAATCACATCCCCTCTACTCATCTTAATTCTGTTAATTTTTTCTTTTTTTGTGTGTGCATTAGAAAACTGGTAAAATATCGTCCTTAGCACACCTTGTGGTTTTGGGGGGCTCGTATGGTCCAGATGCAGTCCACTGCCTGCTCAGGCTTGACTTTGTATTCCTCCTCCACCTGACTGGAACGGATCATGCCGTCAGCCCCTGACAGCTCAAACTGGCAGTCTGGCCCACAGACAGCAGCAAAGGTTGAGAACAAAGGAAAGAGGATGAAAGAAAAACAGAGAAAAGAGAGAATTATAAATTAACGTACAGCTGAATTTATTGGAGTGGGCTAAGTGTGGTTGATCTACCTGGAATCGGGTTTAAAAGTCCTCCCACATGCAGGTGAAATTCAGGATCTTTGAGGAAAATCATAGAGACAGAGAGTGAGATATCAAAACAGCTGAGATGTTTATTTGAAAGGTAATCTTAGCAGATCAGGATATTGCCATTCAGGGATTATCAAACCATCCCTTTGTGCTCTCATCACCTGGAGTAAAGCTGTACTGGACCTGAAAGCCGATCCCCTCCAGCTCCTCATCACTGAAGAAGCGAATCCACATAAAGCGTCCGCTTGAGAGGACGAGTCCGGGACTGGCTGAGCCACAGAAGCGACTGAGGAGTGGCGAGAAACTGAAGGGGCCGTCCCGCACTTCGATGTGGTCAAAACGACACTCAAATGACGCCTCGATGTAGAAGGCCCCGTGAAAAAGCAGCTCGATCCTCTGACGGGGCAAGGCTGGGGAAACAGCAGGGTTTGTCACATCCAATGCTACAGGAATAGGGATTATACCAATGTGTGATCCTTTCACATTCAGTTATAAAAATAACTTTTAAACAAAGTAAAAAAAAAAAGTTTCAAAAAGTTCAACTTGAAAAAAGAAACTGTTTCATTCTTCGTATTTCTAAATGACATTTGCTGCCATCTACTGGCCGTCGCTTGGTATTTCGTCACTCCATCACAAGTTGCCAGAAGTCAGCAAAGGAATCATGATGCTACTTGATGTTTTTCTGATAGGTTTCAGCTTTGTTAATCATCTGTATGAAAGCCTCACCCATCCACTATCTTTAACGCATTCCCTTTCATGGTCACGGGGAGGCTGCAGCCTATCCCAGCTGTAATATACCATCGTTTTCATCAAGGGTGACAAAAGAAACCCCGCGCAGTCCGGGGACGAATCATCATCCTGGAGAAATACTAGAGCTCAGCTTTTTCTACAGGGGTGAAATGAATTGGCACAGGTACATGTTGGTTACCTTCCAGTACATACAGGCACTCCTTGTTCGGAGGGTACGTGTTGGGGTAGTTTGGGGAGCTGAAGGAGCCTCCATCTGTGTTTCGCACCCAGTTTCCACAGTGACGAGAGTTTTGAGGTCGCTGAGAGGGTTTAACTCCTTTAGCTCCCCCATCTGTTTTTTAAGACAGAGAGGGAGAGACAGAAAAAAAGAGTTTAAACTGTTTATGTCAAAAGAAAATCCACACCTTAGAGACTTTATTAAAAACACTTCTGATCTTTAGTAAAATTTAAAACAATAAGTAGTTGAGTTAACATCTAACCTTTAGTCTTTTGTGCCATGGACAATCCCTCCTCGATGAAAAGGAGAAAAACCCAGACTGTAAAAGAAGCAGCATGTGAGGAGGTTCATAATGAAAGAGCAGATGAAAGAGAGGGATCTTAGAGGATTTATGGGTCTGTGTTTTGTTCATCTGAATTTTTTCAATGTATGTAACACGCGAGGGGTGACAAGGAGAGAGTGCAGAGGACAAACTGCTTCTATCCTCCTCCTCCCCCTGTCAGTAAATCCATCATTTTTATGTTTAGGTTCACATGGACTCATTTAGAACACTGAAAGTACATGAACATGTCTCTGCATCTTGAAGTGATACCTTATGCCACATTTGTGTCTATTACATAAAATAAATATGACCTAAATAGACAACGTTGCCCAAAGGACATCAGGCCACTCAAATTTGAGTTTTCACCAAAGTGGCATGCTGCTTTAAATGTCTGCTCACACAGCAAAACTGAAGACAGCAGACCTCATGCCCACTGCACACTAAAATTTTCAAAATGCAAAAAAAAAAAAAAAAAAAGAAGAAGAAGAAAAATGTGTTGAAAAACTTTACATATAGCTTTGTAGTCAATCAAAAAGAAAGCCAGTTTGGGGAAGTAAAGTACACTTTAGTCCTACTTAAAATCCCAAACTGATTGACAGGAGGCTTCATGGGAAAATTCGTTTAATGAGTCTATTTCTCTGAACCTCTTTCAAAGAGGTGTTTAGTGTGTGTGGAGGAAGACCTGAGGCTGCATCAGCAGCATAAATCCCACTGTCCGGAAACTAAGCCACCACATGCTGATGCAAGCAAGGAAAAGGATTTCTCCCCTTTTGAATAATTTTGATTTTTTTTTTCTTGCACATTTTGTCTCTACTTGACAATGAGAGTGCTAGTAAAAACTGAAATAATTAAATAAAAGAAAATATGAGCAAATCATGCTAGTGAGGAGCTGTGACTCCAGCACCATGAATTAGTTCTATTTAATGACTTAAAAAAAAAAAAAAAAAAAAAGAAGAAGAAGAAGAAGAAGAAGAAGAAGAAGAAGAAGAAGAAGAAGAAGATTACATGTTTCTATATCCCCCACTTCGATGGGAATAAATGAGCTACGCATTTTTTGGGGGGGAGACACAAAATTTCGTGAAGAAACGCAAATAAGCCCAAGGATTTTGCCAAGAAAACGACATCTTGAAAAGAGATTATGACAGATTAGAAACTCTCTCTTCACTCACATCACAGACAGAAACACGGACCAATTCAGCTGGAATCAAATCAGGATTATCACACTCACCAATATGCATCCTCTCAGATGAAATCTCTTTCTGGGGGTTGATTTACACACACGTGTTTCCCTCACATCACTCCGTCTGTTTAAACCAATGGTCCGGATTAATGCATGCTATTTTGATAGAATCCAACTTTCACCCTTTCCTCCTTTTCTCATCGGTCAACATGGAAAAAAAGAAGCTATTGGAGAGAGAGAGAGAGAGAGAGAGAGAGAGAGAGAGAGAGAGAGAGAGCTGATGAACTTCTTTTTTCATCATCAAGTCCACAACTGTGCGTCTGGGTGAGAGACTGATCCGTCCTCCCTCAAATCAACCGTCATCCGTCTGCAGACGCTCGCGGTTTTAAGATTGGGCTCTGTTGGCGCGAGAAGGGGGTAATCTACTGCGCATGTGCGTCCCCGTACATTAGTGGTGATAATGTACTTTCAGATCTCCTTTAGTAGCCTAAGTATGAATTTACATGTTAAAAACGTCATTAGATGATGCAGGGGAAGTGTCTGGACGCTACACACAAAACTACACAGGGCATGCGTGCCAAAACTGCCTTCATTGGGTATAAATCAGTCAACACATACATTTCTATGCAGAGCACAGAGCAGGGCACCATCTTGTTGTCTTCTCTCATTTTTGTCTGGAAGGACACTCACCACCCAAAGTCTGAAAAACAAGAAGCCCAGAGTCCGTGGGATGGAAATGTTCTCTGATGCCTTGCCTTTGGTAATCTACTCTACAAGGACAATGGGCCTTTATTCATAACAAACCAGGGATCGTTTTAATCTGACTTTATGAATCACAATTCTCCTAAACTATCACTAAAATATTCAGTGATTGTTTTTCTTTACTGTGAAATAAATAAGGCTTACTTAAAGATTCGCTAATTGAAGCAAAAGGATGAGGTCAGACATGGGGGAGTAGTATCACACAAGCACCCTGGCTACTGGCTAGATGGCGGGGTGATTTGTAACTTTCTTATAAATCAAATATTTGACTTATAGGAGGATGACTGGCCATACTCCCTCAAAGTAAACACAGTATAGCATTAGGCAAGGCAAGTTTATTTATGTAGCACATTTTGGCAGCAAGGCAATTCAAAGTGCTTCACAACATACAAAAGGTCAGCAAAACATTAAAATGAAAATATATATATATATAAATAATAATAAAAAGCAAAAAATAGAATGAAAAAATAAGGTTAAACTATGTTAAAACAGATTTTAAAAAATAAGCATAAAAGTTACAGAGCAGAGGTGTGCAAGACAATAGATTTTTAAAAAAATATATATTCTAATAAAAAGCAGCTGTAAAAAGGTGAGTCTTCAGCCCCGATTTAAAGGAATTGAGAGTTTCAGAAGACCTGATATTTTCTGGAAGTTTGTTCCGGATATTTGGGACAGAGAAGCTGAATGCTGCTTCTCCATGCTTGCTTCTAACTTTTAGGACTGAAAGTAGTCCTGATCCAGGTGACCTGAGTGATCTTGATGGCTCATAATGGATCAGAAGATCACTGATATATTTTGGCCCTAAACCATTCATTGCTTTATAGACCAGCAGAAGTATTTTAAAATCTATCCTCTGACAGGCAGGGAGCCAGTGTAAAGACCTCAGAACTGGACTGATGTGATCCACTTTCTTGGTCTTAGTGAGGACTCAAGCAGCAGAGTTTTGAACCAGCTGCAGCTGTCTGACTAAAGGGAGACCTGTAGAGATGCTGTCACGGTAATCCAGTCTACTGAAGATAAAAGCCTGGACCAGTTTTTCCAGGTCCTTTAATCCTCGACACGTTCTTTAAGTGATAGGCTGACTTTGTAACTGTCTTCAGGTCTGAGTCCATGATCACACCCAGATTTCTGGCATGGTCAGTGGTTTTTAACTTCAATGTCTGGAGCTGCTCACTGACTTTTAATCTCTCTGCTTTGGCTCCAAAAACAACAACCTCAGTTTTGTCTTTGTTCAGCTGGAGAAAATTTTGGCTCATCCACGTGTTGATTTGTTCAATACATTTAGCCAGAGCCTGTATGCAGCCATGATCACCAGGTGACATTTTGATTTCACTGTGTGTCGTCTGCATAGTTATGGTAACTGACTTCGTTGTTTTTTGCCACTTTATGAGCTACAGAGCAAATAAGACCATGTGCACAAAGGCTGATTGAATTGATGACTGGAGGACAACAAGAAAGAACTGAGAACACTACATCAGGATAAAAAAAGAATGAAGGAATCAAGGAGTACTGCTTTGTCCACCAAAAGTGATATAATGGGAAAACTCCTCAAATGCATATTGAAGAAAGGCACTGTCATTTTTTTTTTTTACAATTACTTTATATCTAAGATTCAGTTGTTTTTTTTTCTGATGACGTGATGACAATGACGTAATGACGTAACTGTAACGGTTTTGTGTGGTTATTGATGAAGATCACTTCAACAATTTTACCTCCAATCAAGAGCAACGAAGGCAATGTGGAAGTGCTAACAACTGCAATACTTTGAGCGACCACTTGAGGCTCCAGAAACACCAGAAATCAAATAAACACCCATTCGAAAAAGGAGATTTTTACAGCAATCAATCAATCGATAGATAGATAGATAGATGGATGGATGGATGGATTGATGGATGGACGGATGGATGGATGGATGGATGGATGGATGGATGGATGGATGGATGGATGGATGGATGGATGGATGGATCGATCTTCTGGCTTGTACAAAAAAAAGGGTTTACGTCTAAATCACTAATTTCCGTAACGTCACAGACCTTATGGCAAGTGAATTTATTGTATCATAGTAATTTATAATAATAAGACTACAAGTTTTGCATAATCAGATGCAGAGCTGACTGGACTGACAGACAGCCCCAATGTAGCTGTTTGCTGCAAGACTCTAAGTTCGCCTCAAAACTTGTTAGGTTGCGTTCAGCATTTCCAATATGGCACCCAACGAGGACAGGTTTCACTCCAAAAACGATGGGTGACGTCACAGAGACTAACATTATATAGTCCATGATGTCACTGAGCAGTTTCATCTCATCAAGTTATCATGCAATGAGCGGATATTTAAATTTAATTTTAAGAACATTTAATATAGTAAAAAGTCTTAGAGGGGTTACAGACGTGCAATTTGTGTCATCGAACCTTTTTGTCTCGTAATCTACGCCTGATAATAAGATCCCATAGTAAAACCTTGTATCAGTTCCTGCATCTTTTTTTTCTGTTAAATTTCCAGACAAAAGTTCATCCACAGGGGATCAGCAGCCACCAAACTTAACTCAGAAGCATCGAAACACCAAGTAACACATCCTAACAGAAAGCCCAGGGGTATATCTTCACAGTCTCCAAGGCCATCATTATTCAGGAAAAGGGGGACAAGCTCTCCTCCTCAGAAACAACCCTGGGGTAAAATAATTTGGCGGCGTATGAAGACACTTTCCCACAAAATAAATGTACAAAGTTGCATCATCTGGGACCGAGCTTGAAAATGACATTTTTCCTTGAGAAAGATCAAAAAAGTGAAAGTGCCGTCTTGGAGAAACATGAATCATTTATTATCTGGGGTGTGCTTGATTCTGAATGACTGCTGCGCCTCATTCTTTGCTTTCTGACATTTTTACATGAAGCAAAGAAAGTGAAACTTTTTGAAGAACCTTTAGACCCCTGTCACAGATGACCAGAGTCCGCAGACGTCTCTAAGTGTCTGTCTATCATTCACTCTATCTGTCATTCCTCGATTTACTGCACATCATGTCAAAATCGGCTGCTGTGCTGTTACCATGACAGCTAAGCTGGTGTCTTGCCTGCTTCTCCTGTGGCAACTCAAGACCTAGAAATCAAAAGTTTTTAGGAGGTTTCGACAGCGAGGTGGATCAAAGAATAAAAAAAACACCTCCGAATGTTTGGCTGAAGAGAAAACTCAGAGTTTATGCTACCTGAAGAAAATGAGCAGGTTTCTTTTAAATCCCCTTTGAGTGACTCAAGGGTTGGGGAAGTTTTTTTTTATATAACATATGCCCCTGAAATCTTAAAGTGTGTTTCTACTTTGCACAGTTTCCTGGTTAAAATGCTCTTTGAAGAACTCTGAAAACCAGAAAATAAAGATAGAAGTTTTTTTATGGTTGAACACCTTCTGGAAAAAAAACACCTTTTTAATCAAAAGCTGTCCTCACAAAATGACCTTGTTGGGTAATTGCTTTTCCAACAAATAGTCCTTTCACCTTTTATATATTACTTTTTTTTTCTCTTGTGGGAATAAAACATCAGTGTTTGAAAGAATCAGGGACGGGAACACATGTTACCATGCCAGTTCTGTGCTTTACTTTGCATATTTGGCTTCACAAGGGAAGTAGTACTATTAACAACAATATTAAAGATAATAGAAGACTGAGAGGTGTGTGACAACACTGCACTGAAAGCAGCCTATAGAAATTAACATCTGTGTACTGAAAAATAAACTGTACCACTTTCAACTCTCATCACCCTGAAACCATACAGCAAGATCAGACTTATGAAATCAGTAATCAGTAAATTGTACCGTTGAGGTAACCAGACATCCTTTATTTGTGATGTCAACAACTTTCTTGGGATTTAATTTAAATCCCAAGAAGAAAAAAGGGAAGAAAGATAAAAGTGGAATCCAAAGAGGATAATAAAGCCTAAACTCTCTTTTTGGCTGGATTGTAATTAGCATTTTGATTGGAGTCTCAACCAGGCAGTTGATTGCTCTTATTAGCGCCTGCTTAAGGATGAAATTAACATCTTTAATTTGGCACAGTCCATGGTAGAGGGAGTCAGGTGCTGCCGATGGGGGAAATTAACTTTCATCACTTTGTTCTGTATTTTCCTCAAACTCTGGAAAGACACTGAGTGTAAGTGCAACCTGGATTTAGCGACGAGTGTATTGACTTGCTTTGAAAGCATATTGCTCAATCTTCTTGGTGGAACACAACAGATTACAAATTTAATAAGAAAAGAAAGCGCTTTTATCAGCTTTCCAGGAAAACTCATTTAGACTCTACAACCAGCCTGTGAATGGCAGGAAATCCTTGTGGATTTGGCCTATTACTGTTGATGAGGAAGTCGCCTGCAAGTCCCAGCTTTAACAATGTAGAACAAATTACTACGCTTCACTGACTTCAAACATCACAGTAATTTGTGTGTATTCATTTTTACATCGCTTTTGCTCCGGCCACCATCGTCACTGCACACAGGAGACAAAAACACGCTATCCAGCAAAGTGATAAAAGCCTTTAAGACTGCATCATTTACTGATTCCAGTCTTTTCTTTCAGCCAAAGACCAAAGACATTTTGACAAGAATTGCAATCAACCCAATAAGATGATTCCTTACATAATAGTCTGCAGCTTAATGCCAGACTGCCCCATCCTCATCCTCTGAGAATAAACACAAACATCCTATTCCTGGGCAGCTTTACACATATGTAATTTCAGGAAGAGCTCATGCTAAACCCCATGCTTATCTCTGGCTCATCTAACACCAGATTACATGCAAAAAAACAAAGCAAGGAAAACCCACACTATTTATCAAATGTAAAAAAAAAACACAACTATGCTGTAATCTTCAAAACAACCTAATAGAAAAATCCAGAGTAAAAACGGATTGGTTGATGATACCAACAATAGTGATTACGATCCCTTTCTCTCCATTTTATAATCCAAATAATCTGTTTATTTCTGTCCAGTGATGAAGCCCATTTTGTAAGACCAATACATAAGAAACAGGAGTAATCACAGGAAACAACAGATTTACATTCAGTTTCACAGAAGACTTGTTGTTTCCTCTTAAGAGCCATTTGCATTCATTTCAACATTTTGATTTACCAGTTGGCTCTTAACCAAGGGGAAACGTCTGGTAGAGAAAAATGGAGCCTATGTTGCTGATCACTGAGAATCTGCTAGAGGCTGCAGAAAGACCAGAAGTCACCTACACACCAAGCCAAAAAACAGACTTTTACAGCATTCCAAAGCATATTTACAGCCTGGTTAAAAAAAACAGCTTGGGTCTGAAACGTTAATTTTGCTATCAGCACACACTGTATGGGGGGTGATATTTTTCTGAACTCTGCGGTTTATAAAATATTAGGATTACAGGTTTGGCCAATCAGAGTCTCAGCTCAGCTCACATGACTGACAGGCGCCCAAGAGCTGTGAGAAAGGTAGTTTAAAGTCTGCTTCTTATCCAAGATGGCCCTGTCCAGGGATTGGCTTCATTTCACTGTATCAGGAACAGACAGGTGATGTCACAGAGACTATGTCCATATTTGATACAGTCTATGCTCTTCACACTAGAGTAGCCTTTCTCAAAGTGTGATACGCATACCACTAGTGGTACTCTGGCTCCTACTAGTGGTACGCAGAGGAATCACAGAACTAAATAAAATTAAAATGAAATTAAATGAAAACATGTTTTACCATCAAATATATAAGATTGCAACAAGTTTATGTATGAAAAAGAAATACCTTTGTTTGAGTCTTAATATATGTTGATGTCCACAGCAGTTTTGTAAATAAAACTACCGCTGCTGACACTGACCATTACCTACAATGCGTGGTAGTACAGGCTGTGCTAGCAGGAGGTGGATGGTGATGTGATAGTGGCGAAATTATAAAACTTATATTGAAGCTTCAACCTGGGAAGAAAAGTGCTGAGCAGGTTGAGGATGATTCAAGCCCAAAAAAACTGAAGAGGAGGAGAGTGAGCCAAGTGAAGGTGCTAACAGTAGCGCCGTTAGCACCAGTCAGGTACCAGAGCATCTGTTAGCGGTATAAATCAGTGAGGAAATATCACTCCAACTACATAAAATTTGGATTTTAAAACTGTGTGTTTTTATTGTTTGAAATAATTGAAATGCTTATTGAGAATAAAACTCTCACCTCATCATTGAACTGTGCATAGATTTAGCTGAATCCTCAGGCCGACTGCACGACTTGATTAATATCAGTCATCATGATGGTACTTGGAGAGTAAAGTACTTTCTGAGAGGGTGTGAAAAGTTTGAGAACCATTGCACTGAGTATATAAGATTTTTTTTTTTTACAGAAAGGGCTCAACAAGTGGTATTTTTAATTATTCATAGTGATATATTCTGTCTGTGTAGCTTTTCAGTCAATGATAACTTCTTTTTTTATTGTTAGAAATATCCTCCCCTCAGAATAGACAACTAGTGCACACGTTTATTTAATTTATTATTTTTTTTTAAATCACTAGAATATAAAAAAGGCAATTATATCAAAAATCCAATGAGTAATCCAATGACAAATTCAAGACAGTGTTGATGACTTGTGTTACTGCCTCCGAGCAGTATGCACACACTGTATGAGCGTTAAAAAAAATCTAGCACTGTTTCTGAAAACATGGTTTAACACCGGGATTAGTCGCCCTTTTATGTTCTTCATCCATACAAGCAATGAGGAAGCTGAGAGAAAGATTAAAGTCAGACACCTAGGGATGTGCATGTGTTTTCTTTAGTGCTGCAAGACAGGATGCAAAGGCTTAGCTTCAAGATAAAGTAGTCTGTGAGCATAGACATGCACTTATATGACCCCTGTTGACATATTAAGAAGGTATTATATCCCTTCAAGCAGATAACATCATCCCCTTCTTCACCAGCACAGTATCTTGACTTACTTTAAACATTCTGCTCTTCTTAAATCTTCTCTCTTGGTCTCTTACACCAGTAATGATGAAAGATTCAAGGACAGAATGCCAATTGAAATGACCCCTAACTTAATGCAGGATTAGAGTAGAGGAATTCAACTTGAGGAGTAGTCTAGTCCTCACCATATAGGCCTTCAGAGGCGGATGAACATGTGGAGAGGCAGCTGTGGGAAAAAGAGAGAGAGAGAGAACTTCAGTTGTGACAACTGACAAACTGACAACTGAAGATACCTGATCATGCTGTTTGTGTCCAATTTAAATTTAACCGCTCATCATTTTAATAAAGAATAAATATATAAAATAAAAATCTGATAAGCATTTCTTGTATGGTTTGATTATAGCATGGTTCTTTTCACTCATGTTGAAATCAACAAGTCCTTTAGCAGCGTTTCTCAAATTTATGGTCTGGGGACCACTCCGCCAGCACCTCCTAGTGGTCCGCCATGACAGTAAGAAAATTTTTATGGAATATCAAAAAAAAAAGAAGACAAGTTCGACAGGACCCACAACAGTTTTCTTGAACACCCCACAGATAAAACAGTCAAGCTAGCATTACTCCATTAACAAGCCTACAGGCTTTTTTTGTAGGATAAGTGGTCCTTGGTCTGAAACAATTTGAGAAACAATGTTTTAGAAAACCACAGTGCAGATTCCCTCATGTCAGAAAGTTCAGCAGTCATTTTGGACATGTTCGACCCACAAATTTCTGCAGCAAAGAAGCGACAAGCTTTACTCAGTTAGAGTACAAACAGAAATCTTCTTAGGACGGCCTGATCTGTGGATGTGGCACCACGCCTGGAGGAGGACGAGGTCAATGCCACTTTGGCTTCTTCAAAGATCTTTTTAGCCTTTTGAATCATCTTACTATCAATTTGCACAATGTTAAAATGATGACTTAAAAACATTACGGCTTTGATAACTTGTAGATAATATCTGTACTTCATGATTTTTAGTCTGACAAATGAACAGTTGAGTTGTTATTTATGGCGTGGATTTTTCAGCCGCTCTAGAAAATCATCTGGGGCTGTTTTTTTTTTCTTCATTCTTTTCACAGCTTAGTGTAAAATACTCCAATGACATTTATATACAATAAATAACAGATGTAGATCAGTACTACTGTTATCCTTAAAGTCCCTGTTTATAACTATTGTGACAACAATATGTGTAGAAAGTTGAGTAATTTGTATCTGATATCTTTTCATTCTCTTGATTACTTGTGGTTCCTAAAAATCGCTGAATTCGAGAGCTCTAGGGAAAATGACAATGTGCGTGCATCTGGCTTTAAACATGCTCTTTGCCTTAAGATTTTTTCCCTCCCTTTCCCCCCACTTTTTAATTTAGTCAAATATACAAAGCTGGTCTTTGCAATCAAGGCCTAAGCACTTGTAGGAAGGGGCTTTACAGACATAATTAAAAGGCCTGAGAGAGAGAGAGAAGGCAGCTGTGGGCACAAAGTGACAGAAAGTGAGAGTTTGAAGGTTGTCTGAACACAACAGATTGGATAAGGGTGATGAAAGGACAGTGAGGGGAAGAGGAGGGGGAAGTGTGGGAGAAAATGTGTCATGGCACTAGACTAACATGGATTATCTGCTACCAGCCTGAACGGGGCACAGGGCTGGACACCATTGGTGTTTCAGTAAATCCATGCATACCCAGAATGCATTTCAACAATTAAAGAAGTATTTTATACAAAATTTGCACAGCCTGAGACAACAGAAAGGCAAGAGTCCGGCTTACTTCTGACAAATAATTCTTTACTGTGTCTGTGAGTTTAGTGTGTCAGCAAAAAAAATTGACTAGAAAGAGAGCTGTATGCAGATATTTTGAAATCAGCGCATTGTAAAATACCATGTTTAGTGTTTCCACTGAACCTGCAAAATGATGTCATCATTTCATTATTAACAGAGATGGAGTGGACATAAAATGAGTGCATTAGCAGCATTTGCAAAAGTGTGGTTTCATACTCAGTTTATGTGAAGGAGATTTTCAGCACATCAATGCCCTGTGGTTCCCACTAAGCACATTAATGAAATGCTTGATTATATCTCCCACTGAGACTTGATAACAACTGAAAAACAACATAAAAATGGTGTGAACTTTTTGATTTAAGGCAGGTGGATGTACTTAAATATTAGTGACATTTTTTAAAATTAGTTCTTTTGAATCTAATCAAACTGTACTGAAATTTGCTGCTTTAAGCTTAAAGGTAAAGCATAAAAACACAAAATTAATATGCAAGCTGCAGTAAGAACTACTCGTTCTCAGGTTCAGTTACATAGGCTGAGCAGCAAAACATTTTACCAAGAAGTTTGAGATGGCTGTATTTAGCTATTTGTCCACTAAGTGGCACTAACTATACAGCTTACAAGTGTTGCCATGTGATTCAACCGCCAAACTGTATATCCAGGGGTGGAAGACTGATGTTAAAAGTGTGAAAGACCCCAAGGGAATGGCATGAACATACCAAACCAACACAACATTTGTGAATAGTGAACATATTTGTATATAATTTTATTATATATATAATTTTATATATCTCCATACCAAAGTGTATAGATTAGTAAGGTTTATTTATGCAGTAAGTCTTCACTTTCACAAACCATTTTGTCTAGAAATGGACACAAAGATGTTAAACATGAAACAAACACAAGATGAGGGTAAATACTCTTAATATACCGAAAGCAATTAGGCCAACCATAAAAAAACCCTTCTTAGACTGAAATGGGTTACGAGCGTTCATAAACTGGCATGTCAGAATCAGAATCAGAATCAGAACCAGAACCAGAATGGCCTTTATTGTCATTATACAGAATGTAAATGAAATTGGAGAGCCTCTCCTTTCAGTGCAATATGTAGTTAAGTTTAAAAAAAGTTGCAAGGAGGTCTTTTAAATACACAAGATATATACAAGGGGAAGTGTAGACTTGTGCATGGCACAATTGAGGCTCAGTGTACAATATGAGGTAGATGACAAATATTAATGAGTAAAAAAATAGTTCTCAGTATTTCTGTGTTGTTTACATAGTATTGCACAGGAAGTAGGTATGGATTGCATGGATTATAGGTATGGATTGCACGGAATATGTATTAATTTTAGTGCAAGTGTGGATGGTATATACAGATGAGCAACTGTCACAAATAATTGTATTGCTCATGAAGTTGTTAAATAAATATAATTATAAAAAGTAAAAAGTAGAAGGAAGCAGCGACCGCAGTGGCAGTGATATAAATATTGCAGATTTTGCATCATGCTAATGACCGGAGACGTTGTAAATCAGAGTTCACGGTGGTGATGGCTCTCGGGAAGAAGCTTTTTTTCAGTCTGTTTGTCTTTGCTTTGATGCACCTGTAAATAAATCTGTGTACATAAATAAATCATTCGATTTTTTGAGGAATAGCAAATCCTGTCAGGGCAAAACGTTTCAAGCAAACCCAGAACTACCCAATAAGCCAGATGCCAAATTAGCACCATGTAAATTCAGTATTATCTGAAGTCACCAGTATTTGCTGCAATAGTCTGATAAAGATCACATGTATTTCACTGTAAAAGGCACCGCTGGGATTCGAACCCAGGATCTCCTGTTTACTAGACAGGCGCTTTAACCAACTAAGCCACGGCGCCATGAAAGCAGGTTGAGAACACATAATTTCAGATATTTCATGAAAAATATTACCTTCTTTTGATGTTGCTTTTGTTAAAATCAGGTGTCCGAGTTTGGGGCTCATCTGAACCGGTTAACACGTCTCGGGCAATTTTCAACTCTAGATTATTTTGTTGTAATACACGTACAGCGAAATTTGAGAAAGAGGATCAGGGCCACTGACAAAAATAATAATAACGTGCAATATTCTATTATTATGATATAATAATATTTTATTATTATAATATGAGAAAAAAGTCAGATTTCTGAAATTAAAGTCAGAATTCCGAGGAAAAAAGTCAGAAATCTAAGATTAAATTCAGAACTCCTATTTCTGACTTTTTTCCTCAGAATTCTATTACTCTTTCTCAAAATAATAGTAATAAAAAATATTGGACGTCATTTATTTTATTTTTCTGTGGCCCTTATCCGCTTCCATAAAAATTAGAGCAGTCCCTTCTGGTGCAAAATACAGCTATAAAATAACAATGATAATGAAGTAACAATATTGCAGAACGAAATAAGTACACACGTTGCATTGTGCAGTAATAGGTACAGAAAGGGATTATGTTAACGAGTGACATGTGTGCTATGATTAATGGAAGGTGAAAACAGTGAACATTTGATTTTAATCTATTTATTTTCTTACAATTTAAGCAATGCATTATTTTTCTTTTACATCAAACCTAAATCTTCCTACTGCAGTAGAGTGTGAGCGGAGGTAAGGCTAACACTGTGATTGACAAGGTTCTTGGCCAACCGTTAGAAAGGGGCGGGACTTTTTCCTATGCTCTGTTTCCGGAAACTAGGAAAACACACACGAACACACGTGTGAGACAAGCCTGCGTTCAACACTGACGGCATTCTCCTAAATTTCACAAGACACTGGTAAGCTGACAACGGTTTTCTAAGAACAAAATTTCACGTCCCATGTATACAGGCTTGTTAACTTAACGAGTCTGATTGCAACCGCTATTTTAGCTAGCTGTGTTAGCTAGCAGCTTAAAGATGACCATGCATCGTGTTAGCGGCTTTGCTAAATTTTGATCTGTCAGCAGTGCTTTTATGATGTCTCTCAGCTTCAGAGTTGGGTGTTTGAAGGTGTTTGACAAGAAGAGTACACCTGCTTGAAAGCTGTTCTTCATAAGATCATCATCATAAACGCCAACCCAAAAGCTTTTCTTTGTCGGCCATTGTTGCATATTGTTGTCATTTTTCATACAACTACTGCAATGCAAGTGAAACTGTATATTGTGCTTTTAAAGGTTTTTACTTCGTCTGTTTACTTTGACTGAGACAATTTGGAGCCATTTTGTTTTATAGGTTATCAATAATGTTTTTAACCCGAAACTACCACAATGAGTGTCCTTGGAACCATCCGTTTTATAGCAAAGTGTGCTCCAGTGATCTAGACTTGTGTTTTTAGATGCATAAATGGGCAATAAATTGTTGTTGGGTTTTCGTCCTTTTTGTGCCAGGTTGGCTCTGATGGCTAGTTCAGAGTCCACCCCTGTCCCTGCTCAGGTTGGAGAAAAGAGAAGCTGTCTTGAGGATGAAGAGGAAAGCACGCCGTCAAAAAAGCTCAGAGCTGAGAAGGATGACAAAAATGGAGGCCCTCCCCAGCCAGATGAGGATGAGGAGCCTGAGGGAGAAGCAAGTGATGGAGAAGGGGGGGATGGCGAGAGCTTTGCTGACATGATGAAACATGGACTCACTGAGGTAGATGTTGGCATCCTGAAGTATGTCAGTGACCATGAGGGCTTCTCAGGAATCCTGAAAGAAAGGTACATCCCCCATAGTCAGGAAGGAGCATGTAAAAATAGTTTCAGATTGTTGAATGGATGATCACTTGTGTTTTTTTCCTCAGATATTCAGATTTTGTGGTGCATGAAATTAACAAACAAGGCAAAATTGTGCACTTGGATGACCTCTCAATCCCTGCAGAGGAGGAGGTAAGAAAATTGATTTTGGTTGTTGCTTTTCTGAATTGGGACCCTGATGTGAGGGAGAAGTCAGCATTTTCAACAGTTTTATTTTTCACTGACCTCAATTGGAGCAAGATTTGAGAAGACTTGTTAACTGTGATATTGATACTTTTATTAAAATACACATTCGGATAGAAATCTTTGCGGAGAGAAAGTTCCTCTAGTGTAGTCTCATCATTTGAAGGAAATCCCATCCTGCGTTTTGCAGGTCAGATGATGCCTTCTGTTGTGTCTGTTATGTGTTTCTTCTATGTAAGGAAACCCCACAGGTTGAAGAGCAGCCGACTGAACCTGATGTGCTGAATGAAGACCAGAAAAAGCTGCTTGGGGAGCTGCAGCTCTTCAAGAACAAAGAGTCGAATGTCTCTATTGAGGTGGGTTCACACTTTCTGTATTCACAACTATTACAGTTAGGAGTTAATAGCTGAATTTAAACACAATATATTGAAGGAAGGTCATAGCTGTAATACTCTTTTGGGTGCTTTAAATGTTAAGGTGGTGGATGACACCAAGGAAAAGCGGACGCTTGTTCACAAAGCCATCAAGACTCAGTTTCCTGGTCTGGAAACAAAGACAGAAGAGAGGGACGGGCACAGGTTCATAGTGGCATACCATGCTGCTGGGAAGAAAGCTCTTGCAGGTATGTAGAAAGGAGACAAAAACTAAGTTCGGCATTAATTATGTTGACATAATTCTTGACAAGTTGATCAGACATTTCATTACCAGACATTACTGCATGTCTGCTTTAAGCTTTTCTGGTGTCATGCATGTGTTACCACATGAATTTCATGCAATAAAGTATGATGCATGCACCAGTGCATCTGCATGATTACGGTACCTGCATGACTCCACTATTTGAGCAGATTTTCATTATTTTTCAGCAGAATACCCAGATGTAAGTCTTGTCCAAATCATAGACTGTATATAGAATGGACAGTGTGGCTCCGCCTTTTACTATTGTACGGTTTTGAAGCCAAAAAACCTCCGTTCCGGGAGCCGCCATTGTGCAGCCAGAGTCTGCAAAGTAGACTTATGAGGAACTCTGGGAAAATCTGAGTGGAAGCAAGTGACAATAATATATATATATATATATATATATATATATATATATATATATATATATATATATATATATATATATATATATATATATATATATATATATTTTATTTAAACCATCTAATCTCTTCTTAACTCTCATTCTTGATGTATTTTATTATTCCTGAAAAAACTACACATGAACGGCAGCTGTCAATCATCGTTAAACAAGACGTGAAACCCTGTTTTTAACCTCTGATAAATAATGAAAAAGAAACATTTCAGAAAAAAAGAGGATTTGAACACAATGCAGCCCAATAATAACTAAATATCACCACAACATACAGATGTGAGAAACATTTCTACAAGGTGTTATAATTTTTTAAAGTTTAACCACAGCCCATCTGGAATGAATTGAGAGCCAGTTTTTTTTTTTTAACTTGTACTGCAACCAGCCACCAGAGGGGGCAGTTTTTGTGGTGACCTCAGTTTGAAACTAGCGAGATGACGTCCATTTTTTTACAGTCTATGGTCCAAATCAGAGAGATTTAAAAACAAAGAAGAAAGAAGAGATAAGCTTTAAAGTTCCTACAACTATCCTACACTGCACACCACTCGTGCATGCAACCTCACCCCTGACAACTCAGCCGTCCTTTAACATCTTTAGTAACAATATTCTATCCTCCTTTTGCCTTTCTCTGATGGATAGAGGTCAAAGCAACTACAGGTAAGAACCAGTTCGCTGCTCAGCTTAGATAAAGTGGTTCGAGAACACAAGAAAATAGGCTGGGTTTTATGATTACAACATACCATGATTTTATTGTTTCCTCAAAAACCTGTATTCAATTTTGAACAAGAAAATGTCCATCTGAATTATGCAACGTTTAGATGTTTTCTTTACAGGTAAAATTGGAGTCTTTTTTTTTTTTTTAGCAAGAGTGTGAATCTTTGAAGGTAACTTATCCTAGTGGATTCTTTTTTTGCTCTTTAAATGCAACCTCCTTCTCTGTGTCCATTAAAGCTCCGAGGAAACACTTCTGGCCCAAAAACCGGGGCAGCTTCTGTCACTTCGTCCTGTACAAGGAGAACAAAGACACCATGGATGCTATCAATGTGCTTTCAAAGTTCCTCAGGTCTGAATGTTTGCTGTTTTTTCAAATGACACACAGACTGACAGTCCATTTAGCCAATAAAATGTGTTCATGTGAAGTTTACCACCATGTACAATGATGCCTGTCTTTCTAGGCTAAGACCCAACATGTTTTCCTACATGGGAACCAAGGACAAGAGAGCCATCACTGTGCAGGAGATCGCAGTGCTCAAGTGAGTAAACCACTATGTTCTCATTTCTGTGCATGTTTAGAAGAAGTTGTGGTGTACATGTAGCATCTTGTTGCGGCTGAAATACACCGGCTTTGTCTGCAGTCTGTCTCCGCTCCGTCACGGCGCCAGATAGGTTTCCATTCAAGTCAATGTGTCAACTTATACTGGATGCGGTCTGGCTGCGTGGCTGGTCTGGCAGGTTGCAGCTAATCCGCAGACATCTTATGGATGCTGGAGCTGTGATGCATCAATTCAGAGCAGAGAAGATTGAGTGGGACAGGAAGTAGTGTACGAAAAAGAGCCCGAGACTTTCAAAATAAAAAAAAACGTGTCAAAACCAGATCATATTTAGCTTTACCAGTGCAAGAAAATGGCACAATGATTAAAGACGCGCCAGGAGTCGACAGATTTGAGGTTTTATAGCACAACATGAATTGAGAGAGGCTTATGAATGCAGAGGGAAGTGTTAGATTATTTCTTATGTTTTGTTCCTTATTTGTCTAGCTCATGCAGCTCAGGCATTTTGCCTTGGAGTGTGCCTGTACAGCCGCATGGTCAATATATACTCAATATCTTTGGTATGGCTTAGCTGATAGTTTCTGTCTCCAGCTCATGTCTGCAACCTTCTACACCTAACTACGTGCCCTCGACCTCGACAGTTGTAGTTGGGACAGCTGTCAGTCAGCAGTATATGGCAAATCATTTGGGATTGACCGCTTTAAATGTGCGAGACATCCGCAGATCAGGGCTCATTCTGTTGAGACCAGCGCTGCGAACTTCAGAATAAATGCTGAACTGAGAAATAGCTCTTCTTTAAGCGATTCTTGGGAGGTGTTCGACCAAAGAACCTGGTCGATTATTACAGAATCGGGGGAATTCCTCGGTCTTGCGACTCCAGCTGTCCGTCAGTCAGCCAGTGTGAGTTGACAAACGCAGTCAACATGCAATGGAGCGGAGCTGCAGTGCAGACGCAGCCAGTGTATTCAAGGCGTTACTACTGGAAGTGTTTACGCTGACTATCATCTGAAGAACCAGCTTGTGGCACAGGATCACTAATCAAAGAAGCCTTTTCTCTCAGGATCACAGCTGAGAGGTTGGCTCACCTCAACAAGTGCCTCATGAACCTCAAGCTGGGAAACTTCTGCTACAAAAACCACCCTCTGAAGCTGGGGGAGCTGCAGGGAAACCATTTCACTGTGGTCATCAGGTAAGTGCACAGTGTCTATGTAGGTTTTTTTTCACATGACTAGGAATAACTACAAACTAGACACTGATTCATTTTGCTTTGATTGTGTCAATTTCTTGGCCTCAGTGTATCTCAGTCTTACTCAGCACAGTCTGACCTCATGATCTGTGTTTAAACGAGTCATTATTGTTCTTCGTCATATTTCTGAATATCAGGAACATCTCAGGTACGGATGAACAGGTCAATCAGGCCATGACATCCCTCAAGCAAACAGGGTTCATCAACTACTATGGCATGCAGCGATTTGGCACCACAGCTGTGCCTACACAGCAGGTCGGCAGGTGGGTTCATGACACTAAGGTCCTGACGTAAATCATCACAGGAAAAGCATTTCTTCAACCTTTGCTTCCTCGGTTTGTTTTGCACAGGGCAATCTTGAGAAATGACTGGAACGAGGTGGTGGATTTGATTTTAAAGCCTCGTCCTGGAGGTATTTTTACTTTTTCACACTCTGCTTGCTCTGATCTGTAGAGTCACTGAATGTTTTTTTGGGTTTTTTTAAGCTGCCTTTCTTGTGTTCCTTAGCGGAGAAAGAGTTTCTGGTGCGCTGCAGGGAAGAGTGGGCAAAAAGTCAGGATCCAGAGGCAGCTCTGAAAAAGCTTCCCAACAAGCGCTGTGTGGAGGGGCAGCTGCTGAGAGGCCTGTCGATGTACGGCAAGAAGAACATCGTCACTGCCTTTGGACTGGTTGGTTTCTTAGCAGCAGTTATAATTGCTCTTGGATGCACAGCATAAACAGAATGAACCACACAGACTTTTATCTAAGGCAGGTTTTTTATGAGTTGTTTGTCTTCTTTTTTTTTCCCAGATCCCTCGTAACAACCGTCTGATGTACATCCACAGCTATCAGAGCATGGTGTGGAACACCATGGTGAGCCGCAGAATCGAAGCCTTCGGCCTCAAAGCCGTGGAGGGAGACCTGGTTCTACGAGGAAGTTAGTAGCTCATATTTCCTTGGCTTGTGTATGCTAGTTATTAAAGAAATGGCTTGATATTCTGGGTGTAGTATGTCAAATGATAACCCAGTCCAAGCTCATGCAGGCAGTCGATGTGTTGCCACCCAAAAGAGAAACTACCGAACCGCTCACATTTTCATTTTAAAATGTTACTTACCCCTTACTCACACATACTCTATCTCCGGAGCGCAGCGCCCTCTATAGCAGCTGGATACACAAGATCACAGGAGAACCACATGTTCCTGCAGGAATCACACTCATGACAACTACTTGAATGATAATTAATTTGTATGTTAAACTCACCTGGCCCTCCAAAAACTTCAGCAACTTCAGTCCATCCCTTTTAGTTTCTGTTGGTGTCCTTATAGAAAGGAGGTGTTGCGTCATATAGAACTATGAAGTTTTCCACCTCCAAGATAAACATTTTCCACGTCCATGGTGTTTGATTTCCTCTGGGTCTGACCTGCGGATGACATCTGGCCCTGTGCCAGTGACGTCGTTTTGATATACAAGGATGAATTTATGATCGGCAGCCTGAGCATGATGCTTTATTTTGAAATGATCGGATACTCCGATCGTTTTTCGTGTCTGTTTTCCTGTTTGGTACGATCCGCTCTGCAGAGACTGATGCTTTTTGGCAGCGTACTCCAGCTAAAATAGAGAGTGGGTGAGAGAGTCTCTGTACTGATTTTGTCTCTAATGAATTCCTGAAGCCACAGCACACGTGCTGTCTGCAGAGGAGGCCGAAAGTCACTCCATCCATGACATTGTGATGCCGTTACCTGGGTTTGATGTCATCTACCCGTCTCATCACGGTAAGAAGCGCCTTCGTATAAAAGGAAAAACAATATTTTGCTGAGTTACAGTCACTCAAACAAAAAGTAAAAAGGAAGTTGGATTCTCGTCCTGTATTTACTTGTAACACGTGTGTCTTTTTGTCAGTGGGTAAAGGATACAGAGAGATGCTCACTGCAGACAACTTGGACATTGACAACATGAGACACAAAGTGAAGGACTACTCTCTTGCTGGAGCCTACAGGCGCATCATCATCAGACCCAGTGACGTTAGCTGGTCAGCAGCACATTAAATGAATAGATTCTACTTGCTGAGGATGATCACGAAGCCTGAATTGTTGTTTTTGTTTTCCTACAGGGAAGTGATTCAATATGACGACCCCAGGATCTCATTGGTGCACAGTGATTATGAGATCCTGGAAAACAAACCTGCTCCTGTCTTTAACACGGGTGAGTTCGTTCAGGAGATATCTCAATCTGTTCAGAAGTAAGCCATAAAACAAACACAAGTTTTACTTAAAGGTATAAAAATTAAACAACAATTTTGAAACACACAAGTGTTATCTATATTAATATCTATCAGCTGTGTAGAGCAGGTTTGTTCTACCAAAATCTCAGCTTATCCTCAGAGCACATGGAGAAAGTATTGGCATTGAGATTATATTGCTGTAAAGACTAACCAGAGTGTTCTTCCACAAAGAAGAGTGTAGTAAAATGCAAACAAACAGCTGATCTCGCTTACGGTCACACTGCAAAAACTGAAATATAAACGAGTGTTTTTGTCTTGTATTTAGTAAAAATTGTCTTATTGTACTTGATATAAGCCACATTACTGACAAGTCCAGAAACATGTCTTATAACAAGATATTAAAAGACAAAAATGAGGTCTAAATTGCTTGTATAACAAGTAAAAAAAAAAGGGCAAAAAAATTTGCTTGTCACATTTCTGGCAATTAGAATAGTGTTGAAATACAAGCAATTTTTTTTATCCCACTGGTAGATTTTTTTTTCTTGTTACAAGTAATTCAGACCTTGTTTTTGTTTTTAACTATCCTGAAAAATGACAATTTTCTGGACAGGTCAGGTAAATCTGGCTCATGTTTATAAAGGTAGATATGTTGCAGAATATGAGAGCTTGCAGATTGTGATGTGAGAACTTGAAAAAAATAAAGTGAACTTGTATGTCAAAATTTTTACTTGTATAAAAAAAATCCACACAGATGAAATCAATTGAAATTCACAGAAAATATTCATAAATGTGTGGACTAGTATTTACACAAATAAAATGACAGCTGTGAAATTGTAATCCAGCATTTCTTGGATGATTTTTCTTGTTTCTAATGCCTGTCATCCTCTGCTGATACAACTTCTCATATCTGCTGCTACAACTGCACAAACTCCTCTTCTCCCGTGAATCTATGCTGCTGGGGTTTTACAACACATTTTGCGAGACGTCTGTAGCAAAACAGATTTGTACTAGTAGAAACAACCCCCCCCCCCCCTCCCCCCAGTCTCCTGTTGTGTGTATGTGGGGGGATTGACCAATCAGAAGGGAGGAAGTGGAGACAAAGCACGTAGTTTCATTCTGCAGGTTGTGTTTGTACAGGATAACAGGCATTAGAAATAAGAAAAAAACATCTGAGAAATGTTGGATTACAATTTTACAGCTACCATTTTAAATGTGTAAAAGTCTAAAAAGGCTTTTAAAACTAAAAATAAGACAAACCCTTAGGTTTTATTTTTTTTGCAGTGCATAAATATATGTTAAGGTGGACATTCAGCTGCTTGAACTGCAAACATTTTACTTTGTTTTTTAAATACTCATGAATAAATGAATGAACTGTCAGATTCATTTTTAATTGGCTTCTTTAAAAGTAAAGACCACATAAAATGTTTGAGCTTCTCTTTTTGATACAAAATCTTTCTCATTCCTCCATCAGAAGGGAAGTATCGAGCTCTGCGGTTGGAGTTCTCCCTCCCTCCCTCCACCTACGCCACCATGGCCATCAGAGAGGTCCTGAAGCTGGACACCAGCATCAAGAAACAGACACAGCTCAACACAACCTGGTTTAACTGAGACCTGAAGCACATTCTGGTAGAAAGCAGACTGCTGCAGACTCCAAATCACCTCTCTACTGTGGCTACTTACTGTTGTGAATGTTATTAACTGTACTGCTGTATTTGTGTGTCTGTGTGTGTGTGTGTGAGAGAGAGAGCAGTTTTAGTTCTGTGAGAACCCAAAGAGACTTTCTTTGAAGTACAAAGAGCAACAATTTACTTAATTTTTTTGTTTTTTTAATGATGTTTTTACTTGCTCTGAAGTATCCCGGTGCTGCAGTGACTCAGCATATTTGGACAATGATTTCCGTGGACCCTGTGCTCTGAGGCTCCTGTCTCTCAGAGTTGTTATCTAACAGCACAGAGCCCCCGGCGTCTCCTTTTTGTACAGAAATATGAATTAGTTATTTTTTACGTCTGAGCTGAATGTGTGAATGGAACAAAACTTATAAAGAGAAATTAAAATGTTGAATTTATTCTGTGATTGTGTCTGTCCTTGAGTTCAGATTATCAGCATGATCAGAAATTTAAGATTTGTGGCCTTTTTTATTTTTGCTTTGCAGAAAGTTAGTCGACAGAATAAGACTTTTTGTCATCCTTTTTAAAGGAAGGTAATGAGTGACTCTCTGTGGCTGGTTATGTTTTCAATTGATGGCAAAAGCTGAGAAGATAAATGTGAATCCCCTAAATACAGGAAATAAATCACATAGCTTGCACAATAAAAATACAACTTATAGCTGAAATATGGCGGAGAAAAAAAAATTTAAATACGATTTTGTGAAAATTTAAAGTAAATCTTGTGTCAATGTTTTGCTGGTAAAGTTTACGACTTAATATAAAGTTTCCATCTAAATAGACTGACTTTTTTAGCAGTTTCCTCACATGAATCATGAGCCAAAGCTTTAAACTCAAACAGAATTGTTTAGATGGTCTTGTGGTCTAGGTTGCGCTCCATGAAGATCACGCTCGCACAGGTGGACTGTGGCCTCCTTCCTGCATGTCACGCCCTTTTTCCTGCTCTGTCCTCTCTTATTGAATTATATGCACCTTCCTCCCCCAATAAAAATCTTAAAAAATTTGTTTAAGTGATTCCAGGTAAATGCCCTGGTGCAATTTCTACGAAATCCAAATTAGGGCTAAAATCATCAACCTTATGTTCCTTCGACAAACTTCCTGGAGGACTTACAGGAGGAATGGGGTTGACGTTGATCTCTCGGACCTGAGGGACCACGTTTGTCAGAGTGTAGGTGGCAGCTTTGTCGTCAGGGTGGACCTGGTGCTCGTCTGGATTAAGCTGACCCCATTCAAAGATGATGCTGCTAGAGTAATCCTCCAGCACAGTCTGGGCATTCTCGAAACTCTTGTGAAGGTTTTCTGGGGGGAGCTGCTGCATGTCTCTGGGCCCTGACACTGTGGAGAGCTGTCAGGAGAAACAAGGTCATACCTGTGGCTCATACATCCAAGGCACATCAACCTTCTTGGAGCCATCTGATCGCTTGAAGGTGTACGCAGAGTGAACAGGGATGTGTTTGTAGGTGTCATACAAAGTGATCAATCTTGGGTTTTCTGCATAGAGCTGGCAGATCTTCTTGAAAGGCTTCTCCAGTCCAGGTAGCGTGCCAATGCAGAGGAACTGCTTACACTCAGGGGTGATGCTTTCCTGCACCCCTGCTCCTGCAATCAGGATTTTAAAAAAAGACGAGTGTTTGATCTGTTCTGGAGAGGATCATGACGAAATTTGCCAAATGACTACAATGGTCACTAATTCCCTTTGAAATGCTGTGCTACCGTGAGGACTTTGGCTCCTTTGTGCTTTATAACATGGCAGCTATATTATGCAAAGTCTTATCTCTGCTGCCTCGTAAGTTGTCAAATCATCACCATGTTCAAAAGAGGAAAACAGGACAGTTTGAAAACCTTGAAGTGGAAATCATTCATGAAGAAAAGCAAGAGTAAAACCAACCAATCAGAGTGTATAAACACCTTCAATTTACACTGCAGACATTATTTATCAGAGCCTGCTCACTATCCTCTGTAGCTCTGTCTCTGTTTGTTACACTGCAGCTGATCCTTCCTGCCTGTGACGCTCAGCTACACTTTTACTCTCAGTGAAACTGTTTACTCTACCTTTCTTTTGTCAAGATCTCTTTCTGTGTGTGTGTGTGTGTGTGAGAGAGACAGAGAGTGAGAGGGGGAGAGAAGACCAAGGAATGTTTTTGGAAACATCTTGTTTCCATCACAACAGGTTGAAGGCAGTGTGACCTCTCTGCCCTTGTGGAAACAAACACTTCCTGTTTACTATTTGAACATCTTCCTTGTTTACACGATGGCCCCACAGCTGGATCCAGTCTCCTTTTGTCCACTCTCAAGAACAAAAACACAGAAATCAAATGTCTCTAAAACTTTAACTTTTGTGCAGGTGAAGAGGTGTTCGACTATGTTTTCATTTCATTCATCCATGTGTACATCAACATATGGCTCTACTTTGATATTCCTTATTTAAACTTTGTTACTAAGAATTGGTACAGATTTTTAATAACTTAATGCATTGTGGGGTTTTTTAAGTAATAAGAAGCAATTGAGCCTAAATTATGTACAAACTAACCCTCAAAAATCAACAGGTGTTAAAGTTGTTGTGTTTTCAGTACGATGCCTCTGGAAGTGTCTCATGAAGCTTTTTTGGTGTGGCAGGAGATCAATCTGTACAGTCTGGGGCAGGTAGCTTGTTAAAGTCCTAAGCTTGGAATTTGAGTTTGCTTAAGAAAAGGTGCCAACTTACTTCCTGTATTATTAATTTTTTTTTAACAGCTGGAGAGAGGCAGAAGATTCTTGGAATAATTAGAGAAAAAGAAAGGGGGGGGGGGGGCTTGACGACAGAGTACCTGCAGCCCAACAAACTTGAAGCATTTCTTCACACTTACTAAGGTTTTTCCTTCCTGTTGGACAAAAGCATCTGTGTACTGAAATTGTAGAACTGTAGAGAAGAAGACGGGCAGCAAAGGAATAAAAACCAGAGCTAAACCTGGGGCTGCTGCTTTAAGGACTGTACTCTCTGTACCAGTTAGTGACATCACCCATTGGTTTCTGAAGCTCACTTATGAAAGCCAACAATAACTGTTGCCTTTAAAGAAGAGCAAACCCAACCTAACTTTGTGTCTGTAAGTTAAGGCAGGCCTCCAGATCCCTGATTAACAGCTACAATACACTCACCTGTTTGGCGAGTCAGCCACACCTTCAGTTATTCCTCTCGGTACAAAAACTTTTAATCAATATCTTTAAAATAAATGAGTTAAGGAAAGTTTCACCTTACATTCTGTGCATAAGTGTGTATGAAAAGAGAAAATGGATAATTTAAACCATCCATTTTCTTTCATAGCTTAGCCCTTCAGGGGGGCAGCTTGAACCTTTTCTAGCTGGCATTTGGTGGGGTTCCCCCTGGACAAGTCACCAGCACAACGCACGGCTAACATGTAGCATGGAAAAAGTATTTACTGCCACTCACATCTACAGGTGATTAAGAGCCACAAATCAACCTGTTGAAGTTGGACTGTGGGAGGAAGCTGGAAGCTGGAGTTCCTGCAGAGGGAGAACACTCAGACTCCACTGCTCGACCAGGGACTCAAACCAGGAACCGTCCTGTTGTGAGCACTTACCGCTGCACCACTGTGCATGTTTTTTGTTTTTGTTTTGTTTGTTTTTTATTTTTGTTTTGGGCCACCAGGGGGTGCTAGGGGGGACTCAGAAAATTGGAGAGAAGAGGAAAAAATAGAATCAAATTATTTTTATTTTTCTGTTTTGTTATTCTTTTTATATAACCATTTGTACTGAATGTACAACACATAAACTGCTGTAATTGTCAGATTCTCAAGTTGCAGACACATGCACAGGTGCATACAAACACACATGAAAGAGAGGTTTTATTTTTATTTATTTATTTATTTATTTATTTATTTATTTATTTTTGGTCTCATCTGTCAACAGTTTGTTGAAAAGTTCATTATTCATTGGGAATATACAGTGCTAAAAACACATTTTTTAACAATTTTCTATCCTAATAAAATCTAATAGTTATTGAAAAGTGAGTAAAAGTAAGAAAAAAAAAACATTTTAAAAGTTGATGTTTCTTTCATATTTTGAATCATTGTCTGTTGTTTTTTAAAGGGGGCCCCCCAGCCAGAAGCTAATGCTGTTAAGGGGGCCTCTGCATGGTAAAGTTTGGGAACCCCTGGATTAGAATCATCTCTCATCTGAACTAAGTTTTGTTCTTTTACAGCAGGTCATATGCAGGATAAAAGTTTAGAGGCCTTTTTAAAGTCTGTTCACTGCCTCACATGCAGTCACTGCTCTTTTCTATCTGCCTGATTGTGAATGTGAGGGCCGTAAGTCGGTGTTTGCGCTCTGTGTGGGTTGTTACACTACCGTACACACACTGTGTGTTTGAACATGCAAAACTCGGAGGACAAGTGAGTTTGTGTTTGCACACATTTGTGTAGCGTATGTGCATTTGGATTTGTTGTGTCTGAGACTAGAGCACATGGGGAGATCTGTTTGTGTGTCTGTTTGAGTGTCTCGGGGTTTGTGTGTGTTTGTGGGGAGGAGGGGTGAGGGGGGTGTTATTGTGTCTCTGGGGAGGTATGTGTGTTTGTGTTTGGAGTGGGGGGGGGTGTTTGCAGGTCTCGTAGGGGTCTGCTGGGGTGGTCCAGTTTGAGAACAAGGGGAAAAGGAGGGTGTGTGTATGAAGGACGTGGCTATATATACAGGCTTAGAGGGAAGACACACCTTCCTCAGCAGGCACAGTTGAGAGGATAGGAAGACTGCAAGAAGAGGATGAATTTTCTCTGTCCTCGTTGCTGATGAAACCTGTGGTAAGTTACTTTTTTTGAGCTTCCTCATAACTCCTGTCTGGATTGAGCCTCAATTTAGGGTTACAAGGACTCAACATAAATACGAAGAAGAAGATATTAAGATTAAATTTGAACAGTTTTAGCTGCATAAGTGTTCATGAAATGCTAATTCATCAATTCCTCTTGTGAGTTTACCAAAAGACTTTGCATAACATTTCTAGGAGCAACATTTTTTGACAGTACAAGCTTTGATAAATCGTGAGATTTTGATCTCGAGCCCTCGTGTTTACGTTTGTCATGACAAATGAAGATAAGTCATCTAAACTGTCAGCGAGTCTAACGTAATAACTAAAAATGTTATCATTGGTGTGCATATAAAATGTGGGGATCATATCACCTTGAATTTTAGTTTTATTGTAAATTAAGAGTTGAACGTCTTTCAGCTGACCTCTGAGTAGTTTGCATCACTGAAATTTTCACAGACTAACAATTTACATTCGCTTCTGACATCCTCTAGTTGTTTGTTGAGAAATTCCTGACTTAATTCCTGAAATGAGACGTGTGTGGTTTAGCTCTGACTTGTCATTACAATCTGTGCATGTACAGTATTTACTCTTTGTGCCTTCTGCAAACTTTTAAGACTCTCACTGTGTTTTATCGAATCCACAGACCCCGTAAGTCCAACGACTGAAGAAAGAGTGATGATAAACTTGAGAGGAGCCCATGACTGGGATTTCAAAACATCTTTACTTCTTGCAAGAGTTTCAAACTGACAAAGTTTGGATTTAATGGCCAGTGATTTTTTTATATAGAAACCGAAGAGGCTGACACAGATATGTCAGACTTCCTCACCTCCCCTTCTCCTTCTCCCGATCCCTTCCTCCACTGCGACTACAGTGACTGGTCCCCCTCCTTCTCCATCATCCCCTCTGTCTATCTGCTGGCCTTCCTGGTTGGATGTCTTGGAAACAGCCTGGTGTTGTGGGCTTACCTGAACCGAACTGATGGAGGAGGAGCGAGGACCAGAGGATGGTTCTGTTGCCCCGGTCAGCTGAACGAGCTGTTTCCAGTGAAAGGCAAAGAACAATGTGGATCTTCTTCAGGAAAAAGCTGCAGACCCTCCTCCTCCTCCTCCTCCTCCTCTTATCCTTCTTCCATCCCTCGTTCATCTCGCTCCCTCACAGAGTCCCTGATAGCCAGCTTGGCCTTGGCTGACCTCTGCTTCCTCGTTACCCTCCCTCTGTGGGCGGTCTACACAGCCATGGGCTACCACTGGCCTTTTGGGCAACCTCTCTGCCAGATCAGCAGCTTCCTCACTGCCATTAATATGTACGCCAGCGTCTTCAGCTTGAGCATGCTCAGTGTGGAACGCTACTGGGTTCTGACAGGGCGCCGGCACTCCAGCCACCATCATCCCCGGAAGAGCTGCCCCAGCAGGGTGATGTGGATACTCGGAGGGGTGTGGGTGCTGGCAGGGGTGCTTGCACTTCCTGGTTTGCTGCTGCGCTCTGTCAGGGAGGTGGAGCTAGACTCTGAATCTGAGGAGATCCATCCGACCGATTCTGGGCCAGCCTTCCTCTCCTGTCAGATGGATTACTCCATGCTGATTGGAGCAGAGGTGGATGAGACAGACAGAGAGAAGATGGAGATGATGTGGGCGGCAGCTTTGAGTCTTAAATCAACTTTAATTGGCTTCCTGCTTCCTCTTGTCATCCTCCTGGTTTGTTACTGCTCCTTAGCCCAGCTCCTCAGCAGACACTTTGGACGTGGTCCTCGTCCTGACCGCAGGCGCCAGCGGAGACTCCTCAGGGTCATTGTGTCTTTAGTGCTGGCCTTCTTCCTCTGCTGGCTGCCTCTTCATGTTAACAAGACTGTGTCCATGCTGCTGGAGTTTGGATTTATCCCGTATTCTTGCTCTTTAGATCAGATTCTACTGGCTGCTCAGCCATATGTCACCTGTTTAGCTTATCTCAACTCCTGCCTCAACCCTCTACTGTATGCTGCCTGTGACCCCTCATTCAGGAAGAGATGCAGGGGAGCTCTGTTCACGTTGTGCAGGAGAGGAAGAGAGGGGAGGGAAGGAAAGAAAGAGGAAGGGGAGGAGGGGAAGGAGGAAAGGAGTTCTGCTTTTCCCACGAGAACACAGGAGGAGACAGCAAGGACAGAAGGAGAAGAGGGGGAAGGAGTGGAAAAGATGGCTGGGATTGTTGCCACATGAACCCCAGCAAACCCCCCAAAATAAAACTGTTTCAAATCACAGTAAACCAGCATTCCAGTGTGGTATAGTTTTGTCTCAGAGTTGCCTGAGAAAGTTCACATATACTGTATTGCATGTCATAACTTTTGGAAAGATTGTTGAGCCCGGACAGGATCTTTTAGATCAAGTGTTCTCATGCCATCTGATCGAATTGTTTATTTTTTTTTCTTGATAAATTTTGTCTCAAATATTTACAATGAGATGTTATTGAATGTTTTTTCCACTGTTGTTTTTGTAATAAAGTATGGATGGTGAAAACTTTATTTTTCTTGATATTATGAAAAAAAAAATCTAAGTGAGTGGATACATGTAGGGAAATAAACTTTATGAACTGTATGGATATCCTTGATGGCTAAAGTGATATGTAGCTTGGGTTGATTTCATAAAACAGTATTGTTTTATGATTCTTCAGATAATGATTTCAGTTTTGGGTTTTTGCAAACACACCATACACCTATGTTGCAATCAAGACATACTGTTTCTTAACGTATAAACAGCATCGAATGACGAATGCGTTTGAATTTTTCAGAAGTGAATTAATGACATTTGGTTAAATATATAAATAAATAAACAAAGAAAACAATAAATAATAATAATAATAATAATAATAATTTTCCTTTCAAATTTTCCTTTCAAATTTTCCTTTCATTGTAGTACATCACTCCACCCAAAAGATGGCGCTACTGCACCAGAAATCAATTTGAAACCTTCCTAAAGTCCCAGAAGTATAGCACAGAAGACTATTTTCATCTGATCCGAGCACACAAAGCATGCCATGTGCAAAATATTACTGGATTTTCTCAGCATGCAGTTGTACCTGTGCATTTGGTGTTAAAGTCTTGTAATTGCGATTTATTCTGCAGATATTCGTTGATTTATTTCGCACATGGTGGAGCTGTGACGCTGATACTTCACGCAGTTTGCACCAGCAGTGAGAGGAACATAAAAGATGGGAACAGCACTGTTTTACGATGAAGAGATGACCAAATACAAACTGCTCTGGGTTGAGTAAGTAATAATGATCACATGCTCCTTATTGTAGTCACTGAAGTATAGCTTACTAAGCTAGCCTAAACAGTCATACATAAGTTAAGAACTGTTCGAGATTGGTGTAATGTAACATAAAGGTACATATTGTCTGCAGGGTGAATGTTTTTAGCCACATTGTGTTGTGTTGTTTTTTTTAACTAGTAACAAGTGCGAGTACTCATACTAAAATAAACCGTTTCAGTAACGCGACGTTTCAGTGCATGGCAAAGTGTTGAAGTCTACTTTAGCTACGTTACTGTTTGTAGTTTAGTAAACCTATTATTCAGTCTTTGAGTAAACCTTAGATAAAGGTAATTTAGAGCCTGAATTGGCATATCATTGGAGTATCTAGTGGAGAGTGTTTAGATGTTACAGTACCGGGAACTGAAGTCGCTCTTTGTTGTAGTAGCAGGTCGGGTCGGTTTTCAAGGAACACCCGAAGGGTAAGCGCCAAGCTAAGAGTTGTTTCCAATGATAAACTTATTTACATAGCACTCTTGAAAACAGGTTTACAAAGTGCTTTACAAAGTGAAACAAAACAATAAAAGAAAAATTTGAGGAGGACTAGATTAAATATAAATAGATAAAAAATTAAATAGCAGTAAAGAATCAAGAAGGCTAAAAAAAAACCCACAAAAGATAAAAGATTGAAACGATTATAAAAAAAAAAAACAACCCAAAGATAAATAATTCAAGATCCTGCTTGAGAAAAAAAACATGTACTCTGTGATACTCTAAATCCCCCATAGAATAAATGTATAATTTCCCCACCTGTTTCTAATCTTACCTTTGTAAGAAATATCAGTATAATGTCATTTTAGTGTTTATTTGGAGTTTTTCTTGTCTCTTTCTTTAATTACTGATGGCTAGTTACTGATGCTACACGCAAGCACACACGCACACATAATGCTCCTTTATTGCTGAGAGTGTCATTCAGCTTTGGGCACTAAGATGAAAAGTTATTAAAGTTTCTCAGACAAAATGGCAATATCTTGTATTTGTGTTATGTTTGATGAGCCAGTTAAGTAATTAAATAGGGAAAAATGGTCTCTTAATCTTATCCACGAGGTTGTAGAACTATCAACTCATGATGATGACAAAAGGCATTCAATGATTCACAAAAATATTTTTAACTTTAAGATCTATCCCACAAATCAGATTCAGCTGATTATAACTCTGATTTGATTTCTGTTCCCTAGTCCTGCGTGTAAGATTGAAGTACCTGAGCGTCTGACTTTGAGTTATGAAGCACTAGTAAAGAATGGCCTGGCTGATCGCTGTGTCTCCGGACCTGTTCGTGAGGCAACAGATGCAGACATTCTGCTGGTTCACAGGTCGGTCCTGTGAATGTTAAGAGAGAACTTTCACTATATTTATACTTGACTTTCTACCAAAATCACTGAGCTGTATTTACTGTGCTGACCAACAGTGAGGAGTACCTAGAGGCGGTCAAGAAGACCCCGTACATGACCCTGGAGGACTTGAAGGAGTTCACCCAGCAGTATGGTGATGTCTACTTCCACCCAGTTAGTGCCATTAATATTCCTGGTGGCTGAACTGTAACTCTTATTATTATCATTATTTTTTTTTAATACTTCATCTTTCATTGATGGAGAGAGGACTTTCCACCTAGCTAACCATTTTTTTCCTGTTTTATTTCTGTTCAGAATATCTTTCACTGTGCCAAACTGGCTGCAGGTACTGCGCTGCAGCTTGTGGACGGTGTAATGACGGGGAAGGTGAGGAATGGCATGGCTTTGGTCAGGTGAGGTTAACCATTCTTAACAGAGCAATCCTGACTTTTAAAACCATTCCACATTGACTCTTTACAACTCTGTCCTTTTTGTGCTTTTGATTATAACCAAATAGAAATAAAAGTGTCACATAACAAAGCCCTAAGAGTCATTTGTCAACACATGGACAAAATTGGATGTATATTCAAAGATCCAGTAGAACATATGAAGACCAAAACCTGTTACAAGGAATCACTCAACACAAGACACTGAAAAGTAATCAGTTTAAATATATAAGTTTTTTTCTTGTACAGATTAGATGTTTTATAGTTGACTGTTTACATCTGTGATCATGACATCTTCATGTATTGTGTCTTCATAACAGACCACCAGGACACCACAGTATGCGCAGCGCTGCCAATGGATTCTGTGTGTTCAACAATGTGGCCATTGCAGCTCAATATGCGAAGCAAAAATACGGAGTTGAAAGGTAACATGACCTTAGATTTTTTTTGTTTTTGTTCTTTCAGAACTTGATTTTTTTCAGGCACAATACATTTTTGTGTGTTCAACAAATGGTGTTTATCCACCTCCAGGGTTTTGATAGTCGACTGGGATATACATCATGGCCAAGGGGTGCAGTACTGTTTTCAGGATGACCCAAGGTGAGTCTTTTTCAACAAAGGGAATGCTGACTTTTAAATTTGTAGATGTCCTCTGACATATTGAATTATTCAAACCATGCATTATTCCCCCACAGTGTGCTGTACTTCTCCTGGCACCGTTATGAGCATCAGAAGTTTTGGCCCAACCTGAGAGACTCAGACTTTGACAATGTTGGCCAGGACAAAGGAGCAGGGTTCAATATCAATGTACCCTGGAACAAGGCAAGTCATTTTGAGTTTTCATGTAAAAGAATAAATCTTTTTTTAAGCCTTTTTTGATTAGTAGTTAAAAACTAAGCCTTTTAACACGGACCCCATATGGTATTTATTATGTGTACGTGTGTGTGTATTGATAAAGGCTTGTTGTGAATCTACAGGTGGGAATGAAAAACAGCGACTACCTTTCAGTCTTCTTTCACATCCTTCTGCCTGTTGCATACGAGGTGAGATGTCATAGAAAAACATTTTTGTCACAAATGTCTGAGATTACTGATGTGAGCGTGTGATTCTTTGTTACAGTTCTGTCCAGACTTGGTCCTGGTGTGTGCAGGATTCGACTCAGCCATTGGTGACCCGGAGGTACTGAATATAAACAGATTTCAATGAATATATACAGTTTGTGCACGCTAATCTTGCTCAACCCCAACCAAATTGCAGGAAATTTTAAATCTATAAAATCTCAGTAGCAGAAAAAGTTATTTTTTAATGTTTCATTTCAGTTCTAGTGTTAAAAATGTGTAAATTTCCGTTCAGGTGTTTTATATAGTAGAAGGTTATGTAATACCAGCAGAATTATACGCATGTACATTCAGTGTTTTTTTTTTTTAAATTGGGACAAGAGATGAGAAGTCTTCACTGAATGACTTAAGAAAGACTGTGATTGGTTTGTTTTTTTAGGGTGAAATGTGTGCTACCCCAGACATCTTTGCCCACCTCACTCACCTGCTGATGAACCTGGCTGGAGGGAAGCTGTGTGCTGTTCTGGAGGTAACCAACACAGATTACTAGATTGTTAACGTGATATTTGGCAGCATCAGTTCTGTTGTTTACTCCAGCCATTTTTTGGGGATTATTTTTTGATCATGGAATGCATATTCCTGTTTTACAGTAGGAAAGTTACATCGTGTTGAGGAATGTTCAGTTGTTAAGCTGATTTTATGTTAATATTTTCAGGGTGGATACAACTTGACTTCCCTCCCCCAGTCTGTGTGTCAAACAGTTCAAACTTTACTGGGAGATCCTGCACCTCTACCTACAAATCTCGATGGTCCTTGTGAAAGGTCTGAAAAGTTAAAAGTCCCTGTAAAGTGCTTATTTTATGTATGTGTGTTTTGTACATAAAGTGAATTTACTTTCTTCTCACAGTGCACTTGAGTCCCTTCACTGTGTCCGATCAGCTCACAGGCAGTACTGGTCCTGCCTCAAACATGCCGGTAGTTATTACACCTGAGCACTTCATTTAAAGTACAATGAACACTGCACAACACAAACATTACCCATAACGCAGCTTGACAATATATATTTTATAATTTCTTTTTCCAGCTGAGCTACCCACTACTGAAATCAGCACAAAGCGCATCAAAATAGCAGAAAAGGAAGACGAGAAGACAGAGAATGAAGAAGAGAAGAAAAGTGATGAAGAAAAGGTTTGGCCAGAGCCTCCAAAACGAGTCTCTCCTCTAATCCATACAGCTGTAATCCTCCCTGAGGATGTTCCCTGCCCGGACAGATGTGAACGCTTTAGCTCACTGGAGAATCCTGACCTGAAAACAGTCAACAAACTCAGGTATGGAGCTGTTAATGGAATATAAAGGTTTATTAGTCAGGTTTTTTCTTTGTTGCAGATTAGCATTTTAATCTACAACACCAATATGTTATTTTTCTACAATAAGGGAGAACCTCCTTGAAGCTGCAAGTGACAGCAGTGCTCTCACAACCCTCTCCAGTCTTATTTCTCTTGTAGAGAAGATGGAGCAGAATGAGGTGCAGTCAGGATTTTAATTTTATTGTGTTACAATCTGCTCGTGAATAACATCTTTTAAGTCTAACATCATTATGTTTAACTGCTCCCTCTCAGATCCGCAATGGCTTGGCTCTGGTCCATGATGTCTCCATGGTAGTGCCGTGTCTTGTCCAGCATGCTGTAACTTCCTCCATCACACGGTATATCAGTGTGCCTCTGTTTCATATGCACATATAACTCTAATGTAACTGTAGTGAAACGACCCGATACCTCACCAGTAATCAGACCCCACCTTGTGTTAAAAGCTGTTTTAGCCTAATTTGGTATCACTATGCTGTTTGCAGGGTTCTGGTTGTGTGTGTTGGAGATACAATGCTCCAAAGTCTTTCCACAGATGATGGGTGATTATTGTTTTGATTAGTTGTTTTGTTTAATTACTGAACAATGCATGTATTTTTGTCTGCAGTGTAATGACAGGAATCCTGTTGTCTTTAGGAAAACACTCCTGGTGCAGTTCAGCAACAAGGAGTCTGAGGAAAAAAAGAGCAAATATAACATAACTGTGTGCTTGAAGAAGGTACAGGATTCTTTTACCGTTTTAAATTCAAACTCAGTATTACAATTTTTTTCTTTAATATTACAAGTTTTAAATATGAGTAAAGTTTTAAATGACAATAAGAAGACGTCCTGGGTGCATTTCTCTGTCCTCCTGCAGGGCTGCACTGATGTTTCAAGCTTTATGTACGCTGCCCTGAGCCTCCTTCTGCCTCTGGGATATGAGTATGACCCCAGTCTGGCTCTGCTGGTTCGATCGGCAGATAGTGGCGTGTGTGACCGTGCATGGCAGCATTTAACAGGCCTGCTGCAGGGCCTGGCACAGGGACGGACACTGGTGCTCATGCAGGTGAACACTATTTCAGTCCTTGACACAGTGAGAGCAAGTGTCCTCCTGTGTTTTTTTTTTCAGTTATTAACTAAAGTGTTGTTTTTAGGAAGCTGAGAAGGCCTGTGTTGGAATCACAGCCTCCTCTCTCCTCGGGGATGCTGCCCCCTCTCTGGGGCAGCTTCGTGCTCCTCCACCAGAGGATGTGGCGGCAATGGAAAGGGTAAGACACCGACTGCAGGTGGACTGGAAGCTACTGCAGACTACAGGTGAATATACTGCTGCAGCATGATGTGTTAGAATGGCACAAAACCAGACTTTTTTGTTGCAGAAGACTTCACTGTTTTGTTCTGATCACAGTTTTTGTCTCCTGAAAACAGTGACAGAAACTGGACGAGGTGATAAACACTGAAGGAGATCCTGCTGCACTTTTCTTCAGATCTGGATAATTTGTACAATTTTACAGATTTATCATTCCAACTGATCTTTCATTAAACAAATCAATGCCCTAGAATTTTTTTAGGGCATTTTTTCTATTTTTGTCACAATTTTTGCAACTGTACAATAAATAAGTAATCAATCTCATTATTTGAGCTCTCTTGTATGAAACGGTTGTGTTGTTGATTCATAATATTATGTGCTACATACAGTAAATCATAAATGTAATGATTTATCTTAGAAGAAAGCTGCCTTTTATATGCACTGAAGAATACTCTAAAATGTTAATTAGATGTATGTTTAATCCATTATTATCAGCCCACAGTAACTTTATTAAAATATATGTCATTCATAAATAATATTTTATGTATGACAGAATTTTGTGAAATCAGTCCCTCATCCTACCACTGGGAGGCGCTGTGAGGATGAACCGTCTTTAAACAGTAAATCAGATGAAGCTTTTTACTCACATGTGAGTCATTCAGCCCGTGTGGATGCTCCGATCAGCTCAGCCTCCTGTCTGTTTGTGTGCGTGTGTCTGCAGGCGTGTGAATGTGTCAGTTTGCTGTCCTTTAGCTGTGATTGGGCCGTTCACCGGTCCCTGAATGCATCACAGGGAGGGGTGACGGTAATAGCCCACCACACATTGAGAAGGAGACCAGTCACACGCAGAAAGATGTCCGGGACTGCAAACACATCTGCGACCCCGCTGTCCGGGAAAATGAAGAAGGACGAATCTTTCCTCGGGAAATTGGGAGGAACCCTGGTGCGGAAAAAAAGATCCAAAGAAGGTAAGAGCTTTATTTCGCCCCTGTCCTTATTTCTCATATTTATGGGAGGCCTCTTATCTGTTTCCCTTGTGTTTCTGTCCATGGTGCTGCAATCACTTAATGCACTTTATAAATCTGCTCGTCAGGGATATTACCAGTACTGCAAACATGAGCTGCACACAAGATAACATTTATCATGTTTTCTTGAAACCATCTGTCTTTTACAAAACATGATTTAAATTAAATTTATATTTAAATCTATATAAATACAACCCTGAGCCTGATAGTTGTGACTCAGTTTTGACACTTTTTAGAGGGTAAAAGAGACTTGACAGCAAATCAGAGGCAAGACAAAGCCTCCAAGTGCCTCCACAGGAATTTAACATGAACTAATAACCATAAATAGATCATACAGTCAGTGACCTGCGACAAGAATGCAAGGTTATGGAGATAAACGTGTGAGAGGATTACTGAGCCCACTGTCATTTTGACAACAAAACACTGTTTTAACTTACTGTCCCAGTTCAACAGTTGTCCAGACTATTTTCCATCCTCCCTCAGGACAGTCAGTGTGTGGTCAAAGGGACAGCTGCAGGGTTTAACAGCTAAGTGTGTGTTATTTGTGTGTGTCTGCCATGTGTGTGTGTTTCTGTGAGTGCTCACAGCCATGTGTTTTTAATCTCCATCAAAGGAAGGAGACAGAGACAGGGCAGATTTTTAAGAGACCTAACCACTCAAGAATTGGTTTTTAAAGTTATTAAAGCTCAGTGTAAAGTAGATATGGACCAGTGCTACTGAAGATAATGCCCTGAAATTCCTTTAACCCTTAAGGTTTTGTCATCCACATATTATCGCTTTGTGCCAACCAGAGGTGTTGGTATTGAAGGAGTTGCAGTTGGGGGAATATTAGAGTAGTAAAGTAAAGGTCAGAACAGCTAAAAGCTTGCATTGTTTTTTTTTTCTTTTTTAGTTTGTGATATATCGTAATAGTTAGCAATGTAGGAGAGATGTAAACAGGTAAACAGCTAAGCTAAATTAGATGATAACATGGTCATAATAGCCAAACCTAGCCCTAATATTTTAAAAACTGTAAATAAGTGGCCAACTTGTTAGTTTTGAGGCTAGATTGTTAATACAGCTAGCATTAAATTTGGCTAATAGTTAGCGTAAAGGTTTAAAATCTGTAAGTAAGTTTAATACATTTTATAAACATTTCATAGGCCTTATTAATATACATAAAGCTTTAGAAAAAGCTAAAGGTCCTGCATCAACATTATGAAGTTCAATTTTTAGTTCAAAGTGTTAATTGTTGATAGCGTGGATGTAATTTGTGCACGGTTAGCTTAAAGTATCAAACTGTTGAAGTTGTATTTTAAAGTTATAAAAAGAGTTTGAAATGTGGTCAGAGGTAATGGATACATGGATTCATGAAGCTTAATTTCACAAATGAACAGTTACTTAGGCTAACATTACAACACAGGTTAACATTAAATATATCTTAATAAAGGTTAGCTCAAATTTAAAAAATGATGAAGGAGCTAGCTAAAAGTCATTGATAGGAAACACCACAAAAATAAATAATTAAGTGTACAGTAATGAAAAAATTGTAATTTTATTTTACAAATAGCTGAGGGGATATTGGTAGTTTTAAGTTTATTAGTTAGTAGTTAATAATGGCTTTGTGCTAACATTAGCCGTGATAAAATGATTGGCATTTCCACCTCCTGATCTTCTTCTTGTTGAATGCAAACCAACTTAAACACTTGTTTCATTGTATATTTTTGATAATGTATCATTACACCTATTGTATTGTTTTGTCATTTTTAATAATACCATAATTTCTGTTAATTGTGTAACTGTTGTAAGTATGAATATATAAATCGGGGGCCTGCGAGAGAGTAGTGCCCCTCTGTGGTCACACTGGATTAAAGCTCAGAGGATACAGTAGTTTATTTTTAAAAAAGATCTCAATACTTTTAGAAAAAGTGATTCATTTAACAGCAGAGAATAAATTGAGGTGAAGTTTTTGTAATGAACAACTTGTGGCCCACACGTTGCTGTTGTTGTGGTTGTTGTAACATTTGGGTGTGGCGCTCTTAAACTTCTATGAGGAAACACCCGAGAGGGACGAGTCACCACTAGAAGAGTTGCCTAACATTTGCTGAATAATCATTAAAGGTTGAATTGGGTTTTATATTTTAAAAAAGAGACTAAAGGGATCTTAAACTGAGCTGAAACTCCAGAGCAACAGCACAAAGGACACTTTTTACCATTTTAGGAGCTTAAACCGACACTGCTGTGTAGGAAATGGGATGCAAAGTGTTGTTAAAGCCTGTCAGACAAAACATGGAGGAACTTTTATGCACACAGCCCTGATTCCTAAAACTGCAAAGCTACTGTTTTGGGATGCATGCATTAACTCTGATAAACTAGAAGGAAGTCTGCATTTCTTTGACAAGCCACAAATACGTCAGTCAGCAGCAGGGCTACAGTGATAGTGGAGGAAAATAACATATTGGCTTTATAAGGACTAAAAGGAGCGTCTCAGCACATCCTCACAGCTTCTCTGTGTTTCTGTTATCTCACTTTAAATAAAAGGGATTTTTATTTTGTAAAAATAAAGAACAGTTTGAACAGAAAGTCTAAGGATGGATGCTAATAATAGTAAGTTATCTGTTTAATTTAATTTGACTTACTTTCCACTTTTCATCTTCACACTTACATGCCAGTAGCTTTAAACAACATGCGTAGAAATAGGATTTAATTTTTCTTTTTTCAAGGTTCATTATGATAATTTTCTTCTTTTCTTTAAGAATCTTAATACAAAAACCTCAAAAGCTAGTTTAAGTTACTTATTTAAGAGAAGCTATAATATGCCCGATTAACTAATATCTAAAAATGTTGCAGCAATCTCAACAAAAAAATGTTTATTTCTGGTTCAAAGAAATTTTCTTAAAGCTGCTTTGTAAAGCATCAAGTAAAGTAAAAACAAAATTTATTTCTGTGGGAGGTCATTTAATGATAACCCAGTTAATCTAACTGAGGCAAACATCAGGATTGCAACCAAAACTGCTGTTAGGAAACGCAAAACAAATATTTAAGCTGTTTGAATTTTATGACAGTCATACATTTTGTATCGTTTCTCCACAGGAGTGCTCTTAAAAGTTTTCTTAAAACTTTAAAATGTCCCACCTGAAGTTTCCGTCACAGCTTTGGTGTGTAAATTTTAAGTACCCTTATGTTGCTAATGCTACATGCTTTTATATGAGCAGACTGAGTAATCGTTTCCCCAAGTTCTAAGAATAAAACAATGCAAAAAAAAAGCTTTACGAAGAATAAGACGTCCCCTCGAGCATCAGATTATCGTGGAGTAAATCCGGAGTATGCAGATTAGAGAGCAGTGGCAGAAGAGTTATTACATGTAATAGGTGGAGTGGAGTTAATGCCTTATAATAACAAGTAAACATAAGTGTAAGAGCCGTCACAGTGTATTTCTGCTGAACCCTCCCTGTGGGGCAGTGACACTGTCGTCTCCTGGCTGCTATTACTCACTGGTGCTGGTTGGTGTAAATAACCAGAGCTATATTTAAGGTTTGGTCTGTCTTCTTCATACTGCTGCATTATTTATATCTCCCCTGGTGCCACAGTGATTGCCTCCCTTCCCTTGGGAGCAGCGGAACCAAAACATTAGTCTGGTTCCAATTTGCTTAATGCTGTTTTATATGAATTCTTCTTCTTCTTTTTTGGATTCTGAAGAACAAAATATCTGATTATATTCTGTCACTGCATCCTTTCTTGTGTTGTTTGTAATACCACTTAGGAGCTTTTTCCATAAATATATGCAATAAAGATTAATGTTTACGACTGCAGGCTTGCATTCAATCAGTGTAATTCTGTTAACTGGGATGCAGCTACCTCCTGATTGATTATCTGCTGCAGCAAAACATATTAAAGGCTCCATTCACATGCTGCCTGAATAATTCACTGAAATTCTTCTGCCTAATATGACAATATGAAAATAAGATTGACTGTAACAAAGAATTAACTGATGTGAATGAGACATTAGAGGATATCCAGTTGATACTTTACCTGTCATAGCACACTGACGTCTGTCTTGTGTCCGCTGTCTGACATCACAGAGGTTACTGGTTTTGTAGAGCTGCTTTAGTGCATTTATGTCCAGTGTGGTGTCCCCTTCCTGTCCCACATGCACGCACACACACACACCGCTCAGGGTCTCTTGTAACTGGACCGTAGAGGTGGGGTGGAGGGTTGTGACAGAAATAAACACGTGACGACTCCCCCTGCCACCGCTCAGCTCCACAGACTACGATTCACACACATATACAGTATTTAAACTAGCACTCACATCCATACGGCGTCTGCATTTTCTGCCTTTGCTCGCTGCCATTAAGAGGGGAATCCTTGAGTTTATTGCAGGGACATGGCGGGGCTGCTGTGTGGGACCAAGAGGAAGAAACAAGGTAATCTGATTTAGCTTTAAAAGGAACTTAGAGTCGAATTGGGGAAGCAGGACCTGTTACCTCAGTTCAGTGCAGGTTAATATTCAGAAATGTGTTGTGCTGGTTGTTGTAGGAGGTCATCAGTATGTAAATAGTTAAATGTGTACTTAAATAGTAGAATCCACAGTTTGAGTGGTGCTATTTAATTTCTGGATTTCTGGTTTTCATCCATCGCTCTCTCTAAATCAGCTGTCGGGTGTTACTTACAGTTTGTAAATTTTCTATTTGAAACTAAATTTAACTTGACTTCATGAAGTGCCAATGCAGCAGCAGCAGCAGCAGCAGCAATGCAGTCAGTCGAACACAGAGGGTGGAGGCAGCACAATTATGATGAAATGCTGCAAGCTGGCTCAGTAATTACAAAGCAAAGTGCTGATCGGTGCTGAGATTCAAGGCTAGAGCTCTTATGAGCTGGATCAGATAGGAGACCTGCAGGGACCCCGCCTCCTGGGGTAATTCTCTATATCCTCTTTTTTTTTTTTTGCTCATTTGCTTTGAAGTGAAGATTCTGTCCAGATTACACCACAAACACAGCTTGACTCCTGCTTTTGATACATTCTTGATACACCGTTCCACCTCGGATCTCCTGTTAAATTTTAAAAATAGTAAAAAGTCAATGAGGTCATAGATTTTCGGCCATTGATTTCGATCTGGCTTGCTGCAGGTCTTACAAATTGAAATGCACTGTGATAAAAGCAGCACAGCAATTAGAGGAGGAAAGCTTTTATATCCCTGAGGGTCTCTCCCAGGTCTGACGTGAAAGCATCTTAGTAGAGACAGCTTTGATTTAATGCCTGACTTTAGCTATGTGTTTGTTTGTGACTTTTTCTCAACTTTACTGGATTTAAATGTCTCTGCTTTGGACTGGATTCTGTTTTTGAACATGTTTTAAGTGTAATTTTTGTTTACACTGACAAAGAAAGCATCACTTTGTCTCCAAAGCGCCTGGATCCTTTTATAAGTTGCTTTCTGTATGACAGTGATAGATAATCCTGTCCCATAATGCTGCCAGTACTGGAAAAGAAAGAGCCTGAAATGACTTGAGGGAATTTAGGAAGTGTAGGATGTGTGAGAGCGTTTCAACATCCCTGGATAAACATTGATTACATGCAGCAGCAACGTGAACAGTTTGTAACTTACAGTAAGACAGGCAAATCTGCCAGTAAGCTCCAAATTAGCAGAAGAATAATGAATGTGCAAATTTCTGTAGTGAATTTACAAAACAATCATGTAGATTTTTAAGATTTAAGCTGTAATTTTATGAGAAAAAAGTTGCAATTTGATTCGTTCATACATACAGGGTTAAAATGACATATTGGGGGAGAAGAGGAAGTCATCTTGTGAAATTAGACTCAGCAGTTGAGGATAAACAGTGGATGCAGGAGTGAAACTTGCTGCCTATCAAGCAGAAAAAAAGACATCAAGGTAAAAATATAAAGATAAAAAAAAATAACACAAGAAAATACAAAGCTTTTTACAGTGTTCAATATAGACATGTTCGCCAGTTATTCCAAGGCCTGTAAGAAAATCTGACAGATGTCCTACACATCAATTTAAACAGCAGGTTACATAACAGCAGGGCAGGTAGGTACCCTGACTCCAACAAACATCTGACTCGCACCAGAACTTCTTGAAGCTCTCAACAGCAGCCTCATGCTGTCACGATGAGCCACTGTGAGTTTTCTAATGCTCATTTGCTTATAGCGACACCACAGGTTGGCACTTGGTTTTCAAAGTGGGGGCCGCCAGGGGGCCCTAGGGGGGCTTCGTAAAATTGGAGTAAAGGGGAAAAAATAGAATGAAATTATTTTTATTATTCTTTTTTTATAACCAATTTTCCTGAACGTACAACATGTAAACTGCCACAATCGTCAGCTTCTCAAGTTTCCGACTGTACTTAACCACACCTCATGTGACAGACCAAACTTGGGCGTGATGAGGTCATCATCTGTGTCGACTGGCGGTTTGCACCTGTTATCAAGCTGCTAGCTAACACAAAATCAAAAGATTTTTGACAGGAAAATGTCCGGAGGAGTAGTCCAACAGCCCTGCCATGGAGGATTCTGCTGCAAAAAAAATCTAAGATCTCATGGCCAACTAAAATGTGAAAATATGAGGCAGCACATATTAAGTATAGCTTCAAAGCCATACAGAAAAATGGCCATGATTGCCCAAAATGCGTCCCATGTCTGGCGACCCTCTCAAACAAAACTTCAGTGTGACTTGATCCAAAAACACCCGGCAGAGACTGAAAAAACAGTAGACTTCTTTAGACGTAAAGAAGGGCATTTGGTCAGGCAATCTTCTGCATTCACACAGCAAGCTACCTTGATCGAGCGGGCCGTGAAGCATCATTTTAAGCCTCATACCACGCACCAAAAAAGTAAAAAATAATCTCTTGGTTTGCAAAGGGGGTCCCTGGCCAGAAGCTCATACTATTTGGGGGGCCTTGGGATGGTAAAGTTTGGGAACCCCTGCACTATACAATGGTGTACAATATGCTCTGAAGCAGACCTGGGCAAATTACGGCCCGCAAGCCACTTCTGGCCCTTTGGGCATATCTTTGTGGCCTGCGCGAGGTCAATCATACACTAGAACATGAATGTAAAAAAATGTATGCTGTGCATGCAATACAGCCATGTTGCTTTTTTTTTTTTTTTTTTTTTTTTTTGAAGAGGGTGACGTTTGCATTATTTCCGTACAGATGCACTTGCACACATGAGCCCTGCATGTGAACAGCGATGTTCACGTGTGATGCCTGGTGATAAAGTCCAACAAATCCAAATACAGCTCCTCCATCACTGATGATCACCTCTCAGCTGTCCTTCAGTCAGACTTCAATATGTGCTTGTTCAAGCCCATGGCAGACTGGATCTTTCTCACTGAAGAGTCAAAATGAAGTGAAAAACATTCAAGTTTTTGTTTTTGTTTTTTCGTGGAGACTTATAAGCTCAACATAAAATGAAACACTAATGCAATAATTATTTTGTTTTAACTGTTTATTACGTCTGTTGTAATATTTTCCACCACAATTTTTACAGAATAGCCTTAAGTGTATTTTACAATAGGAAAAAGTTAATACTGAGCAGGATTAAGTTCACGTTAATGTTGGTGCAGCCGTCTGACACCATTCAGGTTTCTCATTTGGCCCCTCATAAAAATGAATTGCCCACCCCTGCCATAAAGAGTGAGATCTTCACTGAAACAGAACACATATTAAACTTATGACACAGCACATTCACTGGAGCATACAGCTTCTGGCGCTACCTATAGATGTCTTTGTCATCAGACAAATCATTTGCAATAAATATCTCACTGCCCTCAGTAAGTGCAGTACCAGACAGGTAGAAGTCAGGGCAGATTGACTGTCTGTCTTCTCCACTTCTGACAATCATTATCTTACTCTTCTTAACATTGTATTTTATATCCAAAGCAGCACCGTGCTGAGTGCATATTCTCAGAAGCTGTTGGAGACCAGCACTATATGACAGTCCTGACAGACTTTATGACCAGGCCTCCCTTTTTCTCACCAGGCAGAAACTTCGGACAGAACCAGACTCATGTTAGACAGACATCTGCTGAGACCATGCTGGAATTAGAGAAAGAGAGAGGGGAAAAAGAGAGACACACAAACACAGAGTCCATCGTTCTGTGTTGCAGTGATGATCATGGAGAAACTGTAAAAAGCCGTAGCAGCTGCTACTCATATTTTGCTGCTCATGATGGAGCATTACCAAGGCAACCCTTGTTTAGTTTTTCATGTTAAAACCTGCCTCTGATTTTACCCATAATGCTATTCACTAACTGAATTTTGTAGCTCATGGAAGGGATGAGAGTGAACCGGAACTTATTTGTAATATCTAACGTACCCTCAGGTTACTGTTGCATGTTTTTTATTTTCACTTTCATAGTTTTTGTTCCCAGTTGACTTTGAAAAAATGACATCACCTGAGGTAACCTGTGAAGTCCCATAAAGTCCCCTCAGAGGTCCCACACTCTGTCATAGACTATGATGAGAAACCTCCACAGCCCCCCCTCTCCCTCTGATTCTCGCTGATACTAAATAAAAGGTGTTGGAGATTGTGTGAAGGTATGAAGAGGAGGTGAGGTCTCACAATGTGACTCCACACCTCACCTACAGGAGAAAGAGTTGTTCATTGCTCAATAATTTTTCTTTTAATACTTGTTTTAGGGTTTCCTTTCCTTTGAAAACCAAAATAAAATCCAGTGACTGAGGATGTAGAGAGCTTTGCTTTGCTTTGAGGCAATCAGATAGTCTTGGAAAAAAAAATACTGAGTATATATTCTTGTTAATCTATATGATGATAATCCTTCTAAATCACCCTGAATATTGTTTTTGTGCTGCATGCCACTCAAAGGTTTTATTTTAGTGAATATCAGTCAATTTAGACACCAACGCCAACATAGAGGCGGGTTCATTCTCTGCAATGATTCCAGGATCAAGAAAAAAAAGGGATTCTTTTCCACTGTCCTAGAAAACCTTCCTGTTTGGTTTCGTCATGTTGTAAGACGATTTGAAAAACTTCTTCATCTCAAGAAAATAAACTCATTGTGTCTTCAAAACAGGGCTGACGGTTAAACTTCTTTTCCTCGTCTTGATTTGTTTCATTAAAGTGCGTTTTGATTTATCGTATAGCTTTAATCTTATGTGTGTTTGGTTTTCTCACCAGTGAGTGATCTCCAAGAGGAAGGGAAGAATGCCATCAATGCTCCCATGCTTCCCATCGGGACAGACATCCACCCTGAGGACACACTGCTCGGTACATTATCACACAAACACACAGGAAGCACACACGAAGAGAAGCTCTCTCACCTTTAAAACCTTCATATTTGGAATTTATTAAAGTAAACTTGAAGCTGTTGGGAACACTGTGGTTTTATTTCACTTATATTCAGCTTGTTAGAGTCAGCTGATGTCTTTGAACAGAGCAACATGCGGTGACACATGGTGACACATGGGGACACATGGGGACACATGGGGACTCTGACAGTTGAGGAGCAGGAAGTGAAAGTGGGTTGAGAGGAGACGCCTTCGTTTGAAGTCATCATGTGAAACACTAGTGGGGAAAGGAACATCGTGTGTGTGTTTTTGTTTAGGTGCAGTGTTGGGTAGTAACATGCTACTATAACACGTCACACAGAGGCCACATTCAAACTCAGGATCATGAGGAGAAAGGACACAGTTACCAGTTTTGTGGGGTGTAAAGAAAAGTAATATAATCTGCTGTGAAATATATTACTATTAGCAGGGAGTAATGAGTTATAATATTACTTTCAAATATGAATGAGTAACATGTTACCTTTTTCAGTGACAGGCCAACATTGTTTAGGTGACGTAAAATGTGACTGTATCCAAATGAAAATAAAGAAATAATGTCCACTCTGTCTCATATCATCTTCATCAGAGGAAAATGCTGAGAGGATCATGTTAGACCCAACATCACGGGAAAATCTTAAATTCAAAGATCTTCTGAAGGTAATCTAGTTTACACAAACATCATATCCTTCAGCAGTAAAAAAAAAAAAACAGCAAAGCAAACTCCACATAAAGCATTTCTCTACATGTTTGAATTTTTGTGTGTCCAGGTCTTGATCGACTGGATCAACAGCGAGCTGGAGGAAGACAGGATCATTGTCAAAGACCTGGAGGAGGACTGTTATGATGGTCAAGTGCTCCAGAAGTTATTTGGTAAGACATTCATTGTACGCCTTCTTTTATTGTCTGTATGCTCAACTATGAATTTCAGTAGTTCTAAGGGTTGTACAAACTCCTGAGTTAATGCAGATTGTGCTAAGTTCATTGGAAAGGTGAATTTTTGGTCATAAAATTTGATCTGGAATCAAACATCCAAAAAACTGCACTGCAAAAACTGGAATTTAAGCAAGTTTTTATGACCTGTTTTTGTAAAAATTGTCGTATTAGACTTAATATGAGCCAAATTCACCAGAAAATTCCGAGGGCAAAAAATTTTCCAAACAGATTAGAGAATATACTTGTTTAGTTTCTTTTATTACAAACTTTTTTCTTATTTGACAGGCAAATTTTATATTTCAGTTTTCATACTAGTTATTGCACGAGTCACCCTTAAAGAATGTTTTACATCTTCCTATGTACGTTTTTACATTTTTTTGTATATGTTATGTTCTTGTATGTCAATTCATTTTTTTATACATGGTGCTTGATGGTCCTACAGGAGCACCCTAAATTTCATTGTACCTTCACATTTCAATTGCATTCTATTCTATTCTATTCTATTCTATTCTATTCTATTCTATTCTATTCTATTCTATTCTATCCTCTGTATTGATTATTTTGTGTTTTTGTGGATTCAGTAAATGGACATGATTTTAGTTTTTTATTGTGGGTCTGAATTTTAAAAACATCCAAACCAAAAATTTTCATTTTCACAAAAAAAGTGCTGTTAACAAACAAAAAAGTTTTAAATTAGCCACCTTTCCTTTTTATATGAACCGATAATTTGCAAAATAATAATGTGCCTTAAACTGTCATACTTTCAGTAATTATTTGCATTGAAACATGGTCAAAGGAACACTGTTGGTTTGAAAATGCTCCATTAGTTTGCCTTAAAACACTGAAAATTACCTACATTTGTCCATAATGACTCTCCCATTTAACACATGTCAAATAATTGTGGTTTTGTGTGTGTTTGTTTTGTTTGCCTGTGTCTCTTGTGGGGGCCTCACAGTCATGGGCCTGTAATGTGCTTCCCTCTTGTGTCTGTTATTTGTTACAGCAGGCTGAAAACTCACCATGATCACAGATAATGAACCAAACTGAATATATATATATATATATATATATATATATATATATATATATATATATATATATATATATATATATATATATATAAACATTCTTGTCTTTCAAATACATGAGCAAAATGAAAATAATATGAACCGTTGCACTTCTCTCCACGCTATAGTTTTTACATTTCTAAAGCGGCTGCTTTATTTCAAATGTTTTGTGTCATTCGCTCCTTTGATTCATTTTCTCCTTCACATATTTTCCTTTTTCTCCTGATATTTTTTGTGAATTCTCCGATTTCGAATTCTGTAACTGTAACTCTTGCATGTTTTGTGTCATCAAATGGAAATCTGTGGTCAAACACTCCTCCTTCTCTCATCATCATCAGCGCACTCAGACTTGTTTCATCTTTGCTTGCAGAGGATTGATTCAGTGTTTGTTGTCCTCTGTAAAAACACAGTTGCAGCCTGGCAAAGGGTTTCATCAGCATCACAAGTGTACAAGAACAAAGCATCAGGAACTTATGGAAGAATCCTTTTAGATATATCTGAGACACTCGTTTAGCTTCCAGACAGATAACTCTTCATTTATATCCAGTGCTGCTTTTGAAAAATAAAACTCCTGACCATTGGAAATTGCATATTCGTTATCCAAAAGCTAGCTTGTGTAACGTAGTTTCATCGCTGTTTGAGCTCTTTGTTAATTTTCAGTCACCACAATTATCTCCTAATTCAAATTTTCAGAGTACAAAAGAAAACCTTCCAAATACTTCTCCCTAGGATTACTTAGAGCCTAGGAGTCGTCTCTTTGTAAATCATGTTTTTGATCTGCTGCTGCAGTTGTATATTTTCAACATCATGATATCTTTGTTTCCTGCAAACACCATAAAGACATGAGAACTACTTTGTTATGCCTTTTTTGTTTTGATCTTCATGAAGGTTTTTTTTTCTCTCCTTGACCTAGTTTGGATTTCTTTCCTTTATCTATCTTGGAGTTCCTCATTTTTTTCCCTGTAAACCAGTTGTTTACTACAATTCACCCATTTAGTACACCACAGAAAGGCAGCATGATTCTGAAAGTGATTAAACTTCAGTCAGTGTTGTAGATCAAAGTGTTTTTCTGTGAGCTGAATTCTTGTGTTTTCTCTCCTGCTGTTGACAGAAAAGTTGTCGGGGAGGAAGCTTAACGTGGCCGAGGTGACCCAGTCAGAGATCGGACAGAAACAAAAGCTTCAAACAGTTTTGGAGGCCGTCAATGAGCTGTTGAGGCCTCACGGCTGGACCATCGAGTGGAGTGTGGACTGTGAGTTTTACGTTTACAGCTTCAGTGACTTGCTGCTCAAAACAGGCGGTTCAGAAATGAAGTGAACATATTCTAAACAGCCAGGGAAGCTTCAAGTGATGGAATAAATAAGTATGCTCAAAACATAAGCAAAATGTTTTTATAACAGGTTATCAGGGTTCACACTAGTCCTGGAAAACCTGGAAAATGATTCACCAATTTTCCAGTCATGGAAAACGAAACATAAAAGGCAGTTCTTTTTTAATCACTGTCTTTGTTGACAATCAATGAGCCCGCCTAGTGTTAGTAGAAATAGATTTGCAGATAACACCTCCTCCGTGGTGGCTTTGGTATCTAAATATACCAATGAGCACGAAATGAAAACATTTCATTGGCATAAAGTGCAGAAACAATATAATTTAGAAACAGTCATAAAGTGGGTTCAACCTGTATTTAAAAGTCTTAAAAGTTTTTTTTTAGAACTGAACATGAAAACTGTCTTAATGATATTTCATCAGATTAATTGTATAATGCATGTAAAAAAGGTAGAGTCTGCACACCTGATTCAAAACTCACTTTATCAGCTGCATATCTGTCATCTCTTCTCTCTGGTATTGTTCTGAAATATTCATTTACAGCTTGGCTTTCATTCTTGTCGACTGTATAAACCTCCCTGATAAAAACAAACTGAGCTTCCTCTGTAAAATAAGTGAACTTCCCCTTTAAATGATAATCAAGCCTCTTCATTTGCATTACAAAAAGAGAGTATTTAATCCTGCACAGAGTTTTAAAGGAACTCTTCAAACATGTATTTCCCTCAGGAGCTAACCCCAGAGTTAATTTAATTCACGCTCCGTTAACTGCTCCTTTTAAATTTGACTTTTATCTTTGAGGAGGGAAAAGCACCGACTGATACCTTTCATCATAAGAAAAGCGCTCACATTGTTATTTAAGCCTTCAGCTGAGAGTTTATCTTTTGATTTTATGTCACAGCGATCCATTCAAAGAACCTGGTGGCGATTGTTTACCTGCTGGTGGCTCTGGCGATGCACTTCCAGGCGCCCATCAGACTGCCCGAGCATGTTTCTGTGCAGGTGGTGGTGGTGAAGGTAGGTCAAGTGTCTCATTAAGCTCACATTCAGCACCAAAAGAGCTGTGATTACAGTGCTGCGTAATTTAATGAGTGTTCAATTTCCCTTCTATTTAACGCTTCATTACACTGAGAGGTCTTTTATAAAAGCAAGCAGCAATAACTTTGACTGACGCAGAAATAACACGACACAATTAAGTAAAGACACGTCTCTAAATCAAGAAAAAGAGTCCAGAAAATTAAATGAAACATCAGATCATCCCTTTTATTTTCCGTGGTATACAGATTATGTTACTCTCTGAAGAAATTAATAAAGAAAGATGTTTCTGTTTGGACAGAAGAGAGAGGGAATCCTGCAGACGGCTCTTGTGACCAAGGAGCTGACGAGCACCACAGAGTAAGAGCTTTAACCGTTTCCTCATCGTTTTAAATGACAGAAATGTTGAATAGTATTTATGCTTTTATTAGATTCCTGCGTACAGGATAATGTGACAGTTTTGCTCTTCCTCCTTGTTTTTCAGGATGATGCTGGGAAGGTTTGGTGAGTTTTCACTTTCATGCCATGTTGTGAAAATATCCTTTAAATTTACAGTATTGTTGTGTTTTAGCTACGGCTGCACGAATCTGTCAAAGAAAAAAAAAGTGAATCAAAATTCTCTGTCATGATTTTTCTCACAAAATGTTTATTGCACTGATGAACTCTAAGAAAACAAAACACAGTGCATTCAAGTAGAGAAAAGGGTCATTTGAGTTGAGTGAGCAGCAGTAACTTTGCTCATTGTTACTGTTGCTACTGATTTCCGTCACTACCACGGGGGTTTTCATCCATTTCACTCCTCTAACTCTTCTTTCAGCACTTTCGCTCTTTCCTCACTGCAGCCTGCAGCAGCAGGCTCACATCTTGTAGAGATGCTTTACCGTTGGTTCAAGGAGAAGGCAGCGGCGGTGCTGCATTTGGGGGGCAACCCATGAAATAAAATGCGTTAGAATCATCTGTTTAGAAATTAGATCATGAATGTGTGTGAATCGAGGCCGCGATCTTTTAACGATAAGTCCTGCAGCCCTTGTTTCTGCTTCAAAAGTTAGAGGAGAAATACAAACTTCATTATTTTCCTGAAGCATCAGGGTAAAGTCTGAAATTGAGTGAATGAAAAACTCCAACTCAAGATAACAGAATCTGTCTGCCTTCTCCCCCTCAAAGTACACAACAGTGCAGCAGCATGATGCTAAGTGAAGATGTTATATCTTATTTTTCAATTCTTACAACAATTAAAGTTAAAACAAAAAAACAAGCAGACAAAAAAAATCATCAGTTTTTCAGATTTTAAAGTTTTAATGCAGCGGAGAGTAAGAAAACTAATTTCTGAATCAGGCAGAGCAAAATCCTCACATTTCACTTGTTTTTCACCAGGATAGAAAAATGCTTTAAGGAAAAGGAAATGCATCCCCAATGTTGACCAAAATGGCTTTTTGGTCCCTTCTTTTCATAACAGAGAGAGATGCGTTCGACACCTTGTTGGATCACGCGCCTGACAAACTCAACGTAGTAAAAACGGTAATTAAACCCTTTCTGCCAGATAAGATAAACAAAATACGAGGAGCTGTTCTGTCATCTGTAGGAATGACTTATGGTTCTTTCACCAGTCTCTGATCACCTTTGTAAACAAACACCTGAACAAGCTGAACCTTGAAGTCACTGAGCTGGAATCTCAGGTAAGAAAGATGATAGTTTATTTTCAAAGATTTAATCATTCAGATGATCATTTGAGGCGCTTTTAAGAGTCATGTGATTGATTTTTATATTTTCATCTTCCCTCTATTTGTCTGTAAGTTTAATTTTAATAGATGTCATCCAAACTGATCCTCTTATCCAGTTTAAGTATTTAATTTTTTGTGTGTATGTCCAGTTTGCTGATGGAGTCTACCTGGTTCTGCTGATGGGGCTGCTTGAGGATTACTTTGTCCCTCTTTACAACTTCTTCCTCACGCCTGAGAGCTTCGAACAGAAGGTGGTTTTACATTAAGTACACTCTCTTATCTAAAATATGTATATTTAGTGCTGCGTGTGTCTACATGGAGTTTCTTTCTCTCCTCTTAGGTCCACAATGTTGCATTCGCCTTTGAGCTGATGCAGGATGGAGGCCTGAAGAAACCCAAAGCAAGACCAGAAGGTATTTTATGCAGATACGAATGAGAGATCAAAACATAAACTCTTTAAAAAGACACAGAAGGTGAATTTTTCTGGAAGAGATAAGACTCTTCTTTGATTTTTATTGGGTTCTGTTTTAAGTGGTTGCAGTCATTTCAATTTCTGACCAGTAGATGGAAACCTTGCTTCACTCTCACACTCTCATTGTGGCTGGTTAAGTTTACTCAGCCTGAAGCTACACTGTGCTGTCCTCTCACAATAAACCAACCTGTCCTTAATTTAAAAGCAGTAGCTTGTAAATGTAATAATCAGATCAAATATTATTGGTTTTATGTCGTCATCGCTAATACTGAGTGATTGTTATAAGTAGTTGTTTTTCACATGGTTTTAATTTTACGTAATCGACCTTAACACAGCAGAAAAGAAAAAGAAAAACCTTCAGGTTTTGGGCTTATTCAAAGAAACTAACTACATTTACTAAAGTATTTAATGCTTGAAAATAGCTTCACAACATTTTTGTTTGAAAAGATTTAATAACTTGAAGAAAAAAAATGGTAACTGTGCAATGAAAGGAAATAACTGTATAATTGTAATAACTGTGTTTTTAGCCCTAGCTGGCCTTTCAAGCAAGATTTTCATCTAAGTTAGAGAAAACGTCAGAAGTTAAGCCTCTGTGAAAGACCTCCAGCCTCTCAGTTTCTCACCTCATTATCCATACGGTGATCCGAGTTGGCAGAAATGCTATGAAAATGAGGCACCGCACTGATTGGCTGCCTGCATGTTGTCCAGGGAAGGTGCAGAGCTGTGCAGACAGATAAAGAGTGCAAAGATCTTATAGATAACTCTGTATGTGGACTGATCAGTTTGTTTGACCGTGAAGCTCTGTGAGCCGATCCTAAGGACGCTTCACAGACCTGTATTATTTTACGTGTGAAAACATTAATTGAAGTTATTGATTGTGCTTTCCCTACATTATTCTTCAACAAAACCTAAAACATCAGCGCCTGTTGAGAAAGTATATAAAGTGATGTGCTATTTGATATTAAATTATGCATGCTTATTGCTCCAAATCATGTTTCATATTGATTTGATTATCTCCATACCAGTGAGGCTACATCTAAAAGTCTCATAAGTGCAACAAGAATAAATCAGAGCAAAGAACAGTTTCAGAGAACGATCGATTTAACATGCAGTGATGGTGGAATGTGATATTTTCAGTCTTAATTTGTGCAACAGTTTTTACTTTTCTTTTTCTAACTGTCCCCAAAGGTGTTTTTATTTTTCTGTTTATTCCCATTTTATTATCCTAACACCGTGCGCAGTTTTCCAAAGCAACCTACCATTTTACTGCACAGTCTTCTGTGTGCAAGCCAAAAAAATGCCAAAGCAGAAAAGAGACTCGCCAGTTGGTGTGCAATGATTAAATATTTGAATTTTGAACCAGTATGAGCTACTGTAGACTTTCCAAACGTGTAAATATTGTTTCTCTCCACACTTATGCAAATGCCGTCCCCCTCTTCAAACATTTTCTGGACTAAGCCAAAAAGGAAACGTCCTCTGCCAAAAAAGCATCACTTAAATTGTCCCAGTAATTGGATTTACTAGCTTTGTACTATCTTCATCAGCTCCACAACTGCACTCCTACAACATCAGCCTGATTATCACGTGGAGTAACTGCAGCTTTATTTAAAATGAAAGCAGAGATCCTTCAGCTGTTCAGAAAATCTACAGCGTCAAATATTTAGCGATGAAAGCCTCGGACTTGCATTAGGTAAATAATGTAGTACATCTCACAGACAGAGGACAGAACATATCTTTGTGCTTATAGATCTCTCTTGTGGTAAGAAGTCATATATTATGAAAATCATTCCCAAGTTAAATATTGTTTTGGTTGCACAGACCATTTATTTTGTGCTTCAGAGTTTCAAAGATTACATTCAGCTCTTGTAGCATCTCTTTCTGTAGTGTCTTGAATATGCATCTACTATAATTTTGTTTTCCAGATGTTGTCAACCTGAACCTCAAGTCCACCCTCAGAGTCCTCTACAACCTCTTCACCAACTACAAAAACTCTGAGTGAATATCTCCAGGTTCCCTCCCTGATCTCTCTCGGAACATTGCCCCAGTGCCTCCTTGGATATTACGTGTTACAGTTTGGACGCTGGAGGAGACCAACTGGGACTGAAGTCATAATTATGTTGGACTTAAAAAAGACCCACGGGGAGCAGCCGGGAAAAGGCTCTGAATGTTAGCATTTAATCTTCCTCTTATGTCAGAATTTATTTATTCCTTCCTGACTTGTTAACTGAATACCCTGCCACCTTTAACCTGCATTTGAATACAAAGACTCTAAAGGAATGAAGAATGAGGGCAGAATGTTACCATGGGGAAACATTAGTGTAATCATCTCGTCATAGGGGAATACTGAAATTAAAAAATGTTGTTACGTATTATACACTATCTAAAAGTGCTTTGTGTAAATATTAAAAGAATAGTTCAATATTGTGAAAATAAACATATTTACTTTCTGAGTTGTATTGAAAGCATTCTAATGTTTGTTTGCTAGGTTAAACATAGCTTGCATAAAATCAGTTAGTTAGCATTAGCAAGCATAATGTCTGGAAATTTGTGAGCATAGCCCAGCTTTTTTTTTTTTTTTTAATAAATATACTCACTAATAATATAAAATTAATGTATCCGTGTTATATGCAGCTAAAACACCATGTCGAACTGAATGAAAGTAGTCTGGTTAAGAGCTGCAATGGTGTAACTGCTGCTCTGCTAAGCTAGCACTGTTAGCAAGACTTAGTAAGGTTATAACCTCCATTTCACTGTTAGGTCATTTCATCATATTAAGTTAGAAACATAAAAAGATGTTTTTTTTTTCTCTCTTTTCTTCTTTTTTTTTCAAACAGCCAAAAGTAAAGCTAGTAAGTTTACTTTTAGCTGTTGCTAGCCATGTCTATCTAAACAGCTAGCTTTCACAACATGACAACTTTCTCTTCATGACAGTGCAAACTCTGCTCACAAAGCAGAGTTTGAGCTTCACTAAGAGTAAATACATTTATTTGTTCTCTAGTACCATGCTAACATGAGCTAATGTTAGCTATGTTAGCTAACTGTGACTGGCAGGCTGCCATACAGGACAAATTTGAGGCTCATTTTCAAACTTTCAGTGAGTAAAAATGTCTCAACATATTTTTTTCTATGAAGAAACTTGAAAAGCTGGGATGAACATTGTATTATATTTGAGTGTGTCTTGTATAGTCTTACTATCGCTGCTCTCAAAAAGCTTTTACTTGACATGTGACGGAACTATGAACAGCTCCTGTCAAGCTTCTCAGAGCTGTGCACTCCAAGAGCCGCATTTAAAAGCTGCTTCCTCCTGCCTTAAGTGCTGTGGTTGCTCTTTGTCCGAGGAGGGCCTGAGTCACACAATATCCTCATATTGATCGTCCTTTCAGACCAGTCTCTGAGGAGGCTGAAGACCTCAGCGCAGTGGAACTGAACTGCAGGTGTCACCTCGAGACCTGTGAAGATGTACGGCACAGTTCACTTCGACTACATCCATTTTCGAATTGAATTATTGAGAGGGTTGAGGAGTTGGTTCAAACTGTGCTGGATGGCTCACCTCTCTGCAAGTCTTTTTCTTTTTATCTCACCTATTGAAAAATGAACGCCTGGTATCAAACAGAATGAGAATTTCATTATAACTTTTATTTGTGTTATAGGTTAGATTTGCTGCAGCTTTTGAAGGAGATTGGCTCTCGAACAGCCAATTCCTGCAATTTGAGTTCAGCTAAAGGAATTATGGGTTTATTTTGGGCCTTTATTTTTCTTGTCTCATTCCTTTGTTGCTATGGTAACCTTCCACATCCCCCCAAATTGCCCCCTCGTCTGGCTGACGGGTGGTCTTTTTTTTCCCCTCTTCTTCTGTGCAGATACAAAGCTTTTTGCTCTATTGTCAGTATATCTTCCTGTATCTTTCTGTCTCTCTTTTATTTTTTTTCCTCGGTTGTGTTTGTTGGAGGATGGAGAAGGCTGGAGACCAGATGACAACAAATTAATCCAGCCGGTCGCAGAAGGAGATGTGTGAGTCGAGTTTGAGTGGCTCAGACCTCCATATATCACGTTTCTCCCGGCCCCTCGTGAAGTGAGCTTGTTTTTTCCGCAATGCATTCGCACCCTAGAGTCCTCCGCCTTCCCTTTCTCCTGACACACACTTTTTATATCAAAGCCATGAAAGTTGTTTGTGACTCTTTGCACAAAGGCTTTCTGCATGTTGTAAAGATTAAAACTTGATTATATTTTTTTTAACTTTACATAATTTTAGTGCAAAACACTTAAAGAGCATCTGTGTATAAAAGTGCAGTATATAGATTTTTACACTACATGTGAAACCTAGCTTCGCCCCTTTTTTTCCCCAAATTCTGAGGTGCAAAACAACTCTAAAAACATTTAGATCAGTTTTAGCAATTGCACCACGCGCAGCCTCTTGGCCTCCTGCTACACATTCTGGTAGCACGACAGCAGACAGAAAAAACATGAGTCAGGGTACAAAGATGGCTCATCACTCTGTTGTGGTGAAAAGTTCTGACTCAGTAGGCCAGTGGAGGTCAGAGCCTCTTGCGGACAGATCAAAAATCCTCTTTGAAGAACTTTGCTGAAAAATTGAAGTCAGACTGTCAGAATCGGATGCAGAAAGTTTTTGTTGTGAACAAGCATGCAAACAAATGCTGACGAATAGGCTGGGTGCTTCTGTTTTTATTTCCCATCTTGGGCTTAAAATACCATGTGATAAAACATTATTTCAGCTACTTCTAAACCTGTGGAACATCTGCTTCATCATTCTCCATTAGTGAGTCTCAAACATCAAAGATGATTCCACAGCCTTCTGACACCTCCTCTCCGGCGGGTGGAGAATCCTCAGTTGGACTAACAGTCGGATGAACAGCTTTTTCCCCTGAGCCGATCAGGGTTTGGAACTCTCATAGACCCTTGAGGGAAAGTGCAAAACAGTGGCTCATGCAATAACTCAGTATCACCACACTTGGGACTGCACTAGTGTAACTACTTTTATCCTTACTTATCTTTAGAAATTATTATTTTTGTTGCTTTTAGATCCCATGGTGTGAAGTGATGCACGTGCATGGGTGCATGTTCACATTTTTATGCTTCTCTGGACATGATTGCTGCCAAGTTACTGTGAATTTTGCATTTGGCGTGCAATGATACAAAAGCATCTATCTATATCTATCTGTTTTTTTTCTCTCTTTCTAAATTCCAAATGCTGTGAAGAGAAAACAGTGTGCCGAGCCAGCATCACAAAGAGGAAGTGCTACTTTATTCATCTTTGCCACATCCTCTTTTTTGTGCTTTTCTTTCGACACGCTTGCATGTCATTTTTTCAAAAGCTACAGTTTGAACTTAGTTGCAGTCAGACAATTTTTGTTGATAGAATTTACAAGAGGCTGTATTCAGATTAAGTGCTGCCTCTCCACTTCTTTTGCTGCTGTTGTGAAGGTTTGCGGACTTGACATCAGTTCAGGAACTCGATTCAAGCTGAAGTCACCCCCATTCTGTCGAGTCTCTCTCAGAGTGCTAAAGGTAAGCTCATTCCAGAAAGTACTTTTTGTTTATGACCTTGTTTGAAAGTTACTGTCAACCTCAGGAAAAGGAAGCCACACACACATTAAACACGCAGGAACAGAGAAGCTGCTAAGCGCCACTCTTGTCTCTCCTCCCGATCCAGGAAACAACATCTCGACATGCTCCAGGTCACGTCTGTTTTTGTCAGTCTGTGTTACTTTGTGTGTTTGCTGTGCTTTGTCTCAAAACCTTGTGATTGGAAATGTTCAGAGACAGAGGTGCGGCCCCTGTGAGATCTGTGGGGATCTACAGCTCTTGATCTGTTGTGTGTGAGTTCAAATCTGAAAAGAAAGAAGGAAGTGAAGGAACTACACACCCTCCCTCTTCAGTCTGACAACTTTTCGACCAGTTCAGTTCATTTTGTGCTCTTTTGTTCTCCTAGAATTGCTCAAACACCTTTAGTCTTCCACAACCCTTCACAAATCAAACTCTGAGGTGAATTGTATTGCACACAGACTTTTCTGTGTAACTGAAAAGCAAGTACTGGAAGATTTTCACACAGCAGTATAAGCCTCCTATAAGAGTGCAATCATCATTAAACTCCACTGGCTCGTGAGTCAAGCAGTTAGGTCGAAGAGCTCTTGTTGAGAAAAAAAGAGACTTCAGCCCACGATGTTGATGTCGAAAGTGTTTCTTCATTCTCCTGTGGTTTAAATGTGAAGCACGTCCTCTCAGCTGGTAGTGCACAGCTGATCCTTTTCAGGTTTTGTTGGCAGGTGGGGAATATCTCACCTTGAGGGGAGCCGATGGAGGCTGATGTCTTTGAGTATCACAAAGAGAAAGAGTCGGTGGACGTTGCAGCTTTCCAGGGTAGGTCTACATCCAGCAAACAGTTAAATTATCCTGAATCATTCCTAGAGACCCTCATATTATATAAATTAATCTTGCCTTTCAATAAATTTATTATTTAGAGTATTTCCAGATATGTAAAGGCTGCCTAATCAATATTTTTGTGACACAGGAGAGAAGCAAAAGCTGATTCAGCCGACGTCTTTAAACGACCCCAAACTTGAAAAGCTGAAAGAGGTAAGAGCAGATTCTTATCAACTATGATTTAACTTTTATGTGAATCTCTGTTGTATCATATAAATGTTTTGTATCCCATAAACAGCAACCTGGAGTACCATAGATTTAGGCCTCTGGGTGTAACCTTAATGTGTCTGCAATCAATGCAGCACAGGAAATAAATTAAAGAGCTTGCATGTATGTGTGATAGAGAGCATGAATAATGTCTGGTGGGGTGAAAGAGGTGGAAGGATCAGTGAAATTTTAATGAAATGATTACCAGAGGTGGTGGTAGGCATCAGACAGTCACAATGAGGAGTCGGCAGAGATGGCTGGATGTGCCTCCAAAGCACATTTTGATTGGTAGAGGAAGTTCTTTGTGCAAGGGGCAATAAATGAATAAATCCCTCAGTGAGCCTGGCGTAGGTGAAAACAAATTAAATGTTGCTTATTTTGGGATGTACTTTGTATTTGTCATCATTTCCATCAGCTTAGGGCACATCTTATCTCTCAAAATTGACAAAGATAATTGCAAAAACCCAAAGTCTCAAAGTGTTTTTCATTCGGAGCACAAAACATGTGGACGAGTAGATGAAAGGGTTTGGTGTATCTGACGGTGTGATAAACTGTGTCTCTGCAGGCACTGGTTTATTGGATCAATAGCACTTTGAAACCAGAGCACATAGTGGTTCAGAGTCTGGAGGAGGATCTGTATGATGGACTGGTGCTCCATCACATGCTGTGTGAGTAAATTTGTATAACTGCACTGTCACCCCTAACATTTGATTTTTCATTTCCTAACTCAACTCGATTGTAAGGATAAATATCAGTGATGTGGGCTAGTATTTGTTTACATGATTAGCAAACAATACACCCATTATTATCTCTGCACATGCACTCACAAACCTTTTGTTCCTCATGTAGTTCTACAGAAAGACGCCGTTGCTCATATCCAAATCACACTCACTGCCAGTAAAACTCTGGCCTAATAAACATGATTGTTGGTATTTCAACAGCCAGACTGGGTGGTGTCAAGCTGTCAGTGGAGGAGATAGCACTGACCAGCACAAATCAGATTCGTAAACTGGAGATGATCCTGGAGGAGTTGGACAAGCGACTGGGCCTGCAGGACAGCAGTGAGATCAAGTGGAACGTCAAACGTGAGTCATACAGCTGATTAGGTTTCAACCACAAAGCAACAAGTGAACAAATGTTCTGTGTTGGATGCCAGTTCAGATTACACAGGATTTGGTGCTAGCTCAAGTGTGCCATGCCGGCTTACACCAACTGTCAGGGGATTTTGGTGGAACAAAGAAAAAAATCCACAAATCAAAAACACTTTGGTTTGGTTTTGGTAAACTGTCATATAAATGAGAACTTGATTGTCTGAGGTTTCAAACCACTCATTTGAATGGGAGCATTCCTATGTTCCCACAGTCCCAAGATCTTTTCCACAATCAGGCCCAGTGTTCCCACATTTACATTCATAAATTTGTATCAGATTTTATTCCCCTTTTTCCTTATTTGGTTGCCAGTTACACTGACCTATTCCACCACTTCTTGGCTAACATCACAGTTTGGTAAAGTTATATGCTAAAATTTAAATGGTGTAGAAATTAGGCTAAGAGTTTGCAAGCTAACAGAAATGTTTCCTAGCATACATTATTTGCGAGCTAACTGTAATATTAGCTAGCCTAAGGTGATGTTTGCTCACTTACACTAGTGCTTGTTTGCTTACAGTAATGTTTGTTAGCTAACAGTAATGTTACCTATCTTACAGTAATGTTTGCTAGCTATCAGTAATGTTTCCTAGCTTACAGTAATGTTTGCAAGCTAACAGTAATATTAGCTAGCCTACGGTGATGTTTGCTCACTTACACTAGTGCTTGCCAGCGTACAGCAATGTTTGCTAGCTATCAGTTATGTTTTCTAGCTTACAGTAATGTTTGTGAGCTAACAATAATGTTAGCTAGGTTACAGTAATGTTTGCTAACTTACACTAATGCTTGCTAGCTTACAGCAATATTTTCTAGCTATCAGTAATGTTTCCTAGCAAACAGTGAAGTTTGCTAAGAGCAGGCTGAATTCCCAGGAACAGGATGTTGAAGTCAAAACTACATTTTTCCTGTAACTTTCATAACAGTTACACAATAACTAGCGTTAGCTAACGGCCATAAAAAATAGAGTAGGGAGGGTTAAAGAATTTAGCTAGTGTTAAAGCGAGCTAGTAGTAATGCCAGGAATTGATCATTTTAGCTGCTTTTACTCATTTACTGAGTCCAACATTGTTGACCTTTCCTAATTTTGGGTATCCATAGAGTCTTAAAAATTAAGTATTTGAATTTTTAAGCTTTGCAAAACTGAAATACAACAGAAGATACTGGTGTTTAATATTTCAAAAACTGAGGATAAGGCTAATAAAGAAATAGGTATTTCAGTTAAAAATACAGGTGATATGTTTCTAGGTCTGATCTTTATGGCCTTTTTTTTTGCCCTCATTCTTCGGTAGTGTTGAGCTCTGTCATGACAAAACTAGTGATTTTTTTTCCCAGAGTGTGTGCATTTTGTTCTCCTCTGTTTCCCTGTCAGTCATCCACAACAAAGACCTTTTGGCCACTATTCATCTGCTGGTTGCCATGGTGAGATGTTTCCAGCCTGACCTGGATTTACCAACAGATGTGAAAGTTGAAGTTGTAGTTATAGAAGTGAGTTTCACCTCAAGATTTAAGCTTGTATTCAGCTGCAAATATAATGATATTGCTGATAAGAATGTGTTTGCTTTTATTCACATGCAGGCTAACAAAAGTGGAATCAAATCAAGCATTCACAAGGAGGTCCTAACAGAGGCGAGGTGAGCAGATTTCTGTCATGGGTGTTTGTGGAGATATTGAAGGAGTTTTAAGCTCACTTTGTACTTGTTTTCTCAGGGACGCTGGCTCAGACTCCACAGGGAATACTGAAAGTGAGTACAGAGTGGTATCCTGAGACGATGTGACACCCTGAGTGTCATCCAAGCTGCTTTTTCACCTACGATGATTTTAATGCTTTTTTGTGGTTCTCTTGTCACTTAGGCGAAGACCCCATCCAAGAACTGCTGAAGCTTGAGCCTCACAAGGTCAACACTGTGAAGAAGGTAAAAAGAGGAGATGAGCCGAAAGCACTGAGGTAGACTAAGGAGTAAAATCTCTCTTATTGCACTGGAATTAGGAGAAAAACTGTGGCTGGAGAAGGAAATGAACATACTTTTACCATCACTTAACTGGAGTGTAATCATCACAGGCAGGTGGACATTAATCTACGGAGAGGACGGACAGAAGCTCTGTTAGATAACACAAGTCACTCTCAGAAAACGGATAAACGTGTTTGCAGTTCATGATCTCACGACTTATTGAACATTTGAATATTAAAAGTAAGATGTTGGTATAAGTCCAACATCTTATTTATGAAGTTATAAATTATGAATAATTTTCAATTAAAAAGACAACAACACACTTTTGTAGGCCCTTCTGTACTCCAAGTACCTCTGCTGAGCTCTTTTGAGAAACGTTTTCTTAATAAGTCAGCCAAACAAGACCAACATATATTTTCTACCACTGTACATTAGATTTTTATTTTTCCATTTCAGGCCATCTTACACTTTGTCAACCAGAACATGTCGACCCTGGGTCTGCAGGTGGCTGATATTGAGAAGCAGGTGGGAAAAGAAAACTCTCAATAAAACACTTGATTACTTCTCCTGGTATCATACCACCTTCCTTGGACTGGATCCAGTGTCTCATGTATTTTCTGTTCAGTTTGCTGACGGTGTGATTCTGCTACTGCTGATCGGACAGCTGGAAGGTTTCTTCATCCCGCTCTATGACTTCAACCTGACTCCCGTCAATTCCTCTGAGATGGTAAAGTATGGATACAACATGGACTGCTGACATATTAGTGAATTAAATCCATCAGGAATAAATGGAAAGAGACTGAACCCTGTATTTTTTTAAGTCACTGCTGTCATTACTCCTCTGACGACACTGCTTTTTTATCAGGATTTTAAAGATTTCCATCTCATTTTACAGAGATTGTGTTCATGAATATGTTATGAAATTACATATATACCAAAAAACCATTATCAAACTTCAGATCAAACATAATTATCTACCTTAACCAAAGCCTGATCCAAAAACTGTGCCTTTTAAAATATTTGATATGATGGAATAAAACTAATATTTTACTATTCCTGTTAAAATGAAATGAGTTATTGCTGCTGCCATGGCTCACTAATATAATAATATCTTTGAACTCACTTTTCTTGAAGCAGTGAGATGAGACTGTGTGACTCTTATCACAGAAATGAGGATGTGAGGAGCTTATGACTAAGGACCTAAAGACAGTGAAACTTTATTTGAGATTGTTAAATCACTCAAAAAATAAGATTCTAGGGATAGACACATTTTATGTTTAGAAATACATCATGTTAAATCATGTCTTACAGTATTTTGGCATAATTACAGTGTGTTAAAAGGATGCTCTGGAAAAAACAAATGTCTGAGTTAAAGGTTAAAGGTATTTCACATTGCATAATATGCAAAACACATCATAAGATTTTTTTTTACCTTGTAATTTTATTAAAATATTAAACTCAAACATTTAGAGTATAAAAGTCACTTGATGTACATGGTAAAGATTTTTCCCTTTTGTTAAAAAAAGGAGTTCCTTATGCTAATCAGCTCATTTTCCACCACTTTTTTATTTCGTATCTGAGAGCAAAGAAAACACAACAATGTGGTTCATTGTGATTGACTTCTGTCTGTTCACATCACAGACTGTATGTAGAACGGGCAGCATGTCTCTGCCAGCAGCGGGGCCACCATTGCGCAGCCAGAGTCTGTGCAGCTGAGAATCTGTGTGGAGCTGGATGACAAAAAAAAGTCTTTCAAAAGTCTAATATCTTCTTGGCTTCTTCCTGGCATATCTTACTATTACCAGAAAAAAACTACACAAGAACAGCAGCTGTCAATCATCGTTAGACAAGACATAAAACCCTGTTTTATGTAATAACAAATGAAAAAGAAACTTTTCAGAAAAAAAGAGGACTCAAACACAATGTAGCCCAATAATATCTTCATATCACCGCAGCAAACAGATGTGAAAAACATTTCTATAAAGTTTATTTGTTTTTTAAAGTTTGACCACAGCTCCATTTAGAATGAATGGGAAGTCTAAGTTTTTGACCTATACTACAGCGAGTCACCAGGGGGAGCAGTTTTTGTGGCACTCTCACTTCAAGCCGAGCGAGATGACGTCCATTTGTTTAACAGTCCATGGTAAACATGCGACAGGCAAAGCTAGTCACCTCTTTCTTCATGCTCCACCACTCTAAACCTGTATGCTGAAGGCGCTTTGAAGCTGAAGGTGCTCTTTTATAACCTGGAGGCTCTGTCCACTCCTTTTAAACAATCTGTTGATCTAGCACTTAGCAAGTAAAGGAAAAAGTGTAAATAAGTAGAAAGTAAACTGACTTAAAAGATTTATTTTTTTTTAAATGTCTTTGCTTCTTAGTATTCATTTTATATTCTCTCAAGCTTCAGCCTGCGAAGTTCTACTTGAGTAAAAAATTACTTCTATAACAAAAACATCAGAAACAAAATTTCAAATAAGGTGCAAAACAAATTATCCAGCTAAATCATATCATTTATCATTCATTTATCAATCATTTATATTTTCAAACAGAATTTGAGGTGAAAATGCGTTAAAATTGTGGATTTTGTGTTTGAAATTTTAATGTTCTTGACCTGCAGCTTCACAATGTAACCCTGGCCTTAGACCTCCTGAATGACAGCAGCCTGCAGGTGTCCAGCATTGACCCACAGGGTGAGAAAATACCCACTACACACAAAATTACACCCTTACTCCCTGTTAACAGGTGATATCACTTACACAAATTAAAATGCCAGGCACAGAGGATAGAAGAAGAATAAACGAAAACAGGGTCTGGTGGGTAAAATGGTTTCATCAGGAATAGATTTAACTTCATCTCTCACATAGTAACGTCAGACAAATTCATCTGATATCATCTCATCAGGAGCATTTATCCGTGTGACAGGGAGAAGCCGAAATCTGTTAGTATGTCAGGCCAGGAGTAGGGGGTCTGCCTCTGTGGATAATTTTAGGCTGAGTGTGGGTTTGACAGCGTTTTGAGGGAAGGAGGGAATTGTGTGCTGAATATGAACAAGTGCGACTCATGTCTCTGTGAGTAACGCTGCGGATGATTGGCTCAGTCTGAGGTCATCATCATTCATTTAGAGAGGAGCAGTGAGGGAAACAGTCTCAAGGGGACGATGTCACTCTGGTGCTGGGTGATAAACACAGGGTTTCAACCTCACCGGCATGGCTTTATCAGCTGCATGTGTGTGTGTGTGTTTGAATAGAGGAAGATATCTTATCTGTATTCATGAGCACTGCTTCTGTATCCCACTTTATCAGACACATCTCAGGAATACTCTGACTGTATCTCTGCTGAAACTGTGAGTTTCATCCTGCAGGAGCTGCTTACAGATATCAAACACTTCGTGAATTGTGGAATCAACTTGAGAGCGTTTGTCAGTCGTACATCTGAGCTGGCAGATTTTACATTTGTGTAGATTTTTTTTAACCTATATTTTTGGGCTTTTACATCTCCATGTGGAAAGGATAAGACAGGCTAGAAGAGAAACCAGGCCGCCTGCTACATGAATGCACAATTTAACCAGAAGGCCATGCCTGTGCCCACTTTGAATAGAGGTTTAATGTTCAAAGGAGCTTATAAGCCTCCTGTGCCTCAGTTGTCCTCCTGGCCAACTTGAGCATTCAGTTAACAAGAGGAAAAAAAAACAAAACTATAATTCTGTTCTACCAAACAGCCAAAAATGTCCAATTCGAAACAAATTCAAAGAGCCTACAACAAGGTGAAAGGAAAATGTGCCTGTATCCTGGAGCTAACCCCAGTCGTCATTGAGAGGTTGGATAGGACTGGACAGGCGGCCGGTCAATCACAGAGCTGACACACCAGACGCTCTCACACCTTCAGACTGTCACCAATTAACCTAACAAGCTTGTGTTTGGACTGTGGGAGGAAGCATGTGCTTCTGCAGGAAACCCACGCAGACAAGAGGAGAAAACAAAAAAACTTCATCTGAAATCTGTAATAGAAACCTTTTAGCTGTAAGGCAAGTAGCAAAAGACTCTACAGTTATATCGCCACCTATAGGCCTGTTATGCATATTACAGCGTTTTCAGTCCCTCAGCGTTTCCGTGTGAACGTAGATTTTTTTTTCTCTGCGTTTTCTGCGTTTTCGAGTGAAACGCTGTGAAGCGTTATCGTATAAACGGGGCCTGAGACACCAAAGCTAATTACTCAGCCCCCCTGACTTCATAATCCTCTGGCTGGTGAAAAGGAGCGAGTGTCTGTGGCCGGTTTAGAAGAGAAGCTAGAGTGTTTGAGGCTGAACAACATGTTTGATGTTGAACAACCACATGTGGGTGTGATGTTTAGGTGTCCATGTGGAAGGATAAATAATAAAAAAAAGATGCAGAGTGTGATAAAGTGACTGACTCAGTGAGTTACCAACTCGTTTAAGCTGCTGCATCAATCAATAGTAAAGAGATCTACTTCTCCTCCCTGCAGATCCATTATTGACAACATGCTCTCCCTCTTAGCTCCACCAGCGCTATAACCACCTCAACATCTTGCCTTCCAGCCTTCCAGCCTGTAATTGTGAAGTAAATCCCCAACACGATAACTGTTAATGTAAGGACCAGAGCAATTAATCTACACCAGGAGCAAGTGGCTAATTTAATTCATTTTTAGTGTCTTTTTAATTACTGGCATAATTGCTGTGATGGGATGAGGGATCCCGGCACTCTGGGTCTGAAACGGGAGCGTGCTGCGTGTATTAATCAGGTTAGCCAGCAGTGCAGTCGATCTTTATGTCATTTATTCAGTTTGTGCATCTCACAACTGAGAGCAATTTTGTTGTCTTACCAAGGGCGTATTGATTAAATTGCCATCTAATGCTTTTCTTATTTTTGTCCCCCTGATCTATGACCTGCCGGATGGATTGTGAAAATAGCTATTAGCTAATGTTGCTAAAAGCATCCTCATGTTCTCACTGCCTCAGTGGGTTTTGCAAGACACCGACAGTGCTCTTTAAATACTCACCACTTCTTCCTTGGATTATGTGACAGATATTGTCTCTCAGGACGTGGCTGCCACCTTGAAGATCCTGTACGCCCTGTTCAGGAAGCACAGAGGGAAGTAAAGAGGACGGACAAAGTGAAGAAAAACTCAACAGCAGCAACTTTAAACAGAGAAGAAGACGGGGGAGTGTTTGTACAGATTGATTTTCTTCTGGTTCATAACTTTTTACAACAATGTTGGAGTGATGATTATTTATAGGAAGCAGTTTAGCCTTTCCAAATTATTTAGGGGGATGCTCAGGAAAATATTTAATAACTGCAAGAGACTGAAGTAGTTTTTTTTTTTTAAGTTATACACAATCATCAATCGTCTAGAAGCCTGGGCAGTAAAATCAATTCTTTCAAATAAATTTCTGCAATTAGTGGATTTGCTCATTAATTTTGTAGGAATATGACATGCAGTATTTGCTGAACCACAAACCATTTTTACAGGATACAAACCAAAAGCAAGAAATGTCTAAAGAGGGAGATGGTTTGGAGAAGATTTAAAAGCTTTGATAATAAAATGGTACATACAGTTAGAGAGTGTCCTTTTTTGTTTTTCTAAAATAATGTGTACATAATTAACCATAAACAGTAATACAACATCAACAATACTATTCAACATTTAACAGGTGAAGTGAGAAAATTCGATTTTCACGCAATATCGGTAAAAAGATAAGTTGCTGCTGTGTCCACAGGGGGCGCCAAAGTCAGCGCAAACTCAAAGCAACTCACAGGAGCTCTATGGTCATTTTCCAACAGGCATGCGATGTGATTTTGTGAGGGGTGCAGCTCCGGAAGAATTGTTTGTTTAGTTTTGCAGCAGATTACGGAATATGAGAAATAATGTACACACAAAGCCAAGAGCACACAATGTACAGGGAATAAATCTGTTTTTGATAACTCAACCGTTCAGAGACAGTAAGTTTAGGAGTGTGCCTAATCAGAGGCATGGCTCACCTGACTGACAGGTGGGCACCCTGTAGAGGGTTGTGTTGCGTCAACTTTTCCAATGTGGCTCCAGCCAACAATAGGCAAAAAAATAACAAACCTTAAAAAAATATATTGTACAGCCCCCTTTAATGAAACAATACCGGGATAGTGAGGCTGCCACAGATTGAGTTTTGAAGCCCATCGTTATCAGTCGCCATATTGAAAATACAACCTAAATTGTGGTTGATCTAAGAAGAGTCAAAGAGGTGAAGTTGAGGCAGTCCTTTAGCCTTCTTGTGTCCACCTGTAAGTCAAGTCAGCTGTGTCCATAATAATGTGACAGACATGACTACTTTAATATCTTTAAAACATATGAGCCATTTTGCAGGCAGCCTTGAGTTAATCTAGCTGTTGGTTTTGTTTTATTTTTAACAGGAAAACCTTACTTGTTGTCATGTTATTAAAGTCAGTATTGGGAGAGTGTTGTTGAATGTTTTTTCGTTACTTTAATCATAATCGAGGAGGCCTTCGAATTTCCACAGCTGTGTGTGATCTCAAGAGGTTTTGTCTGATGACTCTCTTCCTGAGTGTGTTCGTGGTGTAACGTATTTAATCAAAATTAATCATCATAGTGGAAGATAAGCCCTTAATTCCCAGTGGCTTTGAGACCATGAGTAGAATCACTGTTCTTCCAGCTTTGCTTAAACAATAACTGTGGCCTCTCTTGTTAACATTTGTCTAAGTAGCCCTTTGGGCAAGAAAAGACAGATCTTGGTCGCTTACTGCCATCAATAAGTGTGTGAATGAGATGCAAATGGGTTTACAAATGCAGCCAAACTGGGACAGGTTCTCCATCATTGCCAGATCCACGCCCCTGGCTTGTGTAGGAATCCCTTGTTATAGTTGGGCCATGAATCTCATGGTGGTTATTTATAAATAAACATTTTTTTCTGTGCCTGCTCAGATATTCTTTAAAGTCTGTGTAAAGGTCTGCAGTGAGCTATATTAGAGTTAAATAATAACAACATGTCTGAAAATCTAACAAGCTAATTTTGTCCAAATACTCACACCTCAAGTCTGGCTGTCAGAGATATGATAGCTGATGTTATATTGTTAAAAAATAAACATATAAATAAATAAACTTTCTGCATTTTCAGACGGTTTCACTTGGGAAATATTCTTGGTGTTGCTCTCAATTGTCCACATGAAAGGTGACAGAAGGAGCTGTGCGAGGAAAAGAAAGAAGGTGGTGGAAAGGAAAGTTCAAACCTTTCACACCTACACACAGCTGGTAGATTGCGGCGTAAAGTGATTGTGAAAGTTGGATTTTTAACTTGTGAAAGTTGCAAAAAATAAGGTCAGTCTTATGCGACAGTGGAGAAGTGTTGCTGGAGCAGGATTCTGAATTGTTTAACATCTTTTAAGAAACTCTGGAAGAAAACACTGGCCTACTCTCCACCACTCTGACTCACAGCTATTTTGAATTTGGCAAAATTTGGTTTAAGTACATATTAACTGTTGATGTAGCTCTGCTCTATTCTCCTCAAGATATTCTCATTACTTTTAACTCTTCCTTGAAAAACAATCATCCTTCATGGCAACTTTTTTCAAAAAACACACCCTAAATTTGTCACTTTTTAGCTTCTTCCATTCTTTTTAGCTTCCTGCTGAAAGTCTGCAACCTCCTCTGTTTTTTTTAACAGAATTTTTCTCAAGTCAGTGTCACACACATGTAGAGAGTGTGCAAAGGGAGGCATGAAAACAGATGTGATTCCATCGAAGCACATTTTCAAGTGTTGAGTTCAAAATTTGGACAAGAAGTCAAAATACGCTTCATTATCTTTACAAATTGATGCAAATTGTCACTGAATGTTAAGTGGAAAATTATCAGTGAGTTCCTGATTGTTGAATAATGATTTCTCTCTTTGCTGACTCACTCTTTCGGTCACTTTGTGCAGAGTAGATTCTTCTTGACTTTGGGTTATTTGTATACAATTTTGGGAATGCTAAACAGTAACAGCCACCACTTCCCCTGTGGGCCTCTTTTTATTCCCTGCGGTTTTCTTGCAAATGTGTTTGTTGACATTCAGGAAGCCAATTTATTCAATTTTACTATGGTGATGGAAAATAGTATTTTTTTCTTCCCCTGACATTTCAGAAATTTGCATGACAATTTGCTTTGCAGTCAGGTGGAATCACAGCTAGTGTACAAAGAGAGAGGAACAGAGTGAAGCAGAGATTTAAAGAGACACCAGCTCCTGTCCTTCATGTGGTTGGTCATTTTAGAGGGCAGCTGAAGTCATATGAAATCAAAGTGAGGTCTGTCCTTTTCCATTTTACAGCCCCTGGACTACACGTCAGGTAGAACTGTTAACTGGGTTTTTGCTTGCTGAAAATGAAACTGCACATTACTCTATGCAAAAAATCTCACTTTGGTCTTCGGTGAAAATGTGATGAACTAGCAAAGTCCTCTCTTTATGCATTTTAAAGGAATATTACGCAAGAACTAGTCCTTATTGCAACCCAGCACCCCAGGTTTTGATGGCAGCATGGCGGCTTGGTGAAATCTTTTCTGACCCCTTGCTCAGTCTCTTTGCCTTTTTCAAGCTCAGGAGCACCTTTTACATACCTCTTAATGGAAATGGTGCAAACTCAACCAAAATAACACAATACAAGAAGGAGCTTATTTTAGACCAACAATTAAAAGAACCAGTCATTTCAGATCTCTAATTACCGCTGTTCAAGAGAAGGCCAACCATTCCTCTCATAAAGGACACTCAGGTGAGGGTTGTGTTTGACGCAAGATATGAATGTGAAGAGAAGAGTGGTGTTTGTATCCACAGGCTTAAGAGTTGAAGCTGCACATGTATATAAACTGCATCACCATAATCTAAAACAGATTAAAGAAAAAAAGAAAGAAAAAAATCTCTCTTTTGACAAGTCAGTGGAAACTGGATTTGTTTCTGTACAGAAAGCCAACTTTCTGTTCCAGCTTGGTTGCAAGAGAGTCAACGTGGTTTTTAAATGTAAATTTCTTTTTAAGTCATACTCCAAGGTATTCAAAATCTGTGACTCTCTCAGTTCTACTGCCACTGAAAGAAGATATGTTCACATTTTCATAGTCGACATTCCTGGTCCTGGAAGAGAACGTAAAATGGTTTACTTGCATGTAATAAAGGGTGTGTTCCAAACTCCTGGTGTTTCTGTTGAAGTCAATAAAGTTTCACAGTGCCTTGACACTGGAGGGATGAGAGAGGTCATGTTTTTGTGTTTTTAAGTTTAACTTTCGTATGCTTCAGATACTTCTTGCAATCAGGATTCCTTTTGAGTATCAAAGAAAGTACTAATGTCAAACAAACGCTTCTATGTGGAATGAAATGTACCCATCTAATTTACACCTGAGTGAAGAATCTACATTTAAATTTAAATTTATTTAAAATATTATAACATCAATGAGAGATTCTTAGTGATAGTTTAAAGCGAGTTACATGTTAGCTAACTGTACAGATTCAGCAATACAGTAAAGAACTGAATCATCATGACATGACAACCATTCAGAGTGGAAACAATGACAATGTCAATGTCAGCTCTATTTTTATAGCACATTTAAAACAGCCAGTAGCCAACAAAGTGCTTTCCAATAAAATAGGCAGAAACATTAAAAAGAACAATAAGAGCTCTAAAAACAATAACTATGAAAGACTCAATAAAAGTGACCTTACTTCACCAAAGGCCAGAGTGAACAAGTGTGTCTTAAGACGTGTTTTAAAAGTGGAGAGGCTATTTGCAGACAAAGGTAATGCGTTCCACAGAGTAGGAACCTCAACTGCGAACACTCGATCTCCTCTAAATTTATAAAGGTTCGAGGAACGTCTAAGACCACCCGATCAGTTGACCTCAGGGCTCTGGAGGGCTGATGAAACTAAATTAAGTCCGACAGGTATTCAGGGGCAAGCCCATGACATATAAATGGTGAAAAGCACCAGGCCCAATACAGAACCTTGTGGCACACCTTTATTAATCACCAAATTCAGACCTTGTTCAACCTGTAATAGAAACCATGATACCTCTCAGACAAATCAAAAGCTTGAGACAGATCTCAGAAAAGATGAGCACAGTGAAGTTCAGTCAGATTCATTTAAATCTGTTGTGAGTTTAATCCAATGCCTTGTATAGTTTTCAGGCTTTTACAAATACTGGATATGGTCATTTTGTTCTTGGGTTACATCCACCTTCTTCTTTATATATCACTTGATTCTAAGTTGGTGCATATAAACAGTTGGCACTCTCACACCTCCTTGCTGCTTCATAATAAACCATCTTCCCACCCTCCAGCCTCCTCACAATAATATGTATGTGAATGTTTGATCCAACATACTGTATGCTCTTAGTCATCACATGCTGTTTTGATGTCAGGTCTGACTGTAACACGTGTCTGGATATTTTCTACAGTTTTCACTTTCTGCACTGTTACTGTAAGGAAGTGAAGTATTTATATGAGGGATAATGATTAATGAGTAGGTGGTTATGCAGAATAGGATCCAAACAGGGTGAGCAAGAGCCCAATTTGGGTTTTGGTGCACCTTCCTTCAACACTTTTTGTCTTTCAACCTCTTTCAGTGTTTCCTCTTTTCTTTTTTTTTCAACTAACAGAAACATTTATGCCAGAGTCAACAAACAGATGTGAAATATGCTGAGCTCCTTTTTCTTTTGAGTCCTTCAGAATAAAGTATTTGACCTTGCTGGGTAATAAGCAGCAAGGATAATGGTGCAGAAGAAGATCAGATAATTTACATAAGCCTCGTATATGCATCTACTGTTAAACTGTTAATGTTAAACTGATCTTGAGTTCTTGTTTACAGTTAAAGGCAGGGTTGGTAGGAACGGAAAACTAGCATGAGTTTTAATGTAGCATCTTCAGGACTGATTTGCGATCATATGATCGTGACTGATTCAAAACCACAGGCTCAAACCGGTCCTCAGCACATCATTTTTGTTTGCACAACGTTATCAGTAATCAGGGTATAGGTAGTTTTTCCTGCTCTAGACAGCGGGTATTTTTCGCTCTGTTCTAAGAACACATCATGCATTGATTGCTATCTGAACATAAAGATCATTTTTACCAGTCGAACAAAAAGTGTCTCTAAATCTGATTACCAACCCTGCCTTTAATACAGTGAATGTCTATGTACTAGATTCCAAAATCAATCAAAATAAGAAGGTGAGAGCGTTCAGAATAAGAAAGCACTCTGGGTAATATGATTGGATTGTGTATTCATGCACAGTTGAAGCATTTTTGACGTGTATTTGTGATGATGTCTGGTATAAACAACATGAGCATGAGTCAAGGCAGATCAATGTCTTTTAGCCACTGTATGCATTTCTGCTCAAAGGTCACAGCTTAGCCTGTCACCAGTTTTTAATCCATCTGAACAAACAAGGATTAATTTAAGGCATAACGTTCGGGGGATTAAATCTGATCTGCTCAAACGGCAAAAAGCAGCACCTTCCTCTCGTAGCAGAAAACCTCATTAAGTCTGTAAGACAATTACTCTTTGAATAAAAATAGCTTATATCACCTATTAGGCAAGGGCAGAAGATATTCAAGAAATGTTTTAATACAGGCTGATGTGAGTATATTTTATTAGTGAGTACACTTCAGGAATTCTCATTATACTGACTGGCTGTTTCAGAGAAAACAAATACTGTTTCTCCTTCCTCTGCAGAGAAACTCACTGCAGTCTGTCCAAAATGTTGACAGGAAACATGAGTAATATCTGCCTCCCTCGTCACACCGAACAGGTGCAACTCTACGTGTCTGATACAGGGAGCAGAGCAAAATAGCAGCACAACTTTTCACTATTGGGCCAGGGCTGTGTTCTATGGTACAAAATACAAGCACAACCCTTTTTCTCTTTATTGATTAAAATTGATATTAATTATCGAATGTAAAAATGGATGATGATGATATCTGTGAAGTCCAGCAACTCTAAATGACGGAAATTGAACATGTATTCTTCAATTTACACCATTAATTCTTGGTAAGTAAGTAAATGTTACCAGAATTTCACAGTTACAAGCATTTTGCAACTAAAATCAAGCATGTTTAACAGAGCGTAACTCCATTTCTTTGGTAAAGCAATCAGTATGACCTGTCAAAAGAGGTTTAGACGGTGGCCCTTTGAAAAATGTTGCTCTTTTTATATGCAGGCTTATATGTAGCCAGTGCATTAAACCAGAATGGTGAATGGTTTCATGATTTATTTATCATATTGCAGCCAATAATGATTGAGTATCTGGCTTCGAGGTTATGGTATGTAATTTGAAAAATACTACCAGGCATTAGAGTGTCAGAATCAAAATCAGAGAAAGGAGAAATCAGAAGTAATCATTAATACATACATCCAAGTGCTGCACACTAAGCATCAACTATATGAATGTTTAATTAAGTTAAAAAAATATATGACTTTGACTGTTAACCAAACAGCCCCGTTCACTGCCTTAAAAATAAGCCAACGCAGTTCCTCCAGTGTCCACTTGGGGCAGTCTCCAAAACTCCAGTAATTGTCATCAGGTCCAGTGTTAAAATGCATATTTTTACAGCAAAATCAAGCGTGTTTACAGAGACTGACAAGCATGAAGGGTCTGATGGATCGTAGGAACATTTGATTGATTCCTTATGAAGGTTTACAGATCATGTTTTCTGTTTGGGTGTTTTAATGCTACCAGATACAGGATTGTGAGGGTTGGTTGCTGTCTTTGGTTTATTTATCTCTGTGGTTTGTAATTTTCTACTTCTGAGTTGTGACATGGCCCCTGTGTGCTTTTTCTTTCTTTTTGTAATATCTGTTGTTCTACTACACTTTAGTTCTTCTCTGCATTGTTTCTGTTGCTTGTCTGTGTATGGTCTGCCAGAGATGGAATCTCTGTCTTTATTTCTTTCGCTTACTACACATATTGCCTTTGTGACTTGTATATCAGAAAATCAATAAAGATATTTTGGAAAAAAAAACAAAACATGTTTGCGGCATAGTTGAAAATCTGATGGCTCATTTCTTTATTCATTCACATCTTACCTGGCTGTTTATTTATTTATTTTCATTTAAAGATACTAATAGACGTAAACGGATTTTCATGGTAATGGTGAGACTGAAATGATAGATTGTGCATTGTAACTGTTTGCAGTGAGGCTGAGAGACCACCTCAGCTCCAACTTTTCGTCTGTTTGTTGGTTGACCAAAAGTTAGCTTGATTTAAAATGATCAAGTTATTAACTGTTTCAAAAAAAACCTCAACAGAAACTATTGGGTGACATCAGTGAGATTATGTCAATGGATTATTAAAACTATGGGGTGATCTTAAAAAACCTGAAACCTACCCAGTTACTCGACTGTTAACAGTACTTTTAATACCTGATTATTTCAAAGTGTCTCCCTTCAAAATGGCTCTTGCATCAGCATTAAAGAATAACAAGTGTTTAGTGTGTTGTGCAACACTCAACGATCATTATGGAGATTATGATTATGGTTTAAAAGCACTCAATGAAGCGCAGGAGGTGGGAGCAGGGGGAGAGAAAACTCCAGGAGGGAAATCAGTCTGTCATCTCAAGACAAACAAGATCTGGTTTTCTTAGCGAATTTACAAACAAATCAACGACAAAATGCCAAAATGAGACAAATGAGACAAAGAAATCTAATTTTAAATGTGTTGGTATTAGTGATGGACTATTGTTAAGTATGTATTGTTTTGAATAATAGTATGATTGTTTTTATTGTTTGTATTGTATATTCTTTAACATCTTCCTACTCAGGGACTACAGATGAAAATTAGCTTCAGAGCTAACTCTGGCTTGAGTTTTTTGATGTTTGTTTTGCATAGTCCCTGTCAAATAAACTAATAAACAAAATAAAATAAACATAAAAGAGAGGAGGTTATTTATGATGTGATTGTTTTTAGTTTGTTTGTTTGTTTGTTGGTTTGTTTCATAAAATTAAAGATTAAAATAGTCCATGTGTGATTGACAGTTGTGCTTGAAATTCAGTTGAAAGCTGTCTAATGCCCTGCACACTTTCTGACTTACATCAGTTATACTCTTCTGAGTCAGGCCATTTATGCCATTTTGAAAATGATCTCTGAACACCTTCACTCACAGTTTGTGTTGTTAAGAAATGAGCAGGCTGTTGACATTTGAATTCTGCAGAAATAATAATAATAATAATGATAATAAAGTCCATTATTTCCTCCCAGCAGTGGGCTCGTTATTTTTCTGGACATACATCACACTGTATTTCCACATTCACCACTGTGGCCTAACAGTATATAACGAAGATGAGTTTTGTTTACCCTCGTTTTTTCAAGCTACAATCTACTAATCCTCCCGGGGGAAACTTGTCCTCTGTATTTGACCCATCCTGGATATTTATAGAGAGCTGGGGCTCCAGCAGCTAATACCAAATACAGCCGTCTTTTTGAGATACACACATTCAGAGCAGAAGGGGAGTAAAACTTGAGACCTTCTTACAGGGAAAATAATCTGCTCAACCACTGAAACTGCATTAGACTATCTCCCAATTAGTAATAATGGCAGACAAATTAATAATTGGCAGACTGTGACCTGTGCAGCCAGTATTAGTTCTGTATCTGGATAATAGGCTGTTACAGAGGATACGCTGTTAATGAATGACAGAGATAAGGTAATTTGACGTAATTTAATTTCTTTATCCATCGGGATAACACAACTAATTTTCTGAAAAAAAGCTTTTGCAGGTTTGTCCTTATCTCATCCCTGACATACCGTTTGAAAGTCACAAGGTAATGGTATTTTGAATAAAATAAATAAATAAAATTCAACCCACCTGCAAGGTGCAGTGTTTGGGCTGATAACCGAAACCAAACCGATATGGATCCAAACAAGATACTGATGCAACATTAGAGCTGTAGCAGCAATCATCACTATCATCAGTGCTTAATTAGAGGCATTACTCATTTGAACAGCAAATTTATGTCAGCTTTTGAAGAATTTATGTTTTTGTTAACCATTTCAGACCCATTGTAACATATGAAATAAAAATACCAACAGGTATTATAATATGTTTAATTACAGACATGTTCTACTGACATGACACTTTGAAATCATCCAGTAGGATATGTTACCTTTTCCACACTCAACTTGTTACTGGGAAAAGTTGTTTCTTCCTACTTTTTTTCACAATATGAGTTTAAATTCAGGTCATATTTTTACCATTAATTTTGGAAATTATTAGAGAGGTCTTTAGAAACAGTGACGGGCTGTCAGCGATGGGCTGTTGGTCTTAATAGGCTGAACTAAGTGGCTTTATTTCTATTTGTATTTGGCTTTAAACATTTATTATGTCTGACCTTAAAAGGTGCTGCTGAATGAATACACTTAACGTGATTTCCTCTGTTTTGATTAATGGACCACTGGAAACAGTGAGAAAGGGAAACAATTGAAAAGAAATAGTAATAGCAATTTGAAAATAAATGAACATGGACTAAATGGAAATAATGTGAAAGTGAGTTTAATGAGTTAGGAGCGTATGAGTGTGATAATTTACATTTTGACAGGGTGGCATAATATCCATGAGTGTTTTTTCATAATGTACTAAAATTAAAAGTGACCACTTAAGACATTTATGAGCTCTTTCATATTTTAAAACCACAAACATTGCATTTAACCAAAACAGAATAAGCATTAATTGTAATCAAACTAGTCTTTGTATTTAATCAAGTCTCTATTCTATAAAATCTGTACTTCAGAAAAAAAAAAAGGTTTTATTCTTGAAGTAATTGTCAGGCCCTCCTGGCTGCATAATCCATATATCAAACACACTCTTTCCATAGCCCCGCCTACTTTCTTGCATCACTTGTTCAGCTAACGTTAGCTGTCCTTTGACACATGATTAGCAAACTTTTATTTTCATTTGCGGGCTAATCAAACAACAGTTCCATGGTGTTGCTTCAGGATAGCTGGATTAAAAATAATATTTGGGATGCTCAACTAATCAAAGATGTAAATTTGGCGGCTAGGAATGTCATTTTCAGTTGGAATTGGCACCTTGCTAACAAATCTGATGCGTCACTGCTCCACTTAGGTGAGCTAGCATGCTAGCTTTCTGCATGTGTTGAAATGAAAGTTAACTGATATTTACTAGTTTTGTTCCTCATGTAAAACAGCTGCCATTTGGTTAACAACTAACTTCAGTCTTACCAACAATGTCTTGAGCAGGCGATTTTGTAATTTATGTGAAACCAGTATCAAGAAGTTACGATATATACTTTTGAATTATAAGCTAGCATGCTGGTAGTTATACGTTATAAGTTTGAAGTAGTTCAGAATTTGTTACAACCTAGTTTGGACCTCTTAATGGAGATTAAACTTCTCTTCAGGCAAATAAATCCTGGTAGATTTTTGACAACTAACCTCAAACCTTCAAACACCCGCAACCATTAACACAGTAGACACTGTTAAGTATTTTGCAGCCTGAAAAAAGGTGGTAAGCATTTTCAGATTAATTAAACCTGCTAAATAATTTTTCACACACCAAAGTTTAAAAAAAAAAAATTACAGTGAAAAACAATGTGACAGAGTCTTGAAGTTGTGCCAAGATACGTGTCTAAAGAAACTTTTTCTTTGTCTTGGATCATAACACCACTTTAATACCACAAAGCAGCCAAAGGTCTGTTATGCACTTCTTGTTTTTCTCCTCTGCCTTGGTTCAGTCAGGTCTACCACAGCAGCATTACTCGAGCACTCTCAACGGCCAGTTTAATGGACATCTTGAAAAACATGACGCTGCTATCTGATTCAGACGGATCTTAATGGGGAGTCAGAGCCACAGAAGATCCGGCCTGAGCAGAAAGGGGCATCCGAGAGATGAGGCTTAATGGACTTTTAATAGATAAATGTTGGCAGGATGTATCTCTGGCTCCTTAATAACAGCAGGATGTAGAAATCCAGACAATGGTTTTTAAATTGTGATGGATGGCGTCAGCTGGATTCATATGCGTCGATCAGAAGGGTTGGTTTCAGGCGTGCTGGGAAGAAGAGGTCAAAGATGGAGAGAATAAAAGAAGAGTAACATTTGGAGCCAGAGGTTACTAAAAAGAGAACAGAGAGACTTAAACAATTTGGTAACAAATGTCACAGGTGAGGAGAGGCAGGTGTTGAGGTCACCTTTAGTCTTTCGCCCTGGTTTTTCTGTTTTTGCTCTAATGATGTTTCCATATTGGCGAGCTTCAGATGTGGTTTTGTCAGCTTGGATATTTATGCTTTGAGGCCAGATGAATCATCTCATGGTGTATTGATTGACTTTTTAAAAAGAGCAAACAGCTCATTCACACAGGTTGCTCTGTTGTTCCGCTCAATTTGACAAAAAGGTCTGAAAGGTTATCAGTGGAGAGAAAAACAAATGCATTCAGCTATCGAATGGGGCTTTTCCATTTACCTTATATCATAAGACTGAAAAACATGCTTTTGAGAAAGTAAATAAAAAATAAAATAAAAATAAATACCGCGTAAATACAGTCTTTGTTACATGTTTGATTACATTTGTCCTATCATACTACAATAACCTGGCTTTATGTCTGCAGCCTCATCCCAGGTGTTTTAGCCTGTCATTGTGCCTGTGTATTAGGTGCATTCAGATGACACGGTGAAGACTGTTTTCAACCTGCTGAGGGGGCTAATGATAGTTATCAAGCCAGCCACAATAAACCTGGCCTGTTATTTCAGCCAGCGAAAGTGGCACGATGGCTGCTTTTATCACACATTGTGGCTGCTGACCTGTTTGTTGTAAAAGGAGCTCTGTCTCTTTATAGTGTTTTAAACAAATCATCAGTACTTTGATGGTAACTAGTCTTAATTTTTCAAACAATAAATACACTAATTTGATAAAACATTTTCATCACTTAACGCAATTTGTTTTCATTAAGATGTTTAGTACACAGGGGTGTTGTGTCATAAGAGGGATATTCTGAAGAGACTAATTTCGTGGTCGTTCGAACAGATACATATCGGAGGTAAGAAAGAACTACGAAACACTGAGCAAAACACTGAATGTAGCTAAAAAGGATCCCATTGTGTGTAAAATGTCAAACTGTTCAGCAGAGCATTGTCAACTTTAGCAGTGCTGACCGCCTCTCGCTACGTCAGTGTGTCTACCTGTTACATCTTGCCTTAGTGGAGTTAACAAAGCAGTTTAACTTCATCTCCAATATAAATCAATCAATTCTGCTATACTGCTGCATACTACAAGGTACCATCTGTCATCTGTGCTTGTTTACATCCAGATGGTAGAGCATTGTAGCATTGTGGAAGCCAATCGTTAACTGGAAAAAACACCTCTAACTAGTGGTGGGTGGTTGTGCAACGGCTTAGACAAAACATATGGCCAGAAATTCAGTCCTATAATGTTTAAAAATGTATAACATGAAAAATACACGCTTAAAAAATCCAACTAAGGCATGTGTTGGATTAGTTGTGTCAGAACATGTTGGAATCACATGATTTGTTTATGTTTATGTTGTTAACATGATTTGATCTTGTTGTTAAACATGATTTTGAGAAAATTTCGATGAAAGAAATACAAACATGTCACTCCAATGAGAATAAATCTCATTCTCTTTTTTTTTTCTTTTCAAATGAATCAAAAATACTAATCACATGTAACTGAAACCATTGAGAAAACTTTCTTCTCCTGCCCCACTTTGTTGATTCATTCAAAAAGATCAACATAAATAAAAAAGATGAAACCCATATTAGTTCAGACAACAAGGCTGGATTTTGTCATTTTAAAGTGCTTCACCAGTATCGACTAAATGTAAATGAATTTGACTTGACTAACTAAATGCATTCATTTCATTTCACTGAAAGGCCATCAAATGCATTTGGTGTTCACAGTTAAATGACTTTTCTTGGTTTGTTTAGATGGGATAAAGGTGGCACGATTAAATCACATTCATCCAGTGAATTATTTTTTGAGTGCACACAGTCACAAAACCTCCCAATCATTGACAAATAAATTTGCCAGCTGTTAACATTTGTCAATTTTGTCAATAATCCATTTTCCGGTGTTGAACAAACTCATTAAGATTGCTATTTTTTGTTTTTTTAATTAAATCACTTTGAATCAACTCAAGACAAACATAAATTAAACGTTCTTCTTTAACGTGTTCACATAAGGAATATAATTTTATGGTGTTATTGCATTTATTTATTGTGTCTTTCAGTGTAAATGTGATGACATCAGAGAGCTTGACAGGAAAGTACAAACTTTAGGAATAATGGAAATGTGGGAGTTTCAAAAACAGAGGGGTGGGTTGGCTTTTAAGGCTAAATGAAGTACAAGATTATCTTTCTTTGAAAGAGCACTTGACACACAAAGGGCTTTAAACACACTGGAAAAGATAAAACTTTATTTCTCCCTGTTGTGACGATACAAAGTCAACAAGTGCAATAACAATCCAACTGAAAACGGTACTGGACCTTCTATCTAGTAGAAATACATAGACAGAACGTGGTGCACATTTATCACCACTACCACCACCACACACAAAAAGTGAGGTATCAACCACTACAAAGCTTCTGTGTACAGGTGGGTATTCGACTGTAAGGCAACTGTTACCATGACAACCTGGAGAGACTGAAACAGATGTGCGCTCCCTTCTTCCTCTAGTTGTTTTTTCTTTTTTTTTTTTTTTTTTGTTTAGTTTTTTTTATGAAGGAAGAAGGCTGAGCTGATACAATTCACAGTACCACATCACATCAGCTCCGAGTCAAGACCATTTGTTCCAACATTAACAGAAAAACAGCACAAAACCATTGAAGCTGTAACATTTTTAATAAATGGGGGGGGGGGGGGGGATTCCTCGTCTGTGTCTTGAGAGAATCCAGCTGTGACCCTGCTACTGCTTGTTAGAGGCAAAATGAAATAGTTTTTATTTCCCTGGATGTCACTGTATTGATACTGGTGAAATACAGACCTGCTTGGACTGAACACACAGAATGGAGTCCTGTTAGCCAGAGTTTTAACCATTAAAACCTCCTCTGTGCTTGTTAAGGCTGAGTATTTATCAAGAAAACATGGTACCACAAACAAGACCTTTACCAGAACCCTTTACTAAAGCCAGAACCACTAGAGAAGTTAATATATTTGTTCCTTCTGTGTGTGTTTCGTATGTCCTGTCATGTGAATGAAAACATTTGAACTGAGATGTCTGCTAAAAACACCAAACCAAAAAGCTGTAGTGGGAAAACATTGTATTTGTAGACATCTGGCGTTACTATTCCCTTCATAAGAAACTGTTTGTTAAGTTGAATTTCTGCACAGAAACATGCAAATCTCGTAATTTTTTGCTATTTCACCAAAACTTCAACCAGTTTTTAGTTATTGTAATGTTATTGTTTCAAGGGGTAATGTTAGCTGGTATATGCTAATGTTAGCTGAATAGCTGTCAGATGTCTTGAAACTTGAAATATGGCCCCATTTCCCTTTGGATTATCGCCATCTATTGTTATTTCAGTTGCTGATGACTGTGAAAGTTGTAGGAAAAAATAATTTGACACTACATTTCTACAATTTGCAAACCTGTGAACAGCTGTAGGGTGTGATAACATTGTGATTTCGAGCACAGCAGCTGCTGTGTGAACATGGTTGAGTTCTGGCAGAGCTGAAGTTGTGAGCACAGACTGGAGGAGACCTTAAAACTTACAACATTTAGATTTTTAACTCAAGTTTTCTTCCTTTATTGAACTGAACTGTGGCCATATCACTCAGCTCTGTGTACATTAAAAATCAAATGCAGGTAACCGTCAAGTTTTCAAACATCTAGCTACAGGGTTAACTGAGTTCATACCTTCGACACACAACGTAGAATCTCTTCCATGTTACTTCTTAATAAGGAGACAGCTTACGAGACGAAGGCCAGAGACTGTACTTTAGAACCACCGCTGATCTCTGGGCCAATTATTTCACTTGGACACATCCTTTTCCTCTGCCCCTGAAAGCCTGAGCCTGCTGGGACGCACACGCAATTAACTTTTAGCCACTGAAATGGGAATTATCTCGCTCTAACGACTCAGCAAATATGAATATTATTGCAGATAACTAAGGATGAGGCCTGCAGCACTTGACCAAAGTTAAGAGGGTTCACTTCAACTTCATGAATCAGGCAGGTTAAACCTGATGGGAAGTCTCGTGGTTGGCTCGTTTCCATCTGATTTTAGTAGAAATTCAGCGCACGTACAGGCTCAGCGGCTGCCAGATCACTAGGTAGAGATGCAAGATTGGGATAGACACCCCTCTCTTCATGTACCTGCCGTCCGTCCACCTGGTCCTCACACACTGTCACTCATGCACAATCTGGCTCCAGCAGCAGCTTTGTTAGAAGAGATTGTATCTCAGTGGTTAATCAAGGTTTCAACATGAATAGGTTTCTCTTCATATCTTATTATAAAGCTGCAACAATGGGTTGGTGTATCCTTTTTCACATAAAAATGCCTAATATTTTTCTAATTCAGGGATAGTTTGTTTAAAAGCTACATACTGGTATGCTATGTTTTAGTTAGAAAGTGTTGTGAAAAGATTAAATCTGCAGACAAGTTGCAAGTTGCTGATTAAATCAGAAAATAAATGATAATCAGTTCTTGATTAATAATTTATACAACTTTTAAGAATACATGCTAAGCAGCTATAAGAATTTTTAAAAAGGGGTATTACGCTAACATCTACGCTTTCTAATGTTCCTCTCTCAGCTCTCTAGAAACCTCCCCTACTGTTGCCATGCTACAAAGTTGTTTTTCTTGAGTCAGCTTGCATTTCTCTTTATAAAATGACAGACTCTTAAACATAACTGTGGGTTTTGGACCTGGAATGTTTGAAAAGGGACAAGAGCAACGATGAACAGCGGGACGTTTTGTTTGGTACATGTTACGGTGATCACGCTCTTTTCAAGGACATTTGATGGTCATGAACTGTGCCAATCTCGTGTCCCTCTCTCTTACAAACTTCACAGCGAAGTCTGCAGTCGCATCCTGGGATTTTTTGACAGCATTTCAAATCAAGATCTGTTTTTAAAATGTGGAAAGTACAATACTGACACTTCAAGCTTTAATTCAGATTTAGACATGAATAACTTCTTTGAATGGATTTAATGTTGAGATCAATTTTTTCCAAGCAAAAATACCAAGTACCCCTACTCTCTGAATCTCAAGTGTTTCAATTTCAATATGTTAGTTTTAGATTTGGGAGCTGTTTTGTACAATTCAAAAACGTATTCCTAAAACACCAGGGTATCATGACAATCATAACCAAACAACTCATGATAAATACTGGATCCATATTTTCGAGTTATTTTTAAGGCTACATAAACACTCAATCAGGGCTTTTGAATCTGATTATGTGACAGTATGCTTAAAAGTCACCAGGTTTTGAGCTGTTGGTTTATTTTGGGCTGTTGTAAATCATAACAGACATTTTGATCAATTTCATGACATCATAGAAACGGACAGTAAACCCACCACAGAATTTCTCAGCAGATGGATCAATAATCAAAACAACCACGAGCTGCGCTTCTCAAGTAAAAACTTTACTTTAAAAAGGGAGCATAGTTTTCACATTCCTCCTGACAGAGCTGACGGAAGTCGAACCTCGTAGATACCGCCTCTTTAGCTTCATGTTAAATGTGAACTGAGCAGAACACTCGATGAATACCCAGAGATCATTTGGCTGCTCTCCTGACTTTAACAAACAGTCCTCCTTCCTATTTGAGCTACTGTACATTATTGCTGACAATGGAGGGGAAATATTTATTTATTCATTTTGGTTATGGCTAATCACTTACAATTGTCTATTTGTGGTGTGGGATGTAGAGTGCTGCTTGTAAAAGAACAAAATGGAGATTCATTGCATCATATTGCTAATGGAGCTGTTTTTCAGGCATCTCCGGTAATGAGGAAGGGCAAAGAAGTCATCGTATGAGGTTACTCCGGCAACTGTCTCACTAAACTTAATAAGTCATGGTCTATAATGGGCTCACCAGCTCGTAGCTAGGGGATAAGGTCATCTTAGCATAAAGCATCCCTGATCCTCATAAATGTTTGGGTTGAGTAACGTGTCAGGATCCAAAGTTTCCTCACCATCACAAGCCAAAGAGAAAAATCTCAGTGATGCGTAAGATCTACAGCAGTTCCACTGTATGGCGTTGTGTCCTCGTCAAACACGTTATGAGATAAGGGAACTCACTCGCTCTGCAGAAAGGAGGCTTAAAACATTTTCTGTAAGATAGTGTTTTTCATCATGGCTGCAGAGACGTTTTGTGTCTGGATTCAGCAAGTAACAAAAACATCCTACTCTACATGAGATGCTCAGCATCAACCTAAGCTGTTACATGTTCTGAATGTTAACCACTCACGTATTTCTCTGACTAGTTCACATAAATAAATCACCAAATAGATAACCCACATCTGTGTCTAACTGCTACCGAACACAAACTGACACAGCAGTGTAATAAACATGTTCTATCTAGAAAGATGAGCGTTGGTTTTTTAAAAACAGGCGGCCCTCCTCGCTTGCCAGTACAGTTTATCCAGTTCAGACTGGATTTGATTGGGATACTCCAGGACTTGGCAGCCATTTTTTTTAGGGATCACCGAACACCTGTGAGCGCCTGAATTTGTCCGTCGCTCCTCGGCTGCGGCAGCAGAAGCAGAATGGTCCTCTGTGTTTCCATATCTGTCTGTCCACGGGTGTTTTTGTGCTCTTTAGAAAGGGTCAGTAGTCACTTCTAACTACTACAATATGGCTAGCCCGCCACTGGTGTTAGTGTCTGTGGTCCAGAGAGGGGCTTCTGTGAGGCATCTCCCCTGAACCGCGTAAGGAAACAAGGTGTTGCTACTCTTCGGTTTGTTTACCCGCAGCATCTTTCTGAAAAAAGAGAAACACAGAAACATAAGTTTAGTGTTTTTTCTTGTAAAACTGTGCTGTTATGTAGACGCTTTCAACCAAATCCTCTGGCTAACTCTCAGAGAACAGATTTAAACAGTAGTCATGGAGATGGTTAAGCGCAAAGGTTTCTGAGAGACTACGACCGTGGACCTCCTTTCAGAGAAAATCGAAGCACAGTTTGACAAAAGTAGCTGTAAACAACGAAATATCAACACTTTATGATCCCATACTTGGTGGGGAAAAAACAAACAAACACAAAACTCTCTCTCAAAAAACACTGAACTGTCTGCACAATTGTTCTGCAGATTTTCATGGCCCCTACATGCACCTCTTAATCACTATTTTCTCTTTCTCTGAGACTCTGCACAGGTATTTATTGGCAGTAAATTTGTTCAAAGCCATGATGGTAAATTTTCCTCTGATCTGTTGCAGCACAAAGAATTTCTGTCTCGTGATAACAGTTGTCTGTACTGTCTTGTAGGAGACTGTCTCTGGCCTTCGTTTCCTATTTTGGGCTTTTTTTGGACTGGTTTCCAGTTTCATTAAACTGCTTCAGCTGACAAGAGACAGTCTTAATACGGATGACAGCAGCTGTTTCTGAGTGTGGATGTCCCCCAGAGACTAAAGTAATGATATCCATAATTTCTACTTTTTCCTGTGAAAAAGCAAAACAAAACAAAACCATAATCACTCTGTATATATATATTTATGAGTTTTTGTCAGCATCATTACCGACGATATTTTTCTCACCAATTTAGTATTCCAATAAAATTTCAAAATGCAGCAGTAACTCAAGAGAAAACCTTTCATACCGTTTGGACATGTATGATATTTTCTGTGTTTTTCACTCAGATGAATGGTGTAATCACAGCTGAGAATGGCCTGGTCCCTTTTTTGTAAGACATCTTGGCGCCAGAGACTAAAACAAGACCTGACCTGACTGAACTGGACCGTTATATGGATCTGGTCCAAGGTTGAGTCTGCGTTCCTCTCTTGGAAAAACTCTTTTATTTTGAAAACCAGACCAATGCCACTCATACAACTCAGTTGGAGACATAAGTTGAGAGGTCCCTGACTATGAACGAGACGACATCTTTGAAAGCTTGTGAATTCTTTCACTTTGGGTGAGATTAGCTCCATTAGAACAAGTAAATCAGTGTTTCTCAAATTGAGGTCCGTGGACCACTAGTAGTCTGTCAGTGCCTCCTAGTGGTCCACCTTGACTTTTTTTTTATTTTTATGGAACATTAAAAAAAAGAAGACTTGAAATCACCCCTCCGGCATTCAGCCACAGTGAGCATTGTGGAAACCATGGAAGCTAATGTTTGCCCCAGTACTAGTAGCCAGTACATGTATGATGCCAGTTTGGCTAAATGGGCTGTTGTTCTGGGGCTATTTAGCTTTTTGGGGGAGGGATAAGTGGTTCTTGGTGTGAAACAATTTGAGAAACATTGTTCTAAATCATCTTCATAACACTTAACACTGAATTTGGGAGAAACTTTTTTTAAAACCAAGAGAAAGAGTAAAGAGAAGACAATCAGGAAATGGTAGGCAGACATTGAGGGTGTTATTGATTTTTTGTCTACATCAATAAATTCCTTTAAGTTGAAAAAAAGAAGTGATTTTTTTATTATTTTCAAGACTCCTAGATTCTTTTGAACAACACAGCACAGTTGCACGGATGAAACTGTCTCGGATCACAATGTGTTTGCCCTTGTGCTTCAAAACACTCATTGATTTTTATAGAAAAACTCATTGGCTTAAAAATCAGCTTAAGGCCTGAAAACACAAAGACTTGTAAAACAGAGCAGCTTTTTCCTTTCAGAAAGCAATCAGATTTACAGGAATATTTTACACGTCTGTAATTCTTGTAAAGCCTTAAAGTCTGCCCGGACTCTCTGAATCACATCAGTTGCTCCCATTTCTGACGCCCAAAATGATTAAAGTACATTGTTAAAAGGAAAAAACAAAGCTTCCACCTCTTCCTCACCTTATTGGTCTTGAATTGAGATAATCATACGTAATCATAAGGGGGTTGTGCCACTGCTGCTTGTTCTCGTTAATACTGGATGCTTTAAAGACTTGATGTCATCTGAATGCACTCTCAAGCCAAACAGAGCACAGCTTATAAATAACAACAGATCTCATAAACGATGAGAAATAAATCTCTAAAATAAGATTTGAGTTTCCTGTCTTGCTCCTGGCAATGCCAACCTTTGTTGTACCTGCAGAGAGCAAAACCTGTTCCCCTGCTCTTTATCTTTGGCCCACAGCAGAACTCTGTGCCTGGCTGCTTTTGTTGCATGTATGATGTTAATTAACTCGCACCACATGGAGCGTGTTGCTTTAATTGGACAAGGTCTTGGCATAGCGCTCTGTGGACAGGCAGGCCAGGAATATTTTTATTTATTTAAATGTATAAATCTATTATAACCACTGAAAACCAACCAGTGAGTTCAAAGATGGATATGAATAAGCAGGAGATGGAGCGAAGCTTTGATCACTCTCTGACAGGAGGAAAAAGAAACAGTGGGGAGGGGGGGGGTGAGTTGTGAAATGCTGTTTGAGCTTCATGAGCGTCACTTTAGGTGTTGGTGCTGGTGTTAGGGAACCGAAACGATCTTACAGGCAGACTGAAAGCGTGACGGTGACTAAGTTTACCAGACGTGGTGATAATGCTGAGTCACTGAGGTCTGACAGTAAGCGTGTTACGATGCCTGGTGAGTCAGGTATACGATGAATGCAGCGACAGATGCCACAGCACATGGGCAGCTCTATCCAGGGCTTTAGCTCAGCCGATAAAATACGCAGAAAGCGGCACGAGATGCAGCTGTAATGCCATATGAAATGATTTATGAATCATCAGGAGACTCCTTGACATGTTTTGTTGATAAGCTGTTGCACCATTTTTTAATTGGTCCACATTTCTCCCACTTTTATGTGCAGTGCTTCTTGCTAATTTGGGACACATAAAACCAAAGATGAGTCACCCGTCCATTCATCCATTCAATATACTCACTTATCCTTGAGAATCAAGGGGGGGGGGGGCATCCCAGTTGACAACTGGCTGTATTTTTAATTTTACCACCAACCATGAGCACCGCAGCAGTTTATATTTCATTTTGATTACACAGCTGTTTTTGCACTGCAGGTCTACATCAGCCCTGATGACCAGTGACACTTTTATTCCAATGAAATATCAGCAATGGGTCAGATAGGAGGTTTAAGTCTCACTTCAGAATGGAATAAAAAGTAAAGAATAACTTGAGAGACTGTCTCTTTAAAGTTTTATTTCTGGTGTTCAGATGCTGATACTGATGCTACTGCTTTACAGTGACACAAATAACTTGGGGAGGACTACTCGGAAAAAAGGGTCAGCAAAAACTGGGCATCTGGCCAAATATTTAGAGTCCCAAAGACCTCAAGAAGACTACCAATCAGGGCTCTGTCACTGCTTCAGACTTTATGAGTACAGAACAGGAGCTTCCAGGAAAAGAAGAGTTCAGGGCAGTGTTTTTCAACCTTGGGGTCGCGACCTCACATGGGGTTGCCTGAAATGTCTAGTAATTGATAAAAAAAAAAAAAAATGCTGCGTATCTGATCCGGTGGACTCCGGAGCAGAGCAGGTGTGAGTCGACACATTGAAAAAAGAAACCTATCAGATTCGATGCCTTGATGGAGCAGAGACAGAGTGGAGACACATCTGGTGTATTTTGGATGTTAGCAAAGTGTGGTAGCTGCTACTGACTCGGAAGCGCCAAGCCAAATAAATCCTTGTTGACTTTTGGCTTAAACACAAAATGCCAAATTAATCCTTCTGGTTGAAAGTCTTTTATCTGACAAATCCACTTGACTTCAAATCTTAACCCCATGACAACTTCATGGTGGATTATCTGCTTTTCTCATCACCCCCCTCATAACTATGACAGCCACTAATGGTGCCAGACCCACAGTAAACCTTTATATTGGTTGTGATAAGTTGTTTGTACAGATAAACAAAACACGATTACATGAATCATGACCTTTTGTATCACCAACACCAGGATCTCGTACCAGCCGGTAAAGCATCAGTTACATTACTTCAGTTGTTTCAAACTGGTCTAAATATACTGTATATAGATGTGAAAGTTAAATACAGATTATTCTCTGTGAGAAAGTAATAACAGTTTTCCAAGCCGCCCACGCCAAACACAGAAGATCTGCAACAGTATATGAAACCTGCTCACATTGTGATATGGTAAACAGTAATCCCACACGTGAAATGCCAAGCTCTACTCTCTCACTGAAGGACTCTATGCGTGCAAAATGATTTGTATCTTTGGCCGAATGTCGGGATCTCTGCTGCAGTGGATTCCTGAGTTGCTGCGCCACTGAGTTGTTTTTAGATGCTGCCTTGCCAGTTGTGGGACTTGGCCCCGTCTTTGTTTGTTTACATTTGGGCAACAGATGTTCGACTAACTGGACCCAGTTTTCTGAGCCGTTTACCCTGCATCCTCTCTAGGGATTACGATCGGTACCCTTGCAAATAAACCAAGGGCCATCTGATGACGCACTGTGTGGGCAACATTGTCTGTGCTTTATGTCCTGTTCTCTCCATTGAGGTTTCTTCACACATTAAACAAAAAGTGTAAGTGTTAACTGTTAGGAGAGAAGCTTCACTGTGTGAAACGGCTATTCTAATCTCGTCCCAGAAACTGTTTAGATTCCTGCATCCTTCACTTCTTTTGTACAAACTGAGCGATTACCTGGAACTATTCTTGGCTTTATGTTAATTTTGTCCTGTTTAATAAAAACAAGTTACACTTTTCATTGCAAACAGTGTTGCACAATATGACCCACATCCATCCCTAGGCAGTTTTCATCATTAGTATGAATAAACATGAGCTTAGCACACTTTCATTTCCTTTGCACAATTTGTCAATTGGCACTTATGGCGGCTCTGAGCAGTCATCCTCAAGCGTACAGCTCGAGAGCTGCTCGTACGGGTCAACCCCACATGGCCAGGATTGATGACTCCGATCATTCTGAGCTGACTTCATCTCTAATGAGCAGGCTCCACGGATCTGTCCACTGTTAGTTAACCTTGTTTCCACCAGCAGAGCCGCCTCAGGATCCCTCGGCAGCATCCTCTCTCCATGCATGTGCAGCTCACACAGTCCACACAGCTTCTGCAAGCCATTTGTCAAACCTCTGCCCACATTAAATTACCATCACCCAAGGGAGAGATCTACCTCTAGGAAGAGACTCTGAGCTCCAGTTGGACAGATAGGGCACAGAGTGTATGAGATGAAGAACTGAATGAAAAATTGACTGTGCAAAATCTAGGTTTGTTCAGACTCTGCTATGTGATTGTGTGGCTGTATTTTTTAAGTATGAACAATGTCTACCAAAAGAGGAAAAGTTCCCTGCGGCCGCTTGGTGTTAAAGTTGAATCCTTGCGTCTTAAATCATCCTGTATGTTTTAACAGTCGCACGCAGCCAAGTGCACTCTGAGACTCCTGTGACCGCTCTGTAAGGCCATAAAAAGACAAACAGAAAAGACAGCAGATGGTGTCTTTCTTTAGAAACTCCACGAGAGGTTTCTTCTGTGACTCACAGACAACTAATTCAGGTTGAATATGAGTTACAGACCCCCAGCGGGCAGTGAAGCTTTCACATTATTCTGCTCTTTTCTATCAGTTAATACAAGAACCCCCTGATGAACTGGTTAGACTCAAAATCAAGAAAGCATCTTTTTATGGAAATGGAAGACAGATACAGATCAGATGCTTAATAGAAATGCATGAGAGGGCAGGAGGGCCAAGTCTGTATTTCTCAGCCAATTGGCTGACTGTGTGCTCACTACATTTGAAATAAAGAATCCGGGTTCACAAGGAGTTTGATGTTTAAAGTCTGTAAAGCAGAACCAAATTTGTGTTATTATTTTGTCACATCACAGGAACATGTTATTGACCACTGAGCCAAATTTGAAAGACTAAAGAAACAATGCTAAGTATATAAAATTAGGTCTCAAAATCATATAAAAAAGGAGCACTTCTCTCTGCTGTGAAACACTGGGCGGGTGTCAGTTAGAGGTGTTTAGCCACGCCCACGTGTGAAAGAGAAGCTGCCTGTATGTACTGTACAAGGATGATACCTACAGTAACAATGGAAGCTAGCGCTAGCAGCGTCCTCAGATGGACCCAGCCCTACCTGTTTGAGCCATCAGAACCAGAAACTGACTCTGAGTCAGACACTGATAGAGCTCAGCCTCCTTCCTCACAGTCTCCATCAGAATGCTCATTTATGTCTCCAATTTATCACATTTAGCAACATGTTTTACTGACTAGTAACGGTATAGTCTAGCCAAATACAGACAGGCCATCAATCCAACCGTTTCCTCAGAAGTCTCTGAGTGTTTGCTATGACCAATAACTACTTCTGGTGGCGGTTATCATTTCTGGTTCCCTTGCAACTATATGGCTGACCGCTAGCGACAGCAGCAGGGGGAGGTTATGCTAATGATGGTCCAGTGACGCAACGCAGCTAAGATTTTGGACGCGCCCATTAAATCCTGAACACAGAAATTTGAAACACAGTTTGAGAAGCCTAGCTCCAAAATTAAATCCTAAATGGTTGAATGGCTTTTACATCTTTTCAAGAAATACATGTGTGACCTATTTAATGTGTTTACAAGAAAATCACTGATTTTGCTTTAAATGGACTTTAAGTTTGTTCTAATTCATCTCCTGTTGGTCTCACTGTATTTCTGAAACATTGCTCTTTACATGTCAAAACACGGAGAAACAGAGTACAGAGAAAAACCGGGAAGGTACATTGAATTTCTTTCAGCATCCATTACATCGACACCCATATTTTAAGTCTCTGCTGTGTCATTATCCGAGTAGGACAAATCTGATTTAACAGTCAGCACAGGGTTATGTAACACATCCTACAGTATGGCTGTCAGTTTCAGAGCAGCCACGATTAGTCACTTAATAGACTGGTTTTGAAAACATATTTTCAAAATTCTCTGAGTCATTATTTAACATGTTCTGTTAGAACATATTCTCTTCTCCGGCCTTCTGCATGTGAAGAATTCAGCTCTCTTTTACAGTGTTTGAAAGCTGAAATATCATTTTGGGTTTGGCCGAAAAAATAAGGAAAAGCAAGCAGAACATTATCCAGATACTGTCAATATCTGTAGATAAAAACGTAATAGTCTTACGTAATACTTTTAGTTGTGGAAGATATAAAAATCTGTTTGTATATATGAAAATAAGGTGGCACATACGTATGAAATGACAGAAAAATAACACCACTACTTCAACATTACTAATTTAAATAGTAAAATTAATCTTCATTCGTTTCTTAGTTTAAGTTATTCGTGAGTTTAGTGTAGCAGGCTGTAAATGTCCCATTCCTGTGCTGTGTTGTTGTTGAGCTCAGAAAATTGATCTGTTTGGGGTTTTCCAAACACCTGCAGCAGCTGGACTGTCTCCTCCAGCTACCTGTCTGTCTTGTATAATAATTTGCACACTGCTACTCTCCAATGTCGACACCAGCTGTGCTAACCGAGGACATTCAAGACTCAAAATCTGTATTCCTTGACTCTTGCAGCTTCGCAGCAGACAGGCACCAAACTCTACTTTGACAGCTCTCATGTGTCTGACAGTAACTCACCATGCTGTGGATGTGTTGTAGGGTAGGAGCGTGGGGCTGTGGCTCTCCCCTCTGAGACTGTGTCTGGGCTGGTAGTGGGTGGGGACCATGGGCTGGGCTTGAGCCTGGGCCTCACTCTCTTCCGGCATGGACCTGTGCCACTGACTCCTCGCCTTCTTCAGCCAGCGTCCTCCCAGACCCCATTTTTCCAGGTAGACCCGACACAGCTCGTAGTTTATGGCTGAGTAGTAGAGGAAGTCTAGCGCCAGCAGCACCATGACGAAGAAGCCGTAGATCCACACGCCAACCAGGGCTGTATAGTTGCTGTGAGAGGCAGACTGAGTATTAGCACAGTGTGTTCTACATGGCTGCCACCCAGATACCCTTAGGCTGAGACGCTAAATCCCAGAAGCTGCATGAAAGCTGCCAAGTGTGAAAGTTTGCTGCTCATGTGGCAAAACATTCATCAGATCCTCCCTTGATAGACTAGTTCAGGGATAAACACATACAAAAAAAAAAAAAGAAACTCTTTTTATACAGTGTGTCTTACACAGGACAAATGAGAACCAATTACACTATGAAAAAAAAAATAAATAAATAAATAAAACAATAAAAAAATAAAAAATATTTTATGGTTAACATTTTTTATAGAAGTTTTCCTTGTTTTTAAAAAATAATATACAAAACTGAACAATTACAGAAATCATCTGTTAATTAACAATCTGCTTGTTTTTTTAATTATTTTGCCAGTAATGACAATCTATGTTTATTTCTCTTTTTGATGGAAAATTTACTGTATTATTACACATGAGCTTCTCTGATCTTTTAAATCACAGTCATATTTATGTAAAATGACAATAATTATCTATAACTAAATATATAGCTTTTTCTACAAAGATAAATGTTTTTTTTCACAGTCATTTTAAGGTAAAGCTCATTAGTTTTATATTTCTCTTTTTTGAAGATTTTTGATCATAAAAATTAAGGGGGAAAAAAATCTGTAAAATAATGGTATTTTTCTGCAGAACTCCGTAAATGTAATGTACGTGCACCTCATTTGAATTAGGATGTTTTACTTTATTTTTGAAGTTTTTGTTTGGCAGCCTTAGCTGACAGTCATTTACCTTTTTTTCCTTTTTTTACAGTGTAGCTTTCATATTTTCTCTTACAGGCTTCTCTAAAAATCTCTTCTTATAGTGTAGTGCTCATAATTACTTCAGATGAGTTTCATTTTTGCATTCACTCAGATTTTTGAACATTTTCTACGAAAGCGCAGCAAGGAAAGTATTTGCTGGAGCAGTGAGGCTTCATATTTTTAGTTAGTACTCTGTTCTGTAGAGCTGAGAGCAATAAGGTGGGTAATTTTAGACAAAATGAAAATGATCCCATCCTATTTGGGTGTCTATTTTAGAAAGAAGTAATGTATTATTGTGCTCTAACAGACAGAGAATTTACCCTTAAGAGGCAATTCAAGATTCTCATTTGACTGCATTGATTGAGGCTCTTAAATAAATTTGCGTCCAAGTGCTTTTCCTTCACTCAGTCAAAGAGAATCCCCTTGTGTCTGAAATGATGTGGCCTTCAGGATATTTATCCGAATAAATGACTTAAAAATGAATGTGAGAACTGCTCGAATGAGCACTTGGGCAGGTAAAAGTTACGCCTGCACTCTGATGTAAATGTATCCTTAACTGCATTTACCTCACCTCACCTCTGAGTCTGAGACGTTCTCCTATTATTTAGTTAAATGTCTCCAAAGGTACCTTGTGAAAGTATCAGACTTCCTTCCTGTATGGAGCTGAGTGAACTCAGGGTGAGCAGAACCTCTCTGTGTGCTCAGTGCTTGGAGAGATCGATCTTAACCCCACAGCTTAAAGAAATCTCTTCAAATATTTAACTCGGCATCCCCAGTGAAGAACAGTACATGCAAATGAGTCAAAGCTTTCAGTTTTCTTGTTGCTTTCTGAACCCTTTTTTCCCTCTTTCAGGCGACTCCTCTACTCTGAATCTTTTCTGATCCTGCAGCATGTACTCTGTGCTGAACCCCTCAGAAGACGAACACCTTCATTCCTACCTTGAACTGCAGTAAATGTCATGCTATAAAACCATCTCCACTGTGTAGCGTGAGTAGAGTTCTGAATTATGGCCAGTTTAACTTGCTAGTGGTGGTAAATATCAATCCCACAGTCTTGACGCCCAGTGAGTCAGGATGAAAGAGAGTCCCGACAGGCTATCTGACACTAAAATGAAATATCACGACCTGCTGCAGGGCAGTGTGGATGGTCAGAGACAGAGGCATGCTGGGAGGGCATTAGTACAGAGAGCTGTGGTTTGGAGACCTAAATCTCCCACTGAGAGCTCACAGGAAAAAGAGGCTCATTTTCTGTCCATCACTCAGCTTAAAGCTGCTTTTACTGCAGCAGGTTAGTGTCTTCTCATGTGTGTGAATGGATTCTGTCATATTATGAGGCCTTTTCTATAATCCTGAGGAACACTGAAGTATGTTATAACTTGATGGCATTCTATACATTTAAAGTGGGGATTTTGAATTGAATTGGAATATATATATATATAACAGACATATTCCAAAGGGAGTGGGCATATATATATATATATATATATATATATATGTGTGTGTGTGTGTGTGTGTGTGTGTGTGTGTGTGTGTGTGTGTGTGTGTGTATATATACACAAAATTAAAATATCAAAACAGACATATTCCAAAGGGAGTGGGCAGATGTAAAAACTTGTTCAGCACCACCCCCTCGCAATCAGTTATAGTATATATATTAAATACTGTATTATTCATTCATTTTCTATACTGCTTATCCTATTCAGGGCCGCGGGTGGCTGACAGTGTTACTTTTTAGCAACCCTCACAGCTTGTAGCAAGTGTGTCATTAAACTCTCAACTCACATTACTCCTGTGAGAAAGTCTGGATCATAAATTACAAAAAAAGATCATAAATCAAAAATAACGTCCTGACAAAGCTACCTAAACAAACTGACCCGTATTCATGGCAACCCCCTCCAGACACAAACTAAAACAGCAACTAGACGGATATAAACATCGGTTGTTAGTATCGACCCAATTTTACTCATTGAACAGATTCCAATTTGTTAAAAAGTGACAAACATACCGATACCGATATCAATGCCGATATATCGTGCCTCCTTAGTTTTATTTAGTTAGATTTTCTCCTTAATTTTAACATGAAAATTCTGCCTTTGCACTTGGCTTGGTATTCAAAGAAGACATTCACAATAGTTTGAATAAAGCTATGCAGGATGGGTCACTGGACCACCATTGTTAAAGAGTAACCTCCCATACTGCAGTCTCCTCAGGTTAAGCAAACACACTCAGAGGTCATTTTATTGGCCATTTTGACTGTAAAAGCAGATGATTAACAAATGCACAGTGAAATCACAAGTCATGCTGTCCACGTGAAAGAAAGAACAAAAAAGTCAAAATATAGCCTGGTATTCATGGATTCAAGGGCAATTTAGTATTAATAACACAAAAAGTACTTTAATTTTTCATTGACGACTGTACTATGATCGCACGCTGTAGTGGTCCTTAACATAGCAGCAAGCACTTACCACCTGCTGTAGTGAGCTATCGTGCAGAGGCCCCCCTCTCTTATGACAACAACTGCTTTCAGCCCCTGCTCTTTACTTGTCTGTGCTGCTTTTGAATGCCTCTGTAGGTGTAGATCAATGTCAACAAACCCTCAGAGCAGGAGGCAAACGGTGTCAATGAGAGCAAAGCTGTCAAGGGAATGAAACGTTTGTATGCAGGCGGACTTAAATCGGATGCTTTGAACTGAAACTGTCTTTTCCCTCCCATAGATCTTCACATGAAACTCTACATAAGAGTTATTCTGTCTGCATAATCACTTTCACAAAGACAAAAGAAGTTTGTGTTGTTTGTTAGTGCTAGAAAACAGATTTTGATGTGGTTTAGTAGGAAGTTCTTCTCCAGCCTCAAAAACTGATTAACAGCTAATTGTGTAAATGAAGCACTGAAGTTTAATAATAAGGCTCATTAGCACTGATTCAAGTACACAACATATCCGAGAGAGCTGTTTACTGGGCTTAAATCTTCAGTCTCATTGGTCGCAGTCTGTAGGGGAGGAGAATTCGATATTCATTTGCCAAACACAAGAGTTTGTGCATCTACGTGAAACCACAACATTAAAACTGATTGTGGTTTTAATCCTTTTGCAGGGCTCGATCAAAGTTTGCTACCTTCTGCTTTACCATGAAAATCCATCGATTAGTATTATGATGTCAGTCGAATCATTAGATTCGGTAGAGTAGACAGAAAATTAAAAGGTCTAGACCCTGATGTGTTTATTCTGTTTAGCTAAAAAATTATTCAAAAATTTCAAGTAACATTTGAGAAAATTTTAATCTTTGTCTTATAAATGTTGCACAGAAAGTAAGGCAATTTGTGTTTGGTAGATCATTTCTTTGCTGAAACAATGATTCTTGGAAATAAATCTTCTACTATTAAATATCATGTTTGTTTCATTTAAAAAGGAGCTACGTTTGTAAGGAACATGCATCTGTGGGATACCACTGAATACGTGAGTTAAACCCATACAAAAGTTGCCAAATCTCTGCCAATGCCAAACAGCATATTCTTCCATTCTTTTGTGCTATGTTTATGTTATATTCTATATCGTTAGCCTAATAGCATAAATGCCTAAGTCATATATTACACACATTTAAATTATGATTGTGTGAGCCTCATAGCAAAAATGCCAAAGTCAAAGAAATTAAAATAAATAAGTTAACACATCATATTCCTGCATTAATCATAATCAGGAGTCATGTAAACACCTTAATCCAATTGTCATAACCAGATTAAGCTCATTTTCCCATTATTCCAAATCCAAACAGGACCCGTGGCGTATGTCTGTATCAACCTGAAATATGGGTCATGGAAACGCGTCATCCTTGAAGGATTTTTCCTAATTCTGCGCATGTCCAACATGGCGGGAAAGCAAGAGATATTACACTTTGAGGACAAGGAGATGACAAACTCATTAAAAATAATGAAAGAGTTGAATGTCATGGACTACATAGATGGGTGAAAGTACCACAAGACTGTGCGACATGCTGAGGTTGAGGAGGTGAATGAGAACGAGAGTTGTAGTCACACTTTGATGAAGAAGGGAAATGAATAATACACAGTATTGTATATAGCACAAAAGGGCTATTTGGTGGAAATGTCAATACAGTGAGTGCAAAACAAGATGACGTCTTGTCATGAGGCTACTTCTACTGCTACGGTTTATCCGGTAACTTGCTGATTAACATGTAAACAGGAAGGGAGCGCAAATGGCCTAGTGGTTTAGGTCGTGCATTTGGGCAAACGGCCCTTGAGCGGGCAGCCCAGGTTCGAGTCCAACCTGTGGCTTCTTTCCTGCATGACACTCCCCACTCTCACCCTGTTTCCTACTCTATCCACTGTCCTGTCCTCTCACATTAAACATATCCACCTTTTTCCTGACTACCCATAGTTCATCGCAAATGCTGGCGTCAGCAACCGGAAGTCGATAACCACAGGTGGAAGTCAACACCCATCGGAAGAAAAAGGTGGAAAATAACTTAAAAAAGATGACCATCCATCATCTTCATTGTTTGGCTACAAACCTGGTTGTGGATGTTTTAAGTACTCTCTTCTATCAGAATGACAAATTTAGTATCCAACTGTTTCTTCAGAAGCTTATGGGTGTTGACTTTCACCTGTGGTTATCGACTCCCGTTAAATCATTCATGCTCCACAGGGCTCAGTGTAAACTTTTTAAAAACATCCACACTGTGACTTCACCTCTGATTTTTGTTAATTTTGTTACTTCATTGCATATAAAAGCTGTTTATTAGAGCGAGTATGGCAGCTAGGCTAACATCAGCAGCTTTGTAGTTTCCATGGTGATGTAAACAAAATGTTCAACGTGCAAAACCAATGAACTATGGGTAGTCGGGGAAAAAGGTGGATAGCAGCCTTGCAGAGCCTCTTGTGTGTAGAGAACTGTCGTTACCATCATCGCGATCATACCTGTCTGTCCATTCATAAACTGCTCTGCTCATGTTACTCACGTAATTAAAGTTACGACATCGTCTCTCTTTACCCCCATGTACATCATCACCAGTTTTTGGTTTGTTGCAAACTTTTTTGATGTATGTCTCAGTTTTTCATTTATATATTTTTCATTTTCTTATTTTTGACATATCTTAAGTGCTTATTTAATATGTATCTAATCTTGTATTGTTTCACTTGCCCTGACAATTGCTGCTGTAACATCACAATATCCCAATTTGGGATCAATAAAGTAATTCTATTCTATATTCCATCAGTACTTCATTTACTATTTACTTACTTGTGTGCGTAACCGTCTGAGGTGGTGGTGAGGTTAATCTGCATGACCATTTGAAACTCGGTCTCGTTGCAGCAGTACTTGAAGGCGGTGTTGTTGTGGTAGCAGCAGAACATGTAGGTCTTGTTGTCCGAGAGGCGCGGGCAGTGAAAGCCGAAGTGAGGACGACCCTTTTGGTCGTCGTAGGGTTCACACACACGGTAATGAGCTGACAGGGCTGCAGTTTGGAGAAAGAAAAAGATTTCATTCGTCAAGATGTTTGAACTGTTAACAGCTCTCAGAGAAGAACGCTTTTAACTGTAGCATCCAACAGAGCAGCGGGTACATTTTGTTTTTCTTTCAGAAGCTCTGAAAAGAAATGACAAGAAAGAGCACATAATTATAACCTCGTAGGAACAGAAACAGCAGTGCTCCTGCAGAATAATCAGATAGAAAGCATCACATTTAGCACCCAGGCCTTGATGGCAAAATCTCTGTCACCTTTTGTTCTTTGAGGAACACAACAACCCCCAAAAACATTAAGTACGTCCAACTTTGCAGGTCATTATGCAAATATGAATGTCAGTGCTGCCCCTGAGACTGTCTGCAAAATCTGTTATGTCAGAATTATATTACACATTCCTAGATTCTGTTTTTTGTTTTTGTCTGTGCTGCAATAAGTTACACAAGATGAGTAAAGAGCAAAGGGTGTTTTTCCCTACAAGCATGGCTGCAGCAGTCTCATCGCTTGTCTTCAAAGGTTTAGCGACCCTGAAAATGCTCATCCTGTATCACTTCAGCAGCCAAAAAAGACGTCCGACAGAGCTTGAAGTTTTTTTGGGGGGTTTATACTTTTGTTCTTATTCGCATTCTCCTGTAGATGTGTATTCAAGTCCCTGCAGCTTCAGGGGGAGATAAACCCATGTACTGTTTCAGTCTCAAAAGGAAGACAAAGCAATGATTTTGTAACAGAATCTGACAACCAATCAACCTTCACTTTAGGTGAAACACAAGAAAGCGCTGTAGAAATATCATCTTCTAATCAAATCACAGTAACTGTCAGAGGAATGAATGTAATGTGTGCAAATTAACTGGGCTGATGATAGTTGCACCCAAAGCTTCAGCATCCTCGTGACATTTGAAGCACTTTTACACTTTCTATTACTGATGGAGAAAACTTTGTTTATGTTTAAAGACATTTTGGTTGTTCACACATTTTCATACACACATATTACATTAATATTCAGTGCCATTATGATTTCCACACACTCATTGCAAGGTATATTTACATGCACTATAATCATATATTTTACTAATAAAGGTCTGACAACTGTATTCTAAGAAATAAAAGGCCTCAGATATTAGTACCCCATGTTTGACCCTCTAAAAAATGTGAAGATGCTGCTGTCTTTGGCCGTGAAGGACACCTGTTGTTTTCGCTGTGGTTGGAGTGCACTGTGCTCTTGCACATATTTTTCTGGACAGACAGCTGACACCAGACACCATCAGAAATGACTTCAGAGAGCAGAACGAAGCCTAAGACAATGAAAAAACAGAATCACCCAAATTGAAACAGCCAATCAGAAGTTTGTTAAACAAAAGGGGTCGTCTTGAGATTGATTTGCATGAGTGAAAACACCTACTCTGGAAAGTATAAAATGTGTCGCTCAGAATGTATTTTTCAGTTTTTGGACTTGACGACTCAATAAATCTGTGGACCCAGCTCACTGTTATCCTTTTTTTGACCTGGCTCAAGACTAAGTGCATTTTCCTGAAGACTGGACTTAGACGAGAAAAGTTTGAAGCTTAGCAGTCAGGTGCGGGGCTTTTGTCCTTGAAGACCCAGTACAACAGGGGTCCCCAAACTTTTTCCTGTGAGGGCCACATAACTTTTCCCTTTTCTGATGGGGGCGGGGTCACTTTGTAACAGAAAAAGTGTGATGATCGCAGGGATGCCTGATTCATAGTGTCGTCACAGATTGTATTCTTTGAATACCACCACCGCTTCTTGGCAGATAAGACAAACAGCCTTTAATTTGCATTGAACAAAAAAAATAATTGTTTGTCCACTGTAGGTTCTATCTGACAGGGGCGAGTCTAGGATTTTTTTCTGGGGGGGGGGGGTTCAGATAGGGGCACAGACTGCAAAAAGGTGAAATAGAATGTCACGTTCTATGCATGTGTTAGTCTTCATCCCGTGGCCAGACTGAAAAAAAAGTGGGCCATATTTTGAGGACCTCTAAGCTTCAACTTAGCTTTCAGAAAAAGACACATCGCCTGCAAAGGAAACCAAAACAACAAATATTACAGTTTGCTTCAAGTCAGACCATGTGCGCACGATTAATTTATGATTTCATATTAACAAACTCAACAACAGACTCTAATAAAACCACTGCTTCATTAGTATCCTTAATTACTCTTATAATATTAGGAGCTAGAATTATGACTGGAATATGAACAAAGTAGAATTATCTGTTCAAAAAGATGAACTTGTCTCCTTTTTTGATTAGACAGATTGTGAAACCACGTCACTGTCCCTAAATCACTATGATCTCATCTTTGGCATGTCTTCACTGCTGTGTCTTTTTACTGAATTGCAGAATTGCTGATAAGATGTTTGCTGCCAGTTGCTAAAATTGCACGATGATATCATCCAAAGTGATGTCTAAGTCAGGCTCTATTTGTGTGTCATCAACCGAATCCTTCACGAAAGAGCCTCTTTGATTTTTTTTTTTTTTTCTCAGCTTGATCGTTCTTCAGCCTAAACCGAATGATGCCACTCCACATGAAGTGTGCACAGATTGGTTTGTCTTTGTCTCCTGTATTTCCTTTCATCAATGTCGCCGACAAATCTGGCAGTGCGGTCAGTTAGAGTGTCGTAGCTCTGATTTAGTTCAAGGTCCACTTATGCTGCGGTGTGATAGAAGTCTGTCTGTAATCCCAGACGGGAGACAGATCAGCATTTGAAAGGAGAGAGAGAGAGAGAGTGCTTTCAGGTTATAATGAGCTCAGTGTGGTCAGCCGTCCTCCCTTGGACACCCTTAATGTGAGCGGGAGAAGGTCCAAACGAAGCGGGACGAACGGACACAGAAGGATTAGAAGTCAAGGATGGAAATATAGCGAGAGAAAACTCTTCATTTGACCTTTATGTGGGCCGTACAGGATATTTATGGCTGATAAAACCTTAACCATAAAGCAGAGGTCAGCAGTCGTAGGCGCTTGAACTGGCAGTAAGAAGAAAGACACTCCTGACATCGGAAGTGGACTATAAAGTCTTGTAACGATGCCTGATTTTGAGGTTTGGATACAGTGAAATCTACATTTACTCAAATGAACAACAGCTGCTTCTATAAACTGGACTGTTGTAAACACACCCACCTGCTTAATTTCATTAACACCTCTTGAAATTTAGGACACAGTTAACAGCTTGGCTCATGCATTACAGTATGCTTACAGCCTGCGGTCTGGGAACTGCCATGGCTGTCTCCAGCTCCCCTCTAACAACAGGCGACATCTGAGCATCAGTCCGTGCTCACACATCGTAGTTATTTATTCATGGCTGCAATCAAACGCAGTTTGTTGTCCTTTTTCTGCTCCATCAAGGAATTTTTGGCTGTGTTACAACTGCACTTCACCCGTGTGTTAAAGGACAAACGAAACAAGACACTGACTGACAAACGGTTCTGTCATTTAGAGATTATTTAAACTGTAAAATAATTTCTTATCACCTTCCCTTTAACTGGATGTGATGTTCCTTCTCTGTTAATAATACATTAAAACAGCTGAGGAAGAGAAGCCTCATACTGTATGCCACCAACGCATCACTCCCACAAAAACCAACGTTCAGTATGTCATTTCACTCTGTTTTACATCAGATAGCTATGAGAGAAATTTCTAGTAGAACAACTTGATGTACATGTGTGCAAAAAACTAAAATACTTTAAGTATAAGCTACTGGAAGTAAAACTTAACTAAGATTTTTTCTGTTTATCTTTGGAAAATTTTATTTGTCTATAAAAGATAATTAAACAGCCAAAATCAGGTAGCTTGTAGGGACACAGACAGATAAAAAAATTATGACTATCCTTGCAAAAAATACAGCAGTATTAGTTATCAATGCAGAAACAAACATTTCATTTTATGCATCCCCAATCAAAATTAGCTTGGGACAATGTGTAAAATATTGATATATTTAAGTGGGAATGCGAGGACTTTGTAAGTGATCTTGAAAAAGTCTTATAGACATTTGCCTGATCATCATCCACAACTTGAAATGAGATTATCAGCACCAATTTAGGTTTTTTCTAATGAAGTAGTATCGACCGATGAAGTTTAGTAGTGAGAGGAGAGATCTGTTTTTCTCTGCTGAAAACTATTTCTGTGATTCATTTTTAAGTGATGGTGGACACTGGAGCTGAACTGTCAGACAGAAAAAGGACAGAAGAGCAAAGCTAAATGGAAGAGAGATAGCATGGGCTAAAGGCTAAAACATGAGCTAAACTGTTTGTGATTATGTTCATTCCAACCCAATTGCACCAGTTATACTTCAGTGATCTGATCAAACTTGAGAGTCTGTCAATAAAATGAAGAGTGAGGTTACGTTAGTTCTGCTTGGTAGATGAGCAGAACATAAGGATTGGCTAACGTTACATGTTAGCCTACGGATACGTATCAGAGCTGTGAGAGGCACTTAAATAGCCGGCTACTAAATTACGGTGCAAACTGAAAAAGTTTTCTTGTCACATTTCAAACAGCAGCGCTGCTTAAGTGTTGATAAATACCTTACCTCGCCACGTTGTATCTGGTAAAAAGATGACTTAGACAAAGAAAAGTAGTGTGAAAAAGAAGATCTAATCTCCATTCATTTCCAAAACAAACACACGCCTTGTTAAGAGTCATGTCACCACAACAGTGTGCAGGTGTTGCTGCAATCCAAAACAGATAGTCCTCACAGCCTCTTTGATTGAAATAAATAATTAAATAAATGAAGACAACTTGCAAATTGTTGGAACTGGAAATGTTACTGTTTACTGTAGAAATTTGATGCCAGCAACAGCTTTAAGGAAACTTGGGACAGGAACAGAAACACCTCCCATTAAATTGGATTAATTTGTCACAGGTTAGATATATGACTGGGTAAGTACAACCCAGATGGCAAGCCTCTCAAAAGCAAAGATTGGAAGAGTTTCAGCACTCTGTGTGAGATTTCGAGAGTAAATAATTTGGAATAATGTTCCTCAGCATAAAATTGGAGAGAATTTGGGGATTTCACCATTTACTGTTCAAAATATCACTGAAAGATCCAGAAACCCCAGAGAAATCTCTGTACAAAAGAGAAAAGGTTAAAAAGAAAGATGATGGATGGCAATAATCTTCCAGCGCCAGCAGCATTAAAACAGAAATGACTCTGTAGTGGAAATCACTGCAAGGCCTCAAAAACATATGGCTGTGACAATACAGTTTGTTTCTGTAAGACAGAAAAGACAAACTTGTTCCACTTTTATTCTGGACTGAGATAAACTGGTCTGATGAATCAAAACTGGATATTAGTCTTTAGATATCTTGCCAGCAGAGGGACAACCTGACACAGTTTGAAAGTCAGCATCACTCCACTATAGCTACCCAAAAAGGAGAAAGGAGTTTTACCTTGTGAATATATAGATAACTTAAAATGATTGATTTTACTTAATTTAGTTATTACACACTCTAAGTTTCAGTTTCACAGCTCATTTCAACCCAAACAGTAACATTTCCTGGAATCTGAGGAAGGAGACTGCACCTCAAATCGAGCAAGCTGCAACTATTTCCCAAGATATTTGTCCATCTCACTAATCTACTGTTTTCATTCTGTAACTGTCAAATGAGTGATGAAATATAAATCTTTTCTATCATCTGGACCTGAGGAAATCTTTGAATAACTGGTGGTTTGAAAAGTTTACATGTTTTTCCTCTTCACCTCAAAAGACAGTTTTTTTTAAGCCAGGTATTACACCCTCTTTTTGGCCCACACTAAATGCTTATTTTTTCATATATTGAAATGAAAACAGTGGATTACTTCAACCTACTTTGTTCTCCTGCTTTGCTGATTCCTCCCCATTAACGCTCCATCCTGCCTTTGCCCTATTTTGTCATTTAAGACTTGAGTTGGCATCTTTCCCCTTGTGCATAATGTATATATTATATATCCACCGCTCAGAGATATGTGCTGCCTGCTAACTTTTCAGGTTATAATGTACTCTCTTCACATTCACACTGCATGGCCTCATTTAGAGAGCACCCTTTGGTTTCAGGCTTTCCCTGCTTAGAGCATATTTTTATGGTTATGAATGCTTTGAAGCTCTTTGGTATTGAATGTCTCTGACTGAACTTTTGGCCATCAGATAACAAATTCAATCCTAGAAATTTTGTCCTCTAAGATCGTATGCCAAATTGAGTTCCTTGCACAAGTTAAAAAAAAGACCCTGATTATGCAGATTAAGCATCTTAAATTTGTAGAAACTGCTCCTGGCATGCCTGAAGTAAATCTCAAGAGAGTTTGGAGACATCTGCTCTGAAAAACATAACTTTTTTGAGCCACACAGGCAGACTTTCTGATAAGCTCACTGTGAAATGTACAGACCTGCAGTGGACAGCAGTAGGAAGATGACCGTCAGGACATTGAAGGACTGCCGGCTGGTGATAGTCATCTTCTCCTCCTCATGTGGGAAGAAGGGAGGGAGCTCAAGGGAGGGAGGGAGGCGGGAAAGGAGAGAGAGGGAGGCCGCTTTTCTCTAGCTGGATGTCGGCATCCTCTGCTGTGTGAGTGCTCCTCTCACATGACTGCTGCTTGGAGTCAGGACTCCTGATGAGAACAAGACAAGCAGAGAGAGGGAGGATTAAGCCATTTGATTAGGATCTCAGGAAGTTCCACCCCACTGTGTGGACAGCTTGTCTGGCGGTGAGCGCCCACGATACCTTCTTAAATCTGTCCTGAGGTCTATTTAATAGGCAGGCTTAGACGCTAATTTGAATGGAAATTGGCAGGGTGACATTACTGGGGCTCCAAGTTCTTCCATTTTTACATAAACCCCTTTTGTGATGACAGTTTTTAAGCTTTAAACAGAAGGAATAGTTACACTTGGATATCTTATTTCAAAGATTTTAGGGACTTTTTATCCTTTTATTTCAATACCCCAGTGACAAAAACAGATATAAGCTGGCAACCAAAACAGATGGTGAACAATGCAAACATACGAGTGTTTCCCTTAATCTATTTGACTGTGCGGATTTTATTTCTCTAACATTACAGTTCTTGGAATATATTTGCCTTCTGAACTGCTGGATTTAGTGCAAGCAACCTGGAACTGTCATCTTGAGTTTTGGGAGACTGCAAAGCCTTGCTCATATTACAGGTACAAAATATGGCTCATAAATCTTTAAGTTAGACAAGGACTGATTTAGTTGTTGCTGCTTATTTTTTGACTGAGGATTTTCTTCCTAGATTGACTTATTTGTTAATTAGCAATGATACAGAGAACAGGTCAAAAACAGGTCAGCGAAGCTTATAAAAACATGAACTCTGTTTTTCTATTAGCATAAACAGGGCTTGAAATTATGAACTATTAACTCGCATTTGTTTCCTCAAAATTATGTCCGCCTCATAATCCATTTGGGAGCAGCTGTGCAGGTGCAAATGGTTGTTTGAGTGCAGCCATTTTTCAATTTCTAAATTAAGTTAGCCAAAACAGTGGCTGGTGATAGATCAGTAATGCCTGCCAAGAGGCACAGCATTGACTTGTGCCACTGAGCAGGCATTACTAATCAACTCCACTTCCATCCAGTCCATTGCTTATATCAGTGATCCCAAAACCGGCCCGCCAGGGGACCTAATCAAGCCTGTAGAATGAATGCAGAGGTGGAACCCTGTGTAATTGGTGTGTATGCAGAAAGTTTTGGTGCTCAGGAAAATATTCAGTGCCACTATGAGACTCAGCGTGGCAAAAATAAAATAGCTCTCAAGGACAACAGAAAAGAGAGGCGATACATGAATTGCTGGTGTGCCAGAGGAAACAGCAGTCTGTTTTCATCTGTGATGCAGTGGTGAAAGCCAGCTACCTAATTGCTAACATTAGCATCAAAGCCGTACTGTGAGGGGGAGTTTGTGAAAGCATGCTGAAGGCCGTAGACGTCGTGTATCCTGAGAAGTGACAAACTTTTGCCAACATTAGCCTGATGAAGAATACTGTGGCAGAACCATTTTCTAATGTATAAGTGTTATACATTTATGAGGAAGGTAACATAACATAACATAACTTTGTTCATTAAAGGATAGTTCATCAAATATCAAGATGCTTACAATATACTTGTATTTTTTGCACTAAAACAAAGGGAAAAACTTGGACTTGTTGTTATTTAGAGGTAATTATGCTATAATTCTACTGGTCTGACCCACTCAAGATCAAATCAGACTGTATGTGACCACCAATCAAACATCAGCATGCGATGCATAGCTTTCAGTGTGAGTCACAGATTGCACAGAATCCACACATTTCAAGAGAAAGCAAGATTGAACATGGAGAAAGTGCTGAGCATGATAAATTCTGGCTTAGGTTTGTATCAAAAGGAAATACAATCAGGATTGATTTTTCAAGATTTATGTAAATAATATGTATATTTTAGATGTTTGGCTCCTTTATTTTTGCTGGGTGCTCCCAAATTTTAATAAGTTATTTGGGAGCACCAGTTCTACCTCATAATAAAGTCAAACTTGAGCCCTGGTAGTTCACTTTGATAAGAAACGGATTATACCATTCTCACCTTGGTTTATAGTACATATACATGGATACAAATACAGGGGTATATTTCTTTCTTTATAAATGAATATGGATCGATAAAGTGAAACTTAAGAATTCATTCCATCCCTAAGTTTGCTTTTACTTAATTATTTGCCTGTATTTCATTGTAAGGCCCCATAAATCTGCTTATAGATGCATTATTACAGTAACACAGCAAGAAGAAGCCTGAGAATAGACGATAAATGTTTTTCTCTTCACTCTCTATTCAATTTAATCATCAGTTTGTTCCATTCAAAGCAACGATAGATATTTAGCTGATAAAAGGATTCTTGGCAGAAAAGAAAAATGCTCAAAGTGCACTGAAAGTCTGTTGTTCTTGAAGTTAGTGATGCTTTTACCAAATATTTAATGAACTACACAACTTGCTCCATCAGCACAGTCCACGCAGGTTTGATCATAGAACTGCTGAAGAGCAGTTTGCTCATAAATGATGCATCTTGGGAATTTGTGAATCCTTCTCTGTAAAGTTGGGAGTATCATTGTACAGTTTCCGTTCAGTGCCACGTCATGGCTCCTTTGATTCTAAGTGAGATTAATGGGGACAGCAGTACATTTTGCTTAGCCACGCTCCCTCTGTACTTTAGCAGATTTATTCCTTTAATAGCACCAGAGGGACACACACACATAAAACGCTCCCTGTCCCTGACTCACAGGTAAAAGGTGGAGTTTATGGTAATTTATTACGCGCTTTGTCAATGAACCATTTGCATTTGGCAGTGACTTTTCAAAGTTAATAACGTGTGTTACGCTTTGCAGCTAAATGTGACTTTGAGGGCCGTTCAATGTCAGCCACATGTGCGAGAGGAACGTGGATAATAATTTAAAGGAGGCAATTATGAAAGCTGCAGTTGTCTGGGTGAGATTTTCACAAAGTAGGATGTTTAAACCATTTGGAAGATGTATTCTATCCCTTAAAACCATAAAATCTTCACCTCCATGATTTATGGCATAAATTCAACTTCAGCTTCAGAACTGGAATCTTCCTCTGAAATGACCCTGACACTACTGAGGGTTTCAACTGCAAGTGTGTGTGTGAAGAAAAAAGAAACATCCTGTCTGTGGAAAAGAAATTAAAGATCCAAAGACCTGAATTATTGAGCAGCAGACAGCAGCTGACAGCTGGATGGAAACCACATATAAGGAGCAACAACTACATAGAAGGCCATTAATGTTTTTCTTTCACTGTAATTAAAACAATGCAGTTGCGGATCACATCCAGTGTTTTGTTGCATCACTATTGTTGAATGTATTTCTTTGTTTCTTGAAGTATTTACAAGCTGTGTTGGCGAGCTCTCTGTGCCAAGCGTGGTGAAGAAAAATCCCCATTTGGATGACCATGAAAAACTCTTCATTCGGCAATATGTTTCTTGTAAAGACATGATAAGTAAATTAACATCAGGCGCTCTGGTGCAAATAAATGTACATGACCTTATTGTTTCTTTGATAACAGAATAAAAGATGTTTATAGGGAATTTAAAATAGAAACTGTTGGTCACTAAGCACAAACAAGCCAAGTGTTGGCTTTTACCTTTCTTCCCAAATTTGATTTCTGATATTATAGGGTTTGTGTTTCTGACTGAAAACTGTATGTCTACATGAATTTTAACTCCATTGCATGTGCATTTTTCCATTTCAGCATACGCGTTCAGGTGTTGTAATGGTTTTGGAGGTCAACCTTTAAAGGAAATGATATTGTTTACGCTAAAATTTGCGCACACACAGACAGCGGCAGAGCAGAGTGATGGGGCAAATGGGGAGTGGCACAAAGGGAGACTGTACAATAGCAAATATTTCCCTTTATCTGATACCTTCCAATGGAATTTTTTGACTTTTCTTAAACTTAAATCCAGCAGTGACTCATAAATGAACTGTGTAAGTGACTTCATTTCTCTAGAAATCATTGGCCTGATTTGCATAATCTTCACGGGGCTTCAGACAGACATTTAAACTTTGCACCGAAATAAAGGCAATTTTTTTTACACCTGTTGGATTATTTCTTTGTTGTAAAAATGCTTCTTGGTCAGAAATCCTACACCAATGTTAAGCCTGTTTATTTCACTTTAAGCCGCAACACATTTGTACGGAACATGCATTTGCGGGAGGAGCAGCAGAGCTGAGTATATGGGTTGCGCCCATGAAAAACTTGCCAAATCTTCTCATTGCCAATGCCAAACAGCTTATTTTTCTGTTGCTATTGACTCTTGTTTTAAACTTCTGTTACTCCCAGGTGCTCAAGGGTGCCTGAGTGGTCAGTAGGTGTCTGCTCCAAGAACAAATTGTCTTACTTTTTGGTCCAAAGTTTGTGTTCCTGTTAGTAGTTGCAAGTACTTTTGGTTTAAATGTACCAAAAGTATGTAGACGAGCTTTATGTTGTTTGTTTAAATGTCACTCCCATTGACTGTTTATAGAATGGACAGCATGGCTCCGCCTTTTACCGTTGTACAGTTTTGAAGCCAAAAAACTTACATCATGGGCGCCCCCATTGTGCAGCCAGAGTCTGTGCAGTAGAGACTATGAGGGACTCTGAGAAAATCTGAGTGTTATTTTTCTCATAAAACAGTCTAATCTCTTCTTAACTCTCCTTCTTGATGTATTTTACGATTCCCAAAAAAAATAAACAAGAACGGCAGCTGTCAATCACCGTTAAACGAGACGTATTTCTTAAAGTTTGACCACAGCCCATCTGGAATGAATAGAGAGGTGGAGTTTTTGACCTATACTGCAGCCAGCCACCAGAGGGAGCAGTTTTTGTGGCGACGTCAATTTGAGCCAAGCGAGATGACGTCCATTGTTTTTACAGTCAATGGTCACACCCCTATTGCTCCTTTCTACTCCCGCTGCAGGGTTCAGTGTAAAAGTACTAAGGTAGGGTAACAGTGGAGTATCATTGCTGTGTAAAAAAAAGGCCTTTTTCCCCCAGACTGAGTGACTCCACTTCCTTACTTGAAAATAAACCTTTATGATCAATATGTAATTATTTAAGACTCTCATGTCTGGGGACTTGGAATTGATCAGAAAATTGTATAATAAAAAAAACAAGTTTATAATGTGATGATTGTCAGCTGGTTGGGTTTGTGTGTACTAAGTGTTAGAGACAAAAAAGTATGAAAAAAAGTTAATATGGATCAAGTCAAATTGGTAGGGAGTTTAAAATAACGAGGTAAACAAATGAGATGTATTACATATTTCATATTTAGTTTTTCATATCATCAGGTAGACTCTCGTTTCCTCCGTAATGTCACAGTTTAAATCATTTGGGCAGAATAATAATGTTCACATCAGCATTAAATTTAGAATGAGCCCTGCAGTAGGCGGGAAATAGAAACTGTCGGAATATCCTCGAATGAGAGGCAGGCTTCAGGATTCACTGCAGGACAAGCAGCAAATGTCATAAATAAAAATGAGTAGATGTAATTTGTCTGAACAGATGAGGTCACAGTGGACCACCTCATGTCAGGACACATTTTCTCCTGTGATGGTTTTGATTGTGTGTCCGCTTGGACACACACGAGTATTCAACTTATTGACACACAAAGACCGGCAGCAGCTCTACAGGCTGTTACCTGACCTCATTAGATGGAGCTTACTTTTGACCCCCTAATAATCTGCTCCATTTATTCCAGACACCATCCATGAATACATGAGAATATCCTATAAACAGAACTCCTGGTTGGTTGTTAATGTGTGATGTAGCCACACTGATGTGAAGTGGAGCATTGCTGAGAAGATACGCGTCTGTTTAATTGAGCCTCCATGGGTAAAAAAAATGAAAGGATGAAAACGAAAGTTGTGTGAACACCTCAGAGACTTCTGTTTCCTTTCAATGGCTGCTCCAGCTCTGACTTGTTATCGTGTTTTTTATGCAATCCCAGCAGCACGATCTAATGGTTACGCACGACCAAACTCATGTATAAAGCTGTTGCTATGGCTCTCACAGACGGAATGTGTACAGCCTGCTGTTTCTGTTGGATTCTTTTAAAAGGGGTTTAGATCAGGCAAGCTGTTCCCCCTTCAGAAAACCAGGCAGCTGAGGTCCCGAGAGGCTTGTTAGAGTGGCATTTTATGTTTTGTTTTTTTTTCTCAGTCTTTTTACTCCTGGTGAGAGCCTCAATGTGCTGCCAGATGACAACTCGCAGTACACGATGAGGGATTCCCATCATTGCAAAATCTCCCCGTGCAAACCCCTCTTCCTCTCAAGCCTCTGTGGTCCACAGCGAAGGTTTTGCGTTCATTGTTTCCTCTTGTTCTTCACACACAGAGAAGCCTCACTATTGTCACATCACTCCATGTGCTGTACATGCCACGAAAGGGCAAGGTTCACTTTGTCACAGAGCTGGGCTTGTTTGCTGAGACGAAGCAAGTGTGAGAGGTTTGTGTAATGAGCCTGATGGTAGTGAAGCAGAGCATGTACTGTAAATACACAGACGTGCACACACGACATAGTACACAGTGCACAGTGCCTGAAAATAGCACACACCGCCCAGATGAGCAGGCATGCTACACAGATGGAGGGTGTAGCTACTTGCTGTTTTTGTTTAAGATCACGCTAAAATATACATAGAGACCATGACAGCCTTCTCACACTGCAACCACTCTCAGAGTAAATGTTAAGAGATGCTGTGCACAGTAAAATGTGAAAAATTACTCGAGGATCTGAAAGCATACAGAGCTTATTTATTTGCCAACACGTAACTCGCTGTTGTTGCTTGGGAAAATAAGGAAATATTAAGTGACCAATTACTGCAGCAACCACTGTGAATGTAATAGCACACTTTTCATCACGACCCAGCAGGAGACCCAAATCTGTCATTTACTTTGATGAGGGGAAGTGCTATGGAAGATTTTGTGCTTATTTGGAGATAACACAAAGCGATATGCTGGGTACGTCACATAAACAGTCTGAAACATTTACTTCAAAGTCTGCAACACATTATCACGCTCTCTAAAGATCATTATTTTTCTTTTTTATTCTGGCCTGCCCTGAATCCAATACAAGTCTTTTAAGTGTGTTATGGCATGCACTTCACATTGCAGTTTCCCTTCTCTGCACAGTCCATCGTTATTTTCAGTTGAAACATTTCAGTCTGTCACTTTGAGCGCTCCCATAACCTTTTTTTCCCCTAATGGGTTATAATACTGTAGGTGGATATTTATTGGATATTTATGCAGCCGCTGTGCCTCATTATTAGGTTTGTGTTTTCCTTAGAGCTCCCAAATACACTCTCTGTTGCTACGTCGGCCCCCTAATCCATGTTAATGTGCATAATCAATCACACTAAAACACACGAGTTCACGAGCATCCGGAGTGAAGTACAGTTTAGAGATGAGACTCCCACTTCACACAGTAACTGATCGCATTTCATATCTGGGTCTGCAGATGGGATCGCATATATATACTGAGCAGCATTCAGCTGCAGAAGGATCTGTGTTTAAGTGATACTGCCTTCGACTGTCATCGTAATAAAATAGATTTTATTCACTGTGAATGGCATTAGAGATCAGTTCTCTTTAATGAATACACTGTAAAAAGTGAATTTTACAATCACTTGAAGTATTGTAATTTTTTTAAATAAATCACTCTTTTCCACAAAATTCTAAAATTCTGTGATGCTACCTTGATGTGTTATTTTGATGTAGCTGATAGCAAATCGATTAATCTTCTGTTTAAACTGTACGTCTGACCTTTGGGCCCACACTGAAAAAACTAACTGTTGGTGGGACTTAATAAAATTGTTTCAATTGGTAACACACAAAAAGTTCAAGTTGTTTCAAATAACTTATGTTGGACTAACATAATTGGTTTAAGTCACATGTGCTTAGTAATTTGATTCGTTTCAAATCATCACCTTGTATAAATGGAACTCAAAATTGTGATTTTTGAATTTTGTCCAACCTAAAATTTCCATACTTTTCAATTAAATATCCTCTGTAACCAATCTTAAAAAACTTCTTCTTTACAGTTAAGGAAAATGTTTTTTAGTAAAGTAATTTTTGTGAAGGCATTTCGTGAGCGTGAGGGAAAGCAGTGGATATAAGGGGCATGAATAAAGCTGTCGCTCTGGCGACACAGGCTTATTAATAATAATAATAATATTAATAATAATAATAATAATAATAATAATAATAATAATCAGATTTATTTAGAGCTTTTAAAGGTGCTAAAAGATGCTTAACAAGAAAACAAGAAAAAAATAACAGATAGCAAAAACAGAGATGAGAGCATATAATGGTCTGAGACGGGTCTTGTAAGCAATCTTGAAAAGGTGGGCTTTATGTCGATTATTATTATATAGGACAGGACAGTGGATGTGGGAAAGTTGATACAGGTTGGACCTGAACCTGGCCTGCTCTCTCAAGGGCTGTTTTGCCCATATGGAGCGTGAGAGGACTGAGTCTGAATTTTGGATGTTCGGAGGGAGGGAGTTCCAGAGTGTTGGTACAGCAGAGGAAAAGGCTCTGTTGGCGTCTAAGGATCTGAGATTGCGGGTGGGGAAGTGGTGTTGATGTAGGTCATCGAGGTATGGGGGAGCGAGGTTATTGAGGGCTTTGTAGGTGATGAGCAGGATCTTGAATTTGATTCATTGCTGGACAGGGAGCCAATGGAGGAGCTGGAGGATGGGTGTGCCTTCTATGCTCCACATGGCATGGACTGGCTGTCTGTTCCTCATGGCATAGACCGGTTGTCTGTGCTCCACAGATAAAACTACTTTGCTAAAACCATTTTCTTAAAATGTAAAGGAGCAGCTTTTTGAAGTCTGGTTACAGGAAATATTTAATTGAAAACTATGGAAATGTTAGGATAGCTTGTCTAATGTCTATTTGTGTGTTACGAATTGAAACAATGTTATTACGTTGGACCAACAGGGTTTTTTTTTTTGTTGTTTTGAGCATAGAGATAAACTGACTCATACTGCCTTTGGATATTGGTCTGAAGGGGAATTAAATATCTGGGTGTATTATCTATGACAATAAGGCTGATGAATTTTACATCCACACATTAAGTCATGAGCCAGCTGCTTGCCAGGCAGCCGTTTTGATCAAACGCAGAAGCGTGTCGAGAGCTTCAGAGTCAGCTGTTTGGAGGTATTTTGCACTGCTTACTATGCTGAGAAGCTCCAAGGCTCTTTGCAATATCTGTATGAGTGTTACGTTTGTTTTCCAAAGTTTAAAAGCAACTTTAAAGTCAAGCCTGAAGTTGCCTTGCACATCAAAGTATGATCCTGGGTTCTTGCACAGACTGATGCTTACAGTTTAATAATTTAACACCACTATTGGTGCTTGGTGTTGGGTGATTCCCAAAGAACAGGAGTATCATTATCAGGACAGAAAATGTCGTATAAATTCCTTATCAGTTATTCAACCAGAGATTGACTTCAAAAAGTTTTCCGAAAAACACTTTTCATCTAAATATGATGAATAAAATAAAGAGTATCCGCTCATACTTTGGACTAATCTGACACAATTGCACTCTTTTCATACATTTAAAATGTGCAACCTTCGCTTATCTAAATGAATGAATGAATGAAATCTAATGAATTAATTTTATTTTATTTCGGTTCACTTGCAAGTTGCAAATTGTTTGCGAACTCAATATATATATATATATATATATATATATATATATATATATATATATATATATATATATATATATATATATATATATATATAATATTTTTTCAATGGACCAAATGGGTGTAGGTTGAAGCAAAGCTTATAGAATCCTACCCCTCAAATTGCAAAAGAAAAAGAAAAGTACATAGCAACAGTAATTATACATTGTCGTTAAACAAAAAAATAAATAGACAAAAAAAATACATTAATTAACACTTTCCATTGAATTTTTCTTAACCAAGTGATTATTATACAGTCTTTTGAGCATTGTCACAGAGCTGCAGTTTTTTACTTCCTCAGTACAAGAATTCCATAAATTCATCCCTCTCACCAACAGAAAGTGGGATTTTTTGTTTTTGAATAATGAAAGTGCCTCTCATATTGTATTTACTATCTCTCATTTTGAACAACAACATATATTTAGCTATGAAAGGCAACAAGTGGAAACTGGAGTTGGAACTGAAACATCAAATTTTAAAACAACATTGAAAAAGCAATTTTATTAAAAGCGGATTAGACTTTGTATGACCTGACCAAGACCTGACCTACACAGCCAAGTTTTTTATGGGCCATGATACTGGTCCAGGGGATTGGATCAGTGCTCTTGCGTCTGTCCTGGGAACAAATATTACTGTGCACATGCTCCAAAATTCAAAACCTTCAAATAAAACTTAAATTGGACTCTAGAATTTCAATTAAAAGAGAAGAGAATTCAACACTGCAAGTGACCAACTCAAGCAATGATTACGCTCCCAACAGCTGGAGTTGATAAGAACTCGCAAAACAACTTGACTTAGGGTCAAAAGCAATTCAACCAGCTGTAAATATCAGTGGAACATTATTTGCTGTTTAGAGTTCCCGTAAGTGTTCTGATTTATTTCTTTTGGTTTTATATCACACTTGTAAAAAATACATTCTGTGTCGACTGTTATGGGCCTTCAGTGCCAGCATTAACCCCAGGCTCCAACCAGATTTAACGCTGGGCTGCACGATGCTGATCCAGATTTGATTTGTTGTATTTAATACAGACAGGCTGTGAGCAGGAAATGCAATTCCATGAACATCAAGTTTAGTTTTATTGCCCTGCAAGCTTTCACAAAAGCTCCCCTACGACTCGTGATCTGATAATAAAACCTGGTGAGTCATGAGAGAAGGACAAGATGATTTGTAGCTCTTCATTTCCAGTCAATGTGTACCATCCAAACAATAAAACAAAACAACTCAGTCAGAGATGAAAAAAACACAAGAAGTATCTGTAAATGACTTTGAAATGAACTAATCTGGAAATGTCTGGAGTACTTTTCCTTTTTCTGTCTTTTAGTACTAAACACAGAAGGCGTCTCTCCATTACCAACTGATGAGGCACTGTTAGGGTAATGAAAACTGAATATCCATTTGTGCTGTATCACTGAGAGCTCAAAGCAGCAGAACTCAACATAAATTTGAGTGATGAGCAGAGGTTTGTCTGTGGTTTATACGATCAGCTGCTGGAATAAATCTCCTGAATCTAATATTCTTAATAAAGCTCAGAGGCAGAAACGTGTTTTGGTCTGGTGGCTTGATGTCGCTAGGGAGACGCGTACGTCACTGAGGATACTGGGAAATCTGTAACATGTAGTAATTAGCATTCAGGATTTAGAGCACAGGAAATGAGTATCGAATGACACAGCAGGGTTGCCAAAGAGCTTGTTGTGGAGAGCTGGGCCAGTATGGAAACATAATGGGCTTGTTTTGTGCAGTGTGTGGATCCACCTTGCTGCCTGGGTGGTCTGTTTGTGCTCCTGGCTGGGTTATGGTTTGTTAGCCTAACACAGGCAGAAGATGAGAGAAAGGATGTAATCAATCATACATCTGCTGCTGGCTTATTGTGTTTCTACCTGCTGAGAGCTGTTGTTTTGATGGAAACTGTTCTGTCTCCTCATTCACTGTGTTTTACACCTCATCAATTTGATACATGGAGGTGGGTTGGAAAATTACAGAGGTATCTGACTGAAAGTCTACTCTAACCAAACTGGAAAAAACAACTTGTATCAACTTTGATTGTTGGCTAAATAGCGGTGGTAATGGAAGTAAAAGTACCGCCAAAGAATCCAGATAGTCCTCTATCATTTCTCAGGTCAGGGCGATTGTTGATCTGAAATGGGGCATGTTAGAGCCCTGTATGTAACAGCCTCCAGAAATGTAATTTAAAAAAATGTAATAAAACCAAAAATGTAATAACTGACCAAAAATGTAACAAGATGCTGAGCCCAAAATGTAACAACTTTTTGCCTTTAACTTTTTTTAAAGTAATTGACCTAAAATGTAACAAGTTGTTACATTTCAGGTTTTATTACATTTATTTTTTTATAATTATTATATTTTGGAATTAGACCTTTTGTTACATTATCAGTTATTACATTTCAGGTTTTATTTATTTATTTATTTTTTCCATTTATATTTTGAGTTGCTGTCACAAATCGGGCTCTAACTAGGCAGGCTGTAGCTCCTTTTTAATAAACAGTCAAGACAGCTGTTGATAATCATGTTTCCAGTGATAAAGCTCTTTGGAAACCAGAACTGATTTGAGAGGTTGCAGACTGCTGCTCATTTACAGAATGATGCTAGGGCAACATTAGCATCCATCTGTAATTTCCATCTCCATCAGTGTGGTTGCTACGTGACTCAACTCCACTCCAAGCCAAATCAGCTACTCAAATCAAACCTTTTTTTTTCTTCTTCAGTTTTAACCACATATAGAAGGAGTAAGATGGGTAATTATAACACATCAAAACTCCCAGCTGACCTGTGAGATCCAATATCTTAGAAATCCTCTTCTTAACCAAATGAGTTTAAAACAGGGGAATTCTTTCTCAGCCTGTAAAAATATGCATGCAGCGAGGGAGACACGGCTAATGAGACAGCTGCTGGAGTCTAACAAGTTGAATTTATTACACAATCGAGGTCTCAGAATCAGCTGGGGGAATGAGATCTTTCAGAGCCACGTCCAATAATGCAGACCAAAATGATGGAGAATGAATGAATCCAAAGAATTTGAAGCTGTGCAAATGTTAATATTAAAGCTTTTCTCTTACATCAGGAAAAGAAGCTACAGTGCTAAAGCTTACGGTTGATCAATGGATTAGTTGACAGAAGACTTGCTGGATAAATTGTACGATACCAAATAGGGCTAGCTGAGGAGTTTTTACCACTTATGCTTTATTTTTTTTCTAGGACAAGCTTTAAAGTTTCTTGTAAACCAGATTAATATCAGTTCCAAAATGTACTTAACGCTTCCTTGGCATGCCCTACATCCTGTAACTAAGTCCAATTAGAAATGAGCTTCTACTTCTTCTGTTATCCTATTTTCAACAGAACTTTCCTGATTGGACGAAGTAGAAAAACATACCCCAGACTTGTAACTCCTAGATTCCACAGGAAGTGTGCACATTTTGTTCCATTAGCTCCCTGTGGATCTGATCCATGCCCACTCCCGTAGATGCTTATGTTTATGTTTCAGGTGCTTGCCGGAAGCACAATATGCATTGACTTTACTTATGACATAGATCGCACCCAGTATGCGTCAAGCTGAGCAGAGCAGGAGATAATTACAGATGACAAGCCACAAATCTCACAACTGTTGACTTTTTCTGTTGGTAGTAGAAAATTAGGCATAACATTACAGTAAACATCAAACATACTCAAACCAGAGAAAAAATAGAAACTCATGAATTAGGTAGAGCACAACTCAGAATGACATGAAATGAACTCGATGACTTCAAAAACAGCAGCTAACAGAACAAAACCAATAGATTCAAGTGAATTGCTACTTTGGATGTGTCTGAATTATGGAAATCTTGAATTCTTTATGGACTTCTCTGACAACACATGAAGTTTAAAGGCGTCACTTGAATATATAAATAAATGAAATGGGCATGGCTGCATGGTGGCACAAGGTCACAAGTTTGAATCCCAGTTCCCCAGTGGGCCTTTCTTTGTGGAGTTTGCATGTTCTCCCTGTGAATGCATTGGTTCTCTCCAAGTACGCCAGCTTCTTCCCACAGTTCAAAAACATGCTCACTAGGTCAATTGGTGCACCTCCGATGATTGACCACACAGAGATCACCTTGATATGTTTGTGGTTAACAATTCCTGGCGTGAAATTGCAGCCAAACTTGGCAGAGAAGAGGAATTTGAGAAAATATGTTGTAAACTGTGTGAACAACCTCTTCTTCTCTAGTTTAGTACTGTGGTAGACGTGTGTTTAAGATACACTGCCCCTTGCAGTTTGGGAACGGACGCCGCGCGGAGTGTGAAAAAGTATAAAAGCCACATGCGTTCTCTTGTGCGGGTCTCTCGTGCAGATCTTGCACGTCCAATTTCTGCTCGTCACATTCATGCGGAAAGCATAATCAGCCCTTAAGCGTGAAAGGTTGTCTGTCTCAATGTGTCGTTTGACACACTCGCTGGTGACCAGTCCAGGGTGTACCCTGCCTCTTGCTAGCAACAACTGGCTTCAGGCTAGAAACTGGCAAGTAAGTCTGTTTTTTTCACTTTTAAAAGTGTCACATTTGGAAAAAAAAGAAAGAAAAAAAAGAAACATTGACTTTAATTAAATTTATTATGTCAACTGATTCTGTGTACGCGTATTAGATTCAATTTAGTTCAATTTAGCTGACCCTAAAATTATTGTTTTTAACTAACCTAATATGTTTCCATCAATGACATAATAAATTTAATTAAAGTCAATGATTCATTTTTTGATTGGGAATCAGCAACAAAGCTGAGAATTTGCACCCATGAAAAATTTGCCAAATCTTCTTAGTCAATGCCAAACAGCCTATTCTGCTTGTGTTATTGACTCTTGTTTTGAGCTTCTGGTTGATTTATAGTGAAATTAACACGCTTTCCAACAGCGCAAGAAGCTTTATGACAACAAAGACATAATCTGCAAAGCAAACCACCTTACTTTTTGTGCTAAGTTTAGGAGCTCTTCAACCACACAGAGTTTTGATTTGATCAGTCAGCTCAGAGAATTGGTTGTTGTTTGGTTTGACTCCTGAATGTCACAGAGGTACAGTAGCTCTGGCAGTGATGGCATTTTCAAAGCCACAGAAAACCCTCCAGGAATCTTTCCACAGCAGCTCTCAACACCATTCCAACAAGGTCTTACTTTTCTGCAGGCTGCACAGAAGCCTCCTCTGTCATCACATCAACGCTCTGGCCCTTAGATTCAGTTTTCTGTCACTCAAAAAGAATGACTGGTCTTGTTTTGGCTCCGGGGTTTGGGAGACATATCTCGTGGACTGTTTGGTGTCTGTTATGTAGACAGACAAGACGGTATCTCCAAGACACAAGGCTGCTTTGTTTGTTTGGATTTGGTTTAACACCCCACTCTAGGCTCTGTCGGTTTCTCTTGGAAATGTTTCCCTTCATCATCAGCCTGACCTCTGGATTTAAAATAGCTCTCCACCCACAGACAAGTAGCCTGGTGGGAATTCAAAAAATGAAGAAAAAGAATAATATGACATGGGACAGCAATGCATGACAGAACTGCAGCTCAAACGGAGCGGCTTGGTGATCTTTGTTGTTTCCCCCGATGGCTTGTTTTTAATATTCTTGATTTTCACAGACCACAATGGTTGTGAGGCAACCAAACAACACAACAAAAGAAAGTATTCTCTTTAAAAAATGAATTTATGTCTGATGGTGGAGTTATCTTATGGTAAAAGAAGACTCCATGTCTGAAATGTGAGGCCAGTGAGAAAGCACAGACACTGAACAGAAACTTGATGCTGGCCTTGACAGAAACTCAATCTCTACCCAAGAGCTCCTCATTAATCAACAGAGACACGTTTTTTAAGCCTCGGTCTAAAAAGAAAAATTCAGTCTCATTTGCGTATTTCTCTTCATTAAACTGCACAGGAGGGTGAAACTTGTCTGTAAGTCACCTTATTGAATAATTGAGGCTTAAAGTTATGCATAATTGAGGGCGTCTCATCTTTGAGTGACAGGTGTGACGCGAACTGTCTGCTGGCATCGTCTCGGCTAATTTGAGTCACTGAACTTGATCTCTTGGGTGGCCGCCCTCTCGTCAGGGTAATGTCTCTTTGGTGTCAAAAAAATAAGAGAGTGACAGAAGAGATGCAGAAGCTGAGGACGCTCGGTAGCTACATCTACATTTTGTACACATTCAATATGCCAAAAAAGTAAGGGCTAAAATCTGTTAACAAAAAAATCATTGCTAGGTCATCACTATCATTTGTTTGCTTTGTAGCGATTAAGCACTTGGAAGTATTCTCATGGTTTTGAAAGTTTTAAGGCACTTTTGCCTTTTTATCGGTGTAGAATCCTGCGAGAACTCTGTAGCCCAACAATTACAATATTTACTGTATTTTCCAGACTATCCACCTTTTTCCTGACTACCCATAGTTCATCGCAATTGCCGGTTATGCTTCTCCGGTTGAACGTTTTGTTTACGTCACCATTAGGACCACAAAGCTGACAATGTTAGCCTTGCTGTCATACTCCAATAACCGGCAAAAAAAATGACAAAATGAAAAAAAATAGGAGGTGAAATTATAGTGCGGATATTTTTTAAAAAAAGTTACACTGAGTCCCGTCTAGCATTAATGTTAGTTAAAAGTTAGTAATGATTTCATGCAAGTTGTTTTGAGCTAGCTTGCTGGCGGCAGCAACCAGAAGTCGATAACCGCAGGTGGAAGTCGACATCCATAGGCTTCTGAAGAAACAGGTGAATAAGTCACACTTGTTTTCATAGTTTGGCTGATTCTGCAACTTATATATCGAATCTACGAGGTTCTGTTTTATTGGATACTTTTTTTTTTTTGGAAAAAGATTGCTAAATTCCAACATGAGAAATATAAAAAAAGGCTAAGTTGAAAAGGAAAACCGTCCTCTGCTAGCTCCTCTTAAGATAAGATCCTAGAGTTACAGACTAAAAACAGAGAGGGGTGTGAGTTTACCCTCAGATAACCCTTCTGAACCACAGCCTGTCTTAAGAGATTTGACACCCCACACCAAACCCCATGCAACTCAGCCCAGAAATAACCATGACAGATAAAACCACAGAGACCTGGAAGGGATTAAATACACCTCAAGGTCCCAGAGGTCACCCAGGGCAGCGGTCACAGACAGCTCCACACTGCACGACCAAGAATATCTTAGAGGAGAACCAGTAATACTTCACACGGCTCCAAATCCTATTAATGGTGTTTTGGCAGCCCCGTTTATACGTCCTGTTAGAAAAACCCTTAAAATGCAAGGAAGCATTTGTGGAGCGTTCCAGCAGTCATTACTGGACGTGTTGGTTGACTGGCCATTGTGGCCGGATTGCACCTCATTAATGAGGCTGTCCTGGTTTTGACCTACAGAGAGTGAACTCCACTCGCTTTGCATAAAAACTGGCAGTTCCTCCATGAATAATAACTTCCTCTTATGTCCTGAAATGCTCCCTAACTGTGATGGGTTCAACTGTAAGCTGTAATATTTTAAGTTTGGGCTAAATGCTGTGAAGTTTTCGTCTTAAAAAGGTTCTACTGAGCTGATTCCTGTGACTGGAATTTATTTTTTAATTATCAGAGTGAACAATAGCTCTCACCTGCTGTTTCTCACTGATAATAAGTGGATGTGATTATTCCCTCCATTTGAATTATTAGTCATTGTTGAAGAGAGGGATAATAATGAGCCATTATGTTACATGGCAAATCAAGAATTACAGTCATTATGAGCCCATGATGACTCACGGATCAGAGCCAGTCTCTATGGCACATACTGTCTCTGTTAATATAATGATCACGAATGTGTTTGGTGCTCTGATGTACAAATCCTCATGCATGCATACATTTAATGTGGATTATATAATGTGAGATCTGAATTCAAAGACTTTATATCTAATCCCTGTCAGACATTCTCTGCTTTTCTCACTTTTTTCCTCTCTGTTTTTGTTTTTAACGTCCGCATGGACCAAAATGAAAAATGAATTTTGTTGAGTGAGGATTAAATGGTCAAAACTCTCTTTAGGCTTATAAAAAAACACCACACATTAAGGGAATTTTTTAAAAGTAAGGTATTAAAGCCTCTGTGAGGAACTCTTAATCTGTCAATCCGGAGGACCCTGTGGACAAAGTGATGTCTTATCTCTCAGCTGACAGGCTCTCGGTTGTTTTTGTGATGATAAATCTGCTCCTTTTGAACAGTAAGTTAAATTACTCATTGTGAAACTTTGCTGTAAAACAATACGAGGCTAAATGTTCTCCTACCATTTACGTTTGTCTGTGACTGATCCGATGACAGTGATCATAGGCTCTTAAAATCGCTACTTAAGTTTCATGTATTATTTTCTTAAATGGTCCAGATCAGGGGTTCCGAGACTTTTCTGGCTGGAAACCCTAAAAACATTGCAGCAGCATACCGGCATGATAGGCAAATCCATTAACAAACAAAACAAAACAAAAAACATACAGAAAAAAGGCCTAATATATTCAATTTAGCTGAAAGTTGGACTACCTCTGAGAACAAGATTGCTTTGTTTCTGGACAGTGACATATAACAGTTTGTATGATTCCAAAATCAAAAATATGCTCAATAGAAGGCTCAAGCCTGCTTCATTTCACTGTATCAGGAACAGACGGATGACGTCGGGGAGACTACGTCCATATTTTGTACAGTCTATGTTAGTAAGAGAGAAGTTGTATGAACTTTTCAAAGCTTGTTCAGTTAATGTCTGTAAATCCCCACATTCATTAACCAGAGCTGCACTCAAAGAGTTAAAAATAGAAAAGGTCAGTGTGACAGCTCAAAAGTCAACAAAGTGCTACCTCACAGCAAATCAAGCCTGGCTTCATAATAAGCTTCAGCTTGTTGATTTGCTGCCTGGTGATCTTTCTCACAGACTCTGGTCCGCACTCACGATCATCGTGCTGTTTTCTTGCTGCAGTAGGCAGCTGTTGTTTTAGTGACTAAGCTCTAAAATCCCACTGTACTTGACGTGCTCAGCATCAATGAGCAGATGGATAACCAACACAGCTGTCTGGTGAAGACAGAGGTGTGTTCAATAGCCAAAAGCCTCATAAATCTCCTAAAGAAAAAAGAGACAAGAAATGTGTACGAAATGGTCATACATACTGCCGACTCAATGCATGGAGAACAAAATGTCTGAAGTCAGAATCAAGTAATAAGAAGAATAAAGAAAGAGCCCTTGGCTAATCCAGAGGCTGTGCACCCTGCTGATCCTCCAGCCCTCTCGCTTGCCACTTCTTGTCGTCTCTGTAAATGCATTTAAGCTGTTACCTTGACATGCTCCTTTTATCTGGTGATAAAAGCTTTTTCTCTCTGTTGCACAGCTTAGCCAAAGTGACAACAGCTCTGCTGCACCCCCAACTCCGTAATCAACAGCATGAGTCTGACATTGGCGATTAACCCTTCGTCCACTCCCCGAGCATCTGCGCTGTCACTCACGTCTGTTTTCTAACTTCATCACCTCAGCGAGGGAGGACAGCTGTGCATGTGTGACTTTATAAGGAAGCTGGAGAGAGAAGAACAATCTGTTTAGTCTGCTTTGGAGTCGGATGTGTAAAGCTTGTCTTGAGAGTCTTTGTTGATATTTTATTGCAGGAACTATATTGTCATAAATATTATTTTTATATTCCTCAGAGGTGCACATGCAGCTCTGTGCTTCACACTGTACTTTGGATTTTGAGCTTTTTAAACACGGCTCTCAGTACTGCTCCGAAACTTACAAATAAATTGTCTAATGTCTTTTCAGGATGAAAAGAAGAATATATTGTGCACCATAAGCATTACATCTTGGCTTTTTATGCTTATAATTCACAACCCCAATTCCAATGAAGTTGGGGTGTTGTGTAAAACGCGAATAAAAAAGAATACAAGGATTTGTTAATCCTGTTTTACATGTTCAACTGAATACACAACAAAGACAAGATATTTATTGTTCAAATTGATAAACTTTGTTTTCTTTCTGCAAATATTCACTAATTTCGATTTTGATGCCTGAAACGTTCCAAAAAGTTGGAAAAGGGTAAACAAAAGATTGGAAAAGTTTAGGAATGCTCAAAAAAACACCTGTTTGGAACATTTCACAGGTGAACAGGTTCATTGGAAACAGGTGAGTGTCATGATTGGGTATAAAAGCAGCATCCCGGATGGGCCAAGGTTCACCACTTTGTGAACAACTGCGTGACCAAATAGTCCAACAGTGTAAGAACAATGTTTCTCAACATACAATTGCAAGAAATTTATGGATTTCATCATCTACAGTCCATAATATCATCAAAAGATTCAGAGAATCTGGAGAAATCTCTGCACATAAGCAGCAAGGCTGAAAAAACCAACATTGAATGCCCGTGACCTTTGACCCCTCAGGCAGCACTGCATTAAAAACCAACATCATTGTGTAAAGGATGTTACCATCTGGGCTCAGGAACTCTTCAGAAAACCATTGTCAGTTAACACAGTTCATCACTACATCTCCCATGCAAAGACAAAGACATATATCAACAACACCCAGAAATGCCGCCGGCTTCTCTGGGCCCGAGCTCGTCTGAGATGGACTGACGCAAAGTGGAAAAGTGTGCTGTGGTCTGACGAGTCCACATTTCAAACTGTTTTTGGAAATCATGGACGTTGTGTCTTCTGGGCCAAAGAGGAAAAGGACAATCCAGATTGTTCTCAGGTCAAAGTTGAAAAGCCAGCATCTGTGATGGTATGGGGGTGTGTTAGTGCCCATGGCATGGCTAACTTGACCATCTGTGAAGGCTCCATTAATGCTGAAAGGTACAGGTTTTGGAACTACATATGCTGCCATCCAAGCCACGTCTTTTTCAGGGACATCCCTGCTTATTTCAGCAAGACAATGACAAGACACATTCTGCACGTGTTACAATAGCGTGGCTTTGTAGTAAAAGAGTGCAGGTACTAGACTGGCCTGCCTGTAGTCCAGACCTGTCTCCCACTGAAAATGTGTGGCTCATTATGAAGACAACGGAGACCCCAGAGTGTTGAGCAACTGAAGCTAAACATCAGGTAAAAGCTTTTTGAGTTGAGCTCAGTGTTGTGTTCAGTTGAAAGCAGGTTAAACAGGATTTGCAAATGATTGTATTCTGTTTTTAATTTACGTTTTACACAATGTCCCAACTTCACTGGAGCTGGATTTGTATCTGAACCCCTCAGATGAGTAGTTAATACATGATCTAAAAGCTCAATTTAAAGACTGGTTGTAACAGGTTTGTCTTCACTACCATCCTTATGTAACACTGATCTATAAGGTGCTGTAGCAGAAACAGTCAACTGGAGGTTAAACTGGTGCTGAGGAGGAGACTTTGTGGAAACATTACCCTGGTCACAGGTCAGAGGCTGGTACACAGAATAATGAGAATTGAGTGGGGTCAGAGAGGAAGGAGTGAGGCCATGCATAAAGATTTCACTGTCAATATGTCAATATTATTGTTATGCTCTGAGAGTTTTCTCTTTTTCAAATCACCCACGAGAGCAGACCCCTGACCCTGTCCCCTCAATTATGCTTGTTAAGAACTGTTAAAGAACCGATTGCTTTAAAAAAACACTGTGCACAGACGGAGCTCATTATTTATGCATGGGGATGAACAATAGCCATAGATTCTAGTTTACATAATGGGTGCACTCCAGTAAATATTTGCCTGACCTCTGATTTCCAAAAGTATTTACATTCTTCCCCCTCTCGAATGATCGTTCATCAGCAGGGTCAACGACACAAATGCCTCGAAGGAGTCTGAATCAATGTAATTTTTCCTCCCTCTTTAGACAGACACGCACACAAATACTCATGCACACAGAGCAAATGCAGCACATTAATATTCAAAACAGCCAGTGGGGGAACCTGTGTTTGAATTTCAACAGCTTGTTCATTATGATTGTTCCTTCATCTTCTCGTTTCTGCACAGAAAGTATAAACATATCTCAGCAGACATACGTTTGATGGTTATTATCTGCTGCAGACATGCTGTGAGTAAAAAGTGCAGCCTTGTTTGTTGGTTTTTCACTTGTGTAGCTGTTTGGAAGTGTTACTTTACTTTGCCTAAAGGGGGGTCAGGAAGCACGGAGTCGACGTATAGAGTGGGCTACTTATATTAGCACTGACAGGCTAATGAGGCAGAGTACGAGCTGGCTTTCTGCCTCTGGCGTCTAATGGTTACAGTGCTGAAGCACATAGGGGTCACATGAAGCGATCGCGACAGCTGAGGAGGAGAGACTGTGCGTGCGTTTGCGCGTTTGTGTGTTTGTATACGATTCACTCTCCAGGCTTTTGCTCGATTATCATCTGTTCAGTGGAATCTGATACGAGAAACCGACATCAAAGGGAACGCCAGAGTTGCATCAAGGAACCTGCTTCTGTCAGCCTCCACCTCTCTCTTTTCTTCCTTTTCCGCGCCCGCTCTCACACACACACACACGCATACATGCATGCATGTGCACACTTTTGTTCTCAGGCACACAACTGTAAACAAACGCACAACCATACTGTATGAACTCCTCTCATTTCAGCTCTGTCTCTTTAACAATCACAGAAGCATATGTGAGGATCAACACAAATTAGAATGCATATGTTGGCTCACTTACTGCAGAAACAAACACTAACACACACACACACACACACACACACACACACACACACACACACACACACACACACACACACACACAGAGCCAAGCCTAGGGCACAGGAAGTTGGTGGGAACCCGGGGGAGAGAGATGTCACAATGACAGACAGGCCAAATGAAAATGAATGCAGTTTTCTGCACCACAGATCAGAAAACAAGACACTTCTGTGCACGCTGCGTGGCCGCATGCTGCTGTTTATTTTGGAGTGGAGAATGTAATTATTTGGCTGCCGATGCTGCTGTTACTGTTATTAATCAGTTAAACTCTCAGCTGGAAACTGTTCAATATGGTGTTTTTAGAGGGGGTAAGTAGGGGCTGAGGGCAGGCAGTGCTCAGAAAGTCACATAAAAGCCTTCCCTCTGTTCAGATGTGCACAAAGGCGCGTCTCCATGATGTACTTTTTGTGCTTTTTAGGCTGAATTTTGCACCAAACAACCACAATACAATAAAAAAATATGCATCTTTTTTTCTGCAGGTGTTTCCACGACATAATTAGGATCATGGAGGAAATGAACACTTTCTCTGATCTCAGGTCAGATAATTTTTTTCAGTGTCATTCTTTTGTTTGCGAAGACACAGACAAGGACAAGAAAGTATTAAAAAACAAGTGTAATACAGCCTAAACCTGAAGAAATTAGCTGAAAAAACTGTTAATCTACTTCAGAACAACATGAATTATTAGTTTGTTCAACTCCTTTTTACTGTTAAAGGATTCTAACAACGTATGAAAAATTAGTTTATAGGTTATTGAAAATTCTGAATGGCGTTTTTCACAAATTGACCTCTTTATTTATTAATTGATTTATTGATTTATTTAATTTTTAACCTGTTTAATACAATAGTTGCCGCACTCTTTTTTTTCTTTCCTTTCTTTCTTTTACTTCTGGAATCTCTTGAGGGGTTGCGTTGCTAATTTAAGTTTAAAAAGAAAGAATACAAAAAAAATCAAAAAGAAAATACATATAATAATACCAAATTATTGTTTTTTATTATTATAATTAAAAAAAATTAATAAATAAAAATAATAATAATAATAATAATAATAATACTTTGAAAATTAAACAGTTTAAATTAGGTTAATTTCGTGGTTACAGAAAGTAGAACAGAGAAGCTTTCACTCCAAATTGTGTCACAATCATCTCTACCTCATGTGTTTGTGAAGTTCATGTAAAATATGGATGTTTCTGTGCACTGTTAGTTTTTAATGCAAATCTTTAATTAATGCATCTGTTTCCGTTTTCAGTGGGTTTTCGGCTTCATGTTTATGTAAGACTTATATCTGGTATTGAAGTAACAGATGCTGAAATGCAAAGTAAAAAATAAAGTACTAGAAGTACGGTGGTTTATATATCCTTGTTACTCAGTTGCTTTATGTTGTACTCTTGATGCTGCAGTGATGATGTCTCTTACAGGCCAAAACAAAAATGACCATTTCCATGGCTCCCATAATATAAAAAGTTTATTTTATGGCAGAAGATAATCTTTTATTCACACTGTTTTGCTTTCAAGAAAAAAAGCAAAACAAGCTAGCTTAAAACAACTCATGTGAAATCACTGATACTGGACAGGGCTCAGTTTAAACTTTTTTAAAACAACTGCACTATGACTCCACCTCCGATTTTTGTTCATATTGTCACTTTCTTGCTTTTAAAAGCCGGTTATTAGAGCGAGTATGATAGCTAGGCTAACATTGTCAGCTTTGTGGTCTCCATGGCGACATGAACAAAACATTCAACTCGAAGAGCAAAACCGGCAATCGCGATGAACTATGGGTAGTCAGGAAAAAGGTGGATAAAGAAGATAAAACACATTAGCATTAAGGCAAACACTTCCTTCACAAAGTTTTCAAACTCATTAGTGTTTATTGTGATACTGTTTAACATCCACAACAACCACAGCTGTCTCAGTTTTTCCTCATGAAAGCATCTTTATCTACTTTTTTTTCCCAAATGAGGCTCATAGTGTCTCAACTTTTACACTTGGTGCTGAGCACTGATCTTTCTCAGGAGTCAAAATGATTGAAAAAAACTAATTTACTGACTGTAGTAGTTAAAGCTGAACTAGTTTTGCAGAAATACAACAATCAGCCAAATCTGTCTTATAAACAGAGTACAAACTTGAGCGATGCCATGGGCAGACCCAAATCCAGCTCAGGAAAGCTGTGAGAAGAGGCGTGATGAGAACAACCCTCTGTCAGATGAGGATTCCTCAGCTGTATTCATTTCAGCTCTGCATTTCTGACTTTAATGTTTGAGAAATCAGGCGGGGAAAAGTCTTCCTCAGCCATAAGATTGTCTTGCATCTGGTGCAGGCAGCCTCTCTGCAGCTCTCGAAACCAGTTTAATCATCTGTTCCGAATTTGAAATGCTCCTCACTTCAAAATTTTCACCTTGGTGCCTCTGCCAAGTCACCGGTCACGACGCCTCTCCTTGTTCCACCCTCTTTGCCCATGGTGTGAGTGTGTCTGCGTGTGAGTGTGGGCCTTAGCATGTGTGTTATCTGCCGTTGCGCACACACTTGGCAGGGGATGCGACTGTGTATGGCATTAACACTGTCTCAATGTCAATGACTCCTCTTAGTAGGGAAAGCCGCTGATGGCCTCGGTGTAACTGTCCCTGTGAGGCAGGACACCGGCCGTGTGTGTGTGATTGGAAACAAGGTGACCCAGGAGACAAGCCTCCTACTTCTGAGTGACTGCCACGTCCAACTGTTCGACCTCACTTACGTGGGAAACACAGTCCAGAGAAGCAACACACAGCAAGGACGGTCAGAGCGCTAATCTGCAGCTAAAAGCAGATTCTTTCTGTGTAAACAAATCCTGCTGAAAATAGACCCACACTTCACTATCGCTGAAATGAATAGATAGTACAGCTTAGGCTTGTGCAGTATCTCTCCTTTTGTGTCAAAACACTTATGAAAAATGACCCCATGTACCTCCACCTGTGTTTACACTGAGAACAGGACACTCTCTGTCCTTTTCTAACAACGTTTTTAACAAGGGATCATTAAAAACTTGCATCAGAGGCCTCTGCTGCAGGAGCCAGAGGGCACACTTCTCTTACCCACGCTGAGAAAAGAGCTGCAAGGACGCTTTGTGACAAACAGTGAGGGGGGGAAAGGTCTCTTTTGTAGAGTTTTTTCGATCACATGCTGAAAGTGTAAACAGCCCGGACAAAAGGAGAATCCTTAGGGAGCTCATTTATTGTATAAATTACTCACTCGCTCATCCATTCATTGCAGTAAATTGCACTTTCAGGTACGGCAGGGTTTCAAAGCGGGTTGTTACGAAGCCTCCTATAGCCCGGCTGGTTTAATGTTTGAACAGTTTCCTCCACTTGTGGTTATTAAACGCCAGGGCTCACCTAGGAGACGCACACCCTGCAACAGACACCAGAAAGATGAATAATCCGGATGCACGCATGCATGGCTGCAGATTCAGCCACGCACACACAATACACAAACACAGTTTTGAGCACATGCGTGTACAACAAACACACTCTAAACAATGCTCACTGTCATGCAAAAATCATAAAAGCCCCCACAGGCTGCCCCCGGGGCCAGTTTTCTCACCGACACGCAGGCGAGAGCAGGGATTTTCACAGAGGTGCAGAGCTTTTGTGTGAATGAACAAAGGGAATCTCCTTCTCTGCCTCCTCTTCGCCTCTAAATCCTATCATGTGCCACCATCCGTCTCCCACACGCCTGTTTCTAAGTTACCGGCAGAGTCAGCTGCCAATCCCTCTTAATTGCCTCCAGTGCAAAGTGAAGTGAAGGCTGAGAAGAGCCAAGAACGAAGCTGTCCATGCTGCTCAGAAGCTACCTGAGCAGCACACCGTGCACCTTTGGGAAATTACACAGTTGTGTTAAGCTTGTGTAAAACTTCAGTAACTGACCTGGAGACTCACTAAAATATCTCCACAAAGGACTTTGAATTAAATGAAAGAAACTCAGTACAGCAGACGGCTCTGTGATGACGCCTTAATGGACACTCAGGGATGGAAAGCACATTAATACGAAAGGCTTTGAATAGGAAATGTCTCCTTGGAAATAAAGTAAAGATCAGAGGAGAACAGTGACAGCAGGCGGAATCTGTTCAACCACTGGCCAGCTTTCATTCACTTACCTCGCTCGCACAACAAGACAAGATCTTCTCGATGACTCCCTCTTACAGGATCTGCCACCCTGTTGCTCCTTGTTCCCTCTTCTTTTGTTGCGTCTTCCTCACAAATAGATCCTCCTCATCCTCAGGACCGGTGCTGGAGTTAACAGCTAATGAGGGAGGGAAGCCGGGCGGAAGAGAAAGAAAACACACCCAGAGAAGAAAAGAAACACTCTTCTCACCCCTAAGTCCTCCTTGGCAGTGTATCTCCATCCGACGGAGCTCAGCGACTGAGAGTGTGTGAGTGAGAGAGAGAGAGAGAGAGAGAGAGAGAGAGAGAGAGAGAGAGAGAGAGAGAGAGAGAGAGAGAGAGATGAAACGATACTGAGTAAGTGGGCGAGTGAGAGAGAAAGTGAGAGAGGGAGGGAGGAGGGTGATCCTCTGTACTGTATGAGCTCCTGTTTATCTCTCCGTGTCTCCTTTGCATGCATTCCTTCCCGTCAGAAGCCACAAGGTCAGAAGCTTTTACAGTAACGAGACTTTGTTTCCTCTTGAGGGAAAGACTTCCTGTTAGTCCTTCACTCAACTTCCCTTATGACTGAAACCACTCTGCATGTAACGGTTTTTGAAAACTCTCTCACTCCTCTTTACGCTCTCGCTCTCTCTCTCTCTCTCCAAATCGCTCTAAATTCCCGTCTTTAATTTATCAGCATCTTAGTGAAAGTTAATCTAATCTCTGCCAGCAGCAGATTTCCGGTCCTCTGACAGAAATGGTCCTGCAGTTAGTTTCCGATACACGCTTAATGTTTCTCACCCTGTCAGGATTCTATTTCACATAACCAGCTCCTAACCCTACATTAGCTCTTACTTAAAGGGACTGTGAAGACTGTTTAAAGTGGACTGCAGAGACACCTTTAAGCTGGAATCGTGCACACACTGTCGTGATGACATGACTCTGAACAGGGTGTGTGTTTGTTTTGGAAATGAATAGAGATTGGATCTTCTTTTTAACACTACTTTTCTTTGTTCAAGACAACTTTTTACAAGATACAACACGACAAGGTAAAGTATTTATCAACAGTTTCGTGTTTGACACGTGACAACAAGCAAACCTGGTCCTTCATCACTGCAGTATAACTGTGCATGGAGGTTGGAATGAACATTATCGCAAACAGTTTAGCCCATATTTTAGCCTTTAGTTTGTGGTTTAGCTTGTGTTTTAGCCTTTAGCTCAGGCTCCATCACTCTCCCGTTTAGCTTTCTTCTGCTCTGACATCTTTTTTCTGTCTGATAGTTCAGCTCCAGTGTCCACCATCACAGCAGAGAAAAACAGATCCCTCTTCTCACTACTGAACTTCGTCAGCCGGTGTGGTGTTGTCATAGAGACTTCAACTTATAACGGATATTTTTTGCTACTGTTTACAGTTTATAACAATAAATACATATAATTTAATCAATTGTTTTGTATAGTCTTTAATTAATTATTTTTGTAATTTTTTTATATTGAGGCTTTTCTTTTAAAAGTGTCAGGTTTCCCTGCACTTCAAAAACCCTCAGGTGTACTATTACCCTTACTTGAGAAACAATGGACTGCAAGAGAACATGTCAGTCATATTTCACCAATTTCTTACTAACCTTCACAATAAATGAATTTAAAAAAAAAAAACAAAAACAGATTAATTTCCTTTTTAAGCTTCATTATTTTTGTTGACAGGACATAAAAGGGTTAAGTCAAGGGTGTACAAGCATTTGAGCCTGCAGCTCTTTCTGAAATATGTATAAACTGAGAGTTATATATTAGAATATAATATAATATAATATAATATAATATAATATAATATAATAGAATAGAATAGAATAGAATAGAATAGAATAGAATAGAATAGAATAGAATAGAATGTACTTTATCAACTGCCAAAAAGGAAGTTCAGGTGTCTGGCAGATGAAAATTGCATAAAACAAACACAAAAAAATAACTTAAGTCTGTCGATGTCCATGCTGCTCTCATCTGTGCACTCCAATCTGTCCCCCAGAGTCTCACCAGCCTCAGGTGTCCATCGCCCTGACAATAAGGGTAGTAACAGGCTGCCTCGGTACAAAGGGTCCGCTACAGGTCTGGCCGCAATCTGACCCTCCCCTTGGTGGCAAGGCAGCAGCTCTGTAGGCATCCCTGACACTGGCAGATCAAGTGTTCTATTCTCTCTGGTTGGACAGTCGACAAATGTTTAAATCCGGTCAGGTGGGAGGAGAGGGTAACATCCTAGAAGTCTCCTGATATTATTATGAGTGCCTTAGGAGTGAAACTGACGTGCTGCGTCTGGATTTTATCAGGATTGTTGTATTGTGATGCTTTGAAGACCTGAAAACATTTCCACCTCCAAAATATTTCTCCTCCTATATTCTGAACTATTTTTATGCATCAATTTTTGCTTTTTGTGCATCATTTAAAAAATATTCTAGTCAAGAATTTTCTAACATTTTTGAACTCTTGATGTTCATGAAGCACATATTTACATCATGATAAATATATTCATTTTTACATGTCAGCTGTAAGAGTTCTTGAGTTTCTGCAGAATGTAAAGAGCCATAAGTGGTTTATCTGAGATCCTTTTTGCTCCTTTGACTACCGATGTGACATGGCAGACAGAAAGCTTAAGCGCCTCCCGTGGGTGCCCTGTAAGGTGGCGTCAATACTCCCGTGAAACGCTGGATCAATTAGGACGCACACATCAGTGAAAGGTTATTCAGGGGCCGACTTGACAGCTTCCTGTGTAAATGCTGATCAAGTGTCAGAATGTTATGAGTCGCGCAGACAGACACTCACAACACGATGGGAGTGACAGAAATCCTCGGTCACACCACAGATGAAGTGACAGAGAAACTCTGAGCGGTGCAACTGAGAGGACCAACATATGGACGTGTCATCTCAAGGCTGCACGATGGCCCGCTGACCGTGTGAGGAAAAGGTTCTCCTGTGGAGCTGTGTGGGTGCTGCTGAGCCGCCTCAGTTAGAGGGTGATACTGCAGCAAGCTGAGGGGCTGCTCCTGTCTATGGGAAGGACAGAGAGGCCTGAGGCGTGCTGTGTGTGGACTGGTCTGTTTGAAGTTCAGCCAGGGAAGACGTATGGACAGAGGCGATATAATGCTCTCTCAGAGTGTGTTTGTGCTTTGCCTTGTGTACTTTCAGAGTGTTTAGAGGAAACAACTGTAACCAGTCATAACTATTCATTTCCGATCCAGAGCAATCATCCAAATCCCATCGTTTGTGCTGCTCTCCCTCTGAGACCAACAATCAGTGCACATACCAACACTTGCAGAGTTTAATAGCCAATCAGCTTTTCAAATGCTTACAAATAAACACAAAAAAAGTCACAAAAATGATATTTGTGACAGAAAAAACTGCAATCTATTTTTTTTTTCCAGTACTGCTGTTTTACTGCCTCTCACCCACAGGGCTACGTAGTAAATATTACACATTTTGCCTACAACCCTCATGAAATATTAAGTGGATTGAAAATGTTCTTGGCAAACGAGGTCATGAGAAATGAATGCAAAGCAGCACAGATTGTTCGCTGGCGGCACTTAGTCACAAGATGAAACCTCCGATGACTGAACATCAGACAGTAGACACACTAATGTCTTTGGTACAGTAAGTACATCAGTCACACACCCTAATGGGACTTCACCTCCAGGTGTGGATCCTCTTTGTGCTGAAGAGAACAATGAGAGTTCAGCTCTGCGGTGAATTCACACACCCAGTTTACAGAGACTGTAGTGTTTGAAGCAGCAGCCCGTGAGTGGGGAATAACACGTCAAAGGGCTTGCCCTGTTATTCCTCTCTCTCTCTCTTCCTTCTTCCTCTGTTCTTTATAAGACTTAGAGCACTCAGACTGTTTGTGTCTGCAGGCGAGGCAGGCAACTGCTTGGGGGCCCCAGAACCGTAAGGGGCCCCAGAGGGCAGACAAACTTCAACCTTTAGCAGAAACCTACAAATTAATGCAATGACAGCTGACACACTCAAATCCCCCCTATTGGGGCCCCATGTCACTATACTCACTCAGTACACTGGCTGCTGCTGCTATGCACTTTTCTGTTTTTTAAAGAAAAATGAAGAGAAATTATCCGTCTGGGAATGAGAAACAAAAAGAAACAAGAGAGGAAAAAGACGAAAAGGAAAAAAGAAAGAAAAACAGCTGTAAGTGGAGCAGATATTGATAAAACTAAATAAAAAATTAATGGAAGCTCATTAGCCTTAATTGATGGTGGGGGAGGAGTGACTCTTCAATAACAATAAATTTGTTGTTTTTAACATTTAAGGCAGATAACTTTGGTAACAGAGCAGACTCACTAGTCCACAAGTTAGCTGTGTGTCAAGCTGGCCGTTGGCAAACAGTGATTCAGTAGCAGGCGTCACTGGGAGCTAGCTGGTACACCGACAGACTACAGCAAACTTACTGGCTGGCTTAGCTAGCTTAGCTAGCAAGCTGAAAATAAAACTTCTTTCAACGAGCAACTAACTGCAATCTACTGCACACTCTTTTTCAGTTGTTTTGACTTAATTATTTTATTATATATATATATATATATATATATATATATATATATATATATATATATATATATATATATATTTTTTTTTTTTGTTCTGTTTTTCATGTTTCATTAAATTTATATATTTTGGAAACGTTAAGGTTTATCTTCAATATTTTTGTTTTCATTATTCACATTTGAGCTTTAGAAAATAAAAGCGTTAATTTTTTTTTTAAAAAAAGTTTGTTGTCCAATTATTTATAATAAGATAGTGATGTACACTGATTGGAGGGGCCCATGGTGATTTTTTTGCCCAGAGCCCCTACAGACTCTAGGGTCGCCCCTGCATGAAGAACTCCTGCCTGCATCATCAGGGCTGATTGCAAAAGATGCACTGATGGTGAAAAAACAGAGCTTACTGTAAGCATCATCATCTTTTTCATTCTCTGTTCCCTTTCTCTTCCTGTTAAACACCCGTTTCTCTCTCTCTCTCTCTCTCTCTCTCTCTCTCTCTCTCTCTCTCTCTCTCTCTCTCTCTCTCTCCTTTGAGATGTTCAGATTATAGGAGTTATTCTGGCTTTGTGGCTTTTTTCTTTTTTTCCACTCCGGGAGATTTCTTTGAATCCTTTTAGGAGACTCCATAAATGCAGAGGATCAGCTTACACACTCCAAGCAGTAAACCTGCAGGGTATTTGATACAGATGTGATTCTTGGTCTTCAGAAAAACGAGATTTTGCTTTAGCTTTGTACTGTATTGTCCAAGTGTGAGGAAACGACATTGGAAAAAAAGTCCCTTTATGTTCTTCTCTTTATTTGGCTTCAGCTGTTTCATCTTCAGTCACAGCAAAGGTTCTAAAATGAATCAAGGTTCTTATGCAAAATGTGGCTCCAGCTATGAATTAGTGTCCTGCAGCTGATGCCATGTGGTCCCATGGCAATAAAGTGAGTGAATGTTGTTGTCAGGCTTTCCTCAGGGGCCCTGCTTAAGCACACTAGATGGAGGTCAGAGGGGGCATGGGGAGTTGTGCAAATCCCTGCAAGTCACTGCAAGTCCTCTACTCCTTAGATGGATGCTGCTTCGAGAAAGCTGCATCTTCTATTTTCTCAAAAATCAAAGATTATCAAATGATTTTTCTCATCTTTTAGGTGCTATTTTTAGAGAGGAAGGGGAGTAAATTTAGCAATTTAGCTTCCATAATGTGACTTGTTACAGTATGTTATAAATTCATGATCATTGTTGAACTGAAATGTTCCCACAACATTTTCTTTTTCATCAATTACTGATCTAGTGCATTTGATTAGGTCCAAATTAATACATAAATATGTCTTTAAACACCTTCTATCAAAGGTGAAAGATGCGGCCATTTGGTAAAACCTAAAATTGTTGATTGGTTTAACCAATGTTTATCATAAAAAAATGATATTGTGCAAAAAAAGTTACTATGAATACAATTTTATCAGTCAACTTCACAGTAAAAAAATTTTAAAATAATTTTAAACCAACTGAGCCAAATATAGAGAGAAAACATTGATGTCTGTGGTATACTGACTTGCTCAGTACAACACAAACCCATATTATCAAGTTTAGAAATGAAATATCTAAATATACTTTGAGTTTGTATTTAATAACAAATAACTTATTTCATCATTCCACTTGCATAATTTCTAGGAAGATGAATTATTTAATACTTGTCATCAGTCCCATTACATTTGATAATTTGACAAGACTGATTCTTCAACTGCTAAAAAAAAAGTAGAAATATCATATAAAATACTATGACACCAACAGTAACCCAATCTACATAGAGACAATCATTCAGGTGTTTTCAGGTGTCTGAAGTGAGATGCCAGGAGACACAAACAAAGACATTGCCTGGTTTGGTAGAATTCAAATATTTCATTTTTACATTTACCAGCTTATTTTTAAAGTGTTTTTTAAAAGACTATGCTGAAATCAAAACAGTAGACATGAAGCTGCTGCTGGTAAAGTTTGTCAACCTAATAGCTTTGGTGATGCAGCTTGTTGTAAATGTGACAACTTCTTCCAGAAGAAACGAAGCGTCGCCTAACATCAGCTTCTACAAGATTCAGTCATGAGCTGATCAGCCACCTGATTATTTCATCATTTTTCATTTTCTTTAACACACACAACAAAATTAATTGCCTTGCCTTTTTTGTTTTGTTGTGTTGATATCCTTTTTTTGGGTGATTTTAGTCAGGAGTCAGAAGTCAACTTTTCCTTCTTTGAGGGTTTTGGACTTACAAGAGGTTTTCTGACAGGATTGGAGCCATTCCTCCCCTGTGTTTTGTTTTCTCTGAAGCAGTTGTGCAGCCAGTACTTGTCATAAGCGCTCCTGAAGTCAAGTGACACGTCGGTCCTGGCAACACACTGACAAAGCTTTGCCCTCTCCAGAGTCCCTCTGTCCACACTTCAAACTTTTGTAACTTTTGTAACTGTCATCATGTTGCCAAGACTCAGGTCAGCTCTGGTGTGATTTTTTTTTTCTTTACTACCATCATTTCTTCACCATCACGTCATTTCTGACATTTGTACTGTCACAAAACAAAAACACTGCCTGTTGTTCTTCCATCTGAGATGTGTCGGAGATATTATTTCAAATTAGGTGTCATTTAGAAACCAAAATTTGTTCACTAGAAGAGAAAAGTTCTGTAACAGCAAGTTTATCATGACGGACAGAATCATCAGAGCATTAAATCTGTTTAATCTGCACTTTAGTTAATGCACGTTTTTTTCTGAATCTCTTGACGTGTTGGTTTGACTGTTTTAAAATGAGAAAACATAAACAAACAAACAAACAAACAAATAAATAAATAAGGGGAAAATTTGGGATTAAGCAGGTTTTAAACAGGCAATTTTTGACATTACCAGTAAAGGCTGCATTAACCACATTTGTTTATTCCTTATGCAGTCAGGGTCAGAAATGATCCCATTTATTTTTGTTTATTGCAAACATAACGGTTAACCCTACTTCATTCTGCCACTGTGATGGAAAATAATGACATCTTATTGCTTTTTATTAAAAAATAAAAACTCAAAGATGACTTGTTGAACAAGTTAAAGTGAATTGTACTTGGTATCAAACAGAATAATAATATCCTCAAAGTACTTTGAGTTTGAGCAGCCACCTACGAGCTAAGCATGCAGGTGCAGCTAATCTTGCCGAGCGGTTACCTCATTACAAAGGTAAGTAAAAGGCTCAGACTACCTGAGCTAAACCAGCTCCTTAACTGTGATTTCTAAATAAAAGCTCTCTCAAGGATACATCTTTTGAGGAGTCAAGGTTGTTTTTTATCCCTGTCACCGAGAAAAAATAGATATCATCTTTAATAAGGTGGAACTACATAACCCAAAACAAAGTGTCTTGATATAAAATCCCTTTAACAGAAAAATAACACCACAAAATCTGTGCTGTCCAGCAGTCTGTTGTTGAAAGTTTGATTCCATTTCTTTTTTTAAAGATTGAAGATTAATCATTGTGGAACAAAGCTCTTCAAATCTTTAGATAAAGAGGCCAAAAGAACGCCCAGAAAAAGCTCCATAAAATATTAACCAGCTGTCAATAATATCTGCACTTTTCATCCCAGTGTGTGTGTCAACAAGAGAAAGCCTCAGAGTGCCCCCACCTATCAGGATTTCACTCTGAAGCCTCAGTGGGGAGACTGACTGTCACTCACTCGGAAACCGACTGATGAAACTGGAGGTCCGTGTAAATTTTTTATGAGGTTTTTGGTGGGAGAAAGCTTTCAAAATGAATTCATGTGAATATCTGCAAACCTCCTAATGTTTAAAGCATCTTTCAGAGAAAAACACAAAGCTCCTCTCGTCATGGTCACGGTCACCGTCACGGCTGTAGGAGTCATTTTATTGCTGCGATGGAATTACTTTTGTGTTTGTGCATAAACATGATGCGTTATTACAACAGTCCTCCCCTCAGAGATTTTTTTGTGCAAAGTTTAAAAGCTTTTCGCCCTGAGAGCGACTGTGTTCTGCTGTGATTGATGCCTTCGCTGTCGATTCGGTCCTGGATAATTAGTGAGGAAGCGACATGGGGATCCTCAACATTGAGATCAATTCCACTCTGGACCAGACACACTGGGTGCAAAGAGGTTTTTCTTTTTTACAGCATGGAAATTAGAATAAAAGAGTGCATGAGGACAGCAGGCTATCAAATGCTGTGGCTGAAGATGCTGATGAACAGCAGGGGAGTAAAACAGGGGCTTTTAACCGAGCCACTGAAAAGTCGATATATAAAAATAAAGTCTTAGACGATGAGAGTAAATGATGAGTATTTGAACTAAAAACTGTAGTTTTGATGTTCAACTTTTAATTTCTTGTGCTAATTGTCACTAACTTTCTATTTTTTCTACCATGAAGAGCCCCAAAAGCTCTGTTTAAGAAAGCTATACATGCTAACCTCAAACTTCAACATAGTGATCCTTATTTTTCACAGATTACACGCTGAACGGTACCCAGAAGTTTCTCACTCCCCTTTTGTAGCGCAGGATTCAGTGTCATGCTAACCCTACTTTAAGCTTCAGCACAGTGCTGCTACAAATCAAACCCAGAGACATGACGTAATGTGTGAGAGACTATCAAAGATGGCGGGGTGAATTACGACTCATCCTGGCATTAACGCAAAAAATGTCAAACAGGGACATAAAGCTGCAAATCTTTGAGGCGAGAAGCTTTTGTTGTGTCTGCCTGACTCAAATCTAACACACCTGGAAGTCTGGATGCTTGTATCCCAGGAGGTGATTCACAGCTTTCTGACTGAGAGATGAAATGAAGTAACAGTCATTGAAATGACCTCCTTTATCTCATTTTGACACAACCACTGTACAGCCAAATTAAGCTGTAAAAATTCCTTTCAAGATCATTTTTTTAACTTTATGGTTATCTAGAGTTAAATTTGGGCATTTAATTTAATTTAATCACTGCTACACTGTAGCATGTCCAGTTATAACTCATCTGTCACTGCAGACAGATTACAAAGACCATCATGGCTGCTTGTGAGTACACTTACACTTACACTTTAAATGTTAATAAAACTAAATACATGCCATTTGGAAATCGGAACAATAATACCAAGATAAAAGTCATGATAGATGAAATGGAAACAGAACGAGTTTATGAGAATGAATTCTTAGGAGTCCTCATGTTGATTACATTAAAACCAAAATATCAAAGTCAGTCACTATATTGTATAAAACCAAAGGTTTTCTTAATTCAAAGTCATTATATATACTGTATTGTTCTCTCATAGTTCCATACATGACTTACTGTGTGGAAGTTTGGGGAAGAACATACAAAACAATCACAAATCCTATTTTTTCACTTCAAAAGAAAGCGATCAGGCTCATAAGCCGAGCTGATTATCGGGAGGCAACAAACAAATTATTTATAAATCTACAGGTTCTGAAATTTTCAGAACTTGTGGATTTGAGAATAGCCGCACTGATGTTCAGGGCATACAATAAGATGTTACCAGACTGTATCCACAGATTGTTTTTAAGATTAGAGCGTGTGAGTATGAACTGAGGGGGAGTTGTGTGTTCAAAAGAAACAAAGAGCAGAAAAAATGTTAAACTGAGATGTGTATCACTGTATGGAATTCGTCTGTGGAATGAATTAGACTCAGAAACGAAAGAATCTCAAACATATGGTTGGTTTAAAAAACTATTTGAACAATTGACAGTAGAAAGGTATAGAAATGTGGTGTGAGCACATAATGTGATTGAGATTTTGGAAAGAAAATGGGTCTATGTATGACCAACCACAAACTCTAGTTGTCTATCTTATTGTTATGTTAATCTAAAGGAAGCTGAGTGAATCATGAATTTGAGAAGGGTAGGTGAAATAAGTGGAAGCTTCAGCCTTCACCTTTTCAGTCCTATTTTGTTATTTGTTTCAGTGGTTTTTGCTGATGCTTGTTTGTTGTTAATGCAGAAATGGCATGAACACAACATTTATTTATTTGTAAATTTATCACTTTAATTTTGCAATGAGCCTTTATGTTGAAAGTGACTGAAATAAACAACACTAAACTAAACTAAACTAAACTAAAAACTTGACCCTGTCTTGACATACCCTTGCCAGTGATATGCACTTCTTTACTTAATGTCTAATGTGACTAAAAGTCATCCTGGTCATCATCTCTGTGCACAAAATCAGAAACACTGTTATAAACTTAAATACAAGAGTTTGATCCCCATCTGATTTAAATATAACATAAGATATATCCCCAAATCCAAAGTGCGTCACTTTAACAGAAACATGCAACTTCAAGCGGAACACGCTCCATTTCTGAACAGGGTTTCATAAAAGTGTGGAGGTGCACAACACGAACTGACCTCCAGACCCAAACATTTTTGTCCATTTCCAAGAAAAATCCAATTAGGCTTCACCAACCTTGTACTGTTTCATCTCCAGTTTGTGTTTGTCTGCATGAGGCCTCAGTGCTTTTCAAACAGCCTCCTGTCTGTACTAAAGGAAAACCTTCCTGTTAGCCTCTAGAATCATTTCCATTCACATCTTGCTCATTTCACCTCTCCCTCTTCTTTCATTTTTGTTTACAGCTTTAATTCTCAAACGTGTCAGATGAATGGGAGGCACTTTCTTCTGTATTTATTTGCTAATAAAGGAATAAGCAGGCTTGAAAAACACTCTGGTTGTTAACTGTACTCTGCTGAGTTGTCACTAATTACAGTATCCCTGTACACGACTCAGGATGCAGATTTAGTGTCTGTTGGGTTTTGTTTTGTTTTGTTTTGTTTATTCTATAGTTCCTCTTTAATAGAGTTAAAGTTCAAAATGGGCAAAAAACCTTAAACAATAAAACGTTATTTCATCCTTAGGGACTCATCAACTTCTGTACCAACTTTGATGGTGATTCAAACAATGGTTATTGAGATATTTTGATCTGTACCATAGACTGTATATAGAATGGACAGTGTGGCTCCACCTTTTACCATTGTACGGTTTTGAAGCCAAAAAACCTCCGTCACGGGATCCGCCATTGTGCAGCCAGAGTCTGCCCAGTAGAGACTTACGAGGAACTCTCATTACCCCCATGTTCTGTTCATCTTTTATTTTGTTCACAAATGAAACAGTCATCGAGGACAGGAATAGAAGAAGTTTTTAAGTTGGGCCAAGCCCAAATCAAAGGGAGCGAAAAGGAGACAGCAAACGAGTGCTTGGTCCAATCTTCCGTCTCTCTCTCAGCTTTATTCAGAATGACAGAGTGTGACATACAAGATCTTTGCTCTGTTTGTAAATGAACATGTGATTTAATCAAAATAAGACCCAGCTGTGAACAGACACTCAAGATAATCTCTGGGAATAATCACCCTGTAATCACTTTATAGTACACGGTGGTGTGGAGCAACATGTTGATAAGTCATTTGGCAAGTTAACCTTGAGACCCACTCCTTCAAAACAGGTCTGTTCCACGTGAAGGATTACATCATATATCATCACACATTAAAATAATGTTTTTGGGATTTCCTTATACCATTGACACACGCTGAGACGCTGCGATGTTCACTTCACTTAAACATGAAGTCCATCAATGTTTTAAAGCCCTCCACGAGGCCTGCTACGAGCAGCGCTCCTAAACGATGTCGAAGCAAAAGCGCTATTTATATGATGTTTACATTTGAGGCTTTTAGAGACATACTTTATCCAGAGGAACATAAAATGAGCTGGTATGTAGTAGCTTAGGGACACGAACAGAGTTGCTGTGGGGACCACATCTCTTAAACTTCCTCTGTAACTACAACACAGCCACCACTGTGCGCTTTCCTGGACAGTTTTATGGATAACAATAACTTGTTTAACACAACATTGTCACCAAGCTCCTTACAGTGGGAGTTTTTACGCCCAGTCACTCGGACACTTAGAGCTCTACAAATAATCAGATTCAAACTACCTGAGTGTTTCTAGGCATTTGTCTTATCAACAAAGAATAACATTAATCAGTCTTAATGTTTTTCACTTGAACCTGTCTAAAGTTTTCTTCATTGGAGATTCTTATATTCTTTGATTTTATGAATGCTTTAAGAGTAACATGAGCATCTCTGTCCTGTCCAGCTACTTCAATTTGCACAACAGTAAGATTTCTTGACTTTTCCATTCACTTACCACCAAACCCTTTGATGAGCGATTGATCGATCCATCCAATCAACCATTCATTCATTCATTCATTCATTACCTCTGTAATCCATATCATATTAATGGGCCGGAGCCAATTCCAGTTTACACTGGGTGAGAAACAATCCACTCTCCACAGGCTGCCAATAAATCACAGGGCAGAAATATGGAGACAGGCAAGTGTTCACAGTTACAGAAGCACCTACAGGTGTGATTTTAGACTGCGAGTGAAAACTGAAGTACCCTAAGGAAACACTGGCATTCAAGGAGAAAACGTTCGAAATTCAACCCTCGAAACTTCTTAAAGTGAGGCAACATGGCACCACCATGCAACCTCAAATAATGGTTGAAAGAAATGAAAGAATAACACTGATCTTCAAAGCCAAAACTCTGGAGCAACATTTGATCTGTTGCTAAGAAAAAGTAGATACCTAGATGTCTAACAAACATAAAGTAAAGGACAAACTACATTGCCGTGAAGGTTTGCTGCGTTTGTAGGATCAGATAAGCAGAGAGTTGTTACTGTGTCAAAGTTCTGGTCTCTGGAGTTTCTGCTGATTGGAGGCAGAATAACGATCAGCTCTTTTGTCGTCAATCAGCTGAAGTGCTGCCTGATGTGATTCCACAAGGTCGTTACTTTAACAGCCATTCAGTCTCATTCAAGGACCCACTCTTACATGTGAGGCTGTGAGTGTGTGTCAAGTTGCATTAAATCATGCAACCTGAGGTGGTGAGTAGGACTCTTGGGAGCACGCTTCTCATGACTGATGAGTTGACCCCTGATCTCAGTGTGGGCAACAGCATTATAATATCCTCCTGGCTGAACAGAAGCTCCTTACCTACACAAATGTCCTGGGACACTATAAGAAGGTTTTATATTTTCAGTAAGATATCATAAACCATAGCCATCAAATATGGAACTCATAAAGATACATCCTTTAAAGATGATCTTGTTCTTTCTGTACAGTACAAAATGTACAGCACACATGGAGGCAGCGGTCCTTGGAGTGAGTGGTTCTTATCAGCATTAAAAGTCTTTTTATAAGATTGTTTTTTAATTCTTTTATTTACCCTCTCAGCAACAATAAAAGTGAAAGAAAAAAACATGGTTAAAAATAGTCAGATAGTAATTAATACACAGGCAAACTTGAAGTCACGTTATGTTCCCTGTATTGGTACAACTGAAAGCTATTACCTAAGGTGTTAAAAAGAGTAAATGAGTGACGGTAACACATAGGTGCCAAGAAATGGTACGCCGATGCAACAGTTAGTGTTGCGGCCTCACAGCAAGAAGGTCACCAGTTCAAATCCCGGTGGGCATTTCTGTGTGGAGTTTGCATGTTCTCCCCGTGCATGCAAGGGTTCTCTCCAGATACTCTGGCTTCCTCCTACAGTCCAAAAACATACTTATCAGGTTAATTGGTGATTCTAAATTGTGATTTAGAAGCACACTTAAAGGTGTGTGAATGTGTGTGTGAAAGGTTGTCTGTCTCCATGTGTCAACCCTGTCAGCCCTGCAACTGACTGGCGACCAGTCCAGGGTGTACCCTTCCCTTAAGCCTGATTTATGCTCGATGCATCCACAAGGTCAGTGCGGCTTTGTGTGGATGAATGACGTCATTTTAACAGCCTCACGCGGTCCTTTTCACACTGAAAATTTCCATGTCACATACAATGTATCCTGGCATACACATGATTCACCACACAGAGATAACCTTGATAAGTGTGTGGTTAACAATTCCTGGCGTGAAATTGCGGCCAAACTTGGCAGGGAAGAGGAATTTGTGAAAATATGTAGTAAACTGTGTGAACAACCTCTTCTTCTTTAGTTTAGTACCGTGGTAGACGTGTGTTTAAGATACACCGCCCCCTGCAGTTTGGGAACAGATGCCATGCGAAGTGTGAAAAGTATAAAAGCCACACACGGTCTCTTGTGCGCATCTCGCTCGTCCAGTTTCTGCACGTCACGTTCGTACAGAAAGCATAATCAGCCCTTAAGACAGCTGGGAAAGGCTCCAACTACCTGCGACCTTGAACAGGATAAGCGGGATAGAAGATGGATGAATGAATAAAAAAACAGCTTGTGAGGGACTTTGGGTTTGTGTGGTTTGGGCGCCCCCTATGAATAAAGCATACCCTTTATCTCTTAGCTGACTTTGCTTGTCTAATAAAAAAGAAATGCAATGGAACACAGGGGCTGCGGTCTTGAGAAGCCACATTTGAAGACCGAATTCTTTCATTGCAGACGATTTTATTTCGAAGGCATTCCAAATGTGGCCAATAGGAGCACAGATGGCCTATTGGTCTAGGTCCCACTCCATATGGCAAAAGCCCTTGAGCGGGCAGCCCAGGTTCAAGACTGGCCTGTGGTAACTTTCCCGCAAGTCACTTCCGACTCTCATCCTTTTTCCTACTCTATCCACGGTCCTGTCCTCTCACATTAGAGGAATAAAAAGACAGAAAAAATAACTTTAACAAAAAAAATGCGGCCAACAAATATGTCCTACTGTCCCGGGCCACAAAGGAAACATCTGCTTCCTTCAGCAGCCCAACTTATCTTATAATTCTGTGAGTGCCAATTCAAAGCAAACGACTGACTCTCAAAAATGTATTTCATCCTGTAAATTTCATTGTATCATAATCAGATTAAAAAATCTTCACAGGAGCTTTAACAAAGAATATTTCTTCATTCAGATTGATAAATACCAAAAAAAAAATAGGTGCTCATAAGTTTTTTGTCATTTAATGTAACTATGTTTTGTGAATTTTTTAATGACACAGTCTTCAAAGCATGTATAGGAACTTAATATTAAGCATTTTGAATGTTATTGCTCTGCTTTAATTGGAGTTATCAAAAGATAGTCTATATGCTTTTAAAAGCTACATCAAGAAGCCTCAAAGCAGCTTTCATTAAAGCTGATAATAAGCTGCAGAGCAAAGTTGCCTTAAAAAAAACAACATTTAATCCCCTCTTTAGAAACATCTCTCTGAGCTGCAGGGCATGAATGCAACTCAATAGCCTGAAACCAGAGCAGCAAAATAGCAAACTGTATAGAAATCAGAAAAAATGATGGTGATTCACTCAGCCTTCGAGGGGATATTTGAAGGTTTTAAGTGCATGCTGAAAGCCAGCATACATCACACCTTTATGAGTCTGGTCTCCGCTGGTTTGGATCAACATATGTCCATTGCTCTATTGACCTTGTCTGTGTCTGATTATCTGCCTGGTACTCAATCATTCTCACTGAGTCCCTTACCGGAACACTGACCCAGCCTTGGACAATACAAACTCACATAGCAAGTTTTGTCCAATCAGCTTTATCTGCTAAATACACACCTGTCTACAACGTTATCTGACAGAAAAATAGGCCTTAATCTTTAAAACACTCTAAAATAATTCTATCACATTTAAATAAAATACCCATTCTTGTTGTATGACAGGTAACAATTTAACTTAATTCCACTCAACTATTCTAGCTCAGTAAAACTGCAGGTAACCATAGAAACAGTACTTCTAATTCATGCTTCACTCCCAGTTAAATCTCACTGGTGAAACTGGTACCTTCACTATGGTTTTAAATGAGCTACTTTTGCCTTTGGCCTTCATGCAGGAGGGGAAAGTAATCAGATTTTAGCAAAAACGGAACAGAGTAGAGATGGACTGATTAATTGGTCGGCCATTATGGCTCATGAGGGGAAGTCATCACCGCCCTTCAAAATGATCTATCAAATCAAAATCACTCACTGGCTGGTGCTGGTGGGAAATTTGGTTATGATGTTAAAGATAATACAGTTAGCTCAAAATATCAGTCATGCTCTGAAATTCACAGTTTAACCAAATGCCTTTTCTTTGCCATGAAAAATAGAAAAATGCTACTGTCTCAGATAATCAGGTACTTTAGACCATGCTGTTCATGGAATAATGGAAATCTACAGGACTTGTTTTGCACTCTTTTTTTTATTCGCTCAAATATTTACCTTCTATTTTTTCTGGTTGAATAATCAAAGATGGGTGAACAGAAATACAGAATCTTTTTTTTAAGTGCAGCCATTTTCTTTCTTGTTATTAATTACAAGTTATCCATTAAATCTCCAATATGTCTTGTTTCTCTAGACTTCAATCATCCTGTCTACCAAGCAACAGCTAATGGCAGAATAAACTGTTTGGCATTGGCAGAGAAGATTGGGCAAATTTTTCGTGGGTGCAACCCAAACACTCAGCTCTGCTGCTTATCCCACAAATGCATGCTCCTTACAAATGTGGCTCCATTTAAAAGGGAAATAAACAGGCTTTATAACAGTTTAAGAATTATTTCCACGAAGCACTGCTAAAACAAAGAAATAACCAACCAGACACAAATGCCATTACCCTTTGTGCTACTTGTGGAAGGGCAACAAACTGGCTGAAATCTAAGCAATTTCTTATGTCTTATTTTTATTTTAAAAATATCTTATTAAACTTAACATGGGGAAAATTCACCCAATAAGTCCAGAGAAAAGTATTATTTCAAGATTTTAAAAGACAAAAACAACACATGAATTACTTGTAAAGAGATTAAAAAAAAGACTTCCAATGGGGTAGGAAAAAATTACTTGTTTGGCTTCTTGTAGTAAGTTTTTATTAGATTTCAGTTTTTGCAGTGCAAATGTGGAGGCTCCAGAGATGAGGACTTTGTTGATTGCTTTTCCAATAACTCGCTCCAGGCTTGGCTTAGCAGTAAGACCAGCCCACCTCTTCTACTGTGTTTAACCCCCTTTCCTACTACCACAACAATAACTGAACATTATTTTTGAAATATTTGTTAGGCTCTATTTCCATTTTGTTGACTAAATCTGTCAAACTGTTGCAGCATATATGCAAATGTCGATAAACAAGTGTGAAGGAACACAGTGAGCCTCAGACAGTCCTGTTTCTTACTCCCTGAGAGTAAAACAAAATAAGACAAATGCTTATTTAAAGGATCATTAGCTATCACAGAAATGCATAAACTACCACACGATCAACAAATAAATTAACAAGGACGTGCACTGACTCCCTGCATCTGCCAACCCAATCCTGGATTACTTCATGATTGTGGGTCTGAAATCTGGCTGTAAAAATGTGCAGGCTCCTATCATTTTTATAAAAAACCTCTGCTAGTCCATCCGGTGTTTGGGGCTTTGGCAGCACCAGACAAAGCTGTCAACATGTCCAAGAATGAATCATCCACTCCACAATCATTTGTGAAATAAGCAATATAATAATTATAGCACCTCGAAGATGAGAACAGGGAACAGAGAGTACAGGGGAAAGCTATTCAAGGGTGTTAAAATAACACTATGAGGATTCTACAAATCAAAAAGAAGTGACTGTGAAAACAAAATGACGTGAAGTTGCTTCTTTTGAGAAGTTTCTGTATGATACTTGCAGAAAGTATGTACTCAGTTTTTTTTTTAAAATATATATAAAAAAGCAATATAATGTTAGAATATGTCTTTGCTTATCAGAGTGCTGCCCTGAAAGAGGCCACGGAATTCTCTGATAGGGACAGATGGTCTAATGATTTATTAGCAGTGTGGATCTCAGTCCCAAAGAGGACCTACAAGACATCACTCATTAAGAAACATCAGAAATAGAGATATAAGTCGTGTGGAAAGGATGGGCAAATATCAATCAGCTTTTTCTTCCCACTTCAGCTCTGACAATATTTGAACAATGAACATCTCTGGGAGTGCAGTAGAGCTCAGGAATCCTCGACCTCAGTGCTCAGTTATCTGTGGGGAGTCATCAGATTAACCCCCACAGGGCATTGAAGGTGAAAAGAAAATTACATAATACCTTTTTTTTTTTAACTTTTATTTATTCACAACCTTTTTTCTATTTCAAACATTGAGATGTACTTCACAAAAAGACATAGTCAAAACAAATGAAACATGTATTCCTCCAACCTGAAAAAATATATTCATATACAATATATTAAATACAAATTGAGAAGAAATGAAATAAAATAAAATGATAAAATAAATAAGATAAAATAAAATAAGTAAAATATAATAAAAAAATATATAATTATAAATAATAGAAGTGTCTAAGACTTTTCCAAAAAATATACATATACAATATATCAAATACAAGCTGAGAAGAAATAAAATAAAATCAAATAATAAAATAAATGAATAAAATAATAAAAATAAATAAATAAATAAATAAATGAAAAATAATAAAAAAAAAATTGAAATAAAATTTACAATTACAAATAATAGAAGTGTCCAGGGCTTTTCCAATTTTTCCTCCAACCTGAAAAAATATATACATATACAATATATAAAATACAAATTGAGAAAAAAAGAAAAGAAAAAAAATTAATTAATAAAATAAAATTTATGATTATAAATAATAAAAGCTAGGTATTTCCCCATTTTTCTAATACTGGTCCCCAAGATGTTTTCAAACTTTCCTATTTTTAGTTGTAGTACTGATGTAATCTTCTCCATGGTATAGTTTTATCATTCTGTGTCTCCACTGTACAAAACTAAGGAGCAGCATGTTCATCCATACAGCTGTAATAGTCGTTTTTGCTACCAAGAGCAATACTCTCAGCAGATATCTGCGATCTTTACTAAATGTACCCTCCGGTAGAATGCCCAGTACATATAGAGCTGGGACAAAGGGGGGATTTGATGCCTACAAGGCTCTTTATTTCTTTTCCTATACACTTCCAAAATTAGACTCTTAAATAAGATCTTTGGGCAATCCCAAAAAATATGCGTTAACGTAGTATTAAAATAGCACATCTTCACCTTCCACATATTTAATACCTTCTTGATTTGAGAATATATCATCTTGTTGATGATAACCATGAGAAATGCTTGGTAATGATATGTCACAGCTGAAAGGCTGCTGCTGCAACAGTCTTAAACTGAGACTTTTTTGGTACAGTTAGGTGCATGATTTTTCACAACTGACTTTGAAATTTTGATTTCTGATTACACAAGAAGCCCTTTCTGCTCATTTTGAGATTTCTCCCTGAAAGAGCAGCGAGTACGTGTTTGTGTTACTCTGGGATCTGAAAAGAACTGAAAATCTAATCACAGGAATATATTCACACTTCAATCCTCTGCTGAGCCAACAGTGACACTGTGTTCTTTTGGATCGCCTTGAGGATAGGTGAGATTAGCTTTGATCGTACACACAAACACACAATCACAGACACATTGTGCCTCGTCTTTCATCTCTTCTCACTGTTTGAATCCATCTGTCAATCCTCCTGCCTTAATGCACCTCAGGGTCTGTGTTTTGTCTCTTCTCTGTGTTTGTCTCTTTGGAGACCGGTGGGAGGAAGCAGAGTGAGACGGAATGTCTCGCCCTCTCTAAGACCTTGGGAAAGGTAGACAAGATGATTGGGATTTGATTTGTCATGAATCACAAAGCATTACCTCTATATGACACAAGACAGACACCAGACACCGGCTGTCACCGAGCACTTGGAGGTAGACTGCATGCAGAGCAGAAACCACAACATACTGTCCACTCTTATTGCTTTAAAGTATTGATTTCCTTCTACTGGCTGCAACAATTAACACAAAGTCTACCAATCGTGATGCTCTGCGCGCTCCGTGGGATTGGTCAATCGCCAACTTTTCTGCAAATTTGACCAACATCTCAAACATCAGCATAACAGCCCCCATCTTTTATCAGTCCATTCAGGAAGTTGGGATGTTATGACCTCCAGTTTCTCCAATCATAGCAGTCAGTCAGAACTCGCTTCCTTGTTATTGAAGTTGCAGACATATCCAACAAAAATGCTTCTGATTTACCAACAATTATTGCAGCTAAGGACAAGGCAACAATGTTCTGCACAGTCCTGTTTTGCAATATTGTGGTGGAACACGGACGAAAATCATCTGTTGATTTCACTACCCACAACAATCCCCAATAAAAAAGGCTGCAAAATCCTAAAAATACTTTTTTTTTTTTTTTTACTGATGTATTTGAACTAATGTTCAAATAAATGAACTTAGCCTAACCATAACTACATTGGTTTTTACATGCAGCACCAAAAAAAAAAAAGAGTAACATACTCTTAAAACATCTCCCTGGATTGGCCTCTGGACATACAGTTGTGTTCGTTGAACGCTCCACAGCTGCAGTAGGTGTGAGGTGTGTTGCACACACACACACAAATATAATTCTCAGAATTTATTTTTTTTATTTTTGAAGCTGCCTTGAAATTAAGCAGCGTTGGCTGAAAACAATCTGAGAAACAGCTCATGAAATCCTGGAGGGACCGACTTTATCGCCTGAACACTGTAAGTGTGAAAGTGAACTGGAAAACAGGACAACCTGGCTTGTAGAGCTGGAACGATTAGCGGTGAAATTGGTGGTGCTAAAGAAAAAAATTGAAGTCCACCTTTAACCGCTCAAGTGTGCAAGTCTGGTTTCCTCTATGTTCTTGGGTAATTATGAGGTCATCTACTATGGGTTTTAGATTGTTCAGTGGTTAAAAAACAAGTATCTTTCAAAGAAGCTTTAAATTATTCTCTTTTGGCACCACTGGCACAACGTTTTGATTTTTTTTTACTAGGTTTTTCTCTTCGATCTACTCTCGGCATTGTCATTTCTCTGTTTACTCTGTCTCATACAACATATTTTTTCATACATGTAATTATTTTTATATAGCCCCAAGGGCTGACGATATTGCCAAGGCAACAGCTAATGAATACCCCAATAGATAAACAATGTGAGGATCTCACTGGGATACCAGGAAGGATATTTTTATCTTCATCTCTGCTGGTTGGTGCTCTTTTATTAATTTTCAATATGAAAAACACTCGATTCTATTTCAAATCTAACAGACTGTTAAGGAAGAATAACAACATATGCTGATTGGTGCTTGGATTCAACACCAGCTCTCCTGTTTGTCTTACAACACACACCTAGAAAAGCATGCTCTGGTGTGCATGAATGGTAAAAGAAGAGGAGATAAAAAGTGAGTTTTGATCACTCAGTGAAGGGCTGATGGCAGATAAATGTTGACAGCGTGCAGGTAGAGAAAGAGAGCCGACTTCAGCTTCACAGAGTAAAGGCAGCCAGGTGTAAATTCACAGGTTTTTTTTAATTAAGATAGAATTTTACTCAAGAGAAAACACCTTCTTTTGTTGCAGTGATAAATGTTTCTTACTGAGAGTGACCTCTGAGACAATACAAGGTGAGTAACTGCAGTGTTGCTACACACCAAATGCTACAGACTTTCGTTGTACTTTGAGAAACTTGTTGTATTCCCAGAAAACTTTTACACACAGGATTAATCGCCAGATGATATCAAGAGAGACGTCAACAGCAGTGCATTTCGCCTGTAGCTGCTGGTTGCTTACCCTCAGGTTTTTAATGAAGAGGCCAAAGGAGGACAGGTGTTCAACCAGGCCTGAGGGGTGCTGAACAGGCTCAGTCTCACTGATGCTTTGCTCCAAAAGGGGGAGAAATGTCAGGGCGTCTGGGTTTGTGTGGGAAGTTGAGCAGTACCAATAATGTGCTCCGACTTGAGCTCACCTTGCTGCACTTTTCTGGCTCAAGAACTCAGCTGGAGCTAGACTGTTTTTTCAGGTGGGGAGGGGTGACACTGTCATTTGGGGATTCCGCCAAGTCTTTGGCCGTAAATCCATGCTGCAAAGAAAAACAACCTCATCAACTGTTTACTTTTATATCATTTTTAAAATCGCTCTTTTCATGGTTTTATCAAATAAATTAGCTTTATCAGCCTCACTAGCACAACAATCTCCTCTGAGTCCAGAAATTCGATTTCATACAACCTCAATTAACTCTCATCTGCTGGCAGACAGGTTTGTAAATAAAGGCAGTGTGCTCATTGTACATGCAGAGGGAGCAAGACAAAGAGAGGGGAATAAATAAAGCGTGTGTGTAGTACTTGTCATAGTCTCATCTGTCCCTTGTGTGCTGTATATGCATGTTTACTTCCTCTGTTTGTGGCGTGTTGTGTCATAATCCAGCATCTTAACATTCACGCTGAGTACAATTAGCAATATTGCTGTGGACAGTTTCCTTTGATGTTAATGGAAAGATACGTTTGAAGACGAAGGGGAGACACTCGGCGGCAAAAGCCCGGTTGCCATGGCAGGGGCTGACGCAAAATCAGGACCATCCACACTCCCTCCTCACTTTCATTCAAGCACACATTCACAGTTGTTGGCTATTTTAAGCTCTGCAAGACGGTAATTTGAGTGGTCCATTTTTGACCATTGTCCCTCAGGGTCCAGACGGGAAATAAGTCAGAGGGATCAGAGGCTGACAGGGGGTGCAGGTGGAGGTTGGAATGAGGGAGTAGCAGGTGACGGTATAATAGGAATAGAGCCTGAAGTGGCAGTTGGCAGAGTCAGTAGAGACACTTGTTATCCAGGTCAACTTTGCCCCTCTAACACTCTTTCATCCACTTTGGTGTAGACAGACAGCCTCTATCTTTAACAAAGCATCTAGTGTGGTCTTTAAAGCATGAAGTAAAGATTTGCCTCCTTAATGCTTTGATTGAAGATGTTGTGCTTCAGATTCTGGACCGTTGTACAAAACGTACCAAGTATATGTTGTTGATACTTTCCCCGTTGCTGATCACACCAGAAGAACTTGTTGATCTCTCAGTATGATGCAAATAAACAGCCTCAGTGACTCATTCACATGTGCAACACACTGCACTTATATGTTAGCAGCTTCTGGACAAATGCCACTTTGGATTTCTCTGCCAGATGAGTGGGTAGAAGTCAGTTCTATTACAGGACCTGGAAGAGTTTGCTTTTCAGACATCAATTAGCCTGAAATAGCATCGAGTCAGAAAGATTATTACCAGGAGGAATCAGGGAGGTGGCAGACACCTGAGCCCGGCTGGTTATAATGGAAGATTTTAAGACGCTGTCACAAACGTTTGGATAAAGTCAGACAAGCTTTCACACGGCTTCAACTGAAAGTCCGCGTCCTTCGTCATTCATGATTTCGATCGAAACGACTGTGATATTTATGATTGAGCCACAAAGAACAGAAGTGCTTGACAAACACAAACACTTGAGTTCTGCTTCTTTAAAGTATGAATGTAACTGGAAGTGAACGTGTTTTTGACATCACATGAACAAAGAATCCTGAAATTGTTCCAGATCTCAGATCTGGTGTATTTTTTACACTCGTATTTTGTTTTTAATGATCCATCTGTCTTTTTTGCGTTTGATCACCCAAATTATATTTTGATCGACTCTGTAACAGAGATCCGTTGATTGATCTGATCGATTTTGTTCTGCTGAATCTGTTGACTGCCTTTCAGCAAAATGTGCATCTGTTCAACCACTTCTGCACTCAGATAACACACATTCACTATATACGCCAGACAATCAAGGTGGGCACCTCTTCTTCGGTGGAGGGCTACCAAAAGACTCTACGCTTACATCGCCAACTACAGGTCTGGCATGTAAACTACAGTGTTTTCAGTCCCTCAACGTTTTGTGTAAACAGGGCCTCTGAACAGGAACTGTTAAAAAAAATGCTGTAAACGGTGTAAACAAATGCAAACTCCTACTACTCTAATTAAGTACTGTGGTAGATGTGCGTTTGCAATACACCGCCCCCTGCAGTTTGGGAACGCCAATGGATGCAGCACAGAGTGTTATAAACACACTCATTCTTTGTCTGATTCAGCATGTCCAATTCATGCGAAAACCACAATCCATCCTTAACGGGGCTAAAACTATCAATTAATTCATTAGGAAGTGATTAACACATCCTCTTTCTATTCACTTTTGGAATGTACAAAAAAAAGTAAAAATGAATCCCAAAGCACACATCTCATCAAAAAACACAGAATGAAAAGGTTTATCAATCCATGCATAACAAATACAAGCAGAAATGTCACATTTTATAATTGTTACATTAAATGTTTGCTTCAGAAAGACTTCGGAGAACATCTGGTTCCATTAAAGATGGCTGATGATCCCACTTTTGGTTCCAGCTCTGAATCTGTCACATCAAACCTCGTCCCCTGCTGTTTTTCTGTACTATCATTTTCAAAGGATGTCAATGTTTTATAAAGTGCTTGTTTTCTACTTAGCAGTGTCACCTTAAGCAATATTGTTATTCCTCTTACTCTATTCAGACTCTTGAGATCAGATTTTAATGTCTAATGGGTGTTTTTGTTCTCTATCAGTGAGGGGATACTAAAAACAGAAATAAGCCCTCTTTATAAAGAAATATCTAATTTATTCATCTGTTATTGATCCTTACATCTAGCAAGAGGACCCATTGAGACCCAGGTCTCTTTTCCAGTGGTGCCTTGCAGCAATACAATTGAAATGACACACAGATCAAAAGCATCAAAATCCACAGCTACAAAAACAAGTTTCTCCAAAGCGGGATATTGGCACGGCTATGAAGGGAGAGTCCACTTCACACATTTTGTACTTCTTGAAGGCTCTTCTTGCCATGAGTTTTAATCAAAAACAGCTCCAACAGAGCAGATTAGCAACTAATCAGCATCTAACAGCTTACAGCCCGGTTCAGCTTTCACAGGCAGCAGGAGCAGCACTCAGGTTTGGTGTGGACGCACTGCTACACTCAGTGCTTCTACTCCCATCCATCACTATGATCCCATGGCTCCCACACCCACTGCATGCCTCTCAGATTATGTGATACATTTGGGATTTCTACGGAGGAAAACTTTAGAAAAGGACTAAGTAGTCGTAATGTGGCAGGAAGCAAATCTGTCATTTCAACATAACGTTAAGCATAAATAAAAATAAAGTACACCAGTTAGAAAAATATGCTGCTAACTGACCTAAAATGGAAATTGTAGCAGTTGAAAAAGCTAAGTATTTAGATGATGCTCTAATACAAGAAATTAAACAATTATTTTTTCTTACCCTATTTGTTTTTTTTTATTTTTTAACTCTTTACAAACGATTCAGGTGTCAGTTTTGTCTTTTAATGCCCTAAATTAAGAACATTTTCTGGATTTTTCAGGTGAATCTGGATCATATTAAGTCTGATAAGACAATCTGTACCAAGAAAAATAAATGAAAACTTAGATTTCGTTTTTTGCAGTGCAAAAGCTGATAAAAATATTTAAAAAATTTAATTGCATATATCTGCCTTTAAACTCAAGAGTGGAATGTTTGCTGAGCGGATGTGTTACTGTGTGGAAACAGCTTCAGCTTCATTCATACAATTTAATAACACTTCAAGATACATAACATGTCGGAGTGTGCTGAGGTGGTTCTCAGTTCATGGTCCAAACTGCAGATCTTTATTTTCTTTCAAATGGAAGCCATTCAGAAAGAGGAAGAAAGGAAAGGAGAAAGAAAAAAAAGAAGAGAAGGTTTAGAGGGAGTTCAAAGGCAAGAGGAAATATGAACCATCTGTGTGAGCCCCAATGTCTTGGTTGTAAAAGACATTTTTGTATATTTTTATTTCTAATAACCGGGCAGTGTGCCTCGTGGCTGTTTTATGGTGAAGCCTTCAGAGTCTTCTGGCAAACAACCGGACGACCAATTAGCCAATGGTAAAACATTCAGTGAAGAACAATCATGCCTCTTAGAAATGCATTCGTTTCACAGAGGTCATGAATAGTTTACAGTTACTCCACATTCCTGCAGAAATCAAATCTGCTCTCAGTTTTTCAAACACAACCGGCAGCTGTTAATGTAAATAAGAAAAAAATCTCTTTCTTACAAGTATCACAGACTGTTTAACCCCCGATTGTTTCCTTCATATCTCTGAGAGTTCTTGTGATAAAAGTCATCTTTGCTCTATGTCAGAAACTGAGCATGTTTCCATGGTAACTGCGCTGCCGTTAGCCAGCTGTCCAAAGTGAGATAACGTAGCAGCAGAGTCGAGCGGGACTTCTACAGATTCCCTTTGTGATCACAGAGATCAGGGAAAGCTGTTGTGTCTGAGCTGGTGGGAGGTGTGTTTACCTGGTTTACTTCAGCAAGGCCTCAGTCAACACCAATAATCCAGCATATCAGATCATCTGGTTCAATTTTTATTAAAAAAGAAATTACCCAGACTGCAGTGACTCAGATTTATAGCAGTCCAGGGTTCATTAAAAGTTATCCCGTGTTTTTGTGTGTGTGTTTGTGTGTGTGTGTGTGTGTGTGTGTGTGTGTGTGTGTGTGTGTGTGTGTGTGTGTGTGTGTGTGTGTGTGTGGTTATTTCCCTTCTATTCACGCTGTTTTGTGTATCCTATAAACTGTGACGCATCAAACTCATAATTCATCATCATTATCATAATTATTCCCACAAGTCTGCGCATGTATTTAACACCCTCTCTGAGAAAGGGTGGCTGTACTGTGCCAGAGCATGCCCTGTGGCATGAATGCATCAGTTGGGCCACCATCTGGTAGCTTTTGCAATATTTGTCCTGCTGGGCTCTGCGAGCGCCCCTGCTGAAATGGCAGCGATGGTAATGTAGAAACAGCTTGTCTGAGACATACAAGCCTTATTTACATGCCTATCCCTGAAGGGAAAGATAGCAGCTGGACGGCTTTGCCCAAATCCCGATATTTGCATGATGGAGTCGAGGTCTTGTCATATTTCTATGCCCTGTTTAAGCACAGTTCACTGGGAATGTGAAAATTTACATCATGCAGTGATACGGATGTGGAGTATAGCATATAATTGTGCAAAGAATAGACCCATGAGACGGAAAAATGTGCAACCTTCCTCTCCAGCCTTCCCAGAGTCTAATAAGTAACCATGACAACCAGAGAGTGGAGAGGGTTGCCCTTGTTGAGCCTAAGCTCCCGAGTCTTTTGTTGGGAAGGTTTTCCTTTTCCTCCCTAGTCTGCCATAATCACCGCATTACTATGATATATATTCTTTATAGAGGGAGTATCTGCCCCCCTCTCAGGAGAGAGACAAGAAGACGACAGAAAGTTGGTGTGGATAAAAAAATCATCCACACCAACATGACAATCCTTGGATCGTATACACTAAACACATCTGTAAGACCCAAAGACCACACACTTAACATTTGTGGTAACATTTCCATAGACCTAAGAATCTCACAGATGCTCCCGTGATTAAATGTGATTTCAGACAATAAACATGTTGGGTGATCAGCGTTGACTGTCCTGATTTGTGTTCCCTTAAAAAAAAAAAACAAAAAACAAAAAACAGGATTTCATTTTTGGTCCGGGGTTGAGTTGTGTCTACATAGGCTGTTATGTATGAGAGCTGTAAATAAACGAAAAATCCAGTTGATGAAACTTCACACTCTGCTTCTGTCTTTGGTAATTGCCAGTATTCAGCTGGAAGCAGTTAAATCTGTAATCTCTAATAATGAACCTTGATTAATCACAATTCCAGGTCAGGGACTAAGTTAGGAGCAGAAAATGGTGACATTTACACCACACACACAAAGGTTTCTTTGTTCAAGTACCTACAGTACATGTAGCCAAGATGCACCTTCTCCAAAATGTAAGTCTGAAACGACCACAAGCCATGTGATTGGTTTGCTGAGTGGCATCATGGTCATGTCTTTACAAAATTTCTGAAATTTAAATGAAGTGAATTTTATTTCACCAACCTAAAAATCTACATGAAGAAGACACAGAGATTTTTCCACCACTTTCTTCAGCAACAGTGTGGAAACACTTATTGAACCCCTTACTGCAATTCTGTAATCAACACTCCTGCACCTGTTGAAGAGGATTAGCATTTGAGCCCACTTTCCCCTCTCTAATCCCTCTTTAATATGCACTCTATGTAATAATGAGCTGCTTGACTTCTCTGATAGAACTGCTTGAATCTGATTCATGGCCACCCTGTGGCTCGCAGCACTCTTTCTCTGCCTCAGCAACCGAACTTTGTTTTACTATTTGGCCCGTAACCCTCCCACCAGCACCATCACTCCTCCATCTCCTTTCTGTCCTTCAGTGAGCCTCTCATCACCCAACACTGATCTGAGCTGACTCTAACTGAAAGCGGTGATAGACGCCAACAAGAAAACCAACTTCTTTATCTTTGTTTTACAGTAAAGAAAAAGAAGTTGGGCCCCTGTGTTTGATGCAAGTTAATCATGCAGTTAATTTGTTCATTAATAAGTTGTTTGTCTGATAATAAGTAAAAGTCAGTTTCATATTTCAGTAACTTTCTTCACTTTTGTCTCCTTAAAGCTGAAATAAACATCAGATGTGAAATCTAAAACTGAGGTCAAACTACACACTCTGAAAAGTTTGTCTGTTGTCAACTTAAAAGGATTACGGCAACAAGTTTCTCTTAATATAACTGAATATATTTTAATTACTTAACTTGATAAAAAAACTATTGATTTAATTAAGTAAATTTATACAAAACTAATAAATACAAAATAATGAATCATAGGATGAAATATTTAACTTAAAATAAAGCGACTGCTGAGTAAATCAAAATCGATTTTAAATTTTCTAAGTATCTGAAAAAAAAAATTTAGGTATACCAAATATCGGCAAAAAGTCGATTAAGATTTACTAATTAATTAGGTGGAATTAGTTTGAATTTACAATACTAATTTCTATTTATTTTATATTTGGATGATAAGTATTCATATTTACTAAATTTATGGGTGAAATGGAGGCTATCTTTCCAAATATGTGGATAAAAATGATTTGGATTCAATAAAATGAGTAAATTTAACAATAATTGCAACCATGAGTGAAGAGGGAACACAGCCGGTCCGTGCCGCGTGGGGCACAGGCAGCCTGTCCGTGCCGCGTGGGGCACAGGCAGCCTGTCCGTGCCGCGTGGGGCACAGGCAGCCTGTCCGTGCCGCGTGGGGCACAGGCAGCCTGTCCGTGCCGCGTGGGGCACAGGCAGCCTGTCCGTGCCGCGTGGGGCACAGGCAGCCTGTCCGTGCCGCGTGGGGCACAGGCAGCCTGTCCGTGCCGCGTGGGGCACAGGCAGCCTGTCCGTGCCGCGTGGGGCACAGGCAGCCGGTCCGTGCCGCGTGGGGCACAGGCAGCATTCCCTCCTCACTCATGGTTGCAATAATTGTTAAACTACACACACACTAAAGAGATGGCCTCAATTTCATCCATAATATTAGCTAATTTTCATCAGTATCCTCCAGATATCAGCTTCATCTAATTAGTAAATTAAGTTAATTCTACCTAATTAATTAGTGAATTTAAAAAAAAAAAAAATCTGTAGACATTGTGTGTCTTAATTACTTTTTTCTGATGCCTAGTAAATATTAATTACTTTTCTCTGTAAAATTGATTTAAATTTACTCAACTCTTGCTATTTTTATTAGTAAACCCAAAATATTTCCATTTATGATTTCATTATTTTGTATTTATCAATAGTTTTTAATCAAGGTAAGTATTTAAAATCTATTCAGTTATAATAAGTATATCTTGTTGCTTTAATCTGCTTGGACGGATCTTTAAAAAGGATGCATGTGATCTCACTGAAGATGTTCCTTTATCCTTCTTTACTGGGTTGTACTGTCCCATGCAGCCATCACATGCTGCTTCTTCTCTAAAAATACAGTAAACAACTTTGTTGTATAGATGTATTTTTAACTTTCATACCCAGGAAGAGGCTTCAGCTCCCTGTCACACTTAATTCCTGTAGAACAAATATACTTATGTTTAGTCCCCAGACTATTTAAGCATGGTAATGTCATGGTGAAAACATGACACACTTCTATTCATGAAGCAAAGGCATGTGACAAGAGCATGATTAAAAGTGAAAAAGGACAGCAGCATATGAATATTATTAACAGGAAATCCCCCTCATTGACCTACTTCACTTTAGCCTACTTGAGAAGGATTAAGAAAAACCCCATGACCCACAGCAGCAAAACATTCAAAGAGAGACGTAGATGCTTTTAATAAATCAGTCTTGAACCATTTGCTGTCACCAGGCCAGATTCATATGAAGTACTAAAACAAAGAGCATTTTTTGACCTAATGAAGCAGAAAATTTACCACAAGCCAAACAGCACAGAATCAGCATTTTTAAAGCAGCAAATGGACACCAACTATGACACAAGTGCAGATGGTTACAGGCAAACAGACGATGAACAAGCAAGTTTGGTTTGGTAGATAGCCAAACAGGAGCACTGGTAACAAGACACAAGAAGGTAGATCCCCATGTCTGGTAAGTTGGTCTGAAAAGAAATCCAAAGACGCAAAACCCAGAAGAAAAAAGGCAACTTGGAACCAAACTTGAAAAAGAGTCCAGTTTGAGAGAGACTTGTAAGTTAAATGGAAACACATATGGGGCTGCATGATGGCACAGCTGTTAGTGCTTCAGCCTCACAGCAAGAAGGTCATTGGTTCGAAACCCCATTCAGGCAAGGTGTGCCTTTCTGTGTGGAGTTTGCATGTTCTTTTCTCAGGGTACTCTAGCTTCCTCCCACAAAACATGCTTATCAGGTTAACTGTTGATTCTAAATTGGCCATAGGTGTGAGTGTGAGTGTGAAAGGTTGTCTCTTTGTGTCAGCCCTGTGATTGACTAGCAACCAGTCCAGGGTGTACCCCGCCTCTCACCCTAAGACAGCTGTGATAGGCTCCAGCCACCCGTGACCCTGAACAGGATAAGTGGTATAGAAGATGGATGGAAACAGGTGAGCAGGTGAGGTTAAGACTGTCAGGTGATCGTTTGGCTGATTATCACCAAGAACAGGTGTCAAGACAAATGACTTAGAAAGTGGGAATGTGACTGGTAAAGTGACTTTGAAAAAAGTGGTTTAAAAGCTGGTCAAATTTCTTGATGACTGAAACCACTAACATTGACGTAAAGTGCTGACTCAGAATGAAAACTTCAGGCTTTTGAGGCTTTGTGCAAACTTTTATCAGCTCCCTCAAAGCTTGAGCTTGTCTTAGTGCTTGACTTACCTTCAATACTATTAATTATGCATTTATTTATGGACAGAATGAGAAAAAAAAGACCATGAAGGGAACAAGAGAAAGAAAAGCAAATGAGGGAAGGAAGAGGTCGATAAGACAAGAGTTATTTTACAACGCCATGACTAGAAATGTTACATTACTGCTTTGAGTCCAGTATAAAAAAAAACTGAAAGTTTCCATCTTTCAAAACTTTGCCAAAAAGCATTTCAACAGTTGAGCCTAAAAGGCTAAAATTTGGGATTCGATAGATATATACCCCCTAAAGATTTTATTGGCATCAAGTGAAAAGGCCATTTCTAAACTACTGGCTTCAGAAGAAGTGCCCTACTGCTGATATCTTTATTTCTATTACAAAACAAATACAGCTTCTAAGGCAAATTACTTTTTCCATAAGGCTCAAAATAAAATATACAATAATGAAAAAAAAACTGGGTGGGGGAATATTGGAGAAATGGTGTATTTCTTTAGCCAAGGTGGAAAAAGCCATCCATGACTGTATGAACAGGTACATTTTTGTGTATAATATCTTTAAATGGGCTCTCTTGTATAGATAAAGCCATGAACTATTTTTTTGGTGTTAATTTGTGTAGATATAGGTATGTTAGTACATTGGTATGTTAGTAGGTTTTTATGTATATATGTATATATATATATATATATATATATATATATATATATATATATATATATATATATATATATATATATACCAGTGGCGATTGCTCTAAGACTGCAAGGGAAGCTCAGCTTCCCCTAAAATGTCCCCCAAAAAAAGTGGTGATATGTCCTGCTGTGTGTACATTTCATTGCCTAAATATGCGCTAGAATACCTTCATCTTTTGTTCTGAATCAGCTACTTATCACAGGTAACTGGTGCGACTTCCTTCTCATTCATCCCCGCAGCGTCTCAGCGCTTTAACACAATCGGACGCTGAGCGTCTTCAGACTTCAACAGTGTAGGGTAGAGTGGGTTGTTCCACTGTGGAAACTGGACGGTCATTGGATAAACGCTGGGCTTTGTCCCGCCCATCGGACGCTCAGCGTCTCTGGGGGTCTATGAGGCAGTGGGCTGGCCTGGACGCTCAGCTTCTGCATGATGATTGGATGATCTTTCTGAGGCTGAATCCCTTTTTGATTGACAGTGAAATGAGCCAATCAGCGATCTTGAAGTAAAACTCTCTACCGGAGACTTTCTAACTTCTACATTCAGTTGTTCTGGACTGATCCGGAGGCTTTATCGATCCCCAGCTAGTTTACCTTTCTTAAAAACGATGAGCGTTGTGTTTAAAGATTCACTCTCTTTTCCTTGAAAAGGAACGGAGGGTAGAATTTACATTTAAATAAATAAATAAATTTATGATGTAGGCCAGAAAAAAATTGAGCTTCCCCTCCTTGACTGACCAGCAGCCGCCACTGATATGTACATATGCATGTTAAAAAATAGAAATGCATAAAATAAAACAGTACTTTTTAAAAAAAATTAAACCCTTCAACTTGCAGCGCAACCATTTGGTAGAGCATTTTTGAGTCACTATATCTCATTGAAAATGTGTTGCACTGACCTGATTGGATCGTCTCTACAGCTTGAACCAATTTTTAAAAATGTTGTGGTTTTCTGATCTTAGTGCCCTAACAACAAAAAATACAAAAATCAATTCAATTTATTTATTTATTGGGATGGAACGTTAAAGGGTTAAAAATTACATATATCTTGCATTTAAAAAGTGAAAGGGTTAAAAGGAGAGGTAGTTAAAGGGTTAATGTTGTTAATGTTGCTTTTTAATTGAACTATTGACAAACTTAAGCTGAGAGAAACCGGTAAATCTCTTCACTCAAATCAGGAATCACCTCAACTTCTAGTCTACTTCTGTGTGATCAAGCTCAGTGGACCATGGGTCATGTGTAGTTTACCTGTGCTCATACTGCTGGTAGGTATCAGTGCCCTCAAACTCATAGCTCATCCCATTACCACGTGTCTTATAATTGGTCCTGCAGTGAGTGAGGCTGGGTGTCTGTGTGAATCAAGTGATGCTTTGTCATTTAACGGTTGCTTAAAGGAAGAGAGGACACAAAGTTAAATATTTACAACAGTGAATGTTAAAGATTTCTTTTCTTAAACCCTGAACATCTAAGCACTCCTATTTAATGAAGCAAAATACGGTTATTTGTCTTGTTACAATTGTTATACTAATCAAATGCTAATCAAACGCTGAAGCCTGCGTTCCTGCCACCAATTACACACACACTCAGAACATGCATGTGGAGAGCCAAAAGAGAGACAGGCATCTTAACATAATCGTTTTCGTTTGAAGCAGAGGCAAGAGCTTACGGAAACAGTAAAAGCTGGATGTAAAATCAAACGAAATAAAAGTTCCTAACAGAACTTCTTCAACTGGTAAAAACAAGCTGATACATTCAGTAGCGAAGCATCACTTACTCAGGTTAAGACTGAACACAGTCGTAACACATTAATTTTCTCAGACAGCCCTCTCCGCCTTTGTTGTGCTATTCCTTGTTTAATTACAAACCACTAATTAAAATTCAACTCATTAAGTACGTCCTGAATTACATTACTGAAGCACACTAACACTGAGACTACAAGGAGAAGCTGACATTTCAATATTGATCCCGAGCTTCTGAGACCAGATGAGGGATTGTGGCCACAGGAGTGCAGGCAAATTCATCAAGGTGAGCATGTGATAAATGAGAGTGACAAATATTGTGACGTGAATGTTAAAGGTCGCGTGGGACTCTCGGCAAATGGGCTCCTCTCCGAGTTCGAGAGTGAGCCATGTCATTATATCCTCTTCCAGCTCAAAAGAAGGGACCAGCGGGGCGACGGCCAACTAAATGTCACATCTGCCCTGCCAGCACATGCCGAAGGAGCGAGCTGACAGCCCGGCGGAGCCACAGGCTGCTGCTGCTTTGCCAGTCCATTATAGAGCGCCCGTCTCAGTGCAGCTACACAATAGCTGCTGTCTTAATGTCACCTGAGTGTGTCGCCTCGAGCAGACAATGGACACCAGCACTGCCGCTTGCAAGAGAGTGTGTGGCTGAGTGTGTTTGGAAAGATAACAAAGTGTAACCTGCTCCCTGCTGAGCTTTCCTCCTCTTTGTCACTTTTTGAAAATGTTAGAAATCCTTCCTGCTTCAGAGAGTTATTTTTAAGGATGCGCTGTCTCTTCTGCTCCATTGTCTCTGGTACTGCAGTGAAAGCTAACTAGAAGGAACGGGGGCATTCGGATTACCTCCTCAGTCCAAGAGGAAAAACGTCATACTGGTGTAAATTACAGAAGAGAAAATAAGAACAATCTGTACTTAGTTAACAGTTTTTGGTTGAGCGTGCCAAAGTGTAATGAACTCTGGAACAAATAGCGCTGCTACCAGGGTTTCTGTAAGGACGCTACACTGTGATGAAGTCAAACATAAATGGCAAATTCCCATCTGTCCCCTGGTGGTGATGAAGCTGCCAGTGTGCAGAGATTTGTAGAGATATAACTGCTTGTTTACTCTTTGGGCTTTCTCGGCGGTGGTTATAGGTAAAGGGGTTACCTAACAATATACAAGTTTATGTATACATTACTGTTCACTTTTAGAAACATGTTTTAAGGTTTTTCTCAGTCAGAGAAAGCTGAAGTGTGCATCCTGCTCATATTTAGTTATGAAATCCCAGAGCAATAAAGTCTTTCTCTGTAGTCAGGCTGCTTCGAGTGCTGTCATAACAATGGACAGCAGCAGAGCAGATGTAGTAGTTTAAAAAAAAAAAGTGCAGAGTGTCGGTGCAGCTGAGAGACTGCAGCAATGATGCTCCCTGTTCTCTGTCACTGTCTTCAGCTTCCATAAAAGTAAGTTTTGTTTTTCTTTTTGAGTGTAAAAACAATTTGGTTTGTAAAGTTTACGGACTGCCACATTGGTGCTTTTTCACTGTTCTGTGTAAAATGTTAGAGATGAATAGAGCTATATTATTTCTTATTTCATTTATTATATTATCAATGTTGCCTTGGAGTGTGTTCTTGTACAGCCTGGTGGTTGATATGTACCCATTATTTTTGGTATGGCTAGCAGATGGCGTCTGTCTGCAATTTTTTTTCTCATCGAGATCTCACCTAGTCACATGCCCTCTTCCCCAAACAACACACACACACACACACACACACACACACACACACACACACACACACACACACACACACACACACACACACACACACACACACACACACACACACACCACTTTTCTAATACATTTCTGAAGTCTGACTATAGTTGTGGTTGGAACAACTGTCAGTCAGCAGTAGATGGCCAATCATCCACGGTTGTTGAGTTAAACCCAACCTCTGTATAAGTGTAGCCAATGGCTGTTTTAAAAGTACTATACCTGGATATCAGGGCTCATTCCTTTGGGACCAAAACTTTTCATGTGACCTTAATAAAATGTTCAACTGAGAAATATTTCCTCTTCATGTGATTTTTGTGAGGTTATCAACTAAATAATTGGATAGATCTGTTTAAGAAGTGTTAGTATTAACGATATACGATCGAACATTTTAAGTTCCAATACTGATCAAATCCAATACCAGCATTAATTTAACGTTCTCTATTCCTAAATTTTAAGATAAGACTGTGGCTTCTCTAACTTTTTAAACCACAATGAAATGAAAAGATATTTAAACTAACTGTATAATTATAACTGTGGGATAATAAATGTATAGATGTGTCATCGTTACACACATGTGGTTTTGTAAACACAGAGGAGCTCAGAACTGATTGGAAAATATCCGTCCAAGGCAGGGGTCTCAAACTCAACTTACAAACTTACTCAACTGATCCAAGCTTCTCAGTCTTAACAGGTCAGAACATACAGAACATGAACTGTTCTTCAGAACATTTGGCTTGAGGGAAGAAGCAACTGAGACCTTCAGTATGATTTTAAGATGCTCATCTTTAAGTTTGGACCTGAACTTAAACTTATTAAAGTTCATTGTGGAGAAGAGCTTTTCATACAGATAGGTGCTGCCAAAAAGGCACATGATCCAAACATCGACAAACGCCGTATAGCACTAGGTGACAGGATATATTTTCCCTCCACTCGGTGACACAGACATGTTACAAGTGACCAATTGCTAATTCGTGTTGTTGTCATGAGCCTGATCTATGGTGGCCCACAAGTGTTAAAAAATATAAAACGCCAGATTCATGTAAGAAAAACCAAGCTTTGATTTTTGGAAGGGGGCCACAAAATATTGTCCTGGGGGCCGCGAGTTTGAGACCCCTGGTCTAAGGAATCCGCCCTTAGACTTACCTCAAATCTAAGCTCACATCTGAAATTTGTATTGGACCAATACCTGATACCAGGATTGGCTCAGTGCAACATCAGTAGTAAAACACCCAAAGGACACCCATCCCAAAGCAGCGATTAAGACGTTATTCCTTTTCCACTGTGACATCATAAGTCAGAGGCCTGCTGTTTTTAAATGATAAATCTGTTTTTCATATTAGCACCTAAATAACTGGCACAGATCACAGAGGGGAGACTTGTAAGCCATAGTAGAAAAGGAAAAGAGGAAAAATGTGACACTTATCGAAGGATTATGCGTCATCATTGACATTTGCAGAACATTTTTATCGAGCTGTATTCATTATCTGCTGAATTACTCCCTTTTTAGCACCTAATCAGCCCTCTGAGGATTAGTTTCAGCTCATGTAAAATTTATTTCATGCTTCAGCTTCCAAGGGAGCAGTGCATGAAAAACTGCTCACACCACTGAATGTGCCACAGGCGTGTAAATAAATGACACCTGGTTTGGTTTTTATTTTATGCAGGAGAATCATTGAGCATAACAAGCAATTATTTTGATATTCTGTAGCACAACGTGCTGTATCATCGAATAATCTCACTTCAGAATTCCACCAAGAAGACACTTCAGAGGATATCAAGGCAATGATTCACTGTGATATTCTTTTCTGTTTCATGTAACTCAGACAAGTTGCACTGTGACTGACCTTTTACTGTGAGAGAATTAAACCATCCAGCAGGCCTATTTATATGGAGAACAGCACCTTATTAATATGTTAATACCTGCCAGTTCTTCACTGCTTCACATTTAAGAAAGAAATAGCTTGACCTTTAGAAGCAACCTGCCAACAAAGTCAGGTTGACCTCAGTTAAAAAGTTGGTTAATGTCTGTTGCCCCCTTGATCCACACTAGCAAAAATTCTTTAGTGTATTAATTATGGTTTAAAAACAATAACCAAAGAGAGGCTTGTAATGTGGATATGATTGGTTTGAGCACCGCCTCCTCAAGTACCAATTCTGTTATGAGCCCGCAGCAAGGTATTTCTTCCTCCCTTGTTAGCCTTGAATGCTTTAATCTTCGACTGCGTGTTAGCTAAAGTTCTTAGCAACAACTGATAGAAAAGCAAGAGTCAATCTTTGCAATTTAGTTTCAAAAACTATGTAGTATTTGTTAACAATAAGAAGGTTTTCCACAAGCTAATGAAAAGCAATGAGAGATTAAGGCAGAGTAAGTGATCTGTAAATAGGATTCAAAAGACCAAGGGTTTTGTTTTTTTTTTTTTTTTTGGCTAGAATGGACTCAAACTGAAGAGGAATGAAATAATCACATACCATCAATAGTCCATCTTAGTCCTGTTTTTCAATGTTAAATCAATAAGAAGACATCAGGGGAAAAAAAACATTCAGGATAAAATAGTTTACATGTCTTTAGACCATTCAGTGTCACTATCGTTGCCAGAATCATTATTCACACTGATCCTTCAGATATAGGAAAGCAAAATTTAGCGACCAATAATAGTGCCCGTGAGACGCCAAAGATACTTCGCTGAACCCAAGGCAAGACTTAATTATGTCAGATTATTTCCCCTGTGTCTTTAGATTCATGGTGCCCATCAGTTATCTCCAGCCTCTGTGGCAGGAAAAGCTGACACTGACCCTCTGGCCGTGGTGATTTATATCTGGATTTCTTTATGCTCTGGGACTTCAGGGGGATATATGGCGAGTCCCTGGTGTATGACATTATAGAAATTTATGTGATTGGATAGATTGATATAATAGCAGTACTGCTGGTAGACACAAACTGCACGCTTTGTGCAAAGGATTGATGAAATATCAATTATCATGACTCTAACAGAAATATGTTTTACATCATGAGTGGGTGAAGAAACAAGGGAAGAAGTCATACTGAAATAATGCTTAAACATTATGTTTGGTCCTTACAAACTAACAGCTAGTGAACATCTGGTTTCTGTCAGAAGAGAATCAACAGGAGAGGTCAACAAGGGCAGTTAAGATATGGTTTTAGATTATAATTTCATTTACATATGAAAGTCATAAACAGTATAAAATATGGATGGAGTCTCAGCAACATTATCCGTCTGTTCCTGATACAGTGAAATGAAGCCAATCATTGGACAGGGCCAGATTGGATATGACTCAGACTTTGAGCTTTCTTTCTAACAGCTGTAGGGCACCCATCAGTCACATGAGCTGAGCTGAGCTGAGCCCCTGATTGGACAAACTTGTAATTCTAATATTTTCTAAACCGGTGAATTAGAAAAAAAAATCACCCCCCGTACAGTGTGTGCTGATAGCAAAATTAGCTTTTCAGACCCAAGCTGTTTTTTGAACCAGGCTGTAAATATGTTTTTCAATGCCAAAAGTGGGGTTTTTATAGCTTGGTGTGTTTGTGACTTCCAGTCTTTCTGCAGCCAGACTCTAGCAGATTCTCAATGAACAGCAACTTTTAGTGCTTCCGCATAGGACTTTGCCCCTTGATGACATTTCATTCTAAATCAATTAAATTGATCTTGCTTGTTGCTTTTCTTTACCAAGTTACATTGGTTGTTAATGTCCTTTTGTCTTATTGACTGTTTCTCAAATTGTCCTTTTGTAAGTAGCAAACAGGGGTTTGAAACAGAACTTTGGAATAGTGGTGCAATAGATCGTTTTAGTAATCAAGTAATCGATTGATTATTTTGGTAATTAATCAAGTAATCTGATAAGAAATGTTGCATGCTCAGCATTTTTTATATTTTCATATTTATAAAAAAATGCTGAAAAGTGTAACTAACTAATTTAATGTAGTGCTGGTGCTATGATTTGCATATTAGGTTTGGATTGGCCATAGATTTGACACCAGATAAGATTGAAAATTTATTTTACATATACACTTTCATATTGTGTTTTCAAACCCAGAGCGCTGTTTCTTTCCACAAATTTGTTTGCAAGAATTCAAATATAAGGCGTAAACAACAAATACATAATGATCCAGACAGCAGTTGATCACATCACTTCTTACATTAAATACGTGTCGTCACATTTTTATTATTTAGAAAAACAGCCGAAGCATTTCAGTATTTAGAAAAATGTTTAAAACTTTCCATTTCATTTTTATGCTTTATTGCACATTTTTAGCTATTTATTTATTTTGTCTGGACAGAAATCTACATTTAATTAAAGTCTGGGATATTAGGGCTGTATTGATGTATAGCAAAACTTTTATGCCAAAAAAAGTGACAGTACAGCATGTAAAAATGTAAAGATATGGCTTGGTATGGGAGGTCATAAAGGGTTAGAAAATGACTTTAAGTTTATTAGTCAAATCATACACATATATATATATATATAACATAGTATCTGGACGAGACTTTATAGACAAGGTTTTGTATCCAGCAACATATTAACATAAAATCTCCATGCAAGATATCTTAGGGAAAGATTCTGCCAGACAGCCAGACTGTATTTTTCAGATACAGCTGAACAGGAATATTTCATGCACTAAAGTTTGTGAGCAAATACATTGAAAATGTGGGTTTTCCATATGTCCCATAATGGAAAACCCTCAGACCTAGCAGATGTCTGCTCCTGTCTGTAAAGCTGTGGTCCTTACCAGACTGATATCCCTCCTTTACTGCAACACAACTGAGTAAAGCACTCGAGGTTTGTTTGGTGAAACTGCAGAGCCAGAGGATGAAGTTAGAGCTTCGTGATCTTGACTTTAGCAGCACAGAAGGCCAGTCGTCCCGCACGGAGTTGATGTTCGGTAAGGATTCCAATGACTCAAAGGTCAACTTCAACACTCTGAGCACATTCATCCCAGAGGGCGAGCTGTGACTCAAGCTCAGGAGGTTCCATTCACTTAAGAGAGTAAAGTTGTCTGCTGTAATGAAAGCTGGGTGAATATCTCATTGAATGTCACCATCACTTTATAAAATCTATTTACAGAAAATGAAAAAAAAACCCCACCAAACCTTTCTCTTTGTTTTAAGAACTCATCAGTGAACTTGATTTAACAGATTCTAAACTTACATTTTGTGTAACAGAAATATTATTACGCTATTGGTTTATACGCTAATTAATCACTAACCCCACCTGGGATGTGCTGACAAAAGTGAGACTGCATAGAGTTTTTTAAGTCCAGGTTTTTTCCTTACATCTTTGTTTAGACAGAGCAGTAAACAGATCTAAGACTGCTGTGCCAAACTAATAAAATGTCTAAGACTTTGGTAAAGTGTCTGGCAAACAGCTCTCGCTTACCCATCCTCCTAAGATGTTTGGATTGAAGGAGTTTGAAGACCATTTCAGCTTCTGATGAAATGCCACATATTACACTGTTTTATTTGCACACTTAAGATTAAGGTTGGGGGGGGGGGGGGGGTTGACAAAAACAGCTGTTAGGTGATGAAAGACATGGCCTTTGTAAATTAACTTTGACCTGGATGGTCATCACGTAATGTGCAACCTCTATTTACTTTCACTAAGAACTAGATTTATCTGTAAACAAACTATCACAACTGATTTCCTCCCCCACACTCAAGCCTCTCCAGCAGAGCCTCCCTCAAATCATTGTGAAGCCTGTAATTAAAATAAATAAGTCTGATTTTCTCAACACAGACAAGTTAAGCTCCCCCCACAAACACGTTTAAATCCAAGTAAAGTGATGACAGAGGAATATGTTTGTTTTGAGCTCTTTGCGTGACTTGTAGCTTTTATTGCTTCAAATTCTGGACCAAGTCCAAGATTATATTCATCATTATTATTAGGGATGTCTCAATTGTGATTGCTGTGGATTTAGGCCTTTTTTTTTTTCATCGATTCAGAAAGGTAATTTTAGCCGGTCATCTCACCTGATTGTTCAAGTGTGGAAATATTTTGAACAAGACAGTGAAAACAGTCCCAAATCCACTTGCAATATACGCAATAAGCTCAGTCTGGAAGGTGGAAGCAGTAGAGGTGCACTCGATACTACCCAATTGATTGGGCATCCCAAAACGGGAACGCAAAAAGAACATGATGCGTTGAGTTGAGCAACGGAGAAAAAGGCTGCTACACCAGAGCAACAAACTCTGGACTTCAACAGTACAGAAAAAAAAATCCTTGAGAGAGAAAAAAAAGCCAAAGATTACAATTAAACTGCCAAAGAAATTGGCTTGTTGTGTAAAACGTAAATAGCGTAAAATCAAGGGTCAGTATTGGTCAGATGCTCAATGGAGGAAAAAAAAAGATAAGGATTGGGGACCAAAAAAGGACAACAAAACATCATTAATTATTAATTAACTACACAAAATATCACAAAAAAGCTAAGTTGATGGCTGTTTCATATTTTCTTTTATGTCACTGATTATTTAGGTACATGGTAGACGCCATGACAAAAAACAAATGTTTAGTTTAGTTTAGGTCCTTGTTTTGTAACTGGGCACAGTGATACAGCTAAAAACACCCAACCTGTTGTTACAAAAGGACTGGTTTAATGGGGAATGCTTCTGATAATTTTAAGCACAAAACTGCGACTGTGAATTGACTTTTAGGAATTTTTCCTGGGTTAAATCCTGAGCCAGTTCCTGTGGCATGTATAATTATAAACAAATTACGTAATTTGTTCTCAACTATATAAGACTAAATCAACTCAACTATATAAGACTAAATCTTATATAGTTGAATAAAATAGGGCAGATATTGCAGCTTCTTGTTGTGAAAGTGTATTCTGAACCTCTCAGTCACAAAAAGTTCATGAGCTTGTTTTGTTTTTGCAATGCAAACATTTAGCATGTCCACATTTAGCTGCCTTGATAGAAGCGCCACCGAAACATTTCTGACACCCAGATTCAATTTGCTTTGCTGGGATCCCCCGGCTGACAAAACAATTAGTGGCAGCTGTGCCACGGAGATGTGACGCGTATCTGCTGCCAGCCGCTCGTCCTGACATGACACTGATGGAGCATGGAAAGATACACTGTCTCTCCACAGGTTTGGCTCTGTCATTCACATACCGGCCTCATTAGCTCTGCAGTGCAACCACTGTGTGGCTGCTTTGTGGAAGGCTGCCATTAAAAAGCACGTCCATATTGTTAAATCAATAAACGAGCTGTGCTTTCAGGAAGTTATACATGTCTGGGGTGAATGCAAGGCAACGACCCTCTAAATCATCTTATAAGAAACCTCCATAATATCAAGTCAGTGTAACTTTATTTGTGAATAAAAAATGCTGGGAGTCTTTCCCCTCTTGTTTAAATAAGAAAGAGAACAATGGTTTCACCTGTACCTGGTTTTCTTCACCTCCTCAGTGTGTTTAGTCTGAGTTTCCTTTTTTTTTTTTGTCCCAATCCCTTTTCATCCTGTTTGATTGCAGTCACTTTCTATGTGCTAGTCCCAGTAATCCCTTCTTCACTTGTTCTGAGGGCTTTGTTCCTGGTTTGACTCTATCTTTCCTAAATACATCATGAGCCTTTTGTTAACTGCCTTTATGAGGAAAAAAGTCATTACATAGCTCTAGCTCTGGTACCAAATCCTTTTTATCTGTCTTCCTGCTCAAACAGCCATGACAAGCAGCTGTCTTAAAGTATGTTATATTTCAGAACAAGAGCAGAGCAGAGGAGACAGGTTGTAGCCACCAATATGAAAACTTTTTTTCTTTTATATTATACAGTGTTTGCACCTCAGAAGGGTCACCTGTGAAATATTTGGGTTGAATACACCTCAACCAGTCATGATTTCAATCTGTCTTGAAGCTTTTAAATGTGTACAGGAAGAGAGTCACCAAAGGTAACAACAGTCTATATCGCAGCTATCTGTCAGGTAACTAAATTATATTTTAAGATTAGTTCACCACAATGTAAATCCTGCAACACTTCTGTTAAATTAAAACAATTCCTTGTTTGAATTTAACTGCAGCCTTTAACTCCCTCACAAAGCAATAGTGTGGTTGTCCACAGGCTGTTCCTAGAACACTCGAGCTGCTCAGTTAATTTCCCAAACGGCTTTAAGGGCAGGGGGGAGAGTAGCTCCCCTGTGACACAGACTGCCATTTTAAATGGTATTTGTTGTCCTCCTCAAGAACCATTTAAGTTGTCAGCTCAAGAGCCTCTGTTGAAATCACAGAAGGAGGAAGGTGATGAAGTCAGACAGATACCAACAGAAGGATGAAGAAAAACTGCTTCGCTTGCTAGTGTACTGTGTTTGAGGTTCGAGCCAAGAAAATAAGAAACTGACTTAAAATACTACAAAAATAGAAACAATAGCCCCCATCTTTTCCATTAAGACCAATTATTATCTTCCATCTATCTTTATAAAGATACACTATCAATTTCCTGTTATCAAAATGAATGTTTCAGGACATTTCTCTTAACTCTAAACAGCATTGTAACACTAGTAGTGAATTGGTTTAGACAGCTCTGTCTGACCTGCACAGGTCACACACTTTCTAGTAGTAGCAGCAAGTTTCTAGCATACAGGGATCTGACTACTGTAGGCTACTTGTGTGCCAAAAAAAATCACCACACCAATATAGTTTACAGCCAAAAACTGTAAGGAAAAAAAAAATGGACGTCATCTCACTCAGCTCAAAGTGAGGTCGCCCCAAGAACTGCTCCCCCTGGTGACTGGCTGCAGTATAGGTCAAAACTCTCTCTCCCCTTTTATTCTAATGGAGCCATGGTCAAACTTTAAAATATACCTCGTAGAAATGTTTTTCACATCTGTATGCCGTGGTGATATGAAGCTATTATTGTGTTCAAGTCCTCTTTATTCTGAAAAAGTTTCTTTTTCATCAGTTATTAGAGGTTAATTAATCAGACATGTTTCACAATGATTGATAGCTGTTGTTCTTCAAAGGTCAAGGGCATCTTTATTGTTCCCACAGGGAATTTTTTTTGCAGCTCAAAACATACAGATACAAAAACAACACTGATGATAATCTAAAAAAAAGTGCATAAATATATGGAATGAGAAGCCAATTGGGAATATTCCAGCAACAGGATATAAAAGATTTAAAAAAGGTAGAAAAGAGACAAGATACAAAGATAAAAAAAGATTAAGTGCCAGTGCCAAGAGACAAAGAATGCAGCAGCTATTCAATAGACCAATAGCAGCTGGTACAAATGAGCCCTTGTGTATATTTTTTTCGGGAACAGTAAGATACGTTGGGAAGGAGAGCCAAGAATAGATATAGAATTAGAATTTTAAAATGAAAAAAAATGTTTTTTTTTGTCGCCTCACTCTACACAGATTCTCTCAGAGTCCCTTACTGCACAGACTCTGGCTGTACAATTGTGACGCCTCTGGCGGGGGTATTTTGGCTTCAAAACCTTAGCTGCCATTGAGACTATTTCTCTCCAAAGATGAAAAAAGTGGTAATAGTGTAGGGGAAAAAATGTGTGCAAATAACCAAAACGTCTCTGCAATATTATAAGAAACAGGTAATGTATTTCTGGCATAGTCTGCAAAAAAACAAAAACAAAGTGACACCTGTGGAGCTTAATGTGCCGTGCTTAACATCGAGGTGATGCTGTATTAGCTCCACTATAGCAGAGGGATTAAAGAGATAAGTGTAGTTTTTTTAGTTGGGGAAGGAAAGGGGGTTCAGGTCTACCAAGAACGAGAGTCGACAGGATCACCACCAAGTACTACATCACAGCACAGCAGCGAAAGTAAGGCTTTAAATGCAAAACAGCAGCAACATGGCATTAAGTCCACAGAAGACGAAGGAGGCTTCAGTCAGTGACTGTTTAATAATAACTAATCACTGTAGAGTAAATAAGGCATTGTAAGTAAGTATATCAGGTTTAAACACTAAAATACCATCAGGAGTACAAGAGATTACGCACTAAAAAGATGCACATTTTCTATAATAACTGCTCAAAACAGCCATGCAGAGATCCTGCAGCCTTTGACTACATTTGTTGTTTTGAAAAAGGGAAATACAAAGCTAATATATAGCTTCTGTTAAATGGAATATATCTGTAATGTTGGAATTTCAATAAGACTGTTGGTCTGACAGTCCTGGTCAGCTGTTCTGTCAAAAATGCTAAACATTACATCTCTAGTGTTGTGGAATACCAACTAAGTTGTAAGCAGATATATTCAGCCTTCACTCGTCATCCCTCTAGTGTTTTAGACATATCTAATAAGAAGGAGAAGCTAATATTTTTTCATATCTGTAATAAAAATGTAAAACACTAGGAGCCTCATCTTTTAAATAAGTGTCCTTAGATGATTGTCTGGGTTTCCAATGGAAGATCTCAAACATGAGCTTAAGTGGCTCCAAACAACGTCCTTGAGTATGTCAGCTGCCACTCCATCGCCACACTCAGATGCCACGGTGACTCTGTCTCCGTCAGAGAGGATTAGTGAGTCTGTCAAATACCTTTGATCAACAAACAGGCTTGAGAGGCACTCCACCCCACCCAAGTTAATTATCTTGAGTGAGCTACCAGACCAATGACAAAGGCAGAGTCAAAGACGGTCATCGCAACATCGCAAGGTTACAGCACCGAGTCACAGCGTAGTGCTTGGTAGTCGCTCACCTTTGATCTATAATTTTATAGCAGACACCTGGGTCTGAAGAAAGAAGTTTAAATTCTAGGGATGTACCGAAAGGAAAATTCTTGGAAACTGAAAATGAAGAAACCAAGACTGAAAACCGAAACACCAAAAGAAATTATTATTCCAATCATTAGTACAATGGCATAAATTAATATTGATGCTTCAAAGAATTATGCGGTCTTAAGAGATGACCTGGGAGTGCTTTAAATAAGGCAAAGATTTTTTTCTGCATCTCTTGTGATGGTTGTGACATTTTTCTGGACTCTCTGTCCACTACACGTAGTGTGCTCGTCTCTGTGTGCACTCTCACGTGTTTGTGTGTCTGTGTGTATCGGGGTGGAACTCTGTGGTCTGCGATACAGATCAGAGGAGAGTTGCGTACGTGTGAGCATCACGTCATTTAAGTAAGATAAATAACAATGCTCTTTAGTCTGTTAAATATAAGGACAATGTATTGACCTGATCTAGAGGTGTGCCCCTCATCTGGTCCAGAGCGACCAGTCCTTTTTTTCTGCGTCGTCTTCCAGACGAAAACTGACAATGCAATTTTGCTGCATTTTTGGCTGAAAATTTTCAGTGGCCGAAGTTTTGGTGCATCCCTAATAAATTTGTGGAATTTCATTCAGGATGACGTGGTAAAAGTTTCACGTCTTAGTTTTACTATGAAAATCTGACACTTTTAATATGAGCTACTTTGCGTTTAGGGCCAGCCTCAAGTGGACACTTGAGGAACTGCGATTCTTTGCACCTCAACATTGGCTTCATTTCTTGATACCAGAGGCGTGAGGCGAAGCTAAACTAGATGGACAACAGTCTGCTTAATGTGCAGTGATGGGCATATCCTGCCGCTCTTCCAGCTGAGATGAGAGGACAAGTTCTGACCTTTAGCCTCTGCATAAGCAACATCATCACAGGGAACAGAGGAGTCTTGTACACAGAAATAGATGCGTTGATGTGTGAATGTATGTGAACGCTTTTGTGAGACAAACAGCCTTGTTGTCAGAGGAAGTAGACAATCCTGTGATTCTTATTCATCACAAATGAGAGCATTGCTCACACTGAAAAACAGTGCAAGCATTGCTTTGCTGTTGAGTTCACAGAAGAGTACAGAGAGAACAGCATGTTGGGATGTACACTTTCAGAAAGAGTCCGGTAATGACCACAAAACAAACTGTGATGGAGGAAAGACAGATGAGGGAAATGGAGTGTAGCATGACCCCAGACTGTGTAAGTAAAGTTTGGGTGGTTATGTAAGTGAACAATTTGCTTTCACCTCACGCACTGTGGTGCTCTCAGATTTTCTTTATAGATATGAGCAGGCCACACTGTAATTTTTGGCTCTGTGGTAAACAGATTTTGTTTTCAACAAAAAAAAAACAAAGGTTTTCAAACCTCAGCTTGAGCAAAGAAATCTAAATGAAGGAGTCTGGATATCGGAGTTTAAACGGCCAGTGTTTTGGTTTTTTTTGCATGAAGTAAGTATTAGCTGTGTGTGTGTGGGGGGGGGGGGCAGTCACTACAATCTGGATGGTGAGAGGTACGAGATATCCTCTGATCTGAATAAAACTAAACATTTGATGACATTGAAAAAAGTGAAACAAATTGTCCAGCTCCTGAACATAGGTTTTACGTCCGTGATGGAGTGATTCCATCACCACACGCTGAGTATGCGCAACACACGTGTGCAGAAACACACCCTCATACTCACTTGTTCCATCTGACAGTACATAACCCAAAAACATCTCTCAGTTTCATTTTTCTCTGGTGCAAGCTCTACCAGGGGTGCACACCTGGGCAGCACTGCATTATTTTCTCATCATATATTCTCTCTCTCACACACACACACACACAAACACACACCTACAGGGTACACACCGGGCACAAATGTTTGGACAGACAAAGGATGGACGCCTGGAGTGCTTCTGTATATATAGTGCCTGGCCGAGTTCCCCTGGTCCCCTGAGTGATGTGATTGTTCGTTTTTGCTATTAACAATTTCTTTTCTGCTTTTTGTTCTGCTATGTGATTTATTTTTAATATGGAAATGTTCTTATAAATAAGAGGGACTGATGTTTAACATTACAGGTTGAAGTGAGTTCTTGAATGAATGTAAAACCATAGAAAGTGATTGTTAGTAATGTACCAGTTCCAGACCCAGAACTGTGCTGGTGTAAAAGAAACTTGAGTTTACTTTGGTTCTGCCCCTGCAATGTTCTTGCTGCTCACAAACAACAGAAACAATAACACAACCTTGCAAATGTTTATTTTTTGGGGAGCCCTCTTAATGTGGAAATTTTACAAAGTTGAATCACTGAAATAAGAAAGCTACACTAATATTATCTAAAAAACTGTTGTGTCTTGTGACAAGACTTAAAATGTCACAACAAAATCTTGCATTTGCGCTCTAGCTCTAGTTTGTCATGATGTTTTTATAATGTCTTTTCTATGAAAAAAAAAAAGAGCTGTGTGTAATGTTTGAGATCCTTTCTCTTTACACCTCATTGTTCAAAATTAACAAATAAAACAATTCCTAAATGCGACATTCAACTTCAGATCTTAAATTCACATCTAAAACATTCTTCCTGGAGTAAAAACATTATTTCTTCTTCAGAAAACTTATTTTTCTCCCAGCCCTGCTCACAAACATCCTTTGTGTTATGTGACATTTACAAACAGCCAGATCTGAGTTATGAAAACATATACAGTATAATACCAGATTTTTCTGAGGGTTTCCAATAACCTCAATACAATCACAACTTACATGAGAAAAAATCAAATAAGTATAATATTTTTGTGGGGGAAAAAACTGAAAAAGCCACAGGTGCTCTCATTTTAAAATCAATATGTCAAGCAGGAAAAATAAATGAAGAGAAGAGCGACTGATGTGAAAAACAGTGTGTTCTCTGCTTTTATGACAAGATTGTTTGCCTTTATGCATTTTGAAAAGGATCGTCCTTTCAAGTAATCATTATGCAAGCAAATCCCATTTTCCTGACTTAGATAGGCATGAGGTTCAGAGCAGGTGATGAGAGAAAATAAAATGATTGGCAGAAGAGGAGAGGGAGGCTGGTAGGAAAATGCATGTTGTCACATCGATGAACAAGCTGCAGCCTTTGAGGCCTGTTTGCTTTGACCCAGAGGAGTCTCAGCTGGAACAAAACAGGGGTGCCCACAATCCATCAGCTCTGCTTCAGTGTTGTATTTTGAGAGATAAACTAGCCTTAGTACATGCGTCTATTTAAACATCCACGAACAAATCCTGTTGTGCGTAAAGATGTGTGTTTTTTCAACTTTAAAGCGAAAAAAGAAACAAGCATTTGTGTAATGGTTTCACAAATTGTAAAACTTTCTGGAACATGGTTTCTCATCCAACCATGTCTGTATGCACTTCAGTGGGGGTATTAAAAATATTCTAAAAACCTGGCATATGCAGTTGGGATATTAAATTCAATGAACACCATCTATCTTGTCAAATGGTATCTTTGTCAAACACACCGTACGGAAAAAAAAGTGCTGACTTGCTTCCCCGGATAGTAATTTGAGGGTAAAACGTACAGCTATACCCACTTTTACACGTTTTGCAACAACATTCTGTAACTCCTAAGTGCTGTCACCAGTGCGAGGGCTGATACTGCAGGATAAGCTCAAAATGGAGTAACTCGCTGCATTGCCAGATAGACCTGCGAGAGCCCCTGAGGGCAAAAACGACAGCTTGGTCCCTATTAACCCTTCTGGTCCTCTGACTGTGCAGTACGCATAGTATTCCTGTAGTTCCATAGAGTTATATAGAAACTGGTCTTGGTTTTGCTCCAATGATTCAAGCAAAACACATTAAGTGTGTAAGTTAAAGTAATGATGTCTCATAGCCTAAAAATAGACTTTATTTACCTGCTTCTCAATTTATCATCGAGCAAAATGTATAATTTGTGTTCGGTGGGTGGAGTTCTGTTGGATACATGTGATGTCATGTAATTCAATGCTTGGAGAATATTATTTTAAACCAGTCAAATCATCAACATCAAGTGCTGGTTAACAAATTCAATACAGAAAGCAAACTAGCATTTTGATCTGAATATGCAGGCCTCCCTGCGTGTACATTTAAACCTCTGCAGATGATCCAGAATGCAGCAGTACATCGGGTCTTTAACCAGCCCAAAACAGCACACGTCACCCCGCTGATGATCCCTCTTCACTGGCTTCCAATTGCAGCTGAAATCAAATTAAAAGCTCTTCCTCTGGCTGTGACAAGAAGGGCTCCTGCCTACCTGGAGTCCCTCATCCAGGTCTAAGCTCCCTCCTGCCCTACACTCTGCCTGGTGCTCCCAGCCCAGCATGGCTCTAAATCTCTAGCCTGACTCTTCTTCTCTATTGCTGGCAAATGGTGGAATGAATTACCCAACTCAATACCATCCGCAGAGGCCCTTTCTACTTTAAAGAGATGTCTGAAGACTCACCAGTTCAGGGAACACTTGCGCACTTAGTCTGACCCTTCTCCTCTTTGTCCTCAGGGGTCAAATGCATCAGATGGTCTCAGACTGAGCTCTTAATAAATGAAAGCACTGAACACTGAATGCTGTTGAATGTTGAGCGATATTGCCAATTGAATTTTAGTTGTGGCTACATTATTTAGATGGAATACTATAAAAAAAAGGGGCACTTGATGGCAGAGTACCTGTGGCCCAACAAACTTGAAGCATTTCTTCGCACTACTAAGGTTTTTCCTTCCTTGTGGAGTCATGGAGCCTTTAAACTTCTATTTCTTTGCAGTAATACAGTAATTTAACTGTCTGATGCTGAATGCTTTACATATGTAAAAACTGCCAAACAAAGCAGAGTGCGTGTTCTAACGTGTGTTAAGGGGACAGGCTCTTTAAATTTTGCTTAACCAAATGGAGCAGTCATTCAATTCTCACTTGGCAAGTTATGACAGCTGTGATATTCATTGTGTTAACAAGCAGTTCCAATGTCTGCTGCACTTCTCACTGAGTCCTGACGTAGACTCTGTCATTTCTCTACGTCTGAGGAATCCTCCAGCCAAAATAATTTCACTCACTCACTAGCATGTGCATCTTTCATTTGGCTATGTGGGGGGTCTTCCAAGTGGCCCCATTAGCAGACCTTTAAATACTGTGTTTACTTTGGTTCTGACACATACGGAGGGGAAGCAACATTCCCCATGCTCTTGTCGCTCCATCTCATGCTGGATAAATTATTCACAAGTGATCACATTCCAGTCGTATAATTATCACTGTCCGACATCAACACCTCAGCAGTCTCTTAGCAACTGCTATTGGCGCATTTTCTACCTCCACAGCAGCAGTATTTTATATCTCGTTGAAACTGGGCTCATTATTTGTGGAATTATTAGATAATAACATAGGGATTGTCTGATATGCATTATACAAGCTGGACCTGGTAATCAAAGCTATTATATGATTTTAACACTTTTTTCTGATGTAGTTACAAAGATGTACTCTCTCATCCTGTGGAGTTACAAAATCTCATCTTTGGAAGGCCCTTCATGTGCGGTTTACACACACACAAAAGACAACACATTCATGTACACTGAGTTTAAATAAAAAAGAGTCTCTGGACTCTCCTCGTCTATTATTTATCCCTCTTTAAGAACGAGCCTGAGCTCTGTATGTCAGCATGGCTGGCAGACAAGCACCCCAGGCTCCAGGCTGAGGGAGTCAGCTTTGGTCTCAGTCAGCGAGCTGGTGGCTCAGATGGCTGTGTGGATTGCAGCCAAAACAAGCAGGAGGGATGTTCAGAGAGCTGAGCAGGGAAATATTTCGGGTTTGCTAAGGGGAGGATTCAGATCAGCCACTTTGCCGCTATGAGAATTTATCTTCTGGGTCCTTTGACAAGGCGAGAGACTAAACTCAGTGAAAGATTAAAGTAAAACTTACTTGTTTTTCACATTTGGATCCAAAAATTCATCTACAGGTTTTGTAACCTAAAACAGAATACATGCCTTTTAGGCATTCCTCAACTGTCACTGGAATGGGATCTAAATAACGGCCACACAACTATCCCATTCAGGTCTTATTAGTGTCAGAATAAATTGACTTTTGACATTATAGGTACAAAAAATGTAATTAGCCCATTCATCCTGCAATTAATTAATATGAAATAGCATCATAAATTCTTGGGGTTGATCAAAAGTGTTTTGGGAGACCTTTGACCATGGAAATGGAATCTGTTCATACCATAGACTGTACAAAATATAGACATCGTCTCTGCAACATCACCCATCTGTTCCTAATGCACTGAAATGAAGCCAATCATTGGACGGGGCGATACTGGATATGATTGGATAGAATATTATGCAGGCTTTGAGCTTCCTTTTTAACAGCTATCCAACTTTTTCCTGACTACCCATAGTTTATCGCCATTCAGGTTTTGCTCGTCCGGTTGAATGTTCTGCTTATGTCGCCATAGAACCACAAAGCTGATGATGTTAGCCTAGCTGTCTTAAAAGCAATCAAGCGACAAAATGAACAAAAATCAGGGGTGGAGTCATAGTGCAGATGTTTTAAAAAAAAAGTTTACACTAAGCCCTGTCTAGCATTTATGATTTCACGCGAGTTGTTTGGAACTAGTTGGCCGCCGGCGGTAACCAGAAGTCAATAACCGCTGGCAGAAGTCAACATCCATAGGCAAGGTGAATAGGGTGCATGTCAGTCACATGAGCTGAGCTGTGCCCCTGATTGGACAAAATCGTAATCCTATTATCTTCTAAACCACTGAGTAGGGCTGTCACTTTTTGTTCAAATATATACAAATACCCCCTGCGCTCGCTCCCCTGAACAGCCCGTCTTAATTTCTGATATTATTTGCCAGAAACACAAGTCTATCAACTCTATTGGGATCAAATGTGACTCTCTTTTTGTTTACAATATTACCTGCATGGTACACTTCATGCACAAGCACGAGGACATGATCGCCGTGACCGCTCCCCTCAACAGTTATTTTAAACAATAATGGGGGTGTCAGAGGGCTGTGTCGGACCAAAACAACTTAACATGAGCCAAAAAGTTACTAAAGTTGGAATCCTGTTCTCTGTGTCGCACTCTGCTGATTCTGATAAGACCACGCTGCATGTAAACAGACGCTTAATGGTGACGTAGGCGGGCCATGCATGTGTCCAAAGTCTGCTTATGTTGGAGTAGTGTCTGCAGCCGTACTGGCCAGGGGAGGAGCAGCGCAGCGGGGGGGGGGGGCAATCGTGCTGGAGTGAAGCAGCAGGTTGTTGTCTGCAGACAGAGGAGTTTCCTTCACATAGGCTTACATCTCCAGAATGCATTCAAAAAGATAAAAGATAATTAGAGTTCGAACATACACTTTTCACCTTATGTTCCAACAAATATTTGAAGCTTGAATACAAGGTGACAGCCCTACCGCTGAGATAGAAAAAAATATCACCTCTCATACAGTGTGTGCCAGTAGCAAAAAATATAGATTTTTACACCCAAGCTGTTTTTTGAACCAGGTTGTAAACTTGTCTTTAAATGCCGTAAGTCGTTTTCTTTGCTTGGTGTGTGTGACAGTGCAAAATGTGAATTCTTGTCGTTATTCTTGTCTGGTCTTAAGATTTCTGTTCTTGAGTGCAGGGCTTGAAATTACAACTACACAATGAATTTCAATGTATTCACATTCATGATGTGATAATGTGCTGTTGTAAAACCAGTTACATGCAAATGCATGTGTGTCTGTAAACATTACACCGTCTCCTCTGGTTGTTTGGAGTCTGGTTACACTCATCAGAAGCTATGACAGTGTGAGTCTGTGTGTGTGTGTGTGTGTGTGTGTGTGTGTGTGTGTGTGTGTGCAAGCATGCGCCCAGCACACAACTATCCAGACCAACACGGACCAGCATGTCAAGGAAGCTAATGCCAAATTGGTATCAGTGAGAAAAGAAAAACACTGCGTGACCAATTTGTATCAACACCTGAGAAAGCACAGAGAAAAGTACAAAGACAGCTCAAGGTCATAAAGGCCAAATGAAACCCCAGCAGAGCACAATTACTCATTTCTTTGTGAGTGTCAGGCCATATAACAAGACCCGACAGAGACGTAAAGAAACCAATGACTCCATGACAAACTATTAGAACGAGCACTGTAGAAGCTTAACTTTTGGGTCACTCATTATCCAAAGTTCACTTTATATTTGTATGTTTAAAGTGAGAAATTCATGTTTCAAAACTTTCATTAATCTCTGCATAACTAAGCAAGAAGACTCCTAAAAGAATTTATGAAACTGATCTTGAATTGTGTGCAATATAATTACCGCCATCGTCAAATCCAGCAGCAATTAGGGCTGAGTACCAAACTTCAAGTTCTTTTATGGCACTGGCTGAAATGCTGCGGTAGTACAGAGTATCTAATTATGCCTCGTTTTTCGGTGCCAAGTTTTGGTACACAAAGGGTTAATTACGTGATCAAGATTTGATAATGCCACCAGTGATTTCGCTGTAACATTACATGTAGTTGCGGGGCAGTGTTGCCAACTTAGCGACTCTGTCACTATATTTAGTTGTTATAAGACCCCTTTTTTTCAAGAAAGCGACAAATCTAGCGACTTTTCTGGAATTCGGGACTGAGTGAAAGCAATTTTTGATCTTCAGCTGCATGTATTGATCTTCAACCGCCGCATCTCAATGAGCAGCGGGCGCTCAGCCCCTCCCCTCTTACAGCAGTCCCTCCAAGCTGCAGCCAGAGCAGACGACTGCGTGCAAATGAATCAGGCTAATGTTTGTCTCTTTTAGGTCACTTTTGCCAGTCAAAAGCCCGGATAAAGGAGGAGTGTTTTTATTCTAACATAAAAAAACAAGAATCAACAAAAGAAAGTTCTTTTATAGTTATAAACATGCGTATTCAGTGTCTAACCTGTCACTTGTTTTTAACTGTTCCTTTCCTCCGGCAATTATTTATTCTTTTAACGTAAGAAAACTGCTCAGAGTGGAAAATTAGATGTAGATGAAAAATAAAACTCAAGATTTGTGCCATAGCATGTAATGAAATTTTCTTTATGTTAGAATTGATATAAAAGTTGGTATCAGAAAAAGTATCATTCAGGAACTGGTATCGAATTTTTGATTGATACCCAGCCCTAGCAACACTATTAAAAATATGTGACCGTGACCATTCCCAGATCAAAAATCAAATCAATCAAAGTTTTTAAAAATGAATAAAGCAAGATAAAAATCATATTTTTCAGGCTTTCTGTCTCAGTAAACAGGACCAGGATACTTCCTGCTCACACAGTATGACTATCTGACTTTCCAGGGAAGAATCTGCACAGACACCAAAATAGTAAGTTGGCCCCTCAAATTCAGGAACAGATAAAAAGTTTCCAGTAGTCAAAAAGAAAATTGCTCCTGAGATTCCTAGAATTAAAGTGATAACACTTTACAGCACATGTTGGTTTGTTCCCCACAGGGAAGCAGCGACTGGGTGGTGATGTGTTCTAAATTTAACAGCAATCTGTCTCCGGAGGAGGTCGCTTATCGCACCCAATGCCTTTTTGCACGGCTGTCACAGCGCAGATCTGTGTTCGACTGCAATCCTGAGAAAAAGCAACTTTCCTCACTTTCACCCCGTCCATCTATAATTAAGAGGAAATGTTCAAAACAGAGCTGAAGGTTCAATCAACACCACAGCCAATATCCGGTCTCCTTCACTCCTAACACAGGATATTAAAGCTGAAAGCCTGTACAGTTTGTGTTTTCCTGTCAGTATACCACAGAAACTTAGCCTTCATTTTCTTTGTCTGACATTTCATTGATCCCCTCACTCATGCACAATAGTGTGATAACGATTTATCTCTCTCTGGTTAGATTGTGCTTTAACAATCTGATGCTAAGCTGTATGAGTTGTGGAGTGATTTCGTGCTGAGCTTTTCAATCCTGGTCTTGTTTCCACAAACCAATGAGAGATTCTGACAGATTCTTTGGGCAGCAAAGCATTACAAATGCTGTTCAAACTCAAATCCCTTCACTGATTCCCTGCATATAGATGATTCTGAATTATGCATCAGAAAATTGTAACCTGCGGTGTCCTACTGTCTGTAGAAATACATATGGATTTGTTTAAATTAAAGGTTTAAAAACAAGAATAAATGCATACAGTCACAACAACACTGATTAAATGAGTTTAGAACCATTCCCAGACCCCCAAAACACACCTAACATGTTGTGATGTTTCAGAAATGAATCGTTTCACTTTCTTAAAGTAATCAACAAAGTTCCTGAACACTGGTCACAGAAATATACACTCAGTTTCAATGTAAACATGATGCAAAATGCTCTTTGATCCTTTCTGCCATTATGCAGCCAGCAGTGCGCGTCTGAGTGACGTGACTGAACGGCAACACTCACAGTCGAGTGGGGAGGAGGGGGCAAGGCGGAGTGTGCATGAGTGAAGTGAGTGAGAGGAGCGCATGGAGATAAGAGAAACTGAAACTTAAGTATCGACACTGTCACGCAAGTGTTAATCAATACTAATTGCAACGTTGGTATCGATATATCAATACTTTGGATCAATCCGCCCACCACTACACACCGGTATGATGGTTTATTGCTCTGACTTCTACTGTTGAAATACTATAAATGTTGCATCTACAATAAATTACTACAACAACAACTTACTGTATTTCCACACTGCAGATATATAAATGTACAGTAGAGTACTGGTGAAAGTGCTGCCAGTGAAATATTGTAGTTTTACATTTATACAGTAATATAAATTATATTAAAATAATTTACTGTATTTATTTTCACATTAAGGACCCTGTGAAATTACAGTAAATTACAGGCAGTAGTTTTGCCAATGAATTACTGCAATTTCACTGTAAAAAGTTTTCCAGTGTGGTTTTCCAAGGGCTTCTTTTACTGCGTGCTTAACTCATAGACTTAAAAAAATGGACATCATGTCCCCTCCAGTACAACTCAAAAACTCTACGGGCTGTGGTCAAACTTTAAAAAATTTAATACACCTCGTACAAATGTTTCTCACATCTGTATGCTGTGGTGATATGAAAATATTATTGGGCTGCATTGTGTTTAAGTCCTGTATTTTTCTGAAAAGTTGTTTTTTCATTAGTTAATACGCGTTAAAAACTGGGTTTTATGTCACATTTTATGATGATTGACAGCCATCGTTCTTGTGCTGTTTTTTTAAGAAGAGATTAGACTTTCAAAAGAAAAAGAAAAACTTTTCTCATCCAGCTCCATTCTGATTCTCCAACTGCGCAGACTCTGGCCATAATCTACAACCTACAATTTCATTTAGCAGACTCTTTTTTTCAAAGCGACGTATAACTGCACAATGGTGGCACCTCTGACGGGGATATTTTGGCTTCAGAATTGTACAATCATAAAATGCGGAGCCATGCTGTCCACTCTATGTAGCCTATGGCTTTGCAGCAGAGAGAGTTAAGTGATGTCAGAAACTCAAGGACATGGTGGTACAATAAGCTCCTTTATCACTAAATGGCACATTTTTGATGTGAAACTGGCACAATACATTGATCTAAGGCTAGGTAAGTGTCTGATAGAAACTGAAGGTGTTCTATTAGAACATGAAAATGGGTTTATCACTGGCACCCTTTTGTCTGTACAATGTGTTTCATTGGAAGCTGTCATATTTGTAGGTGATCCAGATGCTTTGAAATGGATGACTTTTAAATACATCCTTTGACTGCCCAAAAGAAAAAAGTCCATACATTACGAAACTAATTTGCTGTGGTAATATAAAATAATTTAAGGTTTCATCACACACATGAATTTTAATAAGCTAAATACATATTTTCAGGCCTGTCCAGGAAAACCCATCAGTAATGTACAGTTTGTAACACAAGTACAGCCAGATGGTGTTCTTCACAGTTTGCGTTTCTTACTGTGCATACTATCACATAATGTAAAGATTTCATTTGATCCATGGGCATTATGCATCACTAGAGTTTGTTACATAAGCTTTCAGATGGGTTTGTTACGCTCTGCACACTCCTGTTGACATTAAAGTTTCTCCATTTCTACAAGGAGGAGGAAACATCCTAAAGTTCACTTGAATGATTCCAAACATCAATTCAAGCCTTAACAGATGGGTTTGCCTTTTTTAGTGCCTTGTAAGATAATGAGACTTTGGGAAGAGGGTAGAAGGGGAGTCTTGTATTAATTTTGTTAAAAACAATGTTTGTTTTTTTCAATCCAGGTGTCTCTGTTTTCCATGCTGCTGTCCGTTTTAAAATCCTGGCGTCTCTCTCCCAAGATAACGTGTTTAGTACCTGGAATGAAAACCTGTCTGACAGGAGATTTGTCATGGATGTTGACCATGTACTGACGCTCCATCACTCCCGAGTCTCTGTGCGGGCGTTTGTGACCTACCAGACCCGGATCAGCCTGCTGTTTGGTAAAAAAATAAAAATAACCACTCTCGTCGAAACAAGTTGAAGGTTAGGACAGAAATCCAATAATAAATCCAAGCTAAGCCCTTGTATCCACATGCTGTTTTCTTCATTGACATTCCCTATGTGTCAATAGATCCACTCTTTGATAAAGCACACTTAGTGGTGCTGACACTTGCAGAGCTTTTACAGCAAATGTCAGAAACGGCTGGTTTCATTGACAAACCTTTGGTCCCCACATTCAAGTTGACGCCAACAACAATGATTCTTTCATTAACAAAAGACCATGACGTGCTGAGTCAGAGAGGAAATCTGAATGGCAAAGCTGTTGGAGATTTGTTGAGTTTCTGTTCTGTGTTACTTTCAACTAATTCTCTGCAAGTACAAGAAGCAGACAGGACTTGCTCCTGACAGGTACAAAGGAGGCTTAACAGAGTTTTCCTTTCAACACGTTGATATCAGTAAATGAGTGTTTGGCAGATTGTGCCATTCTGACAATGAAATTTATGCAGTGTGTGAGATCACTGTGTGTGCCGTGATGAACACAGCGTACAAGCACGACTGGTAATACATGTAAATTATATTGTGCTCATGATTAATTATTTATCACTACAAGGCTTCTGACGTAAAATAATGATTGAAAGTGATATGACACTGGTTAGTGTTTCAGGGCAATGGATTCTTAGCTGCCTGTTGGGGTCAAGTTAACACTATAACTCACATACCTGCCAACATTTCACTTTGACAAAGCAGGAGAATTGATGTTTGGATTTTTTTTACTCATTGTGTTCTCAGTTGTCTCTGCAATAATAAGTCCTACACCTCTATGAGTTCAGGCAAAATTCACAGGAGAACATAGCAGTTTCCCACTCAGTGATGAGACAAAGGAGAGGTTTTCAGAGTTCTTCTAAACCATACAGTGACTCAGAGGCCCCGTTTATATGACAACGCTTCACAGCGTTTCACTTGAAAACGTAAAAAACACAGAGAAAAAAATATACGGAAACGCTGAGGGACTGAAAATGCTGTAGTATGCATATCAGGCCTGTAGGTGGCGATATAACTGTATAGTCTTTTGGTAGTCTGCCACCGAAGAAGAAGTGGGCTGATTATCTGGCGTATATATTAAATGCGTCTTATCTGAGTGCAAAAGTGGAGCAACAGATGCACATTTTGTTGAAAGGCAGTCAACAGATTAAGCAGCACAAGCACAACCCGGTAAGTCCGCCATTGAACCGTTATTGTTGTCCAGTTCGCGCATGGGAGTTGAAAGTTCCCACAACGAAAATGGAATGCGCACTCGCAAAGGGACGTATGACGTCACTGTTTTCCCTGAAACGCCTGCTCACTGTTTCAGAAAAATTCCACTCTGGAGGGTGTTTTAAAAAAGTTGCGTTTTAGGTCGACTGAAACGTTTCTGGAAACTCAAAACTTTTGCATTTTGCCCTAATACCATTGTGGTGTAAATGGCCCCAGAGAGTGTCAACAATATTTCAGCGGGGGATATACTGGAAGCACCATATGGCTCTGTGATGTACAGTGTATCCATCTGTTTATAGGGAGCAATATACACTGGAAATCAAGAAGCAAAGAACAGCTGTACACCCACTGAGTCAAGTATTAATCACGCCGGAGGGGACTGCGGGACTCTTTGAGTGTGTGGGGGAAAAAGCAATTAAGTAAGAATTCAAAAATATTATTTACATTCATAATAAAAAAAAGGTGTACTGTGAGGAAAAACAATAAGGACAACTGGGGTCCTGAATACTGATGCAGTCCTAAGACCTTGTGGCCCCTGAGGAGACTCATCTAGTTGCCATCAGAGGACTACATGTGATTATGTCCTTCAAATTTGATTTGTTCAGAAAGAGGGATGACTTGCAGTTCTTATGGCTCTAATTATGTTTCACCAGGGCGACCACAGCAGCATTAGAGTTATGGTCTTCTCCTTGGTATATTAAACATTCTGCTTCAATATGAATTATGCACATAATATAAATGTTAAAGTGGATTAAGTGCCAAGATTAACACAAATTGAATCAAGTGGAAAAATGCTGTGCAGAGTGAAACATTTGTGATCCTTACCTCAGATTCACAACCTGAAGAAACAACCAAAGAATATGAGATAAAGCGTAATGGATGCTTTGTCTTCAAAGCCCTGTGAAGGATGTTCTTTTCTCATGACTCTAAAAGCCTTTTAAAGGGAGAGTGGACCTAATGATACCTAGTAAATTAAGTTATCCATGAATTAAAGAGAATGTCGCTCACATAACACATATTTTTTCATGAGTGAAATCAGAGAATCTTTTCTTGAAAAAAATATTTGCAGACCAAAAGAGCTTTTGCTGTTTTCAATTATTTTGAAGGCTTTTGTTAAAGAATGACACCTGAGGCATGACTGTTGTTTTTGTTGCAGTACCTTTCCATTTCATAAGAAGCTGTTTTTAAACAAACATTTAGCACTTCCCCCATCCATCAATCCGCCCATCCATCCATCCATCTTCCACCGCTTATCTGAATCTGGGTCACAAGGGCAGCAATGTTATCAGCGAAGACCAATGACCTCTGTCACTGGCCACTTCCACCAACTACTCTGGGGGATACTGAGGCATTCACAGACCAGCCAAGAGATATAACCTCTCCATCGTGTCCTGGGTCTACTCCCAGATGGACATGACATGCATATGCTTCTGCAGGGAGACATTCGGGAGGCATCCTCACCAGATACCCGAATCACCTCATCTGGCTCCTCTCAATGTGGGGGAGCAGCGGCTATACTCGGAGCCTCTTCCGGATGTCTGAGCTCTGAACCTTATCTCTAAGGCTGAGTCAAGACACCCTGCAGAGAAAGCTTATTTCAGCCACTTGTATTTGCAGCCTTGTTCTTTCGGTCACTACCAACAGCTTGTGGCAATAGGTGAGGGTTGAAACATAGATTGACCAATAAAGTGAGAGCTTTGCCTTCAGGCACATTTTTCCCTCACTTCCTGATTCTCATTATTCTTACTAGAGATATGAGAGTCAACTGAAATCATCACCTTCACTAGTTGGTACCAGAATTCCTAGTTGACTGACCCATGGGGTGGCCTGCGAACAGTATGTTTTGACTTAGATTTGAACAGAACCTTGGAGATTCTGCAAGGTGCTTCAAATCTTCGTACTGAAATATCAACACTGTAGTGCAGACTCTCAACTTTTGATAACACTCATTAACCACGACAATTATGTATTACAGAATAAAAAACAGAAATTGGAACACGTTCATACCGTGTCACGCTTGGTGGAGAGACAATAGATCGAGCTGGTCAGTTTGTCAAATGAAAAGTCAACCAGATAGGGAGAGTCTGCACTACAATGCTGACACTGTAGTATTGAGATTTTAAACACCTTGCAGAATATTCCTGCCCTTGCCAGTGGTCATGAACTATGGGTTCTGACCAAAGAGTTAGACCGTGGACGCAAGAGGTCAAAATGAGTTTCCTTCGACTTAGAGAAGGCCAGGAGCTTGGACATCCAGAGGAGGCTCAGAGTCAAGCTATTGTCTCCCATCAGAGGTGTTCCAGGCATATCCAAAAGAAAGGAGGTCCAAGACCTCTCTGGAGGGACTATATGTCCCCCCTGCTCTGGGAGCACCTTAGGATCCTCTGCATTTGCTGTCTCCTGCCATCTGATCCCAGATAAGAAAATGAATTCATAGATGGATCGATCTAGAAAAGGGAGGTAAAGTTGTACATTGGCTGTACATCACCAAAATAACAACATGTTCTGTGCCACTAATTAAGAACTCGTGCTTGCAGCGCTCAAGCCTGTTTATTGAAAACAAAAATACGTCCTTTGCCAAGTCTGTTAGTCTGTTAGTAACTGAGAATTTAACAGTCTCTGCAGGCTCTCAGGGTGGCAGGAACAGAGAAAGCACAGGGACATCACGTCCCTGAGTACAGCTTTCTTTCCCATCACTAATGAAGTTCATTTACATTTGAAATGTCGCTCTATTTAAGTTTACTGATGATGCGAAGCTCTCATTCTCCATTCTCCTGTCTTTTTGCAGAAGCTCACACAAGCTCCCTTAACATCTGCATCACAATGGATGAACATTCAAACGAACTGCATTAGGATAAAAATGTTCATAATAAAGCTGTTTTAACATGGCCAATGTTGATTATGTAGACTGTGAATTATCTCAAACGTTTACATGATTAACCCTTAGCTCGCTGAATTTAAATTCCCCCACCTTTTCCCCAGTACTGAATCTATTTTATAAATTATCGCTTCTGAAATCATTCAACATGAGATGAGATCTTCACAGAGATGCCCTGGGAGTGCTTTAAAAAATTTTCTTTCTCCATCTCTTGTGATGGTTGTGACAATTTTTCTGGACTCTCTGTCCTACACATAGTGTGCTGCTGTACGCAATACAGAGAGCAGAGGAGAGTTGTAAACGCTTAACCATTCCGTCATATAAATAAGATAAATAACATGAGGCCGTTTAGTCTGTTAAATAAAAGAACAGGGTATGGATCTGATCTATGAGAGAGGTATGCCCCTCATCTGGTTCAGAGCGACGAGTCCTTTTTCCTGCACTCTGCTCTCCCTCTCCAAGTGGGTTTTCCACAGTCATCATGGCCTGGTTCATTCCTTGTGCGCACATCACGCGCTTTACAAATCATTATCTCAGATATACTAAAATAGTCAGCCCTTATTCAGACAAGAGTGTGCCGGCCATGGTTTTAGCTTGTGCCATCACAACATGCCGTTTCAGTAATAAAACTCTTTTGGCCAAAAATTGAAAATGTACTTTTTGGCAATTTGATGGCCGAAATTTCAGTGAATCCCTAACAAAACACGAACATTCTCGGTCTCAGCATTGGTGGAAATGAGAGGGCTGATGAGTATTCTCGATTATAGCATGCTATGGGTTAAGATACTGCAAGGTTTGAATGACAACATCATCACTCATACTCTGCCTTCAGTAAAATTTGTCTCAACTACTTCACTCCTGATACCTTGGACTTGAGCTAGTTAAGGGCATCATACTTCCATTCTCATTCTTTTGACACCCTCGTGTTCCTTAGAAATCATGTGATGATAAATTGGCTCAAGCAACACCAGGGCCCATTTTTAGCAGTCTCTAACAAGTGGTGAGAAGAGTACAGATGAGACACAGCGTGAGGGCCGTGACACCGCAGAGTCAGGAGCGCCTTAATAAACTTCCACCTGATGTCCAAACCTCAAATCCTGATGCTCGTTAAAACTTTCCAGATGAGCCCCAAGAAAAAACAGCATTTGTCAAACTTCATACTTTCTGTCCCTCATTTATTACAGTTTCAGAACACTGTCTGCATCCAATCACTTACAAGAGGCCTAAATATTACACAGATCTCACAGAGTGACCATTTCATAGCAGATTTACATGAACATGTTTATGTTCTCTTGCATTTAACAGAAATATAGTCAAATTTTGCTTTGACAGAGTGAACTTACCACACTCTCCAAACAGTTCATTGTTCACGCTGCTCTAAAATAAAGTCTGAACATTACAGCTTTGACTTTTCTGAAAATTCTTTCATATAAGTGGCATAAATCTTTCTAATGGAGCATTTTTACTTTGACATTATAACTGGAACTCCAACTGTGAGCAGTCTTTCCTTGTTAGTCTGCCAATTCAAAATCAATAAATACCCCATTTTTTTTAACTATGCTGCATTTATTTCAGGCCATATTCAACACAAGTTATTCCACCCACCCCTTTGAAAACACAGTCCCATAAATATATTAAAGGGAGAACTGTCTCTTTGGAAGCCTCTTGTAAATAATGGGCACCAAAAATCAAAAATTACTGATCTGAGTGTTTTTTCTTTGTCTCTCAAACAGAGAAAGGTTGCTCACTTCCTCTAACTGGTTGCTTTTACCAGGCTTGGACCTGCCTTGCCTGTACTTAAAAGAGTTTTTTTAAAGGGGTTATAAGGTAGACTGGTGTAACTCACTGCCTCTAGTACATGCTTTTCCTAATATCGGGTTCATTTAAAGAGGTCAAAATACCCTGGAGGAGCTGAAAGCTAAGGAGTTATTTCTCTTTCTCACCGTCTATGACTCCAGTGTATCATTCATTGAGACTCTGGGTACAAAATGTCTCTTGAAAATATTTTCACAATCTGTGAAACGACAACGTGTACAATTTGCTAATCAAAAGCATGTAGCCTGGTTGCGTCTCAACGGGCTTTACGGAGGATTACGTCGTATTGCACCATTGAACAAGGTTGTGCAGATGAGGAGGGGGTCAGCATTTGGTCAAATTGTAATTTCAGACCAAATCAACTTTCTTTGTGGAGTTTGCTGATGATTAAAGTGACTGCTTAGACCTACGTGTTAAAACTGCACTCTATCCAAGTTTGGCCTCAGAGCAGGCAATAATCTTGTCAAAGAAATCCAATTAAAAGCATCTGGATCCTGAGGAAACAAGGTAGACTGGTACCTTTTAAAAAGCCATTTCTAAGAGCCGCAGGCTACCAGGGGCTACCAGAGTTCTCTGCTCCTGTAATCAGAAGGAGTCGGGGTTCCCTTTTTTAACAACTGATACACCGCCGCGTTTATTAGGAAACATGCAAGCCATCAGCAGACACTGACTCTACATCTTAAATTAAAAGATGTGAAATTCAAGCTTATAATAATACTAAGTGATGCAAAACATTAGCAGCTGTAGCTTTCTGATTTTAGTCCACCTTATTTTTTCACGAGCTATTTGATCTCATTTCTGGAGGCCTTGATTAAAGATGATCAATCTGACGAAGCTTGAATTAGTCATAAGAATAAAAGTTTAACAGGGAATATGTCAGTCCTGATAACTTACATGATCAACAGTAGAGCCCAGCAAAGGAAGGACCAGATTTAGGTCGACTCAAATTAGCTGGTGCTGATCAATTACTAAAGACATCTTTATTGGCGCAGGCACTGAGAATTATACTATCACGACTATCCCAGTTACATCGCTGTTGTAATTTGTGGATATCAAATGTCAGCCAGATGAGCTCATTAAAAGATCAGCCTTGTTGTAATACAGTGATTAATTAAAATCAAAGGATGATCATATCATGTGGAGTCTAAATATTACAAGTCTCATGACCATCCATCATTTTACAACATCAACAAATGACTGCATGCAATGTTTATGCAGATTCCTTTTTGTTTTTAAAAGGTTGCTTATGCACATTTGAACAGACACAGCTGTGGTCTTTTTTTTTTAATAATCTTCTATTTGTGGCTCAATCTAAGACAAAATCCACTGAGCAACAACAATTCAGTTGCAAAAAAACATAGATGTTTGTATTGTATTTTTTACTGATGCCTAAATACCAGTAGGGGAGAACAGGGTTAGTTGTCGCACGGGTTGGTTGTCACAATCATTATATCTTGCCACCATTGGGCACTGTCTCTCAAATTGCAGTATGGAAATTTACTGAATTGGGATCCGAGCTCACCTTCATAGTCTTCTCTGGAGTAAGGCAGCTGAAGTTAAGGTGAGAGGACCTTTTGTGTTTTTCTTGTTAAATGTAAATTGTAAATATCCAGTTCCTTAATATTTTTTCTTCAAGGTTTTCACACAACAGGTTTATAACACAACAACTGTTTCCCTTAAAAATGTGAAGGGAAAGCTATAGTTTAGATTGTTGTTAGCTAGCTAACTAGTTGTTGTACAGTTGTTAGCCTTGATGCTAGCAAGAGATTCCAGTTGGGGTTGGTTGTCAAATAAATATGTTCATGTTATATATTGTAGGCTGGTCTGAAGATGTTTTCCCTGTTCATGCTACTAATTTTTTAAGTTGCATTTAGTTATTTATTTGTCAATGAAATTAAACTTTCAAATTTAAATCTGCCGTCCTGTCTTTTTTAAATGATTTTTCCCACTGCAGTAACATTATTAGAGGGATACAAATTTCAAGCCAACACCTTAAGCTTCAAATTAATCTGTTAATGACTATTGGAAGATTTTTTGATGATGAGTAATTCACACCAGAGTAGAAAGTGTGACAACTAACCCTGTTCTCCTCTATTCTTGAACAAAAACAGATAAGCAGTGGCATCTTAAGAATTAGTGGTCCTGCAGTAGAGTGTGTACAGAACTATTACAGATGAGACATTGACCTTTGAGGATCATGTTGATGCAGTTTGTTTAAAAAAAAAAAAAAAAAAAAAAAAAGCCAACAAGCACTTTAATTTTTGCTTCTTTCTTTTGATATTGACAAGACTTTTATGAATATGTTTACCTGTTGATCTGAATCGGATCTTTACCCTTGTTGGATGACGTGGTTCATTTAACCACAGGAACAAAAACAAACTATAACATACAGACACAACTAAAGCTGCAACAATCAATCAAATAATCGATTATTAATTGATTACTAAATTAATCGTCAACTATTTTTATAATTGTCATTTCAGCTTCATAAATGTGAATATTTTTTGATTCCTTCAATTCTCTGCGACTGTCCAGAATATCTTTTGTTTGCAAACAAGACATCTGATGATGTCATCTTGGATTCCAAGAAACATTGACATTTTTCACCATTTTCTAACAACTTTGGTCCAAACAACTACTCGATTAATTGAGAGAATAATCGTTAGTTGCAGCCCTACGACTGAGCTTTCTCGCCTCTATAAGTGAAGGATTTTAACTAGGGCTAAGCCAGTCCGAGGAGCCATCCTCTCACAAAAACCTCTAGTTACGTTCAGCTGTTGGTAAAAACCTGACAGAACAAGGGACAAAAAGATTCATAAGATCATTTCTAACTGTTGCCTTTGTCTTGAATGAATGGTGCTCGGATGCTCAGAAATACTACTTTCACTTTAAAGTTTTACACTGGTGGGTTTTTACTTTTACATAACCACGTAATTTTTTTTTATTATTTTGTTATTTATTTATTATTTATTTATTTATTTTTTTTTTCAATTTTATGTATATATGTTTTGATTTTCCTTATCGATGATACCGTGTCCATTTATTTATATTTTTTTTGTTTTTTGTGCTTGTCCCCTTGGGTGGGAGGTGGGGTGGTTTGTTGTAACTTGTAACTTCTTGTAACTTCTTTATTTAAAAGGGGACAGTGCAATTTCATAAAACACAGGATTACACAAGGTTAAAAGAGCCAGAATTAGCCAGAAGGCTAGTTTTCATCTGTGGTCCCCTGGCCATGATGTAAAACAGGCAATAAAATTACTTTTAAAAAAAAAAAAAGGAAAAGGAAAAGAAACGAAGAACAGAGAAAGAGAAAAAAAAACAGAAAAAAATGCTGTTCATTTTTGTATTTCTGTAAAAATGCTATTATATTTTGAATGTGAAAATCAAATAATAAAGTGGGAAAAAAGATGTAATGTTGATGTTCCAGCTGGCAGACCATTTTGACTACATGTCATAAATTGATTGCAGAGAGTAACTGTGGGCAAAAGAAAAGACTGATGATGAACAGATAATTACTTTGGTCCGTCAGCTTCAAATTCCCACCTATAGCACTGTTCTTCTTCTTGGCGACATGCACATGTTTATTCTCAAAATGTGTTAGCTTGCTATAGCAGGGTATTAAGTTTTTAACTTGCAATAATCACACTTTTAGGTAAACTTGAGTGTCTGTGATACAGAAACGCATGCATAATGAGCACTTACTGCACAGGTAAACATACTGATCATCTTTAAAGTTTAGGGCTTTAATGTTCCAAAGTATGATAGACTATCTTTTTACAGCACCTTATAATTAGTGGGAGGAGAAAAAGAGCACAGAAAGAGAGAATAAAGAGGGGAATCCAATCACCTGAAAGCCTGAAGGCTTTTCAGTAATAGAGGCTGAAACACAATCACGGTGCAGCAAGATGTCAGGGTGTCACAGGAGGCAACTAATTGGGGGCAACCTCTCGTACATCCGAAGTGATTAAGAGGAAGACGGTATCAGAGGGTTTGGATCGAGTTTAATTGGGTGTGTGGAATAATTTTATAACTTTTGAGGTTTCTGTTCATTCCTGTGATCTGTGCATTTCTGGTTATCTACCAAGGATAATGGGCTAACTCTTCTGGTCGTGTCTGAGGAAAGAGGAAGGGTCGGTGATATAAGAAGGATGTCTGTAATTGGCCACAAATCAAAGCGCCTCTCTTAGATTTGCACCTGCTTTATTTTTTTTCCAACAGAGCCAGCTGTGATGTCTCATTCTTTGAAGGGAGGCCTGGTTTTCCATTTGGAGCATCAAGTTGCAGGTAGATTTGTGATAAATGAGATCAAAACAAAAACGCCTGCAGATTACAAATTAGCATGGTAAATAAAGATCTAAGGAACATAATTAAAATTACTTTTGTTTACTCCAATCTTGAAAGTGTCTTTATTTGTAACAGAATCCAGGCTTATTATTATTTTCATCTTTTACCAGTGGCGGATAAAAACTTAGAGCATTGAGCATGGTGGTGTACGGAGGTGTTGCTCATACTTCAGAGGGCACCGTAAGCCCCAGCAGTGACATTTTACTATTCAACTACTATCCTCCTCAGGTGTGTAGCTGTCTGAATTTGTTCTACAGCTTGTACAGAGCATAGGAGGAATTACTGTCTATGACGTTACGGTGTCTTCCTCCTCCACAACTGTCAAACATGTAAAGAAAAACCAATTCACAGGAAAAGGAAGACTCTCACACGTTGCCTAAAAGAACTGAGAGACAGAGAAACTGAGAGGATACGCTGGTTTCCATAGCAATTGTCGGCACTGTCACATGGTTACCTAGGAACTAGTCCTCTGATGCTGTGCAATTAGTTTATGATCGAGACTCCGGCTGTCGCTCCTGTACAACAAAGCCATATCTTGACGTTTCTGAGTGATGAACTGAGGGTGAAATCTTAAACTTGGTCAAAAAAAGTCGAATGTGCCATAAAGAACAAAAGACGCTCCCCATTTCCTCTGACCTCACGTCATTTGTCAGAGCACCATAATTAAGACGCAAAAACCACTGGGGTCATATGCAGGCCAACAGGACCACACAGGCAACATCAACCCCGGACTGATCAATGCTCAAAGACTGAGTGCTGCAGACGGCTCATCACCGGTCATACTGAATACAGATTAAATGCAAACGCCGACTCTTAAGTCATTTATGTAAACATGAAGCACTCTTCAAAGCCTCAGATTCACCTTTGATTTAGACAACTGAACGCACTGTCTGTCTCTGTCTCAAAGCATGATCCATCTTGTTTCAATTATGTGTTTATCAAAGACAAAACCACATTACAAAATACAAAAGACTTTGATTATTTACAAATATTCAACTAAACCCAGTGTCCGATTGGAATCCTCTGCTGCTTATTTTATTGTAACAGAATTATTACACCGGCAAGGTAAAAATCATAGTGAATGAGTGTTAATATAAAGGTCAAATAAAGATTTAAAAACAGAGCTGAAGAATTTTTTCCCCTTTTTTATTGAACGATACGCTTTAACTGGAAGCAGCAAAGTCTGGCAGCTCTCAACACTAACTCTGTCTTTGCTATGTATTTTTATATTTTCATCTTATTTTTAATGGATATGTTTTCGGGGAGAAGAGTTTATTCAACAGAGGAGCTGCTTGCATTAAAATGGAGCAAATCTGGAGGATATCAGCCCAATTCCGACTGAGACAAATAAGCTTTTTAGGGTTTCATCAGTCATCATGGGAAATGTCAACTCTCTACAAAAGTGATGAGCTGGAGATATTGGTGAAAACCTGGAAAGATAGTGAAGATATTGGAATATATAAGATCTGGATCTACCAGGCTTCACTCAGGGATGCCTACAGAGCTGCTGCCTTGTTAAAATCGGGCAGGTCAGATCGCGGCCTGGTTTTCCTGCAGATCTGTTGTGGACCCTGTGTGCAGCCTGGAACTACCCTCACAGTCAGGAGATGGACACTTGAGGCTGGTGAGGCTCTACAGAACTGCTCTGAGTGCACCGATTGGAGTGCACTGTTGGAAACAGATGAGAGCAGCATAGACATTGACAGACTTGTTTCATGTTTGTTTTATGTCATTTTTATAATTTCATCTGCCTGAGTGTCCCTTTGGGGATTGATAGAGTACATTCTGTTCTATTCTATTCTATACTTGACATCTTCTGCCATCATTAGACAGAGGACAGAGCAGAAAACCGGTACAGAGAGCAGGATATTTGGGAAAAGGGTCACAGGCCATAATTGAACCTTGGTGACCAGCTCTAAAACCCCAATATCAACACTTAGAATGCACAACGACTGGCACCCCATGAGTAATAATCTTTAACTGGCTTCTTATTATTAATATTTTGTTACTTAAGGCCATTTTTGAAACCTTTAACATTGAACAATTTGATTTTTTTTAACTTAGAATGGATCGCTCAGCAGAATAATTTGTTTAGAACTGGCACGTTATTAACGGGCACAACCCACAAGCTCGGCTCTGTAGCTCCTCCCACAGATGGATGCATGTTCTTCACAAATGTGGAAGCATTTAAAGGAAGAAAAAAACAGACTTTAGTACAGTGCAAGATTTATTTTCAAGAAGCGATATTCCAACAAAGAAATAATCCCCCAAACACAGATCACCTTACTTTTTGTGCTTTCTTGACTCACTGCTCTCACGCCAAATGATGCTGGAGAATTTGGGAAAGATGTTCAGGCTTCTCACCACTAGGTGACAGCAGTGCATCTTTGATAGACAAGGGCGTACCAGGTTTACCCTCAGTTTATTTTTGTCCGAAAACAGAAAGATCCAGACATTGCTCTAACATGATAAGATGGATCATAGATGGCTTCAGTAACAGCATACAGCTTTGGTAGATTTCAGGCAATCTGTGGATCTTTGTAGACTTTATTAAACTGTGCCCACCTCTTTTCATACCATTAAAACCACAAGTTTAAATATAAGAAAAAGGATCAAATTCAAAATGATACAGAATATTTCTACTGTTACTGTCTAACACATGAACTTCCTGTTTAACCAGGTGGGCACAGACAAGCAGGACAATGTTAAAATTTTTAATTACACTAAAAAGGGCCCTAAAACTCAAAGCCAACATACAAGTCCACCAACGGTGCTGTCTCATTTCATGAGGATAATGTATGACACTGAACAATCAAATGTCACATTACTTTGATATAAATGATTAAGTGTGCCAGCAACAGAAAATATCTGATAAACTACAGCTGAAACTACAAATCCCTCAACCCAATAAAGATGTTCTGTAAATTTGTGCAGCAACTTTTAAGGTTAATTTTAATTTTAAGAAATTAAGATCAGTACCACAGCTACACTAACAGGTACAGTATAAAAACAGTGCTTGAAGCATGCTTGTTCATAGCATGGATGTCAGAGAGAGATTCCAGGATGACTAGATGACTGGAGATGTTGAGCTCATCTGCCTAATGAGAAGCCTGCCTTGATTACCCCTCCACCTCAGAGACTGTCTAAAAGCAACCCTTCTTCTAATCAGGGTTCACTGCAATTACGACTCTCACCAGGGTGGTTCAACATCACTGCACAAATGCTGCTTTCACTTTGGAAAATGAAACTCAACCACAGAAGGCTATTTAGCTCGTCTCTGATTGAGGAAGATCGGGCAATAGTATAAAAGTCTGGATTCAATCAACACCATGTTAAATTATCTCTTTGAAATGTTGATCACACAGTGAGCTGATAAACGGCTGGCAGCAAACAGTGTCTTCCTGTATCCCAGTCTGTTTTCTGCACACACTTCACACTAAACCTGCAATACGTTGCCTGGTGTCAAAGCGCCCTCTGCTGTTTTAGCAAGGACACTGCGCCATGATTATAAACAGAATACACATTGTTTTTTTAAGGTTTTGATTGAAAATATACACATTACATTAATTGATTTTTAGAATGTGCAAAATGTTCAAGGGTATTGAAGATGGCAGCTGATAAAACTTGATACTTTTTTAAAATGCTTTTTCACCATTTCATAGAACATACAAAAGTCTTGTAAATACAGTAGATCACATGTTTTATTTTTAATATCATATATCTGTCGTACTGGTACTATTTTACCGTTAAAAAACGTGAAACTTGGACAGGAAACTCAACACAAACTTAGAATCTATCTATATATTGCATATAAACGTGATACAAAAAGAGAATGCCAGATCAAAAAAAAGGATTGGATGCACTTTTTTAACATGACCGGTTTTGAATTTAGTTTACTTTTCACATGGTAATCAGTCTCCTAAGAGACCGCCAAAAATTGCCATAGCCGACTATATTTCAAGTCGTCAAGGCGGGGTATTGGGTCAAGTTTTCAACTAGCAATAATCGCGCCTCGGTTAAACCTCATAGGCTACGATACTGCCACTGCGCAAGGCTGAGGTCCAAACCGGCCGAGCAAGGGACCACACCTGGGTCTCCTCACCCTTTACTTCTGGTTGCTATATGAATACTGGTTCATGACTTGTGAGACAAACTCACAAAATTAAATCGAATGGGTCAGAAAGAACAAGAATATGAAACCAAAAGTACGTTATAACGCCATCGTTATTGAACAAAAAAAAAAAAGTTTAATGCTGATATGTTGCAGACAGGCTGTTAATCCGAACAGGGGGGTGGGGGGGGAATAAATGTTGAATACAGACAACAGATGATTCGATACGTTTTCTTTTATGACATCTCGTTCTTTTTATTTTTTATCATGATACAAAAAATTGAGGCATATCTCTTGCAATCATGTTATTTGTTATGAATGTTGTCAATCGATGGAATGTATCCACAATGTCACCCACAACTATCTTAGTATGATTTTTTATATTTGACATATGATCAGACTCCTTGGAGTCCGTCAAAAATTGCCATTGCCGACTATATTTCAAGTCGTCAAGGCGGGGTATTGGGTAAAGTTTTCAACTAGCAATAATCGCGCCTCGGATAAACCTCATAGGCTACGATACTGCCACTGCGCAAAGCTAAAGAGTTCCGGTCGTCAACGAAATATTGTATAGAGTCCCCCACATTCTAAGTCACGGTCTTAATATTTGTTTCGCTATATGTTCACGATTTCATTTCATATTGTCATAATGATGTAATAACGTTATTATCTTCAAAAAGTATTCACGGCAATAACGTAAATTTGGCTGTCAACGCATGGAAACAGTGCAGATTTAAAAACAGGAAAGAGATTTATTTACAGGCTAGAATTTCGAACATACAGACATTGTGATAACCTTGTTTGGTGCGACTTCATGGCTGAATAGAGAGGGAATATGATCATCATTGCAATAGACCGCTGCAGGGACTGAATAACATATAATCTTACCTTTTAAAGAATACGAGTACAAAAACACGGAAGTTAATTGCGGAAATGACGTCAACTCACGTGCGTCTCTCTTTGTGCTCCGACATTCCGGCCAGGCTTACAAGCTACACGCTCTGATCGTCTTCAGTTTCATTCGCACCATCACTACACATTGTTATACCGTGATAGAAAAAAATGATTTAAAGAAAAAAAAACTCAAATAGAAATATAGAAAACACGTTTCATACAACCTAAAGATTTAACAGTTTTGAGACATGCACACGCACGTCAGTAGTGTTTATACGGGATATATTTAGGTTTATAACAACGTAGCTTCAAGGCTTTAGTCTCCACTTAAACTGTGTTCCTGCTGTTTTACGACTCCTGACCGTCCTTGCGTATATGGATACCAGATTCTAAAATCATCCCGAGAGATTAACATGAATACCTGACTCTTTTAAGCATATTAGTCCCATTAAGATGTTTGAGTTTCTCTGTTCATTAATTAAACTTTATATTACACTTATTTCAATGTAATATATATGAAACTCTTATTTGTAATGTGGAGAATTTATTGCACTGGTTGGAAACACACTCTAGAAGCCGCTGACTTCATCTTCTTACAGACCACTATTATTAAACACAATAATCAGTCTCCTTAGAGACCGTCAAAAATTGCCATAGCCGACTATATTTCAAGTCGTCAAGGCGGGGTATTGGATAAAGTTTTCAACTAGCAATAATCGCGCCTCGGATAAACCTCATAGGCTACGATACTGCCACTGCGCAAAGCTGCTGATCATCAAGTCAAGCAAGGCACTACACCTGGGTCTCCTCACCCTTTACTTCTGGTTGCTGAATGATTACTTTTCATTACTTGTAAGATAAAATGAGTTTTTCAATCAGATTAAATAGACAAACGACGAGAAAGCAAAATGACCACCACAACTTCCGTGATACTGTTTAATTGTGTTATTTTTAGCTTTAAAACTGAGTAGGGGAAAAAAGCAGACGTTGGACACAGACGGGTTTTGGACGTTTGCATCTAAAATTTATTTCTTAGATTTTACGTTAAAAAAAATAAATAAAAGTACAGCTCTAAATTTTCTTTAACATCTTTTACTATTTTTGTTCCAGAATGCCAGGGATTAATAAACAATTAACAATTAACAAAAGAAAATGAGGCGAAATCTATATACCTCACCATATAGTTTTGTTGTGATATTTTCATTACAGAACTTGAATTTTATTCTCTTTTCTAAAACAATTTCAGTTTCGAAGAAACACGGGGAGACAAAGTAATCTTAATGTACTTGTGACAAGCTTGTTGGATCAATTATCTATATAGCTTAGCCATTTACTTACTTTTCACAGACTAATCAGTCTCCTTAGAGACCGTCAAAAATTGCCATTGCCGACTATATTTCAAGTCGTCAAGGCGGGGTATTGGGTAAAGTTTTCAACTAGCAATAATCGCGCCTCGGATAAACCTCATAGGCTACGATACTGCCACTGCGCAAAGCTGAAGCCCAAGCCGGCCGAGCAAGGGACTACACCTGGGTCTCCTCATCCTTCCCTTATGGTTGCTGCATTAAGCCTGTTTTTCATGACATGTAACAAAACACTCAGTTTTTAAATCAAACTTCATGAATCAGACAAAAGTATGAGAAGGAATTTACTGCCACGACTAAGGTGATACTGTTAAGTGATTCTAAAGGATTTTTTCGTAAGGTAATCTATAAATCTGTGGAAGTAAAAGAAGTAGATGATGGATATATTCTGTTTCTTAGAATGAGGAATGTTTTCTCTGGTTGTTTTATTTCAGTGATCTTACTTTATTACTTTGATAGAAAAAAAAAAGGTCTCATTACCGTTCTTTACTGTTTATGTACAAGAAAGCCATAGTCCTATAATATACTGCAACCATAAGAAACAAAAGGGAGCATCATTTTATATAACTCAACATATTGAGTACTTTTATCTGTATAATCAAAATCGTATATTACCAGAGTTTAAAAAAATGTTAAAGGCAAGGCAACAAATTACCAAAGGCAATCTTTAAACATTATGGTCATGTACTGTAACAAATCGCTAGTACTAGTTTCAACCAAGTTCTCATTACACTGACATCAGTCTCCTTAGAGACCGCCAAAAATTGCCATAGCCGACTATATTTCAAGTCGTCAAGGCGGGGTATTGGGTAAAGTTTTCAACTAGCAATAATCGCGCCTCGGATAAACCTCATAGGCTACGATACTGCCACTGCGCAAAGCTGGTGATCTACGAGTCAAGCAAGGGACCACACCTGGGTCTCCTCACCCTTTACTTCTGGTTGCTGCATGATTACGGTTTCATTACTAGTAAGACAAACTCAGTTTTTCAATCCGATTATTTAGACAAAAGACGAGAAAGCAAATTTTAGTGATACTGTTAAATTGTGTTCTTTTTTAACTGCTATGTAAGCTTTAAAACTGAGTAGGGAAAACAAGCAGCTGTTGGACACAGACGGGTTTAGGACGTTTGCATCTACAATTTATTTCTAAGATTTTACTTAAAAAAGGTACAACTCTAGCTTTTCTTTAACATATTTTACTATTTTTGTTCCAGAATGCCAGGGATTAATAAATCCACCGGATAAAAAGGAAAATTAGGTATATTTTTCACCATGAGGCTTTTTTTGTATTAAATTTTATAACTGAAATTGCAATTCATTCTCCTCACTGAATCAACGTGGGCTCCTAAAGAATACAAGAGGACCTCTGAATGTTTCCGGAATTATACATATACTTATCTGTACACTTCCCTCGGTACATTACTTTTCACAGTGTGATCAGTCTCCTTAGAGACCGTCAAAAATTGCCATAGCCGACTATATTTCAAGTCGTCAAGGCGGGGTATTGGGTAAAGTTTTCAACTAGCAATAATCGCGCCTCGGATAAACCTCATAGGCTACGATACTGCCACTGCGCAAAGCTGACGTCAAACTCTCCAGGAAGGGGAGTGATTCCGCCGCATACTACGTTCAGTTACGGTCGAGCATGTCTGTTTCTTAAGAGTACTCGATCTACAAGGGATAGTATTTATATACACACCACGAAAGCACCTTACCGTTCCTTTGCCTGTTCAAAACTCAAAACATTTAAAACTCTCGCTCTGCCGCAATGCATTGTGGATACATTACTCCTAACAGTGGTCGCTTGCCCATGGTCGCTTGTTCCGCAACAGTTTAACTGTGCACAGAAACACCTTAGTCCGAGTGGTATCGTCTAGCAGATAAGCAAATGTCATGATGATATGACACGTTATCTAGCTAAATTTAGCAGAACAACATGTAAAGAGTGACAAACTCGATCACCATTGTCCCTACAACCGGTAGATGTAATAACGCCAACATATCACAAGATGGCAGCGTGGACAAAGATTATACAAGTAAGGCAAGGTTTTACTAATGTTTCAAAACTTGCAAAAACTGTGCAAATACAACACTTAAAGACCGCTTTAAACACTTCCAAAAAAAAAAAAAAAAAAAAAAAAAAAGAAAGAAATACAGGCTTAGAATTTTTATTTTTTAATGGCAAGCTGTGTTTTCGTAATGAATTCAAGGGACGTCTATCATAACTACTTGGCTTGAGTGGCTGCTGACCACACATTAGCATTAATTGTCGCAGATTTTTCCATAGGTACCATTAAAAAAGAAGGTTGAAATACAGCAATTTGTTTAGAAAGACTCAAAATTATTCAGACTAAACATTATTATGTTTTGCGGTCTAGCCATGCCATGCTGACTGCCACTCGAAATTTGTTAGCATGCACGTTTTTGAACTGTTCTTACCTGTTCGCTGCAACGGCCTCGGCAAAAAGTAAGAAGCAAAACTTTCAGGAGGGTAAAAAATTAGGTCTTCAAAGTAGTATGTCCAAAACACAGAAATGTTAAACCATACAGGTGTCTCTCACCGAAGTGTAACTTCCACATCCACATTGGTCCATGTTAGTTAAGATGCTGGAGAGGGCCCCCTGTTGTGTAACAGGATAAAAAAAAAAATGGCTGCTCTGGATAATGACACATGACCTACCTGTTTCGTTATTTTAGGGTTTCCCTCAAATCTATTTCCTGTCTGCACAGTCAAGTAAAGCATATGCAATGTATCAGGGAACATTTAAATGGAGAAGTATGGAGGCATGACACATTGACTGCACATGTTATTATATTCTAGAATGCTTCTAAACATATAAGTGATTTGCTGTAATTAGCAGCAACATGTTTTTTTGCCATTTATTTGGCCCTTTATCTGTTTAAAGAAGAACAACATGGGGTTAGCGTAGATAGCTCATTTTCAAGGAATATACTAGGTTGTAATAGATTCCCTAAGATTATGGGTTTAAGGCAGTTATGAAAATTCTCTGATGGAAAAATTGGCATTATCGTTGAGCTATTCATTTATAAATAGGGAGCAAGACTTTTTGACTCTAAAATCTTTTAGAAGCGTGTCTCTTGGGGATAGGCTGCCAAAATTGCAGATTTTCTGATACTGTAAACACTGTGATCAGGTCATAATCCCATAGTAATCTTGTGCACTATGTAAACCAAGAGTTAGCAGCATGATACAGACCGTTGTTTCGCTGGGTAGGTATTAGAGGCTGTTTCACTCGTTGAGGAGCTTCACTGGGATAATGTAGGTGCTTTTGGGTGCTCAGCAGATAAGCATTGGTGTGTCAGGTGTTAAAGCTGCCTGGGCTGACACATTAGACAGGGATTTTCTCATGCCAGAATGTCAGGCCAATGAGGTTCATAGACATACGCCTGGATCACTGTCAGGGACAGGTAAGTATGCAGATAAGGGGATTACACCATGTTTGGGCCAAGTAATCTCAAATGAATCCTGCCAGCCTCTGTTTCATCCTCACCTGGAAAGCCTCAACTTGTCTTTTTCGACCCAAGAAACACATTACATGAACACAGTTCAATTCACAAGACAATCCTTTTAACCTGGCTTAAGAGGCATTCATGGACACATTGGTTTATGGTCATTTAACAACTGTGACAGCATTAATCTCCTCTAATTCTCCAAGGCACCTGATTACTTTTTGTATTAGTGTTCTCTCTTTTATCACCAGAGCTGCTCAGCGAAGCGTTGTGTAGGGTTTATAATCACCAAAGCCTTGCTTCAACAAAATCTGGTTCGGTGGTCCCTCACTGCTAGGCTTAGACTTGACCTGTTGAACAAATAGGACTCTGTGAGGAGAGTTGAACCCCTTTTGGCTGTTGCTTTTCCCCCGCTGGTAAACAGAAGAATGAAAATAGAGTGTAACAGATGGCTTAGCTGTTTTCTGCCACTCAGCACAGGCTGCTGGGCAGCCCACATAATACTATGCCATCCAAAAGGGGCTCAGTGGGCAGCCCAGAGTCTTCAACATGCTGGGAGCTATTTCTCCCTGAACCATCAATCACACGACTCAAAGAAAACAGAGGGGGGAAAGAAATCAATGCCATATCATAATCATGTCACGTTTAAGCTATCTTACACCATGTGGAGCAGCTCATAGGGAGTAAAGTTGGATTCTTTTGGTTAGAGGAAATGTAAGCTTGTAAGTAAAGTCTGCAGACGATGTATGTGCCAACAAAGCTGATCCAGCTTAGACCACATAGTGCAGCTTTCTCCCTATAATCACACTTTTGCAGACCTTCTCCAAGACACACAAGCCTGCTTGAATTACTGATGCTACTGACTCAACAGGGAAGGGATATTACACACAACTTGTGCAAGAGAGCACACAGGCAGTTGTGTATTCATTCACCTACACTTGTTTTGATGTAAACAAGCCATGATGTAATCTGAGCTACATCCCATCAGGCTGGTTAAGGACATTTATTGATGCTGAGAGTCCCTCTGTTGCCTCTTAGAGAAGGGCCACCTGGACAATACAGGAGGAGCTGGGTATTGTGTGATTAGATTGTGTTATGAGCAGAGGGAGGAAAACAAAGACATTTTTCTTCGGGGAGAGGCAGCGCTGCCACTGCAAGGAGATTTCTGATAAGAGAAAACAAATGTCGCTCATGGAGCCTTTCAGTTTCTTCCCAAACTTCAAGGTCAGTCACTTTATTTTGTATTTTGTCACACTATCGGTGACAACGGTGGACATGATAAATGAAGAGTATACGCACACGTAGTGTACTCTGCATTCAGTCAGCATATTTGATTATTAGTCTGCCCAGTCAAATATCATGCATTTCTTTCCCCCTGACACACATGCTTGCAGATTGTTCACACCAACCCCCACACTGCTGCCACCCTGCTATTCCCAGCTTGTGGTTATTCCCAGACTGAGTCAGAATGGCACCATAAGCCTGTCTGTCCGTTTTATGCCAAACCTGATGTCTCCTTGTCACACGTGCCTTTGCAAAGAAACTGAAGCCCTGCATACAGTAGCCATAGCCTGCTGGCTCTCACGTCTCTCCCCACCTCCCTCTCTCTCTCTTCCCGTGCCTCCCTCTGTAATTACTTATAAGTCATATTGACAGCTGGAGGCACACTTAGCTAGGTCAGGAAGCCAGTCAAATCAAAGTGTTCCTAACGCTTTAAATAACCTTCCCTCCTGCCTCCCTGTTGATTCGTCTTCACACCATTATCATTCACCACCATGACAGTTTCCTATGTCTGTGAACTGCTCCATCTGTTATCTCTGCATCTTAGGTTTGCCACCACAGTATATCTGGCAACCTATACCGTGTGATACAGAAAAAAAAAAATGGACTGATAGATACGTACAATGCTCCAGCATAGCAAGGGCACAATTGTGAGAACAAGTGAAACAATACAACCTGTTTTGAATGACTTGAATGGTGAGAGTATGCCAAGTAACAAGCCATCACCTGTTCAACTGCAGCTGGTGACCTTTGAAGCAAATCACATCTCATTTTTTTTTTTTGTCTCTTCGTTGTCAGACAATGCAGCAAAGGTGAAATAATGCCAGAAAAGGAAATCATGAGAGAACATCCAGAATATTTCCAGATTTCTTCTTCTCAACAAACAGATATGGAGGCTTAGAGCATGGAACAACTACACCATTTACATCCCTGACTGTGCAGACCTTTGGAAGCTACATTTAAACTGAAAACCGCAATGCACACTTTGAGTTTCTTATTAAAATGACCAAAAATTGCACCCAAGTTTTGATTCATTACTGTCTTGCAGCATTAAAGGTAATTTGTTGATAATTTTATTACACATTTTCAATTTTTATGTTAAAACCCATGTCAAAAAAAATAATCAGCTACAAAATTGCATTTAAAATTAAACTGATACCAGCTACATGTACTTCAGTTTTACTGGTATTGGAAACAGGGTCAAATGTAAAAATCTAGCCAGCAAGGGTTAAGTCAACATCAGTGCAGGAAAATATCTTTTTTATTGTTTGTAAATGATAAGTTTTTGCATTTCACCCAAATTCTTTGTTCATCTTTTGTTTCATTTTCTCCTGAAAGACCTGCTTATCAACAAAAACCTCTCCTTTGAATGAATCTGTACTGTTTTATTGCACATGATGATATAGAGGTTGGCAGATCTTTACCTGTGGGCTACCTCTTAAACAAAAACAAAACAAACAAACAAAAAAAAATAGCAAAGTTTGGTAAAACACAACTGAAATGACACATTATATATGTTGATCTTGAAATACTCTACCTTATTAAACCTGAACTATGTTCTTATCTGAATGAAACCACACACCATTTATGAAACAATACGAGCTGCTGCCAATAGAGGGCAGTCTAACCCCATTGCAAACAGCCACTGAACTATGAACCTTGGTTCTGATATAAACACTTCATCATTATGGACAACTGAAATGCTGTGTCATAAATTAGATTGTAAAATATGCTGATAGTCAAACATTTCACGGGCCAGACCAGCTGAGGGACAGTGTATGACTAATGGCTCTGTTTGACACCAGCATGATAACAGATCATCACTATTCAAGCAACATAAAGGCTAGCTGCAGGAAGCTTTAGGAGCATTGATCAAAATGTCAGCGTGGTCGGACTATGTAGAAGAATAAAGTGAACCTCTTTTCCACTTTAGTGAATTTAGAGAGCTTTGTCTTGGTCTTTTGTTGGCTACCATCATCCCCTGGGCTAGCATGTTCCCAGACTAGGCAGACTCATTACTCCTTAGACAAACAGGTTTGGACATATTGAACTCAGACCCAAAACAACCTGGCTCTAGCCAGCCACTTTCCACTCTCCGGGCTCTATTTGTGATTGGGGAAGTGTTTGTCTCTCCCACTCTGTCTCTCAGTGTCTGTTTGCCTGACACTTGTCTGGCTTGGCCTAGTTTCTCCTTGATCTCATCAGTCAATGTGAGGACCTGTGAAGGCCATCTTCCCCATCTTGCTCTGTGAATCTCTGCCAGCTCTGTGCCTTGCCTCTGTCAGCAGTTAGGGACTGTCTTACACCCACGCACTCTCCAGGCTTTGCTCTAGGACCCGTTGGGCAGAGGCGGCACACTTCTCCCCTAACAGACAGCCTCATTTACATGCCCATAAATCACTCACAAATCTGACACTCAGCCACACAACATGCCATGACACAGAGCCACAACACTCCCTGTGCCAAACTGTAGTGTTATGATATATTAGGCAAAAAATAAGCTATTGAAATAACATCTTGGGTTTAGATAGAGCCAATCAGGCTTGAGTAGCACTTACATGCATATGGCCACATCTTAAATCACAGCAACTTTCAGCCCGTTGCTATATAAATGTCTGAATACAGTCCTCTCCAAAAATGTCTCAGCATATGGCCTATCCAAAAGTTATTACATATTCACAGTGCAATGAGAGATTGTTGCACTTTCAAAGACTTTGCTCGACTTGAGAGCTTTGAAATTATACTTCTGTGATTAAGGATTCAGAAGCTGACAGTGCAGCTCAATAAACTTAAATAAATGAGGAATAGCTGCTCTTGAAAACATTTTTAAACCGAGAAACGTCCCCAAATTCCCTTAGCACTCTAATTTATATTATTTGCTTGCAATAACTGAGAGTAAATTATGTTTTATTTAGTTGTTATTCGACATGCAAAGCACAGTTTACATCATTACACTCAAACGCTTGAAATATAACAGGTGTAATGGTCCTGATTACACAGCGACAGCCAATTTACAATTATGGTCTCTAGGTGGGCTTTTCAAGAATTATGCAATGAAACAGCAGATTTTACAAGTACATGCCAAAGAAAGAATAATATAAGTCAGAACCACATCATCACAAGAGTAAAAACAATGTGACATTAAAAGACAAATCATTTTAAAAAGTGAACATTTTGTTAGCATGTATCACAGCCTCAAAGAGCCAGTTATTCAAAGACCAAGAGAATTTAAATCAAGTTAAGTTTTTATCAAAGACAGCTGCTTCTGAGGCTTTGGCTGCCATACACCACAATGACAGTGAACGGAAACTTGCTGTTGATGCTCAAAGGACTGAAGGAATGACATTTGAAAAACTCAGCAGCTACGTGTCTTTCTCTGGAGAACTGACAGACCTCTCTGTCAACAGTCAAGGGGCGACTGTTTCGAAAGCAAAGTTTGGCAAAACTGTCTGTTGAGATGTCTGTTCATTATCCTGGGTAAATATTTGGTTGTGCTTTAAATATGCTCATACTGTGTTGTATTTTTTGAACATGCGATTTTTTCCCCCATATGTTGAGAGTGGTTTATCTTTAACAAAGTTACTCTAGCTGGACCATCCAGGCCCACTGTAAGCCATTTTTAAGATAGATGCTGTTGCTAATATGAAACCAAACTGCATTGTATTCTGTCTAATGGTCAGCAAGGGGTAAATGCACTGGATGCTTGTTACAAAATGAGAAAATAGGTCCTCTAAATGGATTTTTACTTTGGGAAGCATTTTTCCACAGGTTTATTATTTAATCTTCACATAAACATGGCGCTCATTGGGCTGGATGTAGTTCCATTTAAGTAGGACACAATAAAAAGAAGAAAAAAAACATCCTTGGCTTTTAAATATTAGCCAGACCCACACCACCATGCTAACTACAATGCAACAAAGTAATGACCCTGTTGTCCAGATAGTGATGTTGCCACTTTTGGCTTTGAATAAACAAAGATTTCATACATCACAATACTAAATTCAAGCTTTAAAAGTCTTGTCCAGTGGCTAATGGATAACCTTACAGCCAAAATTACTTTGTCAGAACTGAAGATTGTTAAGATTATCCCAATAAATAAAAACATAAATTAAATGGGTATTCCAGTAATAACTGCTATGCAAGCCTATAACAGCAGTGTCAAGTTTAAGGTCCTGGTAATGTGCATGCTGACTCAGTGGCTTCCTGGAACACTTCAGGGCCTACAGCTGACATAATGTTAATGCTATCAGTAGCTTCACAATGCAGCTTTCCTGGTAATGAAAGGAAAAAAAAAAACTTGAGAAATTCCTTAATGTGTTATTTTGGTGGACCTGCTTCAGCAACATCAGGGCAGCTAAACTGTGGGAAAAGCCTTAATGACTGTTCTCCAAACCAAAGGTGGTGTGAAAATGTTCTTTTTCATGCATAAGGTGAACTGACCTTTGGAGTTTAATGTAGCTATCATTGAGTTAAAAGAGGTGTTACTCCAGAAGTAAGAAAAACAAATTACATTGTTGTAGTGGTATATGTTGCTCCATCGTTTCTTTCTGATGTTATGACATTGTTGTAAGAGACATTAGCCTGCTTTTAAACACGCCTTTCTGAATGTTACTTGTTTTGCCTGGAATGACCTGGAACCACCCCCACAGACCCCTGTTGGTTCCGGACCATACTTTAGGAACCACAGCGCGGCGATTGCTTCCACAGCTCTCCCACCGCCCGCGGAAATATTCTGGCGCGTCGGCGAACATAATACATAACTTGTCAGCCGCTGCCCATCGCCCCCCCTCCCTTCTTCTTCTACTACAACTACTTGCAGCTCATTGTCTCCTCACAGCGTCTCTCAGCTGGTGGTGAGTGTGGAGCGGGCGGGGGATAATTCCTTTCCATACCCGGTAGCTACAGCTCTCCTTCAGCGCGCTACACACACATACACACACTCTCTCTCTCCCTCACTCTCTTCTTCTCCTTTCCTCTCCTCCCCTCCTACAACATCCCGCTTTTATAACGCGATGACAGTCGAGGAGAGCGCGTGAGCCTATCCCACAGGTGTGTTGCTACCAACCAAGAGCCGCCGCTCGTGGAGACTCTCTCACACACACATACACCTGGAAATTACCATGTGACTCGGCACCTGGGCGTGGAGAAAGTCCCTGATATTGAAACCAGACTCTTTTGTTAAGGAGTTGCTCGAGTCGCCTTTCAACAGGAATTGTCAAATCGGTCAGCCAAGTAGCGCGTGTTTTCTACGGAATAGTGCCTTCCTGAAACCTCCTCACATCACAGGACGCGCGTGGAGAGTCTAAAATGTGAACTTGCTGACGGACTTCTTTCTTCTTTTGATGTATTATTTCACCACAGGGAGGACTTCAGTGTTTGGACTGTTCTCGTTTGAGCAACTACTCTTCGCTCTCTTTTCCTCCAAGGTGAGTTCCGGGAAAGCTGCTGTATCCCGTACGAGTGGGGCTGGGACTGTTTTTGTGTCACTGTTTAACCATAGTATCAATTTCAGAGGCTGGCACATGTGACCATCAAGTTTTGATAGCCTATTACACGCCCTATCGATATAGCACGGGTGCGTAAACCGTGCCAATCCTCTGACATTACCGCGGATTTTGGCACGTTAGTGTTTAAATCATGATTTTGTCTAGAGCAACTAGCACATCACGAGACATGTCCCTCAAAATTAACTGCAAACAAAGACGCTCTATGAGCCGTAAAATGATCCTAATAACCATAAAAATGTTTTAAACGGCTGCAGCTTTCTTAAAACGATCTCAATAACGTCCACAGCTGTGTTATTGTACAAGAATCAGCCTTTGAATTTCATGCTCTTCTCAGACAGAGTCACGTCTGGCTGCAAAGTTGTTCTACTGTAAAAGTCAGCAGCTGTGTTTGGAGCAGAATAACTCCCTGTAGGCTCTATAAAAACCAAGCATTTCATCTCAGGAGCGTTGATACCACAGCATCTGCCCGGTCACCTCACAAGGAACCGTCTGTCCCCCCATACACAGGCAATTTCAGTGAGAAATGAGTATGTGAACTGTGCTCCTCACCTCTGGACAGTGGGCTGTACATCAACAGCTGAGAGGACAGAAGTAGCAGTGAACATTGCCTCTTGTTTGTTTTTTTCATGTCTCTCTTAAGAGAGCAAGCAGACAGAAGCACTATTCATGTCCCTGTTGAATCTCCTGTGCAGTTCTGTCAGTCTGTATCTCTCTGTCCCTGGTGCAGCCTCTCAACAGACCCACTGTACTGCCTTGTTGTCTTTCTAAATCGTCCCTTTATTCACATCTTCCGCCCTTTTGCTCAGACCGACTGTACACAGGATGCTCCATCTCCTGGGGATTATACCTATTAAATGACATTACACAAGCAGTCTCATAGTGGGAATGGATTATTGCAGGCAAGGGGGGCACGTGGAGGCAGGAAAAGTGACTGCCGGGGGTAGGAGTGGTGGTTGGAGGGGGGGTTAGAGCAGGGGGTCAGCCTCCGGGCTCCTGACTGAGCAGGGACGGTTCTCCAATACATGCCATCTGCTCACATGGACACACACAAGCAATCGAAAAAGCAAGCTGCTTACTTGTATTCTTCTTTTTTTGTCTACCAGCTCTTGCTTTTCTCCCTCTCTCTCCCTTTTTTTTTGCTCCACAGTGTTTCATTCAGGGTTTATCTTTTCCACTTTGAATAAATAGAGACACCTTATCTGCACAGGAGGCTGGTGATAAATGTCTTCTCGGGCTGCCCGCTAGGGTGAAAAAGACAAGTGTAACACACTTCTTCATCAGAGATGCTCTTTTCAGGGCAAGAGAATGAAAGACGTTTCTCATTCAAGTCATGCTGGTGTTTTAGTGTTTTGCAAAATAATCCAAAAAAGCTGAACAAAAACTCATACACTGTAATACAAGGGAGACAGAAAATAACAAACAAAGCAGGCATTTTCATGACTTTTTTTTTTGTTTTTGTTTGGAATAGACCGCTGGCGCTAGAAATACAACATTGTGGTGAAATCCACTTGGGGTATTTTTGGATTCGGTGAAATAGCCTCTGACCAACTGAGTAACTGGAGGTGGGGAGGACGAGGCTGTGAAGCTCAGATGTGTTTTGGGTGAGCTAAAGTTCATACTGACCTTTTTATTTTTATTTTTTTTTTACCATAACACGGTTTCCCCTGATAGTTGAAACCATGTCATCTGCTGTCGGCTCATGCTGAACGACAAGAAACATGGCATTACTTTTGAGGTCAAACAAATTTGAACTCATCCCTAACCCCTTTTGTTTCTTTTGCATTGGATTACTGACTTCTGTCATTTTTCATTTTGAAAATCAAACCATAATCCTTGCAAGCAACAAGCAATCCCCTGTCTACCGTCTGCCGCCTGCTAACACAAAAAATGTCCCCGAACCAAAAAAAAGAGAGAGATGAATAAGGCATATGGATTGGTTCAAAGCAAGTGGCTCACTTTGAACGGTTTGTTAATCTGCTTTTTCTCGTCCTTTCTAAAAATGGACTGTAACCTAAATCAGATCCATAATACAGTATCCGGTAGACCTACTTTCACTTAAAAACAAGGTCTGTTAGGTGCTGTATGACCAACATTTCCCAATCTTTCTAAACTTATTGGATTTAAACCAGGTGTGGCTTACATGAGAAATATCCATGTGCACTACCTTGTTCCTCTATCTTATCCTAAGTCAATAAAGACTTTGGGGGTGTACGGACAGACGCATGAAGGGCGTGTCACTCTGCTCAGCATTGCTGAAGAATCAGGGGAAAAGAGATTTTCTCCAGACTAAGAATCGGCTTGTCTTTTCATGTCTAAGGATTATCCTATGATGAAGGAGCGTCATGCTGAGGTGAATTTCTGATCTTATCTCCCCAAGGTTTTACGGCTGCCACCCTTGCCCTTAGACTCCTTTGGCCTTGTCCTGAATTATCCCAGCTTCCCATCCTACCCTGCCCTCTCTCCCCTGTGGGGTTGTTTGTAGTTCACACACACCAAACCCTCGCCAAACCATACCACTCAACACTTCACACCTTACTATGTGCTTGTGATCAGAGATAACAAACTTGATGAAAGACAGACCAGCAAGGTGTGAGCAAGCTTATTCTGCTGCCTTCTCCCCCAGCAGCAGGTCACAAGTATGGGCTCTGTGGAGGGAGATAGCAGCCTGGCTGTGCTTTCCAACCCTCACCACCTCATGCAGCTTTAAGTTCACTAAAATCCAGAGTTTAATCTGGTCTGTCTGCAAGCTCCCAAGCCAAGCACTCCAGAAGTTCATCTCAGCATGATGTGCTTTTACCTCTAAAGCAACTTTGACATCTCTCAACCCAGACTGTCTTTCATCTCAAGTCCACAATGGACCACACCATGCACTCAGCCCACTGTGGCTTACTTTTCTTCCAAGCAGCTGCCAACTGTGGCTGTTAGATTGAAATGAATGATTCAAATCATCATCAGTCCTCCTCGCTCGAGACACAGACTCTGTTTGCAGTTTGTCAGTTGACTCTCTGCACTTAAGTTTATCTGTGTCACTGCGGACAGAGATATTAAACATTATTTAATCCAGATGTTATAATGCTGCTGTGTGGGAGGTAGAGAGACATATCGATAACTGTTTCCTGTGAAGAATCGATTAGAAACGTTCAATCCTTCGACATCATTAGCCTTTATGCATAACAATTCCCTTGTCGATTCTTTACATTACGCCGGAACAGCTGGCCTTACGTTGACTATTCTGCTCCAACTATCTTTGTTAAGCAGATAGATAATTTTTTAGAGAAAAAACACTAAGATTCAGGATTTTCTGCTTGAAGTTTTACTTAAGAAGCACCATAAAACTGAACATGCAAAGAAATCTACATCACTCTCTCACAAGAGAGTACATTTTTTCAATTACGTACATAAATATCCAGCTCCGTTGACCAATTTCATATTTATTTACTTATAACCTCAGTAAAATCTTGACACAGGAAACTGTAAAGCCAAATTTTTGTACACAGAAAATTCACAGGAGGGAATCGATATAGAATCGGATCGTTAAGCAGAATCGATAAGGGTATTGGAGTCAATAAAATCTAACAAACGCCCAACCCAAATGGGAAAGCTGCCAAACAAAGTTCTCTTGTCTTGTCTTGTCTTTTTTTTTTTCTCGTTTCGCTAGTCTTGAAATGACCCTCCAGTGTTTACTGTTTACAAGGGTTTTACAGTTTGCTGGAATATCATCATAGGCCCCCCCTCCCTCAGAACAAACAGATTGTTGGAATCGAAACTGGTTTGAACGCTTCATGTATTTCTCTCAGTGAGCATGAGCCAGACCAGCGTTTCTTCTGTAAATCCTTTTGATTTCCTCACTTGTCTAATAATTCCCTGTTACAGCGGCTTATGAACTTGTTCAGGAGTTTCATTTATCGAGTCATCTAAGATGTTGTCTAGCCTACAGTCTGTTGACACCTGTTAAGTAAGTGTCGTCATTAACTTCCTTGATTCAGTATCATCCACAGGTCTGTGCTGATTCATCCACTCCCAAATAGTGCCATATACTGGATATAGCTGCATGCTGATATCCATGTTTTATAAGCTGCCCTTGCATGCTGAGCTACATGGTGATCGCTCAAAATTGAAGTAATTCTGTTTGACACAGGGTTGATATTACTTTTGACTAGTCAATAGATCGTTCCTGGAGTTCTTTTTAAGCGTAAAGTGCCATTTAAAAGTGCAGTTGTGTTGTATTATTCCATCACAGCAGCAGCAGGACGGTGCTGCGGAGGTTAAGAAAATGTCATGTTTTCAGGCCTGAATTGCACTGGAATTAATTGGTTAACACTGGCACTCCTAGTCATTGTTCACCAGTTGTTGTTTTAAACTTGGAGCACAGTTGTCTGAGTTGCCTTCCAAAAGAGACTTCATTATCAAAACAAACATTACTCCCACTAAAGCTGTATGAAGTTAAAAATCTGTCAGTACGTTAACATGCAGGCAGCAGTCCGGCTAAGGTCTTAGCGCGATCGTAAAGTCACAGCGGGGGGTGTAGTCTTGTCTGTGTATACATGCAGAAAAGAGAATCAGACTTCTGGCCGAGAACGTCTCACTCTGCTTCAAAATGTGGTTCTGTGTCATTTTTTGATCAACGTAGCTATGCGCGTATCAAACTAGTTTTGGTTTTGAAGAGAAAACAGCATTCTAACGGCGCTAAACAGACTAACTCACTCATTAAAACACAAACAATAAATCATTCTATAGTATGACCAACACAACAAAGGTTTCTGTCAACGTACAAACAGTTCTTTCCTTGGTGGTCGGGGTTTTAGCCATGCAGCTGTCATACATGGCCTTGTGGTGCTTTCTTAAATGCTGGAACAGGTTTGTTGTGTTGCCCCTTGTAGCTGTGGTAGCCAGGCATGCTTTGCACAGTACCTTACGCTGTGCCACATCCTCTTTCGTAAACCCAAAATAGGGTTCAGACAACCGATGTGCTATTCCACTTCGACACCAAAGTTGTCTCTTCTGTGTCCTCTCTCAGTTCTTCTGCTGAGGCCATTTTTAAAGACGTCAACAACAACCCAACAAATCAAAACTTCGTGTGGCCAAGTTGTTTTCTTCGCATAGTTGTTGTTTGCTCGCATATATCTTGTTGTTCTTCAATTTTTGATTCTTGGCAAACCAGCTGAAAAGTGCATTACCACCACTTTCTGCATGCATGTCATGTAAGGTTGCATTTGTGTACATTAAACTTTTTTTTTCTTAATTGCTGCCTTTGCGATTTGAAAATTGCATTCTATTACACTGTGATGTTTTTGTTTTAAAACTTGTCCTTTATCTGCCTGAAGCTCATGTAAGAAGCTGTTGTTTGTGCTGGTTAAATGAAACCTCTTATCTTTCTGATCCTGTCCTGTGTATGGGTAAGAAGTAGTTTTGGATTAGAAAAAAGAAAGTCCTACTTGTGTCAGTTAAAAGTCAAGCACATAACTCACTGTGAAAGAAGCTGTTACTTAGCTGCTGTCAATCATCTGGTCTGACACCTACCCCCTCCCTGGGTTACAGCCTTAAAATATGATGAAATAAAAATAGTCCATCTTGTTGCTGATGGTCTTACTCGCTTCTGCAGGTCATAAAGATGCATCAGTAATTTCAGTGTTTCATAACTAGCTTAAAACTCCTCGCCAGGAGTTTTAAATTACATTGGAAGAAAAGGTGATGACCTAACCTGAAAACGCTTAGACAGCGCTTGGTTGAAAATGTTTAATGTATGGTTGACAGCCAGCATTTATGGCAGAATATGAGACATGCCTCCTGATGCTGAACTGAAAAGAGGGAACCAATAGTCTTAGCTACGAGATGAACCACCAAATCTAATTCAACTGACAAAACTCTGACTGTGTTACAGCCTCACTGCCGACTCATCTTGGTTTACTCTGCCGCTCCACTCTGCCTCTCTTCTGTCCTCTTCTCTACCTTCTTCCAGCCTGGCCTCTTCCCTAAATTCTCAGTTCTTGAAGCATGACTAAGAGGAACATGATGAATATTGTAAACATGCTCACTCTCCTGAAAGAGATAAATGATTCACGTGGGAAGGGAGCTGCCTTAATTGCTCGGTTGAGGGGTTGTGGGCTGGATGTTCTGCTGGGGAACTGAGGGATCCCAATATTTTGAACAAAAAGCAAGCAGAGAGGGAGACGGTTGACGTGACGTGAGGTTTGGAGAGGTAGGCGGCTTCTTGGGGAGGAAAAAAAGTTCTCCCAGAGGAAAACACACATTCTTTGTTACTGTTCAAAAGGCACTTTGGGTGGTTGTTGGCTGTCAGCAGCCTTGAGGTTGCATATCTGAGGACTGAGCACCAGTGATGGATACACAATACAGACATCTGCCTCACTCTCCTCTCAGCTACTTCCCCATGGCAGCTGAACTGACAGGCTGACACAGACACAGTATCGCTGAGGCTTTTTGATGCTACCTGCTCACTGGAGGCATGTCAACCAGCTCAGCCCATTCAGGACACTGGCAAACATTCACAGCAGGCAGGTATTTATGTCCGACTGAAGAAGGTATCTGAAAACTTATCAGCAGCGATGAGAGTGAGGGTCACCTTGATTTCTATCCTGGGAAATCTTAGTCAGATGCTTTCTTCTCATGGCTTGTACTGGCAGGAGAAAAGAGACTGGAAAGCTAATTTATTTTTCGCTTTCGTAATTGAGTCTGGCACGTACTGCTATCAAAATGCTATTCATTTTAAAGACTTCAGAGGGAAGTTGCTGGTGCCTGCTTCAATCACTGTAATGCAGTGGGCGATGTTTGGTCCAGCTTGCTTGCTTTATGATGAAAAGACGAAGCACAGATCTCACAGACTTTGACATATTGAAGATAAGTCTCGATTCATTTCACTGCAAATTGAGGGTGCCTCTGCAGAATTTGGCGGCTTGCTAATGTGTCTTTTTTTTTTTTTTGCCAAAGAGATTTGGGTTTGAAATGGGCTCAGGCTTACAGTCGCTGAGGAATAATGGGAGCTGTGTAGAGCTACTTATTCTACCTGTAATGTATTTTCACTGCACTTTTTGTACAAACTGGGAGATGCTTCTTGTTGAGTGCCATTAAATCCCACCTAAGGCACCAGAGCAGAGGGTCCAATTCAGTTTTATCAGTGTGAATCACATCCCTGTTATTCCTTGAACTGACCAATTTACTCCTGCCAAGATCATTTTAAATTATCACCTCTGCTTTATGGCTAATATGACGTCCAGCTGCTTTATGTTAATACCTGGGTTGCCTTCAAGTATTGGCCCTCTGCTATGCCTTTCTTTTTTTTTTTCTTTTTTTCGCTCACACGCCGGGCGATTAATTATGAGCCGTATGTGATCCTCAGCCAGGACTGGTGGGTGACAGATGCATGAAGGGTCAGCGCACTGGCGGCAGCTGGAGATGAAGGTCACACCAACCTGAGAGCAAAGAGGGAAGATAATGTGGCAAGCTGGGAAGACGTAGAGGGCTGATCAGTGTGAGTGTAACTTGAGAGATGAATGATCTTATGATCCAAAGAGGAAATTCACTCACAGAGTATGACTCAGAGGAGCCTGATTATAAATGGATGGTACTAGGGATACATGTCATGATACTGGATTTTTTGCCGATATCCGATATGCCCATATTTAACAATTCATTTAACATATTACCGATAACAACTCTTATATTTGTACTGCACACCTAATTGCAAGGATAATCAGCTCTCTTCTATATTGAAGGTAGCGTATAGTATTATTGTGAAAACTCTTATCACATTTGTTAAATAATATTCATTTTTTGTGCATAAAAAGAAAAATACTTAAAACTACGTATTTATTTATGAAAATTTCTTTAAAACAAAATAATACAAAAAGATACATCTTACTTTAAACTTAAAAGAGGCTCTCCCTGAAACAATCATAACAATACCTACAACCAGATAAATTTGGCTAATTTAACTCTTGACAAAGTGAGTAAACATGACCTTTGTTCACAGAGAACTAGAGCTGCAACAATCAATCGAATAATCGATTATTAATCGATTATTAAATTAATCATCAACTATTTTGATAATTGATTAATCGGTTTAAGTAATTATTTAAGAAAAAGAAGTCCAAATTCTCTAATCTCAGCTTCATAAATGTGAATATTTTCTGCTTTCTTTAAGCTGCCACCTACAAACTAAGCATTCGGGTTTTCTCAGGAGGGTCGTTCACCACAGACCTGTGGATGAAACCAAATCAGCGTTTACTTAATGAGTGGAAAATGCGACCTTTGCATTTAACTGCAGGCCAGTCAACATTATTAAAGACTTAAGTTTAAGTGATGTCTTGAGGTCGACATGTGACCAAGTCTTGCTTTACATTACAGTGTTATCCTTAACAGAAAAAAAAAAAAACACTTTTGTTTTTTACTTCTGACCTCCAAGTTATGGTTCCATACTGCACCGGGGAAGCAGTGCAGCAAATTTTTACAAAATTTAGTCCTCCTTAGTTTATTTTATTGAATTTGTTTGATTCCCTAACAAAGACGCTGGTCGAAATTTCCTAACACTGGGCAGGGTAACAGACTAAAACGCTGTTTTGAAATGCAAAAGACATTCAAACAGTGCGATTAATTATTAAAATTTAGCAGAAATTATTAGTTTGATAGCCCTGACTTGTACATTTTTAACGTAAAGAAAAAAAGAAAGAAGTCCTGAAATCCTTTATTGCCTGAAAGTTTGAATCCTGTTAATCCAAACAGACATGAGGCATTTGCACTTCATTAACTCAGACGATTTCTGCAAAATGTCAATTCGGATTTTAATTCTGTATTTACATTGAAATTGAACAACTGAAATGATCTTGAGAGTTAAAAAAAAAAAATCTCAATTTTGCTGAATGTGCTCCTAAATAGCAATTGCACCATTAGACTTGGAGGAAACATATGTTGTCCTTATTATTTCTGGCATCTGCTGAAATCTGTTGGCAGCTGGAAGTGGACTTGGAGATGGCAGCAATGCTGGAGGTTAGGTGTGTGTGTCTCCTGGTCGTCTGTTTCAATCAACCGTAAGAGTCACACGTTTCTCCGAAGGGAAGATGAGACAGTCTTCCTCTCACATACCTGTGCTTGTCATTGTGAACCCTGAAGGCCTCTTTTATGTGTATCGTTACGTTTATGAATTGAAATTTATTGCGGAATGAATGAAATGTAGGAGAGAGCTTTTATGAAAGTGTATTTCAATTTTCTCTCATTCAATTGAACAATACAGAAACTCATACAAACTGTTCTTTATGAGCGTTGATAAATCTGCTACAGCATTTAGACACAAATTCACATTCTTCAAAATAAAGCTGCAGCACAGGAAAGAGTAGGCCTTTATTACACATCATGATGAAATGGTGTTATGAAAATGAAAAGATTTCTTTGTCACTATCATGTCCTTGTCTGTGTTAAATGAGGAGGGTATTGTGGCCTTTCCGCCTTCTATGATCCAAGAGGGACCTATTAAAATCTGTTCATACAGCAATTGTTAAAGTTACTGAGATTCTAGTTAAATGCCACTGGCTCAGTTGCTTCTCATCTGTAAACCGACAGACCGTTATACCGTGGCAGCAGTCTCGGCAGAAGTAATAACACCGCCAGAGATACTGCTTTAACCTTAGAGACTGACATTTGCAGTGACCGCTGGTCGCTAAAACTTGTAGTTTCTAATGTCAGAGGTTGGTTTTTCCAAGGCAGTAGCAATGTTTTTTTGTATTTTTTTTTTGGACGAGTTGAGGTTTTTATATTGGCCCTATGGGGAAATTAGTGGACCAGTGCAGCAGCAGACAGATTCAGCAGGGAAAAAAAGATGTGTACAATATGACCAAAAAAATAAACGAAATCTGCAACAAATAGCAAAAAGCTCGATAAGTTTGATTCAACTGTTGGATAAAGTTCACATAAAAGGTGAGCTTTCACATTGTGTTCCTTGCTTTTTGGACAGCGCTCATGTAGGGCATTAAAATGAGTCACACCTTTACCTTGGCACTGACCCTGTGGAGTCGGGGCATCGTGGCAGGCAGACAGTGTGCATTTCTCCGGCTTGGTCATGATCTACAGGAATGTTAGTTATGCCTGATCAGCCAACCATGAAGCAGCTTGGAAGCACCCACTGCCCTTGTGTTTATGACTTCCTGTTTTGGTTAGTGTGTCCACTTCTGAGCAGACTTTCTAGTTCCTTTTATCAGCAGAACAGTCTCTCCTCATCAATTCTGTGGTGCCTTTATTATTCAACTTTAGTCTTTGTCTTTTTTTTTTCTTACTCGGTGTGTCTGCGGTCTGCCTTGAATGTGCCTGGGGCTCCTGGCTGTCTTCTGAAATGCAGATCTATGGAGGTGTCATCACAGCTCTGTGTCTTGGGTGTCTGCGTTCGCCCCCCAGCCACACTCTCCAATTCATGCAGACTTGATGACATGCATTATTCCTCCCTGACTCATCTGTGTGGCCTCAGAGCTCCTCCGTTTTGGTTTCTACCTCTTAACTTTATTTTAGCAAGAAAGGAAGTTCTGAAGAAATTTTATGCTGGTGTCTGCAAATCACATAGACACCTTGTGTGCCTTTTCAGACCTCTTCCTTCTCTTGCTGAGTCTGTTTAAAGCTTGGTCAGACATGTGATGGTCATGCAGATAACTCGCTCTTCTTGCATGGTTTATTCAGGTCCTGTGACACCCTGGTTCCAAGTATTCCCCTTTTTCACAGATCTGTGTTTACAGCCAGTCCACACTTGTTTTTCCAGCCTCTAACTAAAGCAAATGACAGGCCTAGGAGAAATGACATCAGAGTCGCAGCCACATGCCCCAGTAAGAATGCCTAAATATTTACAGGCCCTCGTAACACATGCAAGCTCCCACTCGGCCTCCCGTTTGTTCAGCCTGTAAGTTTTTAAACTCAGCCATGTGGTTGCTTCCTCCTGCTGTTGCTGCGTCTACTTTGCGTCCTGTCTGGGCTGATCCCACGTCATTGATCCCACCGTGTAGCTGGACTCTTTAATTACAGTCATTAGCTGGAGTAGATCTGCTGCTGCTGGGGTTAGAAAACCTTATTACCAAGACCTTGTCTCTTTCCTCTCCGCACAGAGGAACAGCCTAATGCTGCTTGATGCTTGCGAGTTCTCTGAAAAACAAGCCACAGTTATGATGTTTACAGAAAACGCTGCCAAATTGGATCCCCAAATCACACAAGCCTCACCAGGAGACATTTTCCCCTTTTGCTTTCATCCCCTTTCAATTGGACATGGAGAAGTGTGCAGCATTCCCAGCAACAGATTGAAGCAAAGTGGGGTGCAAGAGGCCATGTCAGTGCGGCACTGCTTGTTTACCGGCGGACCAGTGCAGGCTGGTAGTGTGACCAGGCCAGAGCAGCCATTTATTTACAGCTTCAGACCTCCATTAGGATCTCTCTGTAGTTTTCCCTGTTGAGATCTACAGTACACTTCCTCTGACATTCCTCCACCACCTCCTCCTCCTCCTCCTCCCTCAGCCTCTGTTTTTATTTTTAACCGGGTTCTGTTCTGTTTCACTTCCAGTCTCTGTTTTGGTCTGCCGTCAGCATGTCATCACACATTCCTCTGCGTCTGTCATTTAATTACTCATACAGTCTCCTCATTTGGTAATGGAAAAATCTGAACTCGCAACCCGGTGGTTTCTTTTATGAATCTTGGCACCTTCTGACCTGAAAACAAAGCATCGTGCTACTTAAGCTGTGTGTGTTAAAACCACACATCTGTTCCGACTAGTCCTAATCACCACAAACAAGCAGGATTATTCAATATTCTGCAATTCCAAATGATGAGGTGTCTGCATTTTCGGGAAATCTGATTAGATAGGATTAAAATGATTTGGGATTTAATCTACTCTGCAGTGTCTGGATTCAGAAGACCTTTGTGGGGCTTGTCTGCTCTAGGGCTGTCACTTTTTATTCGAGTTTCGAACATTCGTTTGGACATGAGGTGAAAAGCTCATGTTCAGACTCTTAATTATCCGTTCAATATGTCGGCTGCATTCTGGAGATGCAAGCCTACAAGAAGGAGACTCTCCTGTCTGCAGACAGCAACCCGCTGCTTTAGTGGAGAGACATTGGGTGCAATAGGTACACACAATGCTGTAAGCTGACCTGTGTGCAACAGGAACATCTGGGCGCTCTGAGCGCGTTTTTGTTGGCAGGTAATAAAACAAAAAAAGAGCCGCAGTTGATCCCAAACAAGTTGATGGACTTTTGTTCCTGGTGAATAATATCAGAAATTAAGATGGGCCGTTCGGCTTGACTATCGGTCATATGTTTTAATTCTAAAACAGTGAAATGGAGCTGTCGGAGCTTTCAATGTTAGACAGGCTGTTAAGTTAAGGGGAACGGGCGGGGGTGAGGGTGAGTGGGTTTGAAAATATTTGAACAATTTTGGGTCATTTTAAATTTGTTCGAACTTGGTCTTTTGAAAAGATGACAGCCCTAGTCTGCACCTTTAAGCCATAATCTCCCCTGGTAGGACAGGACCGAAGAAACTAGAGAAGTTGATGTCTTATGTAAAATCAGGCACAGATTGGCATGACCTGACCGCAGACTGATTTTTAGTTTTTTGGAGAAGCAGGTTGGATAAAAATGATGCTGTCACGCCAGTTCCTCATGCTGTGGATGACCGTAGAGGAAGTGTAGAAGTGTACTCCTACATGCCACATGCAACAGAACTTAGTCCCACCTTTGTGTACTGGTATCCACCTCATGTTGGCCCATCGCTAAAGGAACCTAGGAAAGCAGGGTCCTCTATTTCAGTGCACTATTAGCAGCAGCAGCAGCAGTGGACCACCCGTGGAGCTCAGACAAATAAAAATCCCATTTCCTCTCCTACCATTGGTGGTATTAAGAGCTGAGGATTGTGCTCTTGCCTGAGTGCCAGTGAAAAAGCCACTCAGTGTGTGAGCAGTTAAAGCCCTCTCAGCGCAGCGAGGGTGAGCCCTTCCTTCTGTATGCATCACCCCAGCCGGCTTGATCGATTCACTGTTTGCTCTGTCTTGTCTGAGTGCGAACTCAACCTTGCCCACTCCGCCCACAGAAAATAATTCGGACTTCAACCATCGCTGCCTGCTTCCTCTAAGGTTTCCCCTGCACACATGTGCACACACACATGCACAGATACACAGACACATACAGTGAGTCCACACACAGTCTGCCTCACACCCTAAGGGAGCTGGACAGCCCAGGCATGGATCCATGAATTCCTCATAACACAATCTGTTGGCTGATCAATAATTCAATTCTATCTGTGAGCAAGCATGTCTGGATCCAATCTCACCTGCGCCTCCCTCAGCCCTCTCCTAACAAGGTGGGTGTTGTGTGCCCTTGAGCCTGGCTCGGCTTATGTCTGTGTGGTGCTGTGTGTGTGTGCTGATTAGTCTGCTGTAGTTAGTTCTTAGGCAGTGCTTGTGCTAGTCCATCGCTGTGTATCCACTTCCCCGTGCGTGTGTGTACACACCTGAGAGCCTGTGGCCATTGTGGATTACAGAGTGCTCATTATTTTCTACCCTGTGCCTCTCTAGTGTCTTTGTGTCCACAGCAGTGCGGATATGAGAGTGTCCATCTACTCTCGGCTAAGTTGATGTGTGTGTGTGAGTGTGTGTGTTTTCAAGTGTGTGCATGATCTGTCTCTCCCTCCAGGCAGCTCGACAAATCAAAGGCATGGATCTCATTAAAAGGTATAGAGCCTGTGGAGAGGTCAGCGGCTAACTTCTCTGATTAGTGGGCTCCGGCGGGCTGCCTGGGTGCTGTGTTTGGCGGCAGCAGCCCAGGGTGGATGGGGGTCCCCTCATTGGCATGCCTCCCATCCTTCCCCAGCTCATACCTGTGGGGCAGGGTGCCCATCACTCTCCCTCACTGGAAGCTTTTCCTCCATCCGACAGGGTCAAGGACGACACACAGGGGGGCACAGATTTTTCCTGTTCCTGTCGTCCGGCTCTCTGTATTTCCCATACTTTCCATCAGCTCCTAATGGGCTCAACACTTCTTCTTCTGTTCTCACCCCCCTTTGAGTGTTTCATCAAAGGCCACATTCAGTTTCCATCCCAGTGACAGCCTCTCTCTTTGCATATCAAGCTGCACCGAAAGCCCAAAGAGTAGCGTTCTGGGTTGTTGGTAGCTCATTCCAGGGCTTGCACTCCAATCAGATCCAGCAACCATGAACCAGGAAAGACTTTCAGCCAAGGGCAAAGTGTGCGTGTGTGTGTGTGTGTGTGTGTGTGTGTGTGTGTGTGAGAGAGAGAGAGAGAGAGAGAGAGAGAGAGAGAGAGAGAGAGAGAGAGAGAGAGAGGGAGAGGGAGAGATGGAAAGACAGGGCTCTCCTGAAGGTTGCGTGACTTTGGGGTGTTTCTCCCTCTTTCCTCTGAATGGTCTTTCTTCAACTCTGACTGTCTTGTCCCCTGTGTGCTTCTCACTTTAATGCCCTTCCAGATAAAACGCCAGTAAACTTCCTCTTTGTTTCTCTCCCTCCTCTTCTTGCAGATAACCACGCTATCTAAAAGTAAGCCTTGGCAGCACTCCCTGTCTACCCCCTCCCTACCTCACCTCCTCTTCCCTCTCTCCCGGTATGTTAGGGTGCATTGTATGTAATCAGTAGATGTGGAGGAGAGAAGCTTTTTTTTTTATTTTCCTTTTCTTTTCCGGGCGAGGAAGAGAAGCGGCGGCGTCTAGAGCGATTGCAGGGTGGAAGGGACTGGCGCGTATCTGCTGACTGTCACTTCCATTTAGTTTGCTGTCCTCAGCTGCCTCCCTCTTGTATGCCCAGACCCAGCTTTCAGTGAGCCCAAGGTCCCCTTTTGTTCACAGTCCAACCTTTCTCATCCACAATCCCCTCAGTCCATAGATACTCTGCAATAATTACAGGACACTTTTTGTGCTGTAAACTTCTCCTACATGAGGATTTGGATCATTTGAGCCTTTTTTTTGCTGTACTGAGTTGATATTTTTTAGTTGTTGTTGTTATTGCTGGTGTAAGGTTTTAGCTTCATTTCCCTTGAGAGCAGAGAGGGATGAAATCACAACAGTCCACACACTGCCTCTCTCCCTGTTCTCCATCTCTGTCCCTCCAAGGATCAATCAATTAATAAAGCTCGACATTTATTGGAGAAAACAAATAAAAATGCTTGGTTAGGAAGCTGTCTGGTAGGCAAACCCCCCTTCCCCTCTTTTTTTATCCGTTTGTTTACATATCATTGAATGCCCTCATCCCCGGACAACAGCACTGCCAAAACCATCGGCCTCAAAGGGATTCAGTTTAACGCTGTGCGTGTGCCTTTTCTAAAGGGCAGCGCTGCGCCTCTGGTTGTCGAAGTCTGTTAAGCAGAATAATCAGTTCTTTAATTAACAAAAGTCGGTTCAGAATATCAATTATAGTTTTCCTTTATCTACAGTCATGTCACACCGAGAAACAATTATGACTGATTGTGGGTTTCTATTGTCTCTAGCTGATAATTACTTACTTTTTTGCTTATTAATCATACTTTATCCATAAATAACTCCCCCCTTCTGCCCCCTTCTCTCATTAGTGCTCTGTTTTACGTTAATAAGTAGCCCTTAGCTCCCTCTAACTTAAGTTTGTGAGTCAGTTGCTGGGCAGTGTATTATCACTCAGAGCCTTAGGGGCAAGCTAGCATTTTCCCTCCGTCTCATCCCAGTCCAGACACGCTCCTCGCTCTGGTATGACAAACATCTCCCCGCCGCTCGCTCAAACTTAAGCTCTGAGTCTTGATGGCACACAATCACCTCCATGCACACAAAACTCATTCAGTCACACTCTCAAACCAGTCCACAGTCTCACTCTTTTTCACTGCTTTTTCTGTTTATCTTTTTCTCATTGTCAAACAGACTGGCACAAACACTCTCTTGATTCTCCCGAAATACCAGGCCCCGGGGTTTCACTTCTTCGCTGGCTGAGGTAATGACATGGTTGTGGCCCTGACCGCGGCCACTGCGAAACAACAGATCGTCTTCGCAGCCACACTTTACCGTCTGTTTGTAGTCTGGAGGTGTGCCACGAGTCCAGTCACACTGTCATCACCTTTAGCCTCTTGCAACAAGCGACGAACAATGTTTTGTTTCCCTTCACCTCCTCCCTCTCTTTAGTTACATCCCTTTATCTTCCTTCTGTCTGATAGAAACAGCCCTCTTGGTTTCACCTCATCCCCATGTTTGGAAATAATTTGTCATGCTTGGTCGTCACCGAGGCTCGGCCGGAGTTTTGTTCTCTTCCAGTCACTGCAGAGTTGTTTGCATTCGTCTGTCGGCCCGTCCAGAGTGGGTAAAGGGTGCAGTGGAGCCAATTACAGCGATGGGTTGTGTGTGCAGTGAGCGTAGCGTGGCAGCAGTGGGTGTGATGGGTTTTTAATGGGATTGAGACACAGTCACAGATGTAACGGCTTGTTGCTGTTGTTGTTTTTTGGTGATTGCAATGGTCAGAAAGTGATGGGTGAACCGGCAGAGCACAGGCCACTTGAATCTGTGACTGATTGTTCAGATTAAGCACCGCTCTCAGCCAGGTGGTTTTCAACTAGTGTTTTAAATCACTTTTTTATTTCACAGCTGTATAATTGAAATGAGAGTCACATTGCTAATTTTTGTTCCCAAACCAAAACACAATAAGGGGCTGCATTGCCAGGGTTAAGTGCCTCTGCCTCTGCCTCTAACCGTTTTTTGACAATGTGCACAAGCTTTGTGTTGCCAGTACGTCCAAACACTCAGTGCAGAAAGAGAATGAAATGACCCTGAGTTTTCATTTCCAGCTCTCATAATTGATGCGCTCGTTGTTTGCTTGTGCACAGCCGAGGTTGAAAGCAAAGAATCATCCTCTAGAGAGTGTTCTTAGGTTGTTATCTCTCTGGTACTAAAAGTGTCCAATCTTCCTTGTGTTTGGAGCCAGTGTGTGATCCTGGGTCCAGCTACAAGCTGCATGGTAAATGATATGGCTGGGCCCATTAGCAATATGCTTGTCCATTCAAACTGCTGTCTCTTCCTGATAGCTAAAGTGTTCTCTGCTTATTAACTGTACCGTCATATGCTCTTTTGTTAGGATGCACATTAATCTTAATGCTCGGCACTACATCAATGTTCTTTATGGCAGCTCGTATTGAATCTCAGGAGGCTTGATCAGCGTAGAAATGAATGAAAGGAATCCGATGCAGTAGTTTTTGCTTAGCTCAGTGTCGACTATCGAAGGAGTGATTTGTATTCGTGCAGCCTGTCGCTCCCCTGCCCTATTTGCACTCGTCATTCTGGACAAGGGGTTGTTATCAGAGGCCCTGAATGAAACAGCTGCCTAGCACTCTCCACCACAGCCCCGTTCAAGTCCTTCCTCGCCTTTGAAAATGTTGTGTTCTACCCGTTGTGTCAGACACACTGCTCGCTAATGGCTCCTGGCTCTGATCCAACCTTATCCCACAGTCTGAACTTGGCTTTGGCTGCTTCGGGGGCCCACTCACAACTGGGGGACTTTACCTGGATCATGCAAGCCAGTTGCCAGCCTCTGCTGGAAAGCTGTTTTCCAGTGGCGGAGGCATTTCGAAGGTGAGCCCTACCCTCGTGGACTGCTCTGAGAGGGGATGGCTAGCACCTGCCACTTCTAGCACGCTAATACTTAGCGACGAGAGGGTTTCTGCAAAGCTGTACCGGATTTTTCACCTCACAAACCAGCCAAGGCACACTAGAATGTTTTTTCCTCTTGTTTTGGCTCTGCCCTCTCCCTGCCCTTGACTCAGGGAAGGGCTATTGAAATCAAGTGCACGTACAGACTTGTCAGCTCCATGTAGCCACTAGCTGCTAGCTTAAGTACATCACCCATATCTGTGATGTCACTTGCTTCCCCCTGTCCATGCTTGCTCTCCCTCCCCCTCCCAGACCAGCCTGTTAGCCATAATACAGCTTAAGCCTTTTTGTTTAGAAGGGCATTAGCCTATATTTGCAGGCAAAGGCGCTTTGTCATCCAGACCTGGGAATGGCTGCTCCAGATGGGTGATTAGTCACTACCCTGTGCATAGTGGAGCCTGAGAGAGAGCTGCTGGTGTGTGTGACCTTAGATTGGTGCGGCTACAGGATGATGAGACACACAGCCTACGTTAAGATAAAAACAGGTGCTTGTATTTTATTTTATGTCATGCTTGTCTCTGTGTGGGTGTGTGTGTGTGTGTGCACAGATGTGTAATTCCCCTCCCCTACTCAACCCCAATGCAATCTCATCTCTAGCTCTAACTGTGCTAGTTGGCCTTCTATCCGCAATTTGGAGAGCGGCTCTCATGCCTGTAGGCTGCTGTAATGATAGCTTTTGAAAAAAAAAAAAAGTCCCAGCTGTTTGCTCACAAAGTATGAGAGTAAAAAGTGAAGAGGGGGAGAGGGAGGAGGAGGAGGAGGAGGGAGAAGAGAAGAGAAGAGAAGGAGGATGAACGTGTCACAAACCCTTTATTGTACAGCTGCAGTCTCGTACAATTTCAGAGAGCACATCTAACAAAAGCAGGAACACGTGCACCATGAAAGATTAATTGGAAGCTGTTAGCTCTAACTCATCATCACCTGCAGAAGAGAAGGTAAGGAATACAGAGCAGAAATGTGTTGCCTGGTTTTAGCGAGTATAACAAGGCACTGGGGGGAGAAGCGTTTTTCTCTCTCTGACTGACAGAAAGTTCCCCCAGTGCAACAAAGTTGAAAATTGAAACTGAGATCCTGTTGTTCAGGCTCACCTGGACTGGTTAGCATGGCCAATGCTCATCAGCTGGCATTGATTGCACTGTGGACATGGTTAACAGCCCATTTACAGGGTGTGTGTGTGCGTGTGTGTCACTGCAAGCATGTGTGTTCATTGGGAAGTGTGAACAAACGTCTAGCACTCGGTGTGTGTGTGGTACGCCACTGTCCAGACACATCTGCCCAGCATTAATTAGTTTTGCCTGGCACGGGGACCCACTAGTCTCTCTGGTGTTTAATAACAACCTTGACAATGAGCATTTATCAAGGTCTGAATATAGCAGAAGGATCGAGCATTCATTTGGCCAAAATCACTTTAAAGTGATTATCCTCCTTTTATTTTATAGAGCCGGTTCCAGAGAAGCTCCCGTTTCTCTGCGTGCAGGGGCACGTTGGAACACAAATCCTCTCTGCTCAGCATATTTTGGCATCCGTTCAGTCCTCTCCTTTCACTCCTTTTCTCTTCCTCTCTTTTCTCACTTTTTTTCTTAGTCAGACATTGTATTAATATGTCATGTGTCTGACCCAAATATTCAGGCCCTTGAATGGTTTCAGGGCTCCTCCTTTGCCTTGTCTTTTCAGATCCATTGTCGGGAGAAGTATGCCACTCAGAGAAAAGGAGGCTGTATTTTTCCCCTCTTTACAGACAGTTAAAAACCAAACCCAATCCAAAGCCCTTTTTTTTTCTTGCCACATGTTCGGTGTCATGCAAAGTGGCTCAACAAAACTTTATACCAGCAAAGCTTGTTAAGTATTCTTGTAACTTTTTTCCAGAATGAACTCTTGTTGAAAAATGGCCCCTACAAAATAAAAGCCAATGTCTTAATTTATGCTTGAATCAAAGCTTTGTCCATGTGATGAAACAACTTGGCTTAGAAATTGAGCTCTGGGTGGCTTTGCACAAGAGTATACTTAATTTTGTGTTTTCAGGCATCTTTTTATGCACCAGTTATTCATGAAACTACTTTTTTTCTTACAATAGTGTAATGGCACCCACTTAAGCCAGAAATGGAGGTTTACCTCATTGCTTCAATTCGAGTTACCAGATTTTGACTCAGTACTGCCATACCCTTGCTACACTTTTACTGTGTGGGGAAAAAAAATGTTTTGTTAGTGAGTTCAGTTACATGTCGAGTTGTTTTCAGACCTGTTGACCAAATCATTTTTGAAGATTATGAACTCTTACCTCCCTCCTTATTGCCTCTCTGCCTTAGTGACAGGACAACCATCACATGTGAGAGCCACTCTCTCTGCTCACCTCACGACTCCAAAACCGATGTCTTCATCTCTGTGTAAGAGCTGGTATTTATAGCTCTTTTAAGGGAGTTGGATCTTATGGAGCCGTTCTTTTCAAAGAACCATTCAAAAGACTGGATCATTGTTATATTTACTTATATTTTTAGACAAGGGGTAACTCGTTTTTATTGAGTAAACAATCACTTCTAGCAGTTATACAATACCATTTGGATCACAGTGTTCCCCTACCATTACACAGAGCAGATCAGGTCTTTACCTTGTTCTTTTATTAAACTGACTAAATAACCTTGTGGTATTTATCTTATTCACATGATGGGATGTAATTCCTGTCTCTGCATGGTATCACATTCACAACTCTCTGCTTTCTGCAACTCGCCTGCCAGAGTTCCGACCCGATGCACACAGACACACAAACAGGTGAGACACACACAGAGAGATGAACACACTGCATTGTGGATGGAGAGTTGGGAAAAATAATGTCATAACTGCCTTTTTTTAAGTAGGGGCCATATCTGTGAAGATAAAGATGAAGCTTAACACTGCTGTTTGCTTGGTTGTTATTTTGTTGTGTGGTCGAGTGAGACCTCTGTCTACACAATGCAAATTACACGCACAACACCCCAAACTGGCCAGGAGGTGAATCGATTCGGAGGATTTGCTGAATTGAAATTGAATTGGGGGAGTAAATATGTGTGAACTGATGAATCAATATTTTCACCCACCCGTAGTAACCAGGACACAAGGGCACTGAACGTTAAAGCTCCTGAAAGGAAATTACAGTATGTACTGATTTTGGCGCCCCCCTGTGGAGAAAGCAGTCTTCACTGAATACGGTTGCTTAAAAAAAAAAAAAAAAAAAAAAAAACTCATTCTCCTGCCTTGGAGTGTCACATGAACCATACATCATGAATCTTAGCCACAGAACATGTGGGGATCGACTGTATAAGCATCCTGCTGTTAGTCAGCTGGTCTGACTCCCAATCTCTGCCCTGTGGTTTCAGACTTTAAAATTAATTAAAGTAAAGTTGCTGACGGTCATATTTAGGTCATAAAAAGGCGTCGCTATTCATTTCAGTCTTCCTCACAGCTGATTTACCTCACAGGAGCTTTAAATACTTGATATTTGAAATAAAACACATTTGCATGTAAACAAGTGGTGCAGAGAGAGTGAGACTGGGAGCGTTTGCATATGGATTTAAGTTCATTCTGTAGTCTCTGTTAACAGAGACAAATGGTGGCAGCTTTGTGAAATAAATGAACAAATGTTGAACCTGCAGATGATTCAGAGAGCCACGTACTGTATTTTGATCTCTTTGTGGTGCCCTTGCTTCAAGTGTCTACTGTCCCCATCCACAGTTTCCTTTTTTTCGTTGTGGCAGTTCCATTTCTGAAGTACAGATATGGCACTGCTACATGAGGAGGATGCCGTAAACAAACTCACAAAGTGCTTTCCTTGCGAAGCTGCATTCTTCATGAAACGCTTCTCAAACGCTGATGAGCGTGAAGGTGGCATGAAATTAGACTTATGATCTTCGTTCCCTGCATCATTAGCCCTGTTCCACATTACTCCAGCTGAGTTTTTTGGAAACTTTTCAACCACAAGTTTGTTTTTTTTTATCTCTCTGCTTGGTTTCTGCAAATGAAAATAATTTCTATGTTGGGTTTTTTGGAGGATGAATGAAAGAAAGAGGACCCTGTAGCCTCCACAGGAGCACTCAAACAGGAGTAGGGCCAAGTGGTGAGGCTAAGTGGGAGAGTTGGGATGCAGCCTAAATGCCTCCTCTTTCCAAGTGTCTCTGTCCTCCCCTCGCCTGACTGCAGTGGTTCCTAATCAGGGCAGGAGATTTTCACTGATGAACCAATATGAGCTGACAGACACCCTCCCCTCCTTTAACCCCCCCCCCCCCCCCCCCCCCACACACACACACGTACACACTCCTTTTTCTCCTCCATCCTTTCACATCTGTGAGTGTTACCTGACGAGGCTCATTTGTCAACCTCTCCCTCCCCGACCCTTCTCTTTCCGTCTGCCTGCCCCTGCCACCTGATCCCTCCCTCCTGTTGTTCCGGCAGTGCCAGCAGAGCTGAAGATTCTGCTCTGTGTGCGTGTGTGTGTGTGTGTGTGTGTGTGTGTTTGAGCAGGGCTGGGAGTCTGAAGAGATGGAAACTAAACTGAGCAGAGCTGAGGTGCATACAGGTGCAGCTCCTCTTGCAGCCCGAGGGATAGCTGTCAAAGTCCCTTCATTCTGGCTTTCCTTCTTCATGTCAACCCCACTGTGGCCTTTGTATGTCTCACTCTAGTTGCACTCAGGTCTAGCTAAGCACATTTTCAGGACCGGGTGGCCCCAAGAGGGCCAGCACCCACAGGGAGCTTCCCTCCGGCTGTTGCTCCAGCTGTTGCTCTTCATCTGTCTCCAACTTCTGTTGCTTTTATATTGTATGGATATTGTTTTTGTTATTATCTCTGACTTACTACAAGGACAATTTCCCCATAAGGGATAATAAAGATTTCTACTACTTGTGTGATGTATTGCGTGCCAGAAGGGCTTGAAAAAGCTGGTGAGGAATTCAAAAGCAGCAGGAGCAGCAGCTAACACAGCCCTCAAGCTCTTCTTGCAAGCTGAGTGAATGCAAATGGACTTTTTTTTAAGTAAAGCGCAGTTTTCCCGGCTGTAATAGTCTGCATTTCTAGCACAATGCAGCATAGCCCCCGTATCCCCTCATTCAATTCTCCAGCAACTTCCTTGGGTGGGATTGGCTCTCTGATTCCTTCCTCTGTCAGCTCACTGGAGGAGATTGCTTTGATTTTGAGGCGGACTTGACCAGATTAAAATAGAGTCAGTCCAGGGCCTCATGGACGGGTGGCTCCCAGCCATCATCTCATTTGTGTTTCTCATTGTCGCCTGTAGTTCCCCACCATTTTTTGTTCTCTCCCCTTCTCTTTTGTTTGCCACACGCTTTCGCTCAGTATCTGGCCAACGATTGATAAGACCCAATCCCTGACAATGCTTGGCGCGCAGTACAGGATCGGTGGAGATGGCTCTCAAGCATTGTGGTAAAGTGTGTGTATGTGTGTGTGTGTGTGTGTATGTGTGTGTTCGGGGTTGAGGAAGGAGATGGGATGCAGCTCACGTCATTGTTTATCTACCTTTCCACTTCCAGATGGCGCCCAGCAGAAAGAATGTGCTTCTTGACACAATCTCTCCCCTCCTCTCGCCTTTTTCCTCACTCATTCTCTATCCCGCATCTCTCCTGTGACTCAGTCTGTTGTATGGACTTGGGTCCAGGTCCAGAACACGCAGCATGAGGTGAGGGGGAAGGTGATGAGAGAGCCAGAAATGGCAGACTGAGACTTCAGAGGGAGCCGTGGAAAGTCAGGTGGTTGTCTCAGAGTGTCGCCATGTGTGTGTGGGAACATATGTGCGGGTGATTATACTTCAGAGACGGCAGCTCTTTCTCATCTCTTCAAGAATCTGAATCACAATGCTTGAGCACGTACATTTGAAACACTTGACACATTTTCTCGTTTTTTTCGAGGTCATTGAATCATAAAAATCTGGTCTCAGACAACAATTGAGTCGGCCAGCCCCGGTTCTCTTGGCCGCCTGGATTGATGGACGGTCAATTCCAGCAGCGGGAGATAATCACAGCGTGTCAGCCTCCACCGATCCAAACCCTTATCTGCGTCTGCCTACTGCCAGCCTGCCGCAAATGACCATGGGGACACGCGTTTCTCTTGATTGTTCCAGAGCCTCGAGGGAGGGAATATGAACTTGGCTTCGTAAAAACTTGTGTGACTGCATCTCGTCATGAAAAGCATTCACCTGGAGTGCACCTTCACCACAGGGGTACTGTGATGAAAACTTGCGCCCCTGATTTGCAGAGCGCATACACTTGTGATAAAGCTTTCGTTCTATTCCTCTTTTTTCACCTGCTGCTTTAAATAAATCGTGCGCTGTTTGAAGTGTCTGGCGATAAGCTTTTTCTGCTGGAGTCTTAAACCTTTGACTGTCTCACATTAATGGTGTCAAACTTGATTGGAGTGTGAGCCAAGGAAATGTTTAATCTTCTACTTTTGTTACATTACACTTCAAATATAATCAAATCGGGATACTTTCCAAGAGTGTTTGGTGCAACAAAAAAAAAGTGTTTTCTAGCATCCACTCTGTTGTCTAAAGGTCTTTGAAGGGTGATACTTTCCAGACTGAGCAGTGCTAATTGTGGCCTAATGGCGAGCTGTTACAGCAAAAAGTGGCAGAAAGCAGACGGTTGTTGAGGCCTGCTGCTTTTCCTGTGCTGCCCTGATTACGCTGTCTAGTTAATGCACCCTCCGTAGATACAAATGGAGGGTGGTTATTGCGCCAGGAGAGACAGTCAGCCTGTCAAAATCGCACTCTCTAACCGACAAGAGAGGGAGATAAAGAGAGATGGAAAAGACCAAGAGGGAATTTATTCTGGAGAGCCAATTTCACCGAGGGGATAGAAGCGTGGTAGTGCAATTATGAAATATAGCTTTCTGTTTCAATAATGACCTTTTCTCCACAGGCTATATATAGGCCAGTATAAGTGATTTAGAGAACGGTCCATACTGTGGGTATAGATGATGGCCTATGGATTCCTACAGGGAGTGATGACAGTTTCCTGTGAGAAATTGCCTCTCAGTGGCACTGTGTTGAGAGAGTATGGGTGAGATGACAGAAGAGGACTCTAGTAAAGAAGAGTACGATAATTCAACATTTTGACTCCCCAAAGTTGTTGTCCTCATAATAAGGGTTTTTACATATAAACCCTTTTACACCCTATGTCCTCATAAAGATGTGCACACATTTTGGCAACCCAATTCATGCAGACGAGTTAGCATTCTTTAAACACTAAATTCAAACTGGAAGCAGCATAGAAATGTCCGGTTGTTTTATGGTCGTTTGTTAGAAACAATACTGTACCGTGGAGTCAACTTCTATCAAATTCAGACAGGATTACGGCTGTTACAGAGCAACCACTGTTCTGGAATTGGGAGTGACTTTGCTAACTGGTGACTCTTAGCTGAATGTGTCAGTGATCCCCAAAGGGGCAACATCCGGTAGAGAAAAATTAAACCTATGCGGAAGTGCTAAAAGTTGCTGTTCATCGAGAATGCGCTAGAGGCTGGCTGCAGAAAGACCGGAAATCACATATATACCAAGTTAAAAAAACAAAAACAAAAAAAACAGACCTTTACAGCATTGAAAAATATATTTACTGGTTCAGAAATACGGCTTTGGTCTGAAACGCTATTTTTGTCCAATCAGAGGCTCAGCTCAGCTTACGTGACTGACAGGCACCCTATAGCTATTTTTTTCTAACTCTGCAGTTTAGACAATATTAAGATCACCAGTTGGTCCAATCAGAGGCACAGCTCACATGACTGTCGGGTACCCTATGGCTGTTACTGTGGTGACTCACAGCCTGCTTTATATTCCAATATGGCCGTGCCGGCCGTTTCACTTCAAAAATCTGTTTCAGAAACAAACGGGTGATGTTGTGAGACTACGTCCATTAATTTAGTCTATGGTCATATCCAATATGGCCCCGTCCAATCATTGGCTTTATTTGACTGTATCAGGAACAGATGGGTGAGGTCGTGGAGAGTACGTCCATATTTTATAGTCTATGAGAGATCCTCGTCTGAGAGTCACCAGTTAACAGGATCACACTTTACACTGAAACATCAACGAAGTCTGCGGCTGTGTTCCCAACATGTCTCAGTTAACCAGATTACACCACAAATTAGCAATATTAACTGCTGATATACTAAATCCAGTGTTTATTCTGTGTATTTAATGAAAAAGTTGGTTTTAGGGTGAGGTTATAACCAAATATGGACTCAGTATGGAGAGTAAATAATAAGTGAACCTATAAACTATGATTAACAGAAACAGATTTTAAATTCAGTGTAAAACTGTGGTATATTATCAAACTACTAACCAGTCATATTAGTAATTTTAAAATAGAAAATACAACCCAGTTATAACCCCGGTCTTAGTGGTCTGTGTGCTTTTTGGTTTGGGAGGGTTTCTGGTTTATTGACACAAGTTCATGTCTTTACATTTCACAGTCTGGTTAGTGTCAACGTATACAGCACTCATTAGCATCTTGTGTGTTTAAACTCCTCTCTGGGGAACACTAAAAGTCTGTCCACTTGTTGATGTCTTCATCCACTCACTGATTTCTCACAAACCTGTGAGTTGTTTAGCATCGGTCAAACTGGTGTTCTTTTAGTAAAAAGTGTTTTTTTTTGGTGGTTTAAACCCTCATGTCACTTGACCATCCATTGTACTCTGCAGCACTTTTTGCCAAAATGCGCACACAGCCGCAACTGTTCACAAAAAGTAAAGGGGTCCATAGCTCTGATACCCAAGAGTACACCTCAGAGCAACTCCTGGAGCTCTTCAGGAGGAAAAGGGACTCTCTCATGTGGGCTGTTTTTCTTTCACCGTAATTAATCACCAGGAGATCACACGATTATTTCAGCCCAAGAATCATTTCCATAGAAAAACCTCCTTCAGCAAAACTTGGGCTGCGAGTCACACATGAAAGCCCAGCGAAACATGGCTCTCAGCACTGCTGCCAGTTGTGCCAAACACCCACAGCGGCTGCAGCACTGCTTACTATGCATCTGTCTGGATAGATACTCCACAAACCAGCCGCTTTCCCAGCAGCTGAGCCAAAGTCAGGGGAGAGAAAAAAACAACAACAAAAAAACAAAACAGGGGTCAGGAACTGAAGAAGTCCTGTCTGACCTGCTAACATATGAAGCAGATGCTAGAGGAATGTCAGAGCTGCTCTCAACTAGAAAACATGTCTGCCTGAGTTAAAAGCATTCACAGGGCCCTGAAATATTTATGCTGCAGCCATCGCACATGCACATATATATCAGCGTGAAAAACATGTCTGCACTCAAAATTACCAGCTGGACATCATGCATTAGAGCCTGTTTGTGCCATCAAGAGAACAATATACAACGCGCCTAGGTGCGAGTGAAGCCGAGTATCTCTCTTGACACACAAAAGGGGTGTACCTGAATGAGATGTGGCTGTTAGATAGAAGCATCAGCTTTTCATTTCTCACTCCTATTCTCATCTGATTCCTATATCAGCCTTAATGAGGCTCATGGTTTACCGAGCACGTTGGCTGTCGATGTCTCAAAACACTTCTTGCCAACTAATTTCTCAGTGTTTGAAGTCGTGTCACCACCTTTATTATGGTATAATGTGATTGTATAAAAGGTTTTGATCAGCCTGTGAGGTGAAGTCAGACAAAGTTCAAGGTGGCACCCAAAGGGGCACTGACTTTTAACATAAATCCTTTTTACAACATTCTAACAGATTTTTATATCCTTCTTGTTTTTTTTGTTTTTTTTGGAGGGATTGAGAGGTATGCAGAATTTAGCTCCTGGTAAAATCCTTGTGAATAATGAACTGAGGAAGTCCTAACTAAAAGAGGCTGTGCACCATTAAGCAAGCTAGTGGCTCCACTGCTCGCGGCCCCTCCTGATGTCTGGTGTTCACAGCCAGACAAGAACAGCATCAGGGGAACATGGTCTTCTAACAATGAAACCTGTTTAACTTATAAGCTCCGAATGACTCCTTCAAGAGGGTCTATATATGAAGGAGTTCCCTTAGAACAAAACAGATCTTTACAGTGACGTGAACCAGCTAGAGTATCATCACTGACCAGCATACACTGGTCTGTGGCCCAGGAAGGAGTCCATCCCTTGCTAGTTTTTTCTGTCAGATCAGATTTGATTGTTGTGATCTTCAATCTTTTCAAAGTTCAAACTTCTTCTTCTCCTCACATTCTTTCTTTGCTGTGCTGTAGATATTTATGCCTTAACATTTTACTTTACTAAGTCAAAATTTCACCATCTCCTGCTCAGAAACACTTAATCAGAACTGCACTTCATAATTGGTCAATTTTTTCCAATTTAAGAGCCATTTCCAACTGTTATATCATCATTTACAGGGTTTACACTGAGGATAAGTGGCTGGTGGTGATTTCTCTTTTGTGTTCCATTAATCACACTCACTTATGGATTTACCACTGGGCACTTATGTCACTTTAAACCCTTCTTGTGCATCTGCTGGAGCAGGAGCTATAAAGGTTCCTCTACACGGGGTTCCAGGAAATGGAATGGTTCCTGTGGAGCACAATCAATACAAAGGAAAGAGGAAGAGTTTCTACAGTTCCTACAGCCATGAAAAAGTTTCAGATTGTGAGTTAGTGACTTTATCTTGAAGAGGTAATAACCTCTGCCGATAAACTGCCTCGAAGTCAGCTGAGACAGAAGAGAACGGCTGTTGTGATGGTTAACTAATGAGGCAGTGATTAAATGTTTTGATGGTGCAGTTATAGTTTAAGTAATAATAGCGATTTCACAGTTCTCCACTGTTTAGTGGTCAGAGTGGGAAGATAAAGAGATGAGACGTAGAGAAATGTTTTTTTAGCACGGAGGTTTAAAGGTAAGAATAGAAGCTCTTACTTTGGACTGTTAAGTTAAATGTCGGCTTAAGAGAGAGAAACAAAAAACACTGTGGAGGAGAGGAGGGTGATATGCATCGCTGCTGCCAGGAGCACTCCTACAACCAATGCAACAGTGACTGTAGCCTCTGCTCAGTCGGGCTCAGCCAGCACCCAGATGCAATGGTTTTGCAGTGGCTGTCCTCAGGTTGCTTTGCCTTGTTTACCTGTCAGTTTGAAAAACATGTTCGCTCACAATATGTGAAACACACAGGATGAAATAATAACTTAAGAATTCATCAATAACAAATTCTGTCACTGATCTAAGTTGACCAAGACAATATTAGAAGTCATATTGGTGTTTTAAATTTACACCCCTTTTTTTTTTTTTTTTTTTTTTTTTTTTTTTTTGCTTTGGGTGCTATTTCTAGTCCCAGAGTTGCGACTGAAACAATTAACACAATTCTGGGCAACCTTGCAATTTTGTCCAATCACCACAACTTATTTGCAAATTTGACCAATCATAATAGTTTCCCCTGCCCCCTCAAGTTTCTGCAATAGCAGTCAGTCCCCTGTAAAACTCGCTTCTTTTTTTATGAAGTTGCAGACAGATTCAACAAAAAGCCTCAGATTTACATGTAAATGAAGATATTGGATGAAGAGCATTTGTGAGAGAGAAAGAGAGAGAGACGTCACCGAGTGATAATTAACTTCCAACACTCAGTGCTGTTTCATTCTCACTTGATCAAGTTGTCTTTGATTTCAAAAGAATTGTGTATTTCTCCAAATAAAATTGTAACTATTTTGCTAATTGCTAATCGCTGCAATTTTATTGCAAAAAGACATAAAAAACATTGCAACATGTATTGCAATATGTTTTTTTTTTCAAAAGTAGTCCCAAAATCAGATTTCTGATTTCACAATCTATTTTAGCCCGCAACAATCCTCTCCAAAAGTCCACAAAATCCTGGAGGGACTGTTTTACACAGCTAAAATAGAACAGGTATTTGAATGCTGGTAAACTTCTCATCTAATGATTCAGATTATTGACTCTTAAGAGAGCAGCCCCAGCACAGAACTTCATTTTCTTTTGGGTTAATTACTGTGAGAAGTGGTGGCCATAGATGACAAAGTTATGATGGAAGCTTGAGCTCTCAGAACGACTGAATGAATTTTTGAGAGTGAGAAATAGGAGAATGGGGTTTTATTCTAAAGTACATTTACACATGCAAGGAATTTGACTTGGTGTATTGTTACTAAACACATTAACAAGGAATCCAGAACTAGCAACAACTTAAATACTAAAGAATAAGAAACTAATACAATATGTAAAATGTAATTTAAAAAAAGTAAGGATATTATTAAAAAACTATGAACAAAAGGTGCAATGTAGAAGTAATATCAGACATCTTTTTTTTTTGTTTGTTTTTTTCCGCCTTATTTCTGCTGATGTCATGATTATCAATAGTCTGATTCTGGACTTGTCATTTTAATGAGTTCTGATCAGAGAATTGTTGTAAATTGCATCACAAGCAGACACAATGAAATCAGTTTATCATCCGGCACTAAACACACTCCCCGCACACACACACACACACACACACATACACACACACCACCGCGCTCTTCTGTCAATAAAGGGCTGCCCCCCTGTGGTGCCAGTGTACAGCCATGCTTGACTCCACACTCTTATTATCATGATTGCCTGCAAAAGGTGGCGGGACGCTGAGTTCATTCACTCATTCAGACGGCTTTATAAAGTGCCTGCCAATGGCTCCCAGTGGGGCTCTCATCAGCGGCGCGGAGCAATGAAGCTTCCCTGGACTTTGCTCTCTGAAGTGACAATAGTTTTTTGCCGATAGAGGGAGAAAACTAGCAGGGAGGGAGAGCACAAAAAAAAAAACAAGATGGCCGTCAAGCCAAAAGCATCTGTTGAATACCTCCTAGGGAGGTCATCCAGGAAGTAATGAGGTGAAACGCGGCTGCAGAGCAGTAGCTGTCAATCAGGTTGGACATTGTTGGGTTATAATGAGTGCCTGTTGTGAGAGGTAAGCACCTTCATAACTAGGCATCCTGGGTGGATGTAGACAACCTTTAGCCTCCTCCTTCTACTCCTCCTCTGTCTGCCTCTCCTCCACCATCCTCCTCCATCCTTCATTCTTTTTCCTCCTCACTGGGAACCAGGCAAGTATGCTACCCATGGACCATTTCCTGTGCACATTTCAACATTTGTCTTACACACGCCTCTTGCTTTGGCATTGGAACCTTTACCCCCCCCCCCCCCACCCACCAACCCACCCCGTGTCTTCTCCCTTTACATCCTCCACCTCAACCTTCCTTCCATCTTCCACCCCCTCCATCTCCGGTAGCCGTCACAGCTGCTGAACGATTTCCTCTCACTGGGAGGCTCCTCAGAGTCACTGTGGCAGTGTCAAACGAGGCTCCTATTTAAGCTCATTAAATGTTTCCAAGAGAATAGGAAATCAATGGTGCATACCGGTGCGCCAGAACTTTTCTCTTAATTTAATTTCCCCTCCCCCCTATCTGTTTGCATCTCTCTCTCTTTCCTTTCTCTCCCATCATTCTCGTTTGTTCTCTCTCGCCTGTCGCTCTCTGTAAAGTGGTGCTGCTGATGGCTATGGTGGGGGAGGTTGTGGGTGGGGAGGGTTAAAAACCGTCGCCTTCAGAAACCATTTCAGGCTCGTATTTGTGACAGGCACCATGGTGAGAGGCTGTCCAGACTTTTCAGTGTTGTTTTGCACTCAGCGCACGGAGGACAATTGACTTGAAAGTTTTGCCCACACTGACCTCAGCCCTGGAGTTTGAGCCTTTGTTTCGGGCCATGCTGTTACGGTAACAGGTTTCGACCAGATCAGAATGTAGCGGTGGAAACCTGTGGAGGAGCCGAGCACTGCGAGGTTCTGAATACAGATAAAAATCCTCCCACTTCAGACTTCCTTTCTGGCCTTTTTGACTCTAATATATGTCTTATAGGATTCTTCCATCTCGCTCTTCTGTTAGTTTTTGTTAAATTTATGTATGTGTGTGTGGGTGTGTGTGTGTGTGCGTGTGCGTGTGTGTACATGTCTGGCAGGGCTCTGTGGTGTGTGAAACCATGCCTGGGGGCTGAGCCCACACCTTCTCCAGAGCTCCTGTAATTGCTCTTTTGGGGCCATGTCTCTGGCTCCGAGCCTGTCTCCATCACTCTCACTCTGTCTCTCTCTCTCGCTCTTTGGCCTCTTCCACTCTTTTTTTTTATGCCCTCACATCCACACCCACCCACTCCACCCCCTCTACCCCAACTCCCTCTCTTCCTCCACTCCCTGTATGGCTCATTATGGCCAATCCCCACCTGCCCAATCAGGGAATTCTGTCCACACACACACATGCATTCAGAGCCACTCAGCACTTTTCTGAGCTGCCTGTCCGTCAGGTAGCTTATGTGCTATCTGCTATAAAACAGATTCGCTAATACTGTTTGGCCAAGGAATGGAAACACTAGTGCTGTGACACTTTTTTTTTCTTCTACTGGTGCAAAGGGACAGTTCCTTCGAGGGCCCGACCGATGTATCAGCTGATTTAATCAGTCGATTGTAGCCCTTTTTAAAATAATCAAAATCGGCAGGAATTCTGCCAATAATTGGCCAATAATCAGCCAATTATCGCCTCTTTTGATTCTTTTCTGCATGATTTTTATACTTGAAAAATTCTCTCTGTTGTAAAGTTAAACAAATACTAAAGGAAAAAGTATGCGCACACACTCTCCTCAGCCCCAGGCTCCTGATCATGGACCTGGTTTTTCCCATGGTTTTTCCATGGTTTTTCCATTTCCACCCTCCTCTGGCCTGTCACCCAGCAGCTCCACCATGCCCCCTTCCAGGCCAGGGGGCTGCTTCTGAAGGATAATGGATGTGGCCGGTTGCAGCTGCTCAGCAGCCGGGGCACTATCATAGGAGTTATCTTGGGGCCTGAGTGGCTTGTGATGAATGGCTCGGAGCTGTGTGTCTCCACCGATCAATAAGCCACTAGCACCCAGATGAGCTAGATACCCCTCGCCCCCCCGCCCCTCCATTCCAGACATACATCTCCCTCTCATAATCTCCCACTATGTTTGTGAACTTTTCCCTCCAATTCACAGCCTGAATTGGCCCATTGATCTTTCATCCTCGGCTTGTTTTAAATAAAGGGCCTGGTATCTCCACCTCACCCAAGCATGCAAGGTTTCTGACAGCGGTTATTGCTACACTGGCGGCAAGGGGCGCAAACATTACTTCAGCCTGATCGAAGGCTCGTAATCGGAGAGGGACAGCAGAGAGAATGAGCCTGAATATGAAGCTGCTTCCCCCACCCTGGAGCACCACCGAGGCTTCCATCACAAGGCTGATGCAAGCAGAGGTCCCAGGTGGGAATACACACTTGTAATGCAGACAAACACATACACACACACGCGCGCATACACCAAACAGTCTTACTGTCAGGGCTCATTGAGCGCAACCTGTCCCAAAGCACCTTCCAGCAGCCCCACCCAGGCGGCATAAAAATGTGTTGTTGTCAGTTTCCTCTCTGCTTTGTCTCATTGTTGTGCACACACGTATGTGAGGTCTCTGCAGACCAGCAAAGCGTGTAAATTTGTATTACTCCTGCAGCACAACAGGTGTGCTATAGCTACTGTATGTGTTGGTTTTTGATCTGTTTTATTTTTTTATTTTTTTCGCTCTGCAAGCCGACGCTCCGTCGGCGAGGGATTTGGGATGAAAAGAAACAGCTAGAAATCTCTCTCTCTCCCTCTCTCTCTCTTTCTTCCTCCTCTCGGGGGACCTTCAGTAGTCTGTATCTTCCTCTTTTCCTCCTCATTTCTCACCTCTCCTCCCACTCAGCTCCTCTCCTCTTCCCCTCTGGCTCTGATTTTTCCCTCTGATCTGCCGTTGTCTCTGTCACAAAGAGCAGATTCTCAGCCTGGTAATTGCATGTCTGCTGGCCACCACACCTGTTGCTGTCAATGCAGCAGTGTGGGACTGAGAGTGGAGCGCTGCCCTCTGGCCTCCATGGCTCCCAAACCCCCTCATCACTACCCTTTGCTGGGGGTTTGAACCTGCGGGGAAACGAGGATCTCATGCAGTGAACATGCTCATGGTGTAAGGTGTTCTCACAGTCGATTGTGTTTTTCTGTAACCTTGAGCATCACCTCTGGCGTGTATGTGTCTGCGCAAATGATTCCGTGTTTGCAAACCTGGCTCTCTTTCTCTCTCACCTCTAATACTCTCCTCCTCTTCCCTTCCTCCTCTCTCTCCCCTCACCCAGAGCCCGGGCCCTTAATGAAGCTGGGGGTCAGCGGCAGTGTCCGGCTAATTGGCCAAGTTTGCCCGGGGCTTTGGCTGCCTGTGATTGAAGCGCCCAGCGAGGGCCCACTGTGCAGCCGCCGCTGCACCCTGCTCCGTTCCACTCCAACAGCCAAGACGCTCCCTAAACCCCTGTCTGCCTTTGCTTAGTGAGTAGCACCTCGGGTCATTCCATTTTCGCTTAACTCAAAACTAATGTAAATGTTTCTTTTTCTTGTTTTATTTTCAGGCAACAGAGTCCTCAGGCTGGATTACTTGTTGTATGTGTCACTCTGTGCTTTTCAGAGAAACATTTGCTGTTAGAATTTTTCTGTCAAGAGTTGCTGATACTGGTATCAACACTTAGAACTGCATCTTAGAACATGATGACATATGCAGACACTACTGTAACCAATCAACGCTCTATGGTTTACTCAGCCAGTATTTAAATGTAGGTATCAGAAGTAGGGATGGGCAATGATTGTTGAATATTCAAAGAGTCGTTAGCATTTAAAAAATCAAATAGTTCATGCGACTTAAAAACACAAAATGTTTTCCTGCGTTTTATGGCTGAAATACACCAGATGCGCCGCTTCTCTATCAATGCACCGGATCAGATAGGTTTCCATTCAAGTCACTTTTTCGTCTCACACTGGATCTGCTCCGTTGTGGTCCGGCTGTAGCAGGTCGCAGCAGATAGCAACAATCCTATTATTGATGGAGTTGTGATGCGTCAATTCACCAAAAAAGCAGATTGAACGAGAAAGGAAGTTGTGCACAGAAACCACCTAAAAACACTCAGTGACTTTCAAAATAAAGCAAACTAAGTCCAACCCAGATCGTATTTAGCTTGACCATAATAACACAAACATAATGAGTGGAGCAAGACGAGAGGAGTCAACAGGTTGGAAGTTTTTTTACAGCCTAAACAACAAGGAGATGCTCATTAATGGGAAGTGTGGGAGCTCCTGTGAGAAAATAAACGAAAACGAGACAAAGTATGCTCAGCCATGTGAGCACGAGGCGTGCAGCAGAAAGTGGGCTGCTGTCCGCTGATCAACAGTCAGTGGCAAGCTTCAACACCTGAAGAAGTAAGTTTGATGATTGATCGTGCAGAGCAAGCAAAGACCCTCTCCCTCTTTGCCAAAGTCTGAGTTGGCAGATATGTGTATGTGGATGGGTGGGTGGGGTCTTTGAAAAGTTTTCTAATAGTACCAACAAAAATCGAATAGCACTTTTGCTTGAAATGCCCATCCCTAATCAGAAGGAAAAACTAGTATCAGAACATCTATTGGTACATTTTTTCTCCTCATTCTCTGTCTGCATTTCTTAAATTGCTGCACTTTCGTTCCCACACTTGGTCCCAGCATTTTCTCACTTTCCCACTTTCCTTGGCTTGTGCCACCCTCACACTCTTTCTCCTCACTTGCCACAGTGGGATTCGGGCAATTACTACGGTCCCCCATTGGCCGGCAGCCAGTACAAGAAAAAGAAGGAAAAAAAAATAACTTCCAGCCCCTATTTCTCTCACAATAAACTCAACAGTCCCAGCCGTGGCCAAGCTGTATCACACTGCTCTGATTTAGCAGGGGGGGATGGAGGGGACACTGCAGTGGAGGAGGGTTGGGGTGTGGGGGTGGCTCTAATTAGTCCAGTCTCCACTTTCTACTTGTTAAGGCAGCTCCAGTTCCCATTGTTTGGCTGTCAGTGTTAAAGTAGAGGTAGTGGGGCGATAGTGAGCTCTGGGGAAAGACGACAGAAAATAGAGGGTGTTCCCAGCGAAGGGAGGTGAGATAGTATCTCTAATGCCTGGCAGATAGCTGACCATCTTACCTGGGGGATGCACAGGCTCAGAGGGGTCAGCCCCCTGGGTACCACATTACACCGGTAAAAACACTTTCTGTTAGTGTGATCACAGAAGTGGAACATGGCTGGCTAGTAAATGGTCAACAGTGTGTGTTTGTGTGTCAGGAAACAATGGTCCAATTATAAGTTGAAGGCTTGGCCTACAAGTTAGGATAGGTTGTAATCTGTCAGACTTTACTTGCACACCAATGGCTTTCTCTTCCTGTTTATTAAGGGCTGAAAGTAATTAAATTTACCTTGATGCTCATTAAATAAAACTCCCAAACAATTAACTGCTGCAATAATAGTTTTATATAGAGCGCTGTAAAAGCACCCTCTGTTCATAGAGTGGAGAAACTTCTGTTGACGAGGCATTCTTAGTCAACGAGGTTCTTAGTCAGAATTAAAAAAAAAATACCTTAATTTTAAAGGTTTGTTCATTTGAAACAACTTTTTTTTTGGGAAAGAAGACCAAGAAAAGCTAAAGAAAGGAACCATGTACGATGTGGTAAACCTCTGATCTAGTTGCTGCTCTTGTTCTGCACACGTTAAAAGTGTTTTTAGAGAGAAGTATATCCTGCTGTATCCTAAATCCTCCTGCTTATGGACTATGAATATTTTCTGTAGAAAAAAATAAGAGCAGGCTGTTTCTTTAGCCTGCCATCCATATTTTGGTCCAATAGTTACCTCCTCCCATCAGTTGCTGAAATTAAAACGCTAAATTTAAGACTAGTCAGTTTGATTGTGAATGGTCTTGTCAGTGTTTTTAGGCCGTTAAGTCATCTCAGTTTAAGGCGCTGTTTAGGATGAAACGCAAAAATATTGTTGCATTTCGGCCTCTTGTTTGCACGGAAACTGTGCTTTAGCCGACCTGAAACGCAAATTTAAAATGAATAAATAAATTTAAACGCAGAGGCCAGCATTGGCTTGTAAAAGCAAGACTGAGTTTTCAGTGAAAACGCTGATGTCACGCTCTGCTTTGCACATTCCACTTTTATTGTGGGAACTCTTTATTGCCATGCGCGAACCGGACAACAACAGCGACTCAATGGTGGACTTACTGGGTTGTGCTTGTGCTGCTTAATCTGCTGACTGCCTTTCATGGAAATGTGCATCTGTTGCACCACTTCTGCACTCAGAGAAGATGCATTCAATAAAAGCGCCAGAATATCCGCCAACCTCTACTATGGTAGAAGGCTACCAAAAGACTACAGTTATATTGCCAACTACAGACCTGGCAGATTTTTTTTCACTGTGTTTTTTTGCATTTTAGAGGGAGATGTTGTGTAAATGGGGCCTGGGTTTGTTTCAGAATCTGCTTCCCCCTCACCCCACTGTGGCTTTAAGTAGAGGGTAGTGTATAGTGAATGGGTAGCAGTGCAAATTTGATTCCCAACACGGTGAGGTTGACAGATCTTGTGAGACCTTGTCTCAATTTGAAGGGATTCTAATTTGCATTAGCACCCTTTCACTTTACATTATCTCCCTTCACCCTCGTGAAAACAAAGATATAACTGAAAGTGATTGTGTCTTTTAAAGTTCTTCTTAACTTTTCCTGTGCTTCGCAGCAAAACCTAAAGCTGTCACAGAGCCTCGGGACTTGCTGGTCTCTTCGTGTGCTACACTTGTCCATCTGTTTAGGGGCTTAGCTTGACAGACAACTCCTTCTCTCACTCATCTTCTTCCTAATCAGCTGTTTGCTGAGGTCATAACTCTCATGCTCCACTTTCCATCACATTCCCTCCAGCGCTGCAAGCCTGCCAGGCTGCCCACTGGTGTTGAAGATAAACAAAATATGGCTCCTTTTGAAATGTAGGGTACCCTGGTTGTGAATTAATAGAACTGGGGTGGAGAGATGCTTTTTTTTTTTCGCTCAAAGCGCCTAAACTCAGTTTGCGACCTGAAACACAACAGTTAAAAATTCATGCTTCCTATTTTTGGAGTTTTGTTCACTGTTTTTAATGCCTTTGTTGTTGTTGCAGTTCAGCTCATATCTTAGAAGATGGAGTATATTTCATGGTAATGACATGCTTTTTGGTATCCTCAAGGATTAGGAGATGTCAGTCATGTCTCCCATGAGGCTTTGCCTTGGTACATCCCTGAAGCAAAGAGGTACTGAGGGATGAATGAATTAGGGAGCACAGGGGTAAACAAATCTCTTGTTTTTCATGTCCTTTTTGCAGCAGCGCGAGTGAAGCCGGTAGTTCAGTTTTCCCTCGCATAGCACTGACCTTTTTATCTGCTGTTACTTTTAGATGCTTTGAACGTTAAGCAGTGATGTCAAGTATACAGCTCTACTCTTGCTTTTTTTTTGTCAGGTATCTGTTTTGTCTACCTTTGAAAGGGGAGGCAGTAATGGGTAAACAAGGGCATTTAATTTGTGTGGATAACTTTTTGAAATCATTTTTCAAAGAGGAAGCCCATAGGAGTGATTGTTTTTCTTTTTTTGTGTGTGTATTATATTTGTTGGTGGTTCGCTGACTGTGGCACCTGTGAAGTCGGTTCAGGTGAATAAGTAAGGAGAAAGCTGTCTAACATCAAAAGTCCTTTATACAATATTCAAGCTGAGTCAGAATTTAAATATGCATCCCAAGAGATGAGAGAGAAAAATTTGTTTGTGCCTCTAAATCAGGTAATGATACTCACTTTAATGCCAGTGATTTATACAATTAGTCACAAGTGTTTGTGAAATAATAATACATTATACAATGTTGTGTAATCTGAAGCTCATACTTTAGGTAAAGTCGGAGTGAGATGTAACAAATCTTCCTCCTGTTTTTCTTTTCATAGACCCTTGATAATACCTCTGTTTATGTCTCTCTGCAGTGACGAATGCATTGTTCAGCTTCAGACTTTTAGTATTTATCATCATTAAAACAAGGAGTCGCTGTGCGGTGAGGTAGTACACCTTCAGAGTGTGTTGAAAATACTCTCAGCTCCCTCTTCACCCACCTCTCTGATGACAAACTTAAAACACTGAAGGCCAACACAGACAGAAGGACACTCATCATCAGCACACTGAGCAAATGCCATGTCCTCATGGTACCAAAAATAAAAAAAAACACCTTGTTCCTGACTCATCAGCCCCTTCCCCCTCTCCCCTGAGCCCCCCCCCCCCTGCTCCAACGCCTTACTGCAGCCCTCCGGCCCTCCAGTTTTCCATCGCCCCCTGTGAATATCCAAGCTGTTGACGCTGACTGGGCTGAGCATTTTCTTGCCAGGGCGCAGTTGGAACGGATTCGGCCTCCGGGCCACATATCCCCGCTCCTCTCCAGCCCCTGCAAACAAGGCCTGCCCAGCGCAACTGTCATCTAAATGCTAAGCCCTTTGGATCACGCCGGTAGATTCCTTTTGTACATACTTAATCTCCTTTTTGGAACTGCTCGTCCTTTTGGAACGTGATAGCTTTACATGCTTTAAAGCTTGCTGAGCCTGAGCTTCCGTTTGAGCGGATTTTTTGGATTCATTGAAATTGCACTGAGTCACCAAAACAAAAAGAGTCTTTACGAATCAACAAGGTGAACGATTGTAGAGATCTGAACAGGTGATGCACATGTTTTCTGTTCGGTGTGACTGTTTGTGGTTTATGGGCTTTTCTTTACTCAGAGGCACACTTTTTGAGGCAGCTAGAGTGTGGAAATGGTTATGGCTCGGATGATGGTATAGGACCTGTCTGCTGAGTTAATCGCCCATCTGCACCCTTGAGGGCTGAGAAATGTGGCCGTCAGGCTTTATGGGAACATAAGCTAAACAGGCAGGGCTGCTCTGCTTTAAGTGGAGGCACGTTAAGAGACAGACTCCAGACGAGCCTCTTAAACAGTTTCATATCAAATCCACAGACACACAAATCTCCACGATGATCTGCCAAGTTTCTGCAGAATTCACTGGAGCAGGAATAGCAGAATTTCACACCCCCGCCCCGAGCTTCCCTCTCGCCCCCGCTCAGCCATCACTGGACGACGCTTGGCAGCAGAGGGTGATGGGAAACATCTGCGAATGTCAGTGTGTGTGTGGATGGTTAAACACGCTTGCCAGATAAAGAATTGTATTTTTTTCATTATTTATAGTGGCATCCTTTAACATGGCAGCAGACAAGTCAATTATGATATCATAGACCTCATAGCAGAGAGTATGAAATATGAATGTGGATGCAACATGCAAACTGTTTTTAGCAGTTTGAGGCTCCGGGGCTGATGTTTTAGAAGTGAGACGGCAGCTGTGTGGCAGACAAACAAGCTGGAGCAAGTAGGGGGGAAAAAAAAAGAGATGATAATGCACTTCCTTTACAGCTCTATTACTTCCTCTGGCTGGCAAAGAGGAAGTGCAGGCAGCTCCCTGTTGGCTTTCTACTCTTATTTTTGTTCAGCTTTCAATGCAATAGCAGTGTTGTGTTTGCATGCTGACTAGTACGCTGTCAGGAAGAAAAAGAAGTTAGGAGAAGATGATTCAGCAGGTCTTGTGGGTGCCCCCTTTGCAGCTGCCAAAAATGTGACGGTTCAGAGTCACTGAAGTCTCTTTTATTTGGCTGTGCTGAGCATTATAAATAATGAAATGGAGCCAGTAATTGGTGGTTCTTGGTAATTAGGACCAAGCTGTCAGCTACCGAAGTCGCAGTCTGATTGCGCTGCAACGAGGGCAGTAATTACTATTATCTATGGGGGTTGTTGACACAACAATAATCCCATTCTTAACTAGGATAACACGACTTATGTTTCAGTTTTTAAGAGATTCAGCAAAAGTAAAGTCAAAAATGTAAATCATTAGCAGCCAATGTTGAAATGTTACTATAAACCGGACGGGGGATCCCTTCCGTGGCATTTTCTCCTTGGGTGTCTATGTGAAGAGCTTGTCCATGCTTTCATTAGTCAAACAGTTTGACTCTTTCCCTGCAATCTATATGATGCTGAACCACAAACGGCATTATCAACCATCTCAGCAGGTTTTCTAACACCCCAGTAATCCTGTCATTTCATCCATAGATACTACCAGGGTGATTCTGGTCCTGCAGCGTATCTACTCGCCTGTCTCTGCTCCTCTGTGTGAGAGATTGGATTCTCCCAACTTCCCTCCTGCTCCATCTCACCACACACACACACACACACACACACACACACACACACACCAGCTCATGCACAAATTCTTACCCTAGTGTTCGCTCATCTCCCATCAAATCCCTGCAGTGTAAACTTGCTGGTCAGACCTGGTGATATATATGTGGGGTAGAGGACAACGGTGTGTGTTCATACGTGCGTGTGCAGGTGATGATTCCTGGTAGCGGATAATAACTTACACTTTCTGAAGTGAATTTCTGCTCATCTGGCTCGAGACTTACAAGCACAGCATTTGTCCCCCGGAGATGAGGAGAGTGAATAGCCTCAAAAGCAGAGTACCCAGGTGACATTTTCTCTTCCTCCCATCATGCAAAGTAATGAACCTGCCAGAGCCTCGCATGACTTTATGCAAGAAAGTGTGGAGTGTGATTACCGGATGAGTGGATAGGGGGCAGGTGAGGGACGTGAGGGTGAGTAAAGGGGAGAGGAGTTGCTTTTCCACATGTACAGATGCTCACAAAAATACAGAATTGCATCGAGTGTGAATTAAACATGTGGCGGCTCTCTGCTTGAGGCGTGATGCATGTTTAAACGTACTGCACGGAGGGGAAAATGGCTTTTTCAGTTTGTTATTTATGGTGAAGATATTGTATTCATTTGATTATAATAAAACATCCATTACACCCTGAGTGAGCGGCATTGGTAGGTAAGGCCAGCAGAGTGCTGCTCAATGCAACAAGAACTGTGTGTGTGCTCCAAATGAGGCACGGAAAAGAGCGTGTTCCTGTAGATATTAGTTTCCTTTGTAGGGGTGCTCAGATCTGGTGATATGCTTTGTGAGGAGTAATAAAGAAATATATCTGTTTTTATTGTGCCTTGGCGACAGAGTTATGTTTAGAGCTAGTATAAAGAGCTGGAACACGGCGTAAAATGATATTATGGCCCATTAGGTGGGGGCCCGAGCTAAGCGGCGCTAGCGGTAACTGAGGACTGGGGGTAATGGGGCCGCGGCGTATTGTCTGTGATCTGCTCTTTCACTTCTCGCTGATTGAATCGTCTACATCAGCGGCACTCCATCTCCAGGGGAACCGGAGTAGACGAGGTGATTTTGGCTGAAGACATCACTCTGTCAAACCTAGAAGATAAGAGAATAGGGGGGAGGAATTGGAAGCAAAGGGGGGGTGGGGGGCGTCCTGAAATGTAAAGGAAAGGAGATGTTCAGGAGTTATAGCAAGGACTTATCCCAAGGTGTGCGGTTGTTTCATTTTGAAACAGAAATCATCTTGTTCTTTATGGCTGCACATGGGATCTCTTGTAGCAGAACAACTCCAATAAATATAGTTTACTTCAGTTGGATGTCTGAGCGTGTATAGAGTGAAATATCTCTGTTCTCCAGCTCTCTTCTCATGTGGTTTAGGAGTGCTTTTTCTGTGGTGCAGCTTTAACCAATGCTCTTAAGGTTCAAAGTCTCCTCACCCTCTATCTCTGTCTCTCTGGTTCAGATCTCTGCAGAGCTGACCCTTTACTTTCTGGGCTTTCCCCAGCAGGGAGGGGGGTTAGGATCATATCGAGGTGCTGTTCCCTCTAGCAGAACCTCTAACATGCCCTTCCCTGAAGACCAACTGTTCAGCACACTGTAAGGAAGGGCTCAGGTTGAGAAACCATAAATTTGCATACCTGGCCACTCAGGAGTCTCCTACTCGAGGATTATTTGCACTCAAGTTTGACTGTAAACCCAGCTTCACCTCATCTGCTTGTCAACACACACCTTTCTGTGTGTGTGTGTGTGTGTGTGTGTGTGTGTGTGTGTGTGTGTGTGTGTGTGTGTGTGTGTGTGTGTGTGTGTGTGTGTGTGTGTGTTTGTGTGTGTATGTGTGTGTCGAATAGACGAGACGTTGTATGGAGCGGTTATAGTTTATCTGCTCTCCTGCACAGCCAGCATGGGGGCTCGGGGAGTAATCTGAACCAAGCAGGCAAAGAATTTCAGGCATCCTGAATGGAACCAGATGTGTGTTTTAGTTCACTTCTGTCTCATGTGGGCCGCCTGATTTTTTTTAACTTGCATATATGGACCATAGAGCTGGCTTCTGGGTGACAGACAGACACACAAACATACACACACAATCACAAGAAGTCTGGCTTTCATAACAGAGAGAGATGATATGATAAGAAACAGGACTGACTAGAACCGGCCACTGCTGGCATGTTTATGTTAGCATTCTGGCCAGACTGCACCTCCTCCCTTTACAAAGATTGACACTTAGATTGTGTGGCTTATACATGTTTGTACATGAGATAAGCAACACAGGGATATCCTTCAGCCCATTTAAATAGTTTTCTTTTGTTTTAATGTGCACATTCATCCAGTTTTGCATGTGTTTAATTCAAGAGTAATGCTCTGGCCTTTTTGTTGTCAGATAAATAAAGAATAAGAAGTTTAAATGTTTAATATATACATTTTAACCTCAATGGGATTAAATTGCTTATCTCAAGGGAGATGAAATATCAGGATTAGCAATTGATGTTTGACATGAAACATTAGCATGTCAATATCTTAAATTTTTAATAGCCTGACCCATCAAAAATAGCCAGAAAATTCTTTTTATTTTTTGTGCAGATGTTTATTAACCCTTTAATTTTTTTTTAAAGTGTAATATCATTTTTCATTCACTGCAGAAAATACTTATTTTGAAAAGTAAGTAACAATTTAGATGTTATGCTTAAAGGGACTGTGAGGACTTTCAAAGTGATCTTGAAAAGTCTCACTTCTAGATATATGCCTGATCGTAATCCACAACAAGATTATCACTGCTAACATAGGTTATTTCTAAATGCTATTTCTTAGCTTCCTGATCAAGTTGAACAGGACCAGATTGATTAATGGCACAGCGAAGTCTATGACAACATCACACCGGCTGACGAAGTTTAGTAGTGAGAAGAGAGATCTGTATTTTTCGCAGCTGAAAACTATTTCTGTGATTTATTTAGTAGTGATGGTGGACACCAAGCTAAAGGCAAAAGCATGGGCTAAAGGCTAAAACACAGGCTAAACTGTTTGTGATAATGTTTATTCCATCCTGCAGGCAGCAGTTATAATGCAGTGAACTGATCAAACTTGAGTCTGTCAATAAAATGGAGAGTGAGGTTACGTTAGCTCTGCTTGGTAGATGAGTAGTACATGAGGATTCGTTATTGTTACACGTTAGCCTGTGGAAACATCTGCGACCACCGGGCTACCAGCAGCTCTAAATATAGCCAGCTACCAAACTACAGTACAAACTGACAAAGTTTGCTTGTTGTCACTGTTGATAAGTACCTTACCTCATTCTGTTGTATCTGGTAAAAAGTTTTCTTGAACAAAGAAAAGTAGTTTTAAAAAGATGATCTGATCTCCATTCATTTCCAAAACAAACACACACCTTGATAAGAGCCATGTCATCTTAACAGTGTGCACGATTCCAGCCTGAAGGTTTTGCTGAAATCCACTTCAAACAGACAGTCCTCACAGCCTCTAATGCAATGTCTTGAACATTAGTAATGACTTTCCTCAAAAAATTGTGTGGATAATTTCCTGAGAGCAATGAGTTTGAAAAAGATGAAATTACAGCTTCAGCTGCCTGTAGTGGAATGATAATCCTCAAGTGGGTAGAACATTTTATTTTTATTATTTTTAAACAGGTTTTTAATAAAAAATATTTATCATGTTGATGAGATAGAGGTCTTTGAAACTCATGTATCAAATATGATTAATTCTGCAATAATGGGTTAAAACTGGATTACCAATGAACCAACCTCAGAGAATGATTGAAAAGTTGTTGTTGAAACCAACTCAACAACAAATATAGAAACTGCTCTGTCAGAAGACTGTAAAATAGATAACAACAAAGCTGTTGTAAAATTAACAGGGTAAAATCTTGGTCGCCTCTCCAGTGGGCCTACACGCAGCCAATAGGATTCCTGGAACCAGAACACCTTCATCTATTATTGATGTTATTAATTATACGTCTGATTCCTTTCCCATAATATGTCAATACGTCTGCCAAGAAAAGGGCTATTGTTTGAGACATAGAATAACACAAACCGGGGGTGTATTTACATGCCTGACTGCTCTGTTTGTTCCATGTTAGGTTGTTGGTTTTTTTCATCAAACGTTGCCAGCTTCAATTTGGAAACTGTGAAAATAAAAGTGTGAAAAAACGGTTAACAGGTTTCTGGCATTACACCCACATTGCGTAAGTTTTGACCCTGGGGCTGTGGCTAAAGTACTTAGATGGTTCCGCCAACAACGCACACAAAGACTTTTCACATCTATTCGTCGTCCAAGGACTTGTTTCTCCTTCTTCTTCGCTCCACTATACCATCAAAGGGAAGTGGTGTTCATTGGCCTGGGTTCTGCTGGCAGGAATGTGTGACTAAGTGTGTGTGTGCGTTTTTGCCTGAACATGTAGACCCCGTATCAGCCATCACCACAGGAAATGACCAGCCGTTTGCTTTGAAGTCCCAGCAGAGGTTTTCATTATTCCTTCTATCTCCGGAGACACAAGGCGACAGAACTGCTGCTGCTACCACCCCCCCCCCTCCACATTGCTGATGCTTTGCACTCACCCTGTGCTCTCCTCTCAGAGCTTTGCCACCAAACGACTGTTAGAATGCAGAACAAGCGACTATTAGCATAGAGTATGGGAGTGCTGGCCTCCACAGGGCACAAACCCCACCACTATACCCTCATTTCTACTCAGAACACTTGCCTGAAAAGGCTGAGAGGGCACGTGTAATTGCATTTTCTTGCCCCCCCGTGTAGAAACTTAAATGCAAGATACGAGGAATTCTAAGATTCACCGACCCTGGCCAATCCTTCCACTTCTCTCTTCTCAGTCATTCCCACTTGCCTTGCCGCTCATCTCCACCCTCTTTATGCCTCCACTTCCTCTCCTTATGCTCCTAGCATATCCAAATGTGTGGCGTGCGGAGATGAAATTAATTGGATCACAGTGTAGAAATGCGCAGCTCCTCATGGTGTACAGCTGTTAAAGGTAGGATTGGCTCCAGCTTGCCAAAACTTGCAGCAAGACTGCCAGTTTGTGCTTCACTGCCTACACAGTTTTGCATGGAATCAAATCTCCCCTCAAACAGTATACAATGCTACTCTAACACACATACATACTAACTACTCTTTTCTCCAGAGGTTCATACAATATAAATGTACAACTTTCTGAGCTGAGAGGCAGATGTGTTGTTTATCTGCCAGCAGGGCACTTGCCAAAACAGCATGCCTGAGTTGGGTGTGGTTGAAATCTGGGTTAGGAAATCCCTTGTCGGGGTTAATACAAGCTGTAATGCTAATGAGGCTTCTGCTCCAAGCTGAAATGGTAACCCACATATTCTAATGGAGCATCACAATATACAATTACAAAATTCTAATTATTATGTCTGTCTATTAGCTTCCAAACAATTTGGGTCATGAATAAGCTGGTGCAGGATTTTACAGGTTTTAAAGGCAACAGTTCCTGGGTCAATATCATTATGAGGTGCCCTTTTGGACTTCTGAAAAAAGTTTAGATTTTTTCACTGAACTTCATATTCATTGTATTAAAGGCAGGGTTGGTAGTAACAGAAAACTAGCATGAATTTGAATGTAGCATCTCCTCGGGACTCCGTTTAGCACCCACCCTCCCACACTCGGCGCTTCTTCAACACGATGCCGCTGCTCTCATGCACGAGCGCCACTGATTCACGATCATATGATCATGACTGATTCAAAACTACAGACTCAAAACTGGTCTTCTGCACTATGCACATTGAATCAGGACTAGTGCAAGCCGGTGAAATGTACGAGCAGGAGGCGGGCAGAACGGCAGGACAACATTTGATTGGTTTACCATATTGGCTGCTAAATGCTAGGATTGGCTGGTGTTTTCCCAGGTTTACTCCTGCTGTAGACAGCAGATATTTCTCACTCCATTTTGAGAACACAACATGCATTGATAGACTTTTTGTTATACTGGTTAAAATGATCTTTATGTCCTGATGTCAATTTAAATCTGATTACCAACACTGCCTTTAAGTAGATGTTATGATGGTAGAAATAAATGTTGGCTCACACACATTTTATAAGTTAACTACAAGCAGGCAATATACATGCATACAGAAAAATGTCCGCCCTGTCATAGAAAACTTCAAAGTACAGTAAATACATTGTAATGACACAGGCTTACTAAAAAAGTTGATATTTTTGGCTAATTTGAGCATTTAATGAGCACACGGTAGATCTTCACGTAGCAACATGATTCAGTTAGCGACCTGACTGTGTACAGTATAACAAATTTTACAATTTTAAATTTCTGAAAGGTTTTTATATCAACTTATATTTCACGATGACAGGATGAACATGGTGAGCTTTACAACATCCAACTACACACATAATACGATGAAAATTACAAAACAGTGTAAATACGTACTCTATCCACTTTTTTCCTGACTACCCATAATTCATCGCGATTGCTGGTTTTGTTGAACATTCTGTTTACGTCTCCATGGAACCCACAAAGCTGATGATGTAAGCCTAGCTGTCATACTTGCTCTAATAACCAGCTTTTAAAAGCAAGAAAGTGACAAAATGAACAAAAGTCGGAGGTGGAGTCATAGTGCGGATGTTTTTTTTAAAAAAGTTTACACTGAGCCCTGTACAGCATTAATGATTTCACGTGAGTGAGCTAGCTTGCCGGCGGCGCCAACCAGAAGTCGGTAACTGCCGGTGGAAGTCAACACCCATAGGCATCTAAAGAAACAGGTGGATAACAAGCCACTGTTTCAGCCTCCATTAAAGAAAGACAAAATACTGGTGGTGATGTCTCTGAAACCATCAGAGGGTTTCTTAAAGGGGCAGTGACCCCATAATGACAGGGTAGAGAACAATGCCAGGGACATGTGCAAAATGTTCAGTATGATTATGAAAATAGAATATAAATGATCAAAATGACTTGTTTTATTAAAGAACTCGATGTGGCCAATAAAACCATGTCACATATTAAACACACTGTAGTTAGCAGAGCAGTGTCTGGGACATGCCAAAATCATGACCATCCAATAAAAAATGGTATAAAATGAAGGAAACACATTTGAAGAGACTTATCATTGTACTGATATGTGTACAGATGTTTGGCTACTTGGCAAGGGATGGTGACCCTCCTGTTGTGTAGGTTAGTTTAAATTGAGGTTTGTTTACAGGGTCTGTGGCCGGTCTAAAAACTGTTTTCTCTCTGCCACTTTTAAAACAAAAGAAAGAACAAAGCATTGATTGCAAGTTCTGGTAAAACAGGTGTGTTTCTGTGAGAGTGGGAAATCGGCAGAGAATTTGTCCGCTGTGAAAAAGTTCTGTGCTGATCTTGCTGAAAAATTAAACAAAACTGAGTCTAAGCTCACTTTACCTGGGGAGTGTTGTGTGATATCTTTTGCTGCTTGATTCATCTGTCTTTTCTGAACAGTTTTAGTACTTTGATCCCTGATTGTGGTCTAGAACAGGATCCTGGTTGCAGTACAAAACATTCCTGTGACTTGAGGAGATCAACAAGTAAATAAAAGCACTAATGTGTACAGTGCCAGAAATGATTTCAGGAATCAATATGAGGAACACATTTTGTTCAGGGCTCCAAAAGCATTTAGGTTCGATACCCAGCGCTGCTCTGTGCAGCTCTTCCATTATCTGCGTGCAGCCTGTCTAGCGGTGTTACAAATGCTTCGACTGCTCAGAGGTGGCCATTTGTTTCCCCCTCGCTGTCTGATCAGTGCTGTGTATCTGCGGCTTTCTGACTTCTCTGTTTGGCCTTCTCCCTCTGCCCTGCTGGCTGGCTCTGTCTGATTTATGACAGTCTGGGGCTAATGGTACAGAACCAGGATTTGTGTCTGTGGTGTTGTGACTGGATCGGTGCCGGCTCATTGGCCCCCTCACTTCTCTTTCGCTGTCTCTCTCTCTCCTTCTCCCTCTGGATGAGGTGAGCGTCAAAGTGAGATGGCCGGCGAGCGAGTCGGCAGCTGATCAGCATCCAACACTTGGAGTCATTCATCTTCACCCCTCCCTCTCTCTCGCTCCGACTCGTCTCTCTGCCAGTGGGACCAGGCTGCAGGCGAGAGAGTGGAGCCAGCTCACCTTCAGACAAGGCCGCCAGACCTTACCTCACCTTTCATCCTTTTGCATCCCTCATACGTCCCTGGCCCTCTCCCTCACACACACTTTCTCCCTCACTCTCTCTGCCCCTCTGTGTCATCACTGAAGGCTGAGGCCAGGCTGTGAGGCAGGCGGGGGGCCTCTTATGTGAAACCGTGTTAATTAGCACAGGAATCTGGAGCTAATGCCACATTATCTACTTCCTAAACCACCTCCCCTCCTCAAACCCCCCCTCAACTCTCGTCTTCTCCCTCTCTCCTTCTCTTCTTGTCTCTGGAGGTTGCCTCCATCACGCTGCTTGCGTCGCCAGGTTTGTGAAGGATGTCGCTGCCAGCTGTCTTTTTCATGGACGACTGCCAACCTCTCCCTGTATCTTCCGTCCGTTGTCATTTCCTCATTTATTCCCATCGCTCTCCCTCTCTTTGCCCACCTCCCGCTGTTTATCTGTTAATGAACTCGGTGTCTTGAGCCTCTTTCTGTTTTCTAGCCTTGTCTCGGGCCTTTTTTTTTTTCATCTAGGCGAGGACAAGGCATTATGGAGCTCTCGTTGGCTCATTGGTGCAGGAGTAGCAAGGTCGGGTGGGGCAGAAAGCGCCCAGGTCGGGATGACAGTCTGTGTCCGCCGCTTTGTGCCAGCTCTGCAATCTGTGAGCTGTGTGTTAAGCACAAAACAGGCCCTCTATTTCCCCCTCGGCCTGGCAGCGTATGCCTTCATCAGTGGCCCGATAAAGGTCAGAAGAGCATGTGTGAACAAAGAGAGCTTTATGTCCAATCCGAACAATGAGAATCACAATCGATTGGCAGATTTTCCTCCACCTTCCTCTCTTTCCGCAAGACCAAGCGAAATATCTTGTGTTGGAAGCAGCCCCGGACCGGCGCCTTCACCCCTGATTGAGTTCAGTGCACTGTGGGTGAATTGTCACACATTCTGTTTGTGAGTTACAGAGAGAAAGAGAGTGAAGGACGGAAACGGAGAGGGCTACGCAGAGCCGATTATTGCACGTGTGTCGCTGCTATTTAACGACACTACTGATGCAGCACACACAGTCAGCTTGGGTTTGAGACTCTGAATTTGTTTATCTGTGTGGTTTCATGTCCATCTGTGTGCGTTAACTCAAATCCATTTATGTGGCTCTGTGTGTGTGTGTGTGTGTTTTTGGGAGCCGGCTAGCCCTGCCTCCCCCTGGTGAGTGTGAGTGCTGTTAAGCTGTCCTGCACTTCATTTGACCCTGGCCTCCTATGAGGTGTCAAAGCAAGCCAAGTGTAGAACAGATGTATGCCAAATAAAGACATGAAATTCCCTCTCATGTGAAACTGAAACAATGCCTCCAACATGCACACACACACCCACACACACACACACACACAGATTTTTTCTTTTTTTCACTGAGTCACTTTTCCTTTTCGTTTGAGACTTTTGCTCCAGAGAAGTCTGGCTTTAATTTTCAAAATCACTTGGCCTTTGATTGTATCAATTAATCTACACTGGCAGTGCTTTGCTTTGTAAAGGACACACAGGGCAAGGCTAATTGTGCCTTCAAACCAGTTACATACTAGAATTATCGTGTCATTAGTCTGTGCGAATCCGAGAAAGACTTTCTTGCTCTCTTTTCAAATCTTTCTCTCTGCATCTTTCATATTTTGTATTGTTTACTCCCCATCCCCCTCAATTTGCCTCTACTTGTCCTTCTACCCCAGGAATCCTCCCAGTGGCCCTCCTTTCATGGTTGTTAGGAGTTTTAAATGTCCTCTCACTGATGAACTACTTTGATAGCCTTGTTAGAGAGAGCGGTTTCCACAATCAGGGGAATTAAGGCTGCTTTTGTACACTGTAGCACCTGGGTGCCGTGCAGGGCTGTGATAGTGGCTTGTCTCAGATTAGAAAAAGGAAGAAAAATCAAGGGAATGAGGACAGAGAGGGTGGGAGGGAGCTTCTCTCTGATCTTCTGCCTCTTTCAGAACCATCTGTCTGGTGCTGGCCCGACATTCTGTGCCGCTTAGCGTTCGCACTTACAAATATATACATCTCTCACATCTAGCTTTGGAGAGAAGTCGTACCCCTCAGTGTGAGGTGTTTGGGGAGGGGTGAGAGCAGATTGAAGCCGGGCAAGTTTGTGGGAGTGATGCCTGCCATTGCTGTATTGACAGGAAAGAAGGGAGAAGAGAAGAGAGAGAGAAGAGAGGGTTGCACACGATTGGACGGATAATGGAACAAGGACAGAGGATTGGTTGTGTGATCAGGGTTTGTAATGTATCTGAGCCTCGCTAATGGAACATGTTTGTCTCCAGCAGCTTGATATCACAGCAAGCAACATTAACTCTGAATTCTGCCTGCTACATGTGCACATCTATCATTTCTATTCTCGTACCACTCCTACATGCATTAGCAACAGGTTCTGCACAGCAGAAGTGCACAGCCGCTTACTTGTGTAATGAACACAGAGCTCAAAGCCTGTCATAGCCACACTGAAGAAGCAGAAGTATGTGTTTTATGTTTATTTGCTCCCTGTTGGCTTGAAGACTCGCGGTGTAAAAGATGTTGTTGCCTTGTTTGTCACAGAAGCAGGTAAGAAGTTTAGGGGCACCAGTAAAGTGATATTCACGGATGCTAATAGGTTACATACAGCGTAGCAGTCCTCCTGTCAGCTGTCAGTGCTCTGTAAGCTTCTGAGTCATACAGCAGGATGATTTGGTGTTAAGTCTGTCTGCTTCTCTCTCTTTTTTTTGAGATATCTTGGGGTGAACAGCTTTTATCCAAGACTTCCATTTCTCTTTAGAGGCTGGTGACTGACTCTCCCGCCCCTCCTCCGCGGTTACTCGCTGCTGTGAAATGGAATTGCTTTCTCGTTCGTTAAAGATTTTCTTGTCGCTGCCTCGTACTACTCCAGGAGCGAGATCACTCGAAATGGCTGAAAGTTCTCAAAAACCACCAGAGAATTATGGTGCGGTGGTGCGGGGGCGGATAGGGGCGCCAACATAAATAAAGAAAATTGCTTTTTTTCCCCCATTTTTCAGAATTAAATCTGTTGGGAGACTTTTTTTTTTTTTTTGACAACACACAAATTAATTCCGGCAAGTTGTCGCTTTACGTTAAAGCATGAAGTGGCCTGCTGGTGTAAGGGAAAGCAATCCCTCCTCTCCCTGGTTGCCATGGAAGCAGGTGCGTTTGTAACATCGGGCACAAGCTTTGGTGGTTCTGCCAAAACCGCTGCCCACCTTATTCCAGTAGGCATCTCTGGGGGTGAACCAGACTCCATCTCCGCAAGAACATTTAGCTTATTTTGGAATTACATTTGTTTTCATAAATGCAATTCTCATGTGGGGCTTACTCCAATCCTTTCATGTGATCTCTCCCTCACACTTAAGGAATCAAACAGAAGAGGGATAATCTGCACACGCTCCAAATAATCCCACTCTTCTTGAATTATGTTTCCATAAACAGTTGTTTTCAGAGAACAAGCCTTTTTTTAACTTCCCTGCCTCCTCCATCACTTCCATTTCTCCTCCACTTGCTCCTCGCTCAAACTCTCATCATCACTCCCATCTGCCCCGAAAACAACACAACTGTTCCACGCGTTTCGCACCCATGCCCCGGCACCTACAGTGTTGGCGTACCAGTGCAGAATGGCTAAGGGGGGAGAGAGGGGGGAGGGGGCCGTGCAGCGCCAATCTTAATCACATTGGGTGAGCACACCTGTGAAAACAGATGTCCACCGGGGCTGGCATGCTGTTCCTCTTTAGGGAGGAGCGTCTGTGCATTGCTCTCCACCACTCCTCCTCCTTCTCCCTCTCCCTCCTCGTTTTCAGGTCCCCCCTCCAGCAGGCAGGCAGGGCTCGCCCCGGCTCTCAGACAGGAAGAGCCCACGTCTGTATGAGGCAGGAGGCAGGAAGCACCGGTCCCTAGGCTTTACCCCCTGCTCTGTTTGTTTTAATATACGGCCTCCTCGTGGATGATAATGAGAAAGTGTGATCAAAGACACAGAGCTCCTCTTCTTCCCAGTAACACAAACATGTTGATGTTTTCCAAAGTAAAAAATCAATTCTGAAGGAATTTGAAGCTGCTGTGAACCTGAATCAATTTCTCAGCCTGTTGTTGTGGCAGAGTTTGGAAAACAACAGATGTTGACCTTTAATTTAACGCGAACCTGTTTGATTAAGATCGGATCCTGATCATAAGAAGGGGATTGAACGTATATTCCACATATAGAAAGGCATTAGCACAGGCATGCTAATTCCTCCAAACGATTAAGTGCTTCATTATAGCCTCAGCTAACACAATGTTGTGTTTGTATAATTACATGCTGATCTGATAGAAGGCATTTTATACAGCCTGTGCCACATAGCTGTGCTTTTGCCTCGAGGAGTTTGGAATAATGTATGCCGTTAAATTGGTTCGCCAGATAACTACTGATGTTAATGAGCTAACCAGACAGAATGATCCGTATGTGTGAATTTTAAAAAGGCAACAAACGCCTCACTAGACCCAGCAGAAACACTTTATGTGATTTCTAGCCAGCTGTGCTCTCACATTAGCCTCATCCACGTCACAGTGCCAAATCGTCCCGGCTGCCCAGATTCATGGAGGTACACAACCTACAGAGACACAAAGGTGACCAAAAATCCAGGCAAATGAGCCAGTGCCTTAAAACATCCCTTTACTCCACTTGATTAATAACATACTCTCACACTTAGAAGTTGTAGTTTCAGGCCAGGTGTGTGGGTTTTTATTTTGTGTGTCCAGGTTCTGAGGGTCTTAACATCTCTGCTCCTGCGCTTGAATAGTGGATGTGAGGGGAATTGGGTTTGCAGCGCTTTCACAGAAGCAGTGTCTCTCTAACTGTGGGTAATCCACACAGCTGACAGGTTTTATTGGGACTAATTTCCATCCGAGAAAATAAAAAAAGGAAGCCACCGTGGCCTCGTTCTGATTGCATTAATGTCTCTGTGGTAGATGTTGATTTTGCTATTTCCTGCACTGCTCAGTGATTCTAATCCGGTCTGGAGTGTCTGTAACAATCATCTCGCCAATTATCTACTATTAATTTACAAACTCACTTGTTCTCCAGTAGTTTAAGCTCTTTTTCGAGTAACTTTTCCTAAGTGTATTTTCTGAGTTTGAACAAAGTGTGTCAGCTGCTCCTCAACAAAAGCAGTTTTCAAGGAGGAAAAAACTGGAGATAAACCTGGAGACACAGACTTCTCTAACAATGAGGAACAATGTAGAGTGAACAGGTTGTCGTGCAAATTAGAATCCCGAGCAAGACCCTGACGCTTAAGATGCCCTCCCCAGCTCTGCTGCCAGTGTCTGAACCACAGGACAGAATCTTGCTCTGCTTTTTCCTGTCAGAGATGGTTGGAGTTCAGAGGCTGTTCTCTTGTCTGTGCCTACTAACTTTAATCATATCCTGACTGTCAAGACCAGCCAGAGACTGAACCATGCTCAGGCACGGTTCACTTCTCAGTCGAGGCAGATTTAACATGAGTCTGGTTCTGTCTGAGGTTTCTGCCCGTTAAAGGGAAGTTTTTCCTCGCCATTGTAACTGGCTAAATGTTGCAAAGTGCTGTACTCATGGTGGGTTATGATGAGATAAGACTTCTTATCTTGTCTTGATGGGGGGTCTATGGTTGTCTAATTTATTATCATTTACAGATCTAGACCTGTTAACGCTTGGAAAGCTTCTTGAGATAATGTTTGTTATGAATTTGCGCTATATAAATAAAGATTGATTGATTGACTTCTCTGCTTTGGCACGATTCGGTGCGGTACTCTCGACAACCGCTCCTCTCGGCAATCGTTTTAAACAATGGAGGGGTTGTTAGAGGGCTTTGTTGGACCAAAATCACTTAACATTAGCTTAAAAGTAACCCAAAGCGAGTCTAAAGTCTGGTTCATGTTGGAGTAGTGTGACTGTGGGATGTACTGGCCAGCGGGGGGCAATCATGCTTGAGTACGACACAGTTTGGATGGTCAGTGTGGCTGCGCTGTAACAGACTGGTAAATGCAGCTATATGTTTTGCATTGTTACCCTTCTGAAACCATTCAGAAAAGACAGTAGATTTGTAAAATGAAAGATACCTCTGTTAAAAGTACCAAGTGGCTCATGCTTACAAGAGAGGGCAGAGGATTTGGGGATTAATCTTAGAGTTTAGGCATCCCCGAGCAAGATATTGCTACCTGGATTGTTCTTGAAGGCTGTGCCCTTTTTATGTGAGAGTATGTTTCAGATGAAGCTCAGATGAGAGCCTAATGAGAATTCACCATCATTGTCAGAATGAGAGTGTGAAGGAGGTGAATGGCCTGTTGTGTAAAGTGTGATGTGGGGAAACAAGAATAGATAAAAGCTTTACACAGTCCATGCACCAATCCTGACATTCAGATATTTTCAACAGTACCTGGCACATGAACGGGATTTTTTTTCTATTGCTCACCGTTGTCTCTTTCAAAATAAGCTCTTGTGTTCTGCCAGTGGCTTAGCACCATCTGAGTCATCGTCTTTGGTTACATGTCAGCAGGAACTAAAAGGGAATAACACGTACCATCACTGCTTCATGCATCGCTTGTTAAAGCAGAGCTGAATGCAAAAATGTTTTTAACGATTTTGGGGAATCGACCCTGTAACCATTTTCCATTTAGAGATAGAGAAGATCAGGTCAGCTCAAAACAATGATGGATCCTTGCCCACCACCCCGGTTCCATACTTCGCCCACTGCTCCATCCTCTGGTCCGTCAGGCATTGATCCAGGCTCTTATCTCCACTCTGATCCCTGTGTTATTTGGGCAGCACAGGGATTGCTTAATGATCTTTTGACCTGACATACCGATCTGTACAGTCAACCACAATGGACCGTCTACTGAAGAGGAGCCTGTAGGGCATGCACTCCTCTCTTGTATGCTCCCACTCAGCTCATGGCCTCCCACCTCTCCTGTGGCTGCTCTCCCTGCTCTTTGGTTCCCTGGTTAACTCCACAGAGATTAGGTCTTAATGTGCTTGAAGCATTTGCCTGTAAAGTGGTCTATGCATTTTTTTTTTCTTATCTAACCCTGCTCTTTCTCTGATGATTTTCTCAGCTAAATCCTCATGCAGTCTTTCATTTCACAAAGTGTCTGTGCGAATACGATCTGCTGGAAATGATTGATTCAGCCGTTTATGGCCTGGCTTGTTTGAAGAGTTGAATTTTGTGCTCTCTTGAACAAACGTTCTTCCTGATTGATTACAAAAACAAGGTCCTCGAACAGGCAGATCTTTGAAATGAGCTGTGATGTGCTTCTTCTTTTTTTTTGTATACTTCAAATTAGAAGTTTGTTTAACAAGGAGAGCAAAAGACAGATTGGTGTATACACAGGTATATATGCTGTTAAAAAAAGAGTGAGGAAGCCACTTTGGCACAAACAACACTTCTGATTGGATCCTCCGTTGTGTCTTGTTTGCACTGTGGCACCTTGGAGTGCGACTGCGGATGTTGTGATGATGAGCTTGTCATAGGTGCAACCTGAAAAGATTTGTACGACACCACTACATGACTTCATATACTGTGCTTGATTCTTTGTTGATGGTTTTGCTTGTACCTCTCTGTTTTTTTTAACCCTTGCAGCACAGCTTGGAGGTAGCCAAGGTAGTTGGTCAGTTATGTTTTTATCTGGTCTGGATTTAAGGAGCAACAAAAAAAAAACAGATTTTTTTGCAAAGCTCTCCTACAACATTTTAATTTAGTATAGGATTCAGTATCCTGGACAGAATAATCAATCAACTCTTTTTATTTTACTTTCACCCTTAATCACGTCCCAGCATCAGAGCCACCGTTTGCCTGCAGGCAAGGCAGGCAACTGCTTAGGGCCCCAGAACCATAAGGGCCCCCAAAGGCTGACAAACTTCAAACCTCTAGCAGCAACCCACAACTTAATGCAATGACAGTCGATACACTCAAACCCCCCCCCGGTATGCTGGCTGCTGCTACATGTTAGATGCACTTTTTTCCTATGAAAACAAGTTTTAAATGAAAGTAACAAGAAGAAGAGCGAGAAACAAATGAATCCAGCTAACTGCAATCTACTGAACACACTTTTTCAGTTGCTTTGAATGAATTTTTTATTATATTTTTATTGTTCTGTTTTTCATTGTTCATTATATTTATATCTATGTTTATGAAAGGGATTATGTCTACGGTTTGTTTTTTTATTTTGCTCATATGAGCATTAGAATATAAAAGTGTTAATTTAAAAAAAAAAAAAGTTGTTTGATTATTTAGAACAGGATGGTGATATACACTGATGAGAGGGGCCCCAGCAAATTTTTTGCCTAGGGCCACAGGTGACTCTAGGATCGCCCCTGCCCAGCATTTGTAAAGCAGTTCTTCTATGACAACAAAGTTTGGATTGATTTCAAAACTGCAGATTTATTTATTGAAATGTATTTCAGACAACAAACACATTCCCACTTTTCTTCTGATAAATTAATAATTGCCTGATAAGTAATTGTTTATTCTCCTCTGTCTAGCTTTGCCATGGCTCAGTAGTGCAGCGGGTCATCCTCTCCATTGGAAGCTTGGCGGTTCGATCCCTGTTCTTCCTGTCTGCATGCTGAAGTGTTCTCAAGCAAGACCCTGAGCCCCAAATTCCTCCTGAGTGACGCATCCAGCTGCGTATGAATGAGGTTGGTTCACACTAACTTGTCCTTTCCACTGCATCCTCTGCCATCACTGTGTGAATGAGTGAATTTGACATGAAGTGTAACAAGCTTTAAATCGTCAGTGGATAAGAGCAGGGCCAGTCTCTTTACCATGTAGGCTTAAACTTCCCTTTAAGATGTGATGCAGAATACACACAAAAAAGTATCTAGACCTTGAAAGCCTAACCGCTTGGGTCCAGCACTTTTTGTCTCCTCACTCCCATGAAATTTTAATACACTTTTTTGAGCAGAAATGACTCCTAAAATCACACCGTGTTCCAGCTCTCTCAGGTTGAGTCACCTGTGGAATAAAAGTGCTTTAAAGTGAGGTCACTGATTCTCCAAGCAAAACAACTATCCATCAATCCATCACCAAAAGTTTTGAAAAAGAAACTCATCATTCATTCATCTTCTGTACCGCGTATCCTGTTCAGGGTCGCGGGTGTCTGGAGCATATCCCAGCTGTCTCAGGGCGAGAGGCAGGATACACTCTGGACAGGTCGCCAGTCAGTCACAGGGCTCACACATGAAGACAGACAACCTTTCACACTTATAGAATCACCAGTTGACCTAATGAGCATGTTTTTGTACTGTGGGAGGAAGCCGGAGTACCTGGAGAGAACCAATGCATGCACTGGGAGAACATGCAAACTCCACACATAAAGGCTCACTGGGGATTCAAACCAGTGATGTTCTTGCTATAAGACAGCAGCCCTAACTGTTGCCCCACCATGCAGCCCAAGAAACTATGACGGCATTATACTGCCAAAATTCAAAAGTAAATATGAGATCCGCGCGCTCAGCTGCAGAGGAGCAACGTGTGCATGTCAAACATTCGAGCAAGCAGATTACTTTTGGTTGCGTGCGAGTAAATTACTTCTGTGAGAGCTTTCACAGCACTCGCATGCAGAATACCTCTGTCCGTGTAAGCAATATGGTGGACCCCGAACACACTCAGAATCCGATGGACCACACAACCACTGTCATTGCTGTCCTGCTTGCGAGACTTTCACCTGCTAACCCACGAGCGGGTTCTCTTGCTTGCGAACAGATTTTCTTTTGACAGTAAGTGGGCGAACCCAGTCATCATCGTATCCCTAATGTGCCGTTTACACGACAACGGTTTTAGGATGACCCAACAGTATTGTTGCGTTTCGGCATCTCATTTACACAGAAACGGCAAGCGCAACTTTTTTAAAACGCCCTCCAGAGTGGAATTTTTCTGATATGCCGTAGCCACTGTTGGCATGTAAACAGCAAGCAGGAGTTTCATTGGAAACACGTGACGTCACACTCCATTTTGCGCATTCCACTTTCTTTGTGGGAACTTTAAATTGTCATGCACGAACCGGACAACAATAACGGTTCAGTGGCGGACTACTGTGTTGTGCTTGTGCTGTTGGATCTGCTGACTGCCTTTCAACAAAATGTGCATCTGTTGCTCCACTTCTGCTCTCAGATAAGATGCTCAGCCTACCTCTTCTTTGGCGGGGGGCTACCAAAAGACTCTACAGTTATATCGCCAACTACAGGCCTGTAATGCATACTACAGCGTTTTCACTCCCTCAGTGTTTCCATGTAAACGCACGCAGACTTTTTTTCTCTGCTTGTTTTGCGTTTTCGAGTGAAACGTCATGTAAACGGCCCCTAAATGTAATTGGTTACAGTCCTCGTCTTTTATGATTGGCTGCTGTTTGTGTGTCGGTTTGTATTTGTGTTCAGATTTTGGCAGTATAATGCTGTCATAGAAACTCATTCATACAAAAAGAGAACAAAGTCACAAAAAGAAGTGAAATGGGTTTATTAGAAATTGGGTTTATTTGTGTCTAGTTTGATTGACTTATTGGAGACGGAACTCTTTTGGACTCTTTGGTCCCTTTTAACTTTTCATGTTTATTAAAACCTTTGGCCATTAACTGAAAATGAACGTATTCACACCTCCAGCGTCAGGCTGAGTTAATTTTGTCGGAAATTAACTCCAGTTCATTCTTCTTTAATTCATGAATAGTTTTAACTTGTTAAACAGATATTGAAAAATGTAAAAATATTCAAGTATTTTAATCGACCCAACAATTAAGTGTATCAACAAAACTTTTTCAAATCGTTGGCATGGCTTGGGGGGAGGTGGGGGGGTGAACTCCGACCCTTTGATTGCTTGGCTCTCAAAATACTTGTTTTATGGGGAAAAAAACAAAACTTGAGCATATATGGCTTTTTGAGTAAAACATAGGAGTATTCTTTATGTTAATTTTTGAAGGGGAAAAATTATAGAGTCAAACTGTCTAGAAAAACATCTTATGTGCGTGTTAAACCATTCAAACACCTTCTCCTCAGAGATTAAAAGGTTCACTGTGGATTGATTTTGATTCTAAACTCCACAGCCTGGACATGTTTCATAAAAATGTTTATACCCTCGGCACGTCTGTTCCTTCATTTGGTCCTTCAAAGAAAGTAATTGAATAAGCCTGGTATAAATCAGTATGTTTTCCACTCCAGCAGTCATGTTGCTCTGACATGACAAAAACATGCATCATGCCCTGCAGTGCGCTCACACTCGATGCATATCCCGAGCTGTGACATCTGTGGGCATGACCGGGCACACAGATCCCATGATGCGATTGCACTGACACCCCGTATGTGGCGTTATGAAATTAATGTGGCTGCGATCGATATCGGACAACTCTCAAGTAGCTCAATTTTACACTTGCTGCAGGGAACAGATGGTACCGGTTGATAATGTTGCCGGAGGTGGATCCATGGCAGTGAAGATACAGAGGGGGCAGAGCGGATCCTCCGGAGCACAAGAGAAAGGAGAAAAGAGGTTAAGGCTTCGTGTTGATACTTATTCACACAACCTGCATGGGTGAATAATTCCCTAATCAGATTTATGTAATGAATAGTTAATAGGACATCAGCTCAGACTGCCTACACATGCAACACATGACCCCCTCCAAGCCCTGGATTCATTTAAACACAAACAGCAGCTGCAAGGTTGCCTGGTGGAACGATCTCTTGTGCTGTTATCATTTACATCAATGCTTTATGTAGCTGCAGGGCACAAATTTGTGTTCACACTGTGGTTGAAGGAAAAACATTCCAGTGGCACTCAAATATTAAAATACACCCACAGGCAGACTAATGCCTCAGCAAACCAAATGTGTTAAAATATATTTCTGCTTTCTCAGACGGAGAAGGTACTCGCTGAAGAACTTCCGGGGTGCAGAAACCTGTCTGGGTAATAATTGATAGCAGAGGTATTGCAAAGATAGGACCAGGTATCTTTGTGAAAATGGGATTCTGTCTGCGACTCGTAAATCTCTCAGTCATGTCAGGTGGAATCTCCTCAAACTACATGTCCCGAGGGAATCTGTGAATGAGACAGGCGCCCCTGTGTTGAAAAGCCTGTTATTGGAGCCCGTTCCTGCTCTGGGATTCCTTTTGGGCCCCTGTGATTACAGTGCATCAGCCAGGCCGTGTGTGTATGTGTATTTGTGTGTGTGTGTGTGTGTGTGTGTGTGTGCCTGTCTCTCTGAGTATGTGTAGTTCTTGAATGTGTGTCACATAATGTGCTCCAGCAAGTTTGGCGTGTGCGTGCTGTTTCTTGTATGACTCGCTTAGAGTTGCCGGGAAAAAAAAAAAAAAAGGATCTAAATTCTTAAACAAGTCTGGGCACATCTGGTTGTGATTGGCAGCAGAAAAAAGGGTCCCTGTGTTCTGGGAACTGGCAGCAAAAGCCTGACCCAACCCAGTTTAACCCAGCCCAGCCCAATACAGTACACGACCAGCCAACAAGGAGGGAAAAACACACAGCAACAGACAGACTGCTGCCACTGACCCCTGGCCAACTTTCTAATCCCGCAGCAAAGCCTCTGGCAGTGTTTTGTTCTCTTATAAACACTATTCAGTTTTCTTCTGTTCTTTCTGTTTCATGTTAAAAAAGTCAGGGCTGCCATGAGCTACGTAGACCCACAGCTCCATTACCTTTGGAGGCAACTCTTGTGTCTGGCATAATGGTGCCCTGGAGGGGAGAGTGCGCACCTGAATGTCTGTTTGCTCATCTTGCCACCTTAGCCGAAGTAGATGGAAAAGAAATTGCCACAGGCGAGCGATATATTGAAAGGCATTTCATGGCAGGGTGCTAAAACAGGTTATACTTCCATCTGTTTTTATTTTCAAGCTAAAGGTTGAATGGGCTGGTCGAGGAGTGGCACTCTGTAGATTGAGCGCAACAGAAAGGACCACTCCTCCCCCTTTCAACCAAGCGTAACCGAGAGAACGGTGGCAATTAAAAAGTGATGCCGGGCGTTTACAGCAGGTGCCTGGAGCCATTGTTTGCCCTGCCTACTCTCATCGTGCTCATTATTTGGGCCGTCGTCTTTACCTGTGGCATGTCAATGTGCTCGCTGGTTTAGGAGATAGCCCGGCTGGCTTCTCCCTGAAGGCTGGAGCTGAAAACGAGCTCTGTCACCTCAGTGTGCTGGGCTTTAATTCAAACGGAGCGTGTGCATTTAGCCCTCTGAACCTTCAGCCCTCTGCCTGGACGCTGAGACAGTTAAACACAAGCTCCAGCTACAAAGAGAATATCGTGGCTGCTGTTATTGTGCTGCAGGGACTATTTGCCGTCCTTATTAAGCAGGCTGACTGGTGACTGGGCAGCGAGCCTAGCTGTGTAGCTATTCTCTTTGTACGTGACACGACTCCATTTTTATTTATTTTTTTCGGATGTGCGTGTGTGTATGGGTCTGAAAGCAGGCAGGACGCCTAAGGCAGAGCACTGACGCCAGAGCACTACTGGTGTTTCCACACATGCCACAGATGCAGTGACCCTCACCAGCATAATGACTGCAGGGTTAATTCCCCAGGAGTGGCCTTGATGCACAGAAGGAAGAGATGAGTAGAAGTCTGGTGAGGGCAGGCCGCAGCTATAGAGTATGCAGCAGCTCTTATTCTTCCTGATGTGTTTCTACTCCATCCCTTTTGATAGGATTTCGTGAGCTGCCAATAATCCACTGGTATTGCGAGGAGCATCTCTCTCCCTCCTGTTTGCTGTCTCTCAGTTTCTCTGATTTCTAACAGCTAAAAATAATTTCATCACAAATGGGTAAAGAAGCAGAAAGAGATGGGGGGGTTGTGGATTTTTTTTTTTTATCCCTAAATCATGGCTAAAATGTTGGTGGGTGGGTTTTTCTGGCACTGAGCATTAAGTGGAATTACACAGTGACAATCTCGTACTCCATCTAAGATGAGGCAGAAATGCCCATTTTCCTGCTGCATTAAGTGATTTTGCAGGGCAACATTTAAAGCAGGATTGTACACGGTGAGCACATGAGAAATCATCCACTCGCACGACATTTTTCTTTCTGAAGGAGAAAGATGTTAAGTGCAATCACTGACTTTTTCCTCAAGACGCTGTTGGAGAAATTGTTCTCGAAAAGTAATGTTTTCAAATGAAGCGCATTTATGGCGTTCAGAGGAATGTCCCTGAATTATACCTCCAAGGCTTGTTTGCCCTGCTTGTCTCTTAGTGTGTTTACTTTTCATGGCTGTAAATCATTAGTGCTGCATGGCTTTGCAAAACCACCGTAATGAGATGGAAAAAAAAAAAAAGAAGTCGAAATGGAAAAGGCAGTGTGAAAACTCTCTGTTGGATTTGGACCTTTTTGATTTTTCAGCAGCTCCCTCCAAATCCCAATTCCTATCAGCGGCGGCTGCAGCCTGTGCTGTGTGTTTGTGTTGTAAATTGATGAGCGAGCTGCCAGTTTCGACTGTTATCTGGAGGCTGATGGGGGGGCATGTGCACATGCTCACATGTGCATGTGAGCATGAGAGCGATGGCTGCACACCCCTGTTGTTACATAATGATGAGATATTGAGTGTGTGACCCGGCACCACTTTATCTCGCCCTGCACAGATTGCATTCTAAAATCTAATGAGACAGATATTCTTTAATGGAAATCCTGGACAGGGTCGCGATTTTCATGATAAAACTTAAGGTCACATCATACAAAGCCTGCTTGCGTACGTGCGTAATAATCAAGGCTGTTATAGCTATAGAGAACATACTGTAATCATACGTCTCATCTTGTTATTTCTCTCTCTGTGAAACAAGCTAAAGTTATTGGTGCTGACAGCTGCGGTGCACTGACAAAAACTCTGGGTAAGTAATTACCAATAAAGCAGTGCGTTATGAAAGAGAAGGGGACAGAGAGGCACAACATGCACAAAGTGCTGCATGTGGCCGCTTTAATATTAGACTCATTTATTAAAATGCGTCATTCAGATGAGGTCAGCCCACGTTTCAAGCACTGTCTGGCTATTACCTTTTGAAATATGAGCTTTGAGTAATTCAGTCATCAAGAGGACAAACATGAGGCTGCATACACACATGCAGAAACACGTACACACAGAGTTCACACACACACTCATTTTCAGCAGGTGTTAGTTTGCATTAGTTTGGCATAAGTAGGGATGCATAATAGGATTTTAGATTTGGGGATAGGATTTTATCAATACAGATACAGATACCAATACGGTACGCCTTGTCGATACCGATTTATATCGATACTCTAATTCAGGGGTCTCAAACTCAACTTACCAAGGGGCCGCTGGAGGTAGTGTCTGGGTGAGGCTGGGCTGCATCAAGTGTTCCACAAAAAAAGGGCTTCAAGTAGTCAAAAAAGAAAAAAAAAGAAAAACTGATCCAATCTTCTCAGTCTTAACAAGTCAGAACATGCAGAACATGAACAGTTCTTCAGAACATTTGGCTTGAGGGAGGAAGCCAAAAAGCCACATGATCCAAACACCGTGAAGCACTAGGTGACAGGATATATTTTCCCTCCACTCGGTGACACAAACATGTTAAAAGTGACCAATTGCTGATTTGCGTTGTTGTCATGAGCCTGAGCTATGGTAGCCCACAAGTGTTAAGAAATATAAAACGCCCAGATGCATGTAAGAAAAAACGTGCATTAACACAAAGCTTTGATTTCAGGCAGGGGGCCACAAAATATTGTTCTGGGGGCCACAATTGGCCCGCGGGTCACAAGTTTGAGACCCCTGCTCTAATTGATATTACTATACGTAGTTTAATGTAAATAAAGATGTAAAAAGATTAAAAATACCAATATTTGTATTATTTGTCCAGAATCTTGGCTGTACTCCTGTAACGACTCAATTCGGAACCGGGAACAAAGAACTGCCGGTTCTCGCTATGCATCTCTAGGCATAAGCAGATTTTGGTCATTTTGTCTGGGTCTTTGCTAGCTTTGGCACCACTTGAAATTTTCCATTTCCCCAAACAAACGAAGATGAAAGATTAAGCCTAATGTTCATTCTCTCCCAAAGTCTTTGTAATTCTGTCTTGAAACTTCTTAAAAAAACATCAAAAGCGTGTGTGGGAAAGTGTTCAGTGTAGCTTTTATATTCGGTGCATTGTTTGAAGCCATTTGACGACGGCAGAATGAAAGTGTCACTTTCCAGACAGAACATAGTTGGAGAGGGGAGGCAAACAACAGCACAAGTAAAGTAAATGTCAGCACAAACTGCTGCATCGGTTGAGAATAAATTCATTGGATAGATCAACAGCGAGACGGAGATGCTGCAACAATAATACAATCAAGTGAAAAAGTCTTCCTGCCAGACGGTGAATCATCTTAATTGACGATCAACAGTATAAACAGTGGGCCTCAATTATACCTGGATGAAAACAGATAGAGACAAAGCCTGTTAGAGCTGCAGCTGGAGAGAGACGAGAATGATTGCAGGAGGAGAATTACCATAGAGATTTGCATCGCATTCCTTCGTTGTCTTTGCTATTGGAGGGCTGCCTTTGGTTTCAGAGAAAGTTTTGGTTTCAGTATCCTGAGTTACTAGCCACGCTTCCTCCCTCCTTCCAGCTCCACTGTGCTTCTGACTGGCTCTCCCTGTGTTTTCCCTCTGTATTCCCTCTCTGTCCCTGCCTCGCATGCCTCTACTTGCTGGAGGCTTTGTGTGCCACAGAGAGAACCCAGCTGCACAGATGTGTTGCCTGGCTTGCAGTTTGTTGCCTTCGCCTGGAGCAGCCACCCCTCCAGGACCACCGGTCCTGATGAAGAGCTGCAGAGGCTCCATTTGGCAGCTTCTTATTCGGTGTGGGGGCCTCTTCTGTCCCCAGACATCTCTCCCTCCCCCTTCCTACCAACTCCTCTCATCCTGAGAGCTCCGTTGAAACAAGGGAAGCTGCCAGGAGGGGAAATCCATCATGGATTTGGCCCGGGGCGCTACGTTTAACGTTAGCGCCCAAATGGAAAAACGTGCGCAGCACAACAAGAGTCCCATGATGATGTAGAGACCTTCACTTTCCCTCCGCCGTTCATTGAAAAACTGGGAGAGGAGAAGTCAGCCCACCCTTTCGTTCTGATTATCCATCACCCTGGAGCTTGTTGAAAAATCATTTACTGTATGGGAAAGGTGATTGACGACACAAAAACGGAGACTGCATGCCTGTGTCATCAGTCCACCCCCACAGACATAATACTCTCCCTCAGAGGACAAATGCACATGCACACTCGCACTCCCTACACAATATCAAATTGTTTCAAGAGATGTGACACTTAAAGTTCAAAAGAGGCCGGAGGGCTGTTGTAGGCAGAAAACATCACAGATCTCAATAGTTAACACCCCTGGAGAAATGTTTCTCTTGTCACTCTTTGTCTGATTCTCCCTCAAAAATCCTCACCGAACACAGCAGGGAAAGTTGACCTGCTTGGTTCAGCGCAGCGGCATCCATCAAACCAAAAGAAATGAGACCAAAGCCAAAGATAAATGGTTTCTTTTTACTTCATTCTTTGAAGTGAAAGCTGTACCAACCAGTGTTTGTGGACCTAACACTGAGAAATAATTTAGTCCAAGGGAAAAACATGCTGTGGTAGGGAGGCATGTAGTCTAATCTGACCTTGGCAGTAGACTTGAGTTTTCTGTAAATGTGCTGGAACGCTTATTGGTAGGTTTTAGAAAATGTTATGCGGATTAAGTGGAAACTTCTGGAGAATCCTTTCTAATCCACCGTTCCTCCTGATCAAAGGGAGCCAGATAGCTCAGAACTGAACTTACTTTTCTTGCACACTGTTTCTCATTTCCATCACAGCCCTACTCCTCTGTATATATTCTCTCAGAAATGCACTTTGGCCCTGGTCTTGTCTGATGGCTTGGCTGTATTACCCTGAGAAAGTAAGATACGGTTTCAAAAATTGGAGTGGGAGTTTCTTTTTTTGTGTGTGTGTGGTAGGTGCCTTCCCTCTCAGTGTAATTGGTTGGAATGGTGAATCTAAAGCACCCATGGTCGCTCATGTGTGAGGGTGTGAAATGTTCAAGGTCAATTGACTTCAGGACTTTCTATATTGGCTCTTGGCTTTGAGGATGTCTATTAAATCACCCTTAACTGACCTGTGGCTCTGCCCCTCTCTTACTTACAGTTTGGATACAATTATACTGTTATCTGAAGAAATAAAGAATTATTCCAAATAATCTTGCTCCTGGGGATTGAAATGTCTGGAAGTCATATGAGCTTCTAGTTTTGTATTTTACAGATGCTTGGCATTTGGTTAAATGATCGTTTTTAGATTAAAAGTGCAACGTATGTGCAGATAGGGCTGGGTACCGAACTTTCGTTCTTTTATAGCCCCAACCGAAATGCTTCAGTAGTACCAAGTATCAAAGTATGGCTCATCTTTCAGTGCCAAGTTCCAGTACCTAAAAGGTTAATCACGTGATCAAGATCTGATAATGCAACCGATGATTGGCTGTAATGTTACACATGGTTGCCAACTTAGAGACTCTGTCCATATATTCAGTGAGTTTCAGACCCCTCTATTGACTTATTTTCTATTGACTGCAGTTTCGAGACGAAGTGAAAGCATGTATTGACTTCAAGCACGTCCGCTGCTTCTCAACAAGCAGTGGGTGCTGAGCCCCTCCCCAATCCAAAACACACAGGCAGACTCCTTCGCTCATTCGTCTCTTTTGGGTCAGTATTGGTACAGGTATCAAAATTTTTTGATTGATACCTGACCCTATATGCAGACCATTCAGGTATCAGCAGTTTTTCGAGTGTCTGCTTGAGGCTCGCTCCAGAAGTACCGGAAACCACTGACACATCGGGCCAACAAAAGCTGTTTTCTATTGTCATTACTCAGTTTCTGTCATTGGTTAATTTGTCCTTCTTTTGAGCAACTGTGTTAACTAGTCTCTTCGTCTTCCATCCCGGTGGCTCTGTAACAGCTGGCATCAGTCATGAAGGACCCACTTGCTTTATAGATTAGTGATGCAGTGTTGTAATGAATAATGACATTTTACTACTAAACCTTGAATACAGGATGATCACAATATTTCAGACACAATCTGACAAGAAAATACCGTCAAAGCCATCTTGTATTCAGGTCAAGGCAGAAACTGACAGTGATGTTTCCATGGTTGATCAGGGTACCAGAGTGTCTTACTTCCACCACTCCACTGACGGCACCAGACTCTCAACAAAGTAATCCATATTTGATTCGATTTTCTAGAACTGAAAAACAAAGCCACACACAAAACAGGTCCAAGGTCCTTTGTTGTGTTATCTGTCGCGAGCTGCCCTGCCATCCACGTAAAAGAAACAAAAACAAAACATAACTGACATGCATTTCTGCTTTGATGTTTAACTTAAAGGTCTCAGTCTTGTTGTATTGTGTAATAGTTGGCTCTGCGTTGCAATTAACGTCCTCAGAAGCCCAGACTTGCTTGATGCAAACTTGGAATTCTCCGCTCTGTCACTGCCAGAGAGCAGCGAAAACAACAACAGTAGTATCTGTTGTGTATGAGGGAGGCCCTGCAGCCCACTCATCCTGAAATGCTATCTTAGATGTGATACACCACACACACACATACACACATTTGCAGCTTTATTAAGTCTGTGTGGAAGCTCTCAAGAAGAGTGGGACACTAGTCAATGCAATATTTGGTTAGAAAGGGAAAAAAAAAAGGGGATCTCTCAGACTTGAAAACTGTTTTTTTTTTTTAATAATAATTGCACCTCAGGGAAAAAAGCTTGTGAGTATGTGACACCTCCAAGGTAGGGAGAGTTTCTTTGGAAATAAATGGCTGGAGTTGCATCAGTGCCTGGCTGCCGTCCTCTGATTTGATTTTAAAATTACAGGATATAAATCTCTCCTCCGCCAAACTCGTCTGTAGTTGCCCTGGAACAAGTCCTAATGCATTTTTGATGATGTGAACCTAATGACTGATATTTTACCTTAAAACACTACCCTCCTTTACGAGTCAGGGGAGACAAGGAGTAATTGATATGGATTTTAATTTGCAGGTCTCTTCCTCTTAACATGCATTAAAGGAGCTGAAGTGGAATGGTGTATGGAGGCTGTCATTGCCCTTTTCGCTGCGATGAAAGTGCGTTTAGGTCTGCTGGACAATTTATATGTGCTATGAAAGAAATTTCCCCTTCGCTATCTGCACTAGCAGGTCAGCTGGAGCCTCCGTGCACCGTATTAAATGATTGGGAAGTAGACCGCTGCAGAATAAACTCGAGGCTTCTTTAAGCATCATCTGTCTGAAGTAATTAGATTGAAAAGAGAAATCAGGATGATGAGTATCCACTCATCTGTAAAACGCTGAACACTTTCCTCCTCCTTTAGCCCTGCTTACAAAACAGAGGTGATTAATTCCCCTCGGTCTCGCCTGCAGCCTTCCAATGTCTGACCTCAGATTTGTTTTGTTTTGTTTGCTCCTCGGAGGACAATTTCGCTGTCTCTGCTCTTAGTCTTTAAATAACATGAAGAGGCCCAGTACTAAGCCCTGTGGAGTTCCCAAAACACCCACCATACAATAAGCACTCCACTCTCTGGTTGTTTTATCCTCTGAGGTGAACAAACACTGATAATTCCACAGCTTTTTGTCTCAAATATGGAAGCCAGGAAAACTTGTCCACGGTTGTTTGTAGTCTGCATAAAGTCAAAAGCGAGGAAGTAAACTTGTTTGTCTTGTTATCTCAGCATTTCTGTAGCATTAGATCTCCCAGGCAGCCATGACAGGATATTGATGGGCCTCTTCTCTCCAGCCCCCTCTATCCCCCTTTTTTTTTGCTAAAGCATCATCCCCCGCCCTAAAATGAGTCCACACCCCATCTCTCCTCTCCCTGCCTCCACGCACATCCCTCTCAGCAGGACAAAGAGTTCAAACCCCTGGAGGAGGGGAGCTGTCTGGCTCACTGTCAACCGTCCTCCTCCCCCCTCTGAGACCACAGAGTTCAGATGTTAGAGGGGGTGATTGAAAATGAAACCAAACTCAAGTGGAGGGATGCTGCTCTTCTGTGAGCGCGGCCTGTTAACATAAGTGAGTGGCTGTCATGCATTTTGTCGGCATCAACAGTTTTTCTTTGGGCTGCCTGGCGGAGAAGGATTGCTTGTCGCAGGGAGGAGATAGTTGTCAAGGCCATCTTCTTGCCCTGAGGATGGAGGCGAGCAGGAACCCTTCTGCCTGCTGCTTTTTTTCCAAAATGTGCGGGAAAGATGGAAGAGGGGAGGAGGGCTGGTGTAGCAGCGACTCGAGCAGACTGGTTCCTGTAGATCTGAGCAGTGAAGTGGAAAAATGGCACTTTTTTACTCGAGCTCCACATCAGACAGCACTTAGCGACAGGTCTTTTTACAGAAGACCCCCTGGCCTGGGCAGAGGAAAGTCACCACAACAATGTTTAGAGAGCAGCAGAGTTAACAATCGGGTGGAAGAAAGGGAGGAGATACAGTCCATCAGCACTTACGGATGTGTGATAGGTATGAGGTGCATTTAAGTAAGCAATTCCTCTACAGCTGGGGCTAAATCTGTCTCCTGCTCACAAAGGATGAATCTCGACTGTGAGAGTTTTTGAGTTTCTAAACTTTTAATTAAAAATCGCTTGTTGCTCTTGCAGGCACAGAAATTTCATATCAAAGACTTAGTTCCAAATCAACATTTTTGATGGTTTTCATACTTATTATTCTTTTTTTTACCACCAGAAAAAGTATATGGAACAATATTTCTGGTGTGTATGGCACATCTGTTCACATGTGAGGTCTAGCATAAAAGATTTGTCTTCATTCAGGAGTGTATGACACATATGCTCAGAGTCCTTTACAGTTCTTTCTCAGATTCATTCATACGTATGAAACCTGATGTCATGTACTCGTGTGCTGCAGAAGTAGGTGTGAATGTGAGGCGGAAACAAAAGTTTTATGAATATTCAGATACAATCCTCGATTTCAGCATTTAAAGATAATGAAGGGAGGTTCAGCGACTGTTAGACAATCTGGCAAGCATTTCCATTGAAGCATGGCGCTTTTAATCTCCCTCAGCTTTTCTCTGATTCTCACTCACCCCCCCTTTATTTAACATATTTCTGTCTGTCTTCATCCACAGCTTGCTTTGATGCTCTTCCTCTTTTTTTTTATCTCTTTTTCCTGCCTCATTCCCTCGGGCCCCATCTGTCTGAACCCTGTCCATTTCTGCTGCTGACCTCATAAAGACGAAAGTAAGAGGATTCCACTCTCTACGGTGTCAAACAGAACCACGCTGCAGCCCTATATAGGATAAAGAGCTTAGATATTAAACATATTACAGATTTAAAACACACACATGATCTGGATGGGATGTCCAGTCCATGTGGTCCTAAGCTTTTGTGATTTACACTTCTCTTCGACATGTCAACGTGTCTCTCATATGGAAAACACAAAGCCTCATGTGTCTCAGTCCCTGCAGTCTATCGGATCATTTTTTTTTATTCATGAGAAAACATAACATCCCAGATAGAATTTTTAGACATCCTACGAATAAATGTCTTCAAATGTATGTCTGAGATGGTCCTCTCTGCCGAGATGCTGATGGGAGATTTTTTTTTATTTTTGTCTTCATATGTTTGTTTTCAGATACAGCAATTTGATGAAAAACTCATAGACCAGACCAGTAATCCCTGACAACAGCCACGCAATCCCCGATTTGTGATGTTGAGCATGCTGCATTGTAAACAAATCCAGGCAGCATACCAAGGCTGCAAACACCGAAAAGATCTATTAAGCCTCGCAAGGTCATTGCCCTTGAGAACATGAATATTTTTCCCCTCTTGTGCAAAACAACTGTCCAATTCATCCCTAAAGGAATGAATAGACTTTTTATTTTCATTATAAAGAATATAACTCTAATTAACGGAGAGCGTATCAGCACAGGCGAACTTTCAAAGTCTCTTTTTCTCCAGGAGTAAAACTAAACGTCTCATTTGTGCAGAACAAGAAGCTGGGATTCTAGTACTCCCCCTGTCTTGGAGAACGTATTGTAGCAGCTGAGGATTTGATTTAGCTGAAAACAATCCGTCTCTGCCGCTCTGACCCTTCGGTGAACTGAGTCCACTGAGAAAATGCTTCTTCACCCGAAGTGAGCGGTGTAGATTATTTTAAGCGGCTGCAATGTCATTATGGGTTTGGCTTGATTTTTTTTTTTTTGTCTTGTTAATGTTCACCTCAGCTCAGGAAACACGAGCAGCTCTCTGTATGTTAAAGCCTCTAAAGTGCATTCCTCCCACAGGAGAAACCCAGTGTGTCTTTTAGCGGTCTGACACACTGACTCACTGAGAATGTGATACTGCTGAAGGAATGAGTGTGGTTACCCCTGCCACACACACTCACGCTCAGTCTCAGCCCATCTCTCCCATCCTCTCTCACACTCCGCCAGTCTCTCTCTCTCTCTCTCTCTCTCTCTCTCTCTCTCTCTCTCTCTCTTTTTATTAATTTTCCTCTCTCATCATACGTCAACCCGGATCCTCCTTCTCACTTTAATCCCGACACCCTTCCCCTTCCTCATCCAGCCTTTGTAATCGACGTTATTTATTGTGATAGAGATGAACCCGAGCTAATCGACGCAACCCACCCACCCAGAGCCCAACTCTTAAATGTGCCTGTCTCTATTAAGGACCTCCTAATGAAAATTCAGTGTGAGAGCTGATGAGCGAAACGACACGATGGGCACACAACAGTGAAAATGATGAGGATATATATATATATATATATATTTTTGAAAGCAGGCTGTCATTGATTTGATCCAGGGTGCACGGTTGCGTAACCAGTGTGCATACAAGTTATTGATTAGGAGACAAGAAAAACATGGATGATGCTGGGTTATTGTGCTGCAGCAAAGCGGCCTGTTTCTCCTTCCTCAAACACAGATGATCTCTTGTTGAAATCACACATCCATTTTTACTTAACATGTTTTTCTTTTCTTTTTTTCTGCTTAGAACCCACAAGACGCAGGCGAGAAAAGATTGTCACTCATGAGAAAGCCGGGTAGGTAGGATTTTAGGATTTCGCTGCCAGTTGGAAGCTTAGGACAGATGAGTTTCCCAGGAAGATTGGAATACACTTGCCCACACACACACACACACATAGATTACGCTCAGACCACTTGAGCTGGCGGCTGACAGTGATTATAAACCTTGGGAATATCTCCCACGTGTGGCCTCACGCAGCTATCAACAGCTGCACGGCATGCGATCCAACCTCCACATCCTTGGTCCACTATTGCCATGGTTACAATCAGTCGCAACAACCCCCCACCTCACTTCCACCACCAGCACTTCATCTCTCCATGCAATCCCACAACTCAGATGTGACTTGTCAGGGACTATTTGGGTCTGTTCACTTGTGGATTGCGAGGCCTTGTGCCTAGTATTCCTCCTGCTGAGGTACAATAGAACCAATCAAGAAAATGGACCAGCTCCACCAGATGCCACTTGTTATTACCATTACCTACTGTGCACTCCCATGAGCATCTGCTCCAGCTTCTTGTTTATTCAAACCTCTTTAAATCAGAACACACCTCACCAACAAGTCCCCCTCTTTGCACCTGATAAATATATTTGGCGATGTCTTGCTCGGTGATGTTTCGGGGCTATAATCACAGCTGGAAAAAGCTGATTTTGGGCCACAGGAAATTCTGCGGTGCACTCTCGTTGCTTCCCATTGACTGATAGGTGCAGTTGAGCTGTACAGTAGACCTACATGGTTGTTAACAGCTAACAGGGGAAGTGGCAGAGATGAAACGCGACATGCTCTGAAATGCCGTCTCCTTTCTCGACTCTGCTGTAGTTCCGCCCCAGGAGACTGTTACTTGCTCTCTGAAATGTGCAACAAAGAAGAGAAAGGGGAGAAGCTCTCTGTGCCGAATGTTAAAGTTTTTCCAGGAGAACCCGTGCTATATGTGGAAGTTTACGGTATCTTGTTCACCCTGCTGTGGAGAGAAGAAGCTTCTCTTTGGGGGGGATGCTTTGATGTGGTTGTATTTCCAAAGTGGAGGATCTGCTGTTTCTGGCTCACCCGTGTTGTTCATCGTGTCATAAGGGAAATCATTTGTCGATGTTCTCGAATAATTTTAGCTCTAAGCTCCCTTGTCAGGTTCCTCTTCCTGGGCTATGTCTTTTCTCCCCTGAGGGCCTGCTTAACAATTAGTAAATGCAGGAGCAGCAAGCATTCGATTCCCCTTTTAAATATGAGTATCATCCCTTCCTTGCAGGAACATCAGCATTTTGTGGTATTTTTACCACGCTCTAGACGGCCTCTTTTTTATTGTTTTTTATGTGAACCAGCTGGCGGATCGGCCTCCGAAGACCGCACTGAGTTAATCCACAAACTGTTGCATGCGTGCCACAGTAATGAGCTCTGTTGTCTCGCCTTTATCACCGCACAAATAGTTTTTCCACTTTGGCGATTACCATCAGGGACAGTGACAAAGAGATAGAGACTGACAAGTGAGGCAGCTACCCGCTCAGGCACTCACACGAAAAACTGTGCGTAATTAGCTTAAAGATAGCAGGGGTGATCATGACATCAGCAAGTTAGGAAGTTAAGTCTTTACTTTCCTCTGTTATTTGATGAATACTGTAAAGAACAAAGAAGCGCACATTTCCCTCGTCTGGGTGTACCATCCTTTTGATTTGGGTCTAATTGGGTGCACGTTAGCCTCTGGTACAACAGATACAACTAATTAGGCTCTTGTGCGTGTAATTAAAATGATGTACCGTGGCCAAGCTTCCAGCAGGGTATGTGTTTAACAAAAGCAATTAGGAAATTTATCACCTGGAAAGATCCTTTATCCGTTTTTATCCGAACATCAGACCCTTTTCTGTTTGTTTTTTGAAGACAAAGGCTAGCTTGTCCTTTGCCGGTGAGTTCTGCATCTGAAAGGAGACGTGTTGGTGGCACTGGTGCTGCAGAGAATAAGGTTGGATCCTGGGAGGCTTGCACTTATCAGAAGTGTTGTGATACGGAAGGCTCTGTAGCCTCCTTAGAGATTCCCCCTTTCCCTTTTCCCTCACTCTCTTTATACTCTCCACTCCTCCCCTCATCCCTCCCTCACTATTAAGCTGCATATTAAAGATTCATATGGCACCTACAGTGCATTCAGACTACCCCGCTGCTCCCTTTTCTCCTTGTTCATTATGCCCTCTACCTTCTCCTCTCACCCGTTACCCACTCCCCTCCCGTATCAGTAAATTCCTGCTAATAAGGATACTTAGAGTAAATCCTCCCAACTCCTCTTTCCACGGCGGATTAGTGTTCTCACCCTCGGCGAAGAGAACAATCGGCTGAGAGAGGCAAAACAAAAGGCCTCCTTGTTGCTGTTTTGGATCCTGGGGCTTGTTTTCTGTCACTGTCGCCCGCTTTCTCTCCTGCCTGAGACAGACAGCTACTCATCCTCCTTTACCTTTCCGACGGTGCTGCCTTCTATCCATCCTCCACATTTTCTCCTCGCCTTGAGCTTTCAATTCTCATTACCAGATATGACATCCATACACATATGCCCCTCTGACCACGCATGGATTTGTTTTCTATTAATAAATTCCCAGAGTCTGACTGAAGCTGATTCCATTCTTCAGACAGAGCTCAACGTTGCGACTTATACTCTCAATTTCTGCTCAAGCAGATTCAAGTCCCCTTACGGCGAAGTATCGTCCCTGATCACTTTCCTCATACATTCAGCTCAATAAAAACGAAAAGGAGCGACAACAAAGTTCATATAAATGATGAATCGAGTTGATGCAGGCGTTAATCCCTCCGCTGTCTCAACTCGCTCCATCACGTGTAGAAATGAGGCAGCTCTCAGTAGCCCCACCGGAGTCTTCCCGCAATTAGGCAAGTGCCAGAAAAACACATTAATCTAGCTATTATATCTAGCCCTGTTAATTTATAGTTGGGTTGGAGAAGCTCACTCATTAATTGGCTGTGTTGGATGACACACAGCGAAATTACATTTGCATAGATCATTTTTAAATTGCCACCCAACATCCAGCTGGGAGCAATGCTGAGAATAAACCCCTTTTGGTTGTAAGTGTTTGCTTGTTTGACGTCGGCTTATTGATGAGAGGGAGCAGGCGTGGAGAAAAGGTATCTGAGAGAAGTCGGCTAGAGCTGCAGGGCGTTTTAAGCGGTAGCTATCTCGCCCACGTCTCCATACAAGCGGAGAAATTGGCTGTACTCAGCAGACCAGGACGGAGATAGCGAGTGGTGATGGCGGTGGTGGTGGTGGTTGTAGGGGGCAGAGGTGGTGGGTGGCAGGATGGGCACCCAAGCAGGCGAGGAGAGAGGAAGGGGAGGGTTCAATTCCAAAAGGACTCTTGAGTTTCATTCCAAAAATTGAATCGTCAATTTCCATTTGGGCGACTGTTTGTCAGGGTTGGAAATGAATGAGTGTCAAGGCGCTGGTTGTCCTGGAAATAGAGGTTAGCCTTGGAGGGAAATTCAACAGTGACCGCGTGGGAGGGCAGAGAGATAGAGAGAGAGAGAGAGAAAGAGAGAAGGGGAGGAGGAGTGGATAAGTGGTAGAGGAGAAAGAAAGGTGGACCAGAATCAAAAGTGAGATTGAACACAGGGCCTGACCTTGGCGTGCTCCGTTTTGCGATGGCCCAGGTGATAATTCCTCCACCGCGCAGACTGGCAGCTTGGTGTGACCGAGTTCGAGAGACGGGACGGTTGTAATTATCAGCAGAAGGCTCAAGAGATAAAGAGACGGAAATGCAGGCTTTGCCGGCGCTGGCAGACATCAACACTATCTCAAACTTAAAGCCTGTCATGACTGCTGCATGTGTGCGAAAGTGTCCACCTCCCTTTTATTCACTTGCCACATGGGTCCGTCCACACTAATATAGACCCACACTTTGATGTCTGCCCCGGTGACCCCGCCACATCTGACGTCTGGATGTGGCAGAATGTCAGCGCGCTCACCTGACATGAAAGACACAGAGGCACCTTTAGAGACGAGGTGCAGATGCTATCTCTGACACGCCTCAGCTACGCCACACGAGCGGCCCCTGATGCCATCATACCGCTTATCAGACCATCTGCAACCTGATTAAAGCAGCTTATTTTTAGGTGGTGGGGGGCTAATTCCCTCTGACCTTTCTGTGTCTGCATTTGATTAGAAACGGTGATCACATGAGGGCTGAGAAATTAAAAAAAGAACTTCATCAAAATGAAGCGTAATCTTAGCCATTCATCAGGTGAAGGGTACAGGTGCTGGTATGCATTACATCATATTTGATTCTCAACTTTAGAAGAAAAAGTGCAAGGTTTCTGTTATGCATAAAATAATATTTCAGAGTAATTTATTTAGTTTCAAAAGAAATGGTACTCAAGGACTACACTGATAATGTGATTTTCTGGTTTTGGAAGATCTTAAAGCTTTTTTACACCATTTCATGTCAGCAGTTACTCATTTACACATGTATTTGTGCACAGAGAGAGTGCCATCTCTATTTTGGGCTCAGTATCTTGCTTTAGGACTATTTGGCATTTCAACCGTGTCCAACATTCCCAAAACTCTTCAAAATATCCCTGAATTTTTAGGTTGAGCCGCATGTGTGAACACAAACAGCAGATATTTTCACTACAACTTCATCCAAACCTTTTCCTGCCAGCCAACTTGTGATATTTCTACCAAGTAGTCAGGGTGAGTCAATACAAGAACACATTGGAAAGTGTTACAGGAAATACAGCACAGCAAGTCAAGGTTTGTATCATTTCTGGTAGAAAAACTAGAAAAGAGACAGGAGGAATTAAGGTGGCTCGATAGGCAAAAATGGTCATTTTGACTATACATTTTTAGACTGTACAGCGCTCAATATGTCCTTTGCTTTACAAAATTTATGTTTTATATTCTTAGAAGCTTTCAAATTTGGAATTATAGCTGAATACCATAAATTCCAGAGGAACCACATCTAAGATATTGAAGACACCCCTTTCTAGGTGGTTCAAAACTTTGTTCACGCTAAAGAAGAAATCTCAAGAAAGAAAACTGCAAGATTCTTCAAATTAGGCTTGAAGAAGAATAATAATCAGAATCGTGCAACCTGCCACTCTGAACTTATTAGTACACATATTTCAGTTTTTATCTTAGTACAAAATAATTACCCCAAAATGTGAGTAAATATCTTGAAACAAACCCTCGTAACTCTTCAGTTATTGATCTGAATCTTGCCAAAATGGCAGGTTCGGCAGCTCTGTTGATGTCAAAAACTCCCCGAAAGTTTCAGCCTGTTCTCTTTTATACTTTCAAAGAAATCCCAATTCTTAGTACATTAAACTGTCGATATGCAGAATTGGAGAAAAAAAGACAAGAATTTCAGCTCATGAGGGGAGATGTCTGTGTATCCATCTATTTGCATGTAATATCATGCGGTCCAGTTTCTTCATCCACCATCATATTGTAAACAATACACTGGGTACTAAAAGCATGCCTGTCCTTCCACCCGAGACTCACGTCTCTACCCTTTATGGGACAGGGAAGACTTTGTGCTCTCAGCAACATGTGTGCAAGTAACTTATCAGGGGAACTCTTGGAAAATCTTGTGTGAGAGCCTATAGCATTTATAAACCAGGGCGTTCAAAATTCCTACCCATCACATTCACGGTATCTTTTGTGACAGCCATTCATATACAGTATAGGTAATATCATTGTTGAATTAAGACATTCTTATTTTTAGATTCCAACAATCTGCTTTCCAGCTGTGAAATGCTCCCCTGTTTCACACCCACCTGTCTCAAGAAATTAGTTTTTTTATCATGGAAAAAAGGGGGAAACATTCTTTACAGCCTCAAATTGCTTGATGAGAGAAAATATTTGAAACAAATTGATTTTGTTTCAAACCTGCAGGATTCATACCCCAAAGATGGATTTGTTTGATGTTTTTGAAATTAACTAATTTAGGAGCTAAAATCGCCCCACTGGGGAGAATTTTGCATGGAATAAAATGAAGCACACTTAAAGCAATGATGCTGAAAGCATGACAATCCTTTAGATGAGTAAAACTGTTAGAATTATCTGCTACAAAGTCCTAAAGAACAAACAAATGAAAAATGGGGTAGAAGAATATCAAAGAGTTTGGATGGTGCCAATAGAAGAAATAGTGCAGTGGAGCTGGATCAATATAATGTTGCAGCTGGCGAATACTTGCCAGTCTGCTAGTAGTTTGAACATAGTTCTGGGAAGTGCATCCAGAGTAAACTATCGTACCTTAAAAGCAATTCATAAGTTTTGATTGCAGTTAGTGGTGGAACAATATCATTTTTCAACAGCTGATGCCGATAGAGAGCAGGTCAATACATAAAGCTGAAATCATGATGTGTTCTGCGTTGGATAAATCCATTTTTTTTATTTTATTAACAAAAGATAAACCGAATCACTGAAATCAGATTTGTATTAAATGATGTTGTCTCATTAAAATGTCACCAGAGATTTTATTTGAGTTCAGTCACTATGAGGACAAACCCTTTTTTGCTCAAGAGACATCGTGTGAAATCTAGCGTTAACACTTTTCCTACAATTCTACAACAACTAGAGCTCTGCCAGGAGGAAGCAGAATGGACAACGGGACACAAGGGGGATTTAAAATGTAAATCAGGAAGTAACATAAATAATATTCTCCAACACAAAACTTCCCTCTGAAATGTGGTGGCATAAAAATATACACCTTTTATGCATTGACCTTGAGTGAACGCATAAAATGTACTTCAGGATGGTACTCAGCAGTAAAAGTTTTGATGCTGAACCTGGTGAACTGCTCACATTAGGCGTCCGTGTTTGTGTAATGGATCCTGTCTATTAATCATCTCACCAACACGTAGAGTCCAATTTTTCTAGGATTACAGGTAGTGGTTGTTGTTATAGTGTGTGCGTGTGTGTGTGTGTGTGTGTGTGTGTGTGTGTGTGTGTGTGTGTGTGTGTGTGTGTGTACGTGCTGCCCATGCCAATAGACATCTATCAACAATCAGTGCAGCTCCAGCTCTTCCAGCAGCCACCTGGGGAACACAGCAATCATGGCTTGGAGAAAAGGCTGGAGTCTGGACTTTTTCTTTTTTTTCTTTTTTTATTTTTTATATAATTTCCAGCGCTGTTCATTTTTGGCCAGCCAGCCTGTGTGTGTGTTTTCTTGTCTGTGTTTGTGTTGAGAGCGTAAGCCAGAGATGTTGAGAGAACAACATTTATGAGTGCGTGGGACTTTTGTTGTTGTCTAAATTGATCAGTAACTACTTAGATAACTGACATATCATTTTTTTTTCATGTCATCAAACATTTTGGGGGTTCAGCTTCTTCAACTTGCTATTTTTTTTAAGCGTGGGATTGTGGCTGAGTAAAACAAGTAGTTTAAGACATAATTTTGTTCTTTGTGAAAATTTGATGCCTTCATTCTTTTTGCTATTTTTATCAAATTTTGCATGAAGGAAGCTAATTACCCAATCGAGGAAATAATCAGCAGATTAAGAGATTAAAGGATTATGGAGATGAAAATTAGTTGCAGTCTACAATTTAGACTCTAGTATTTAGGCGATGAAGAGTGGTGTACACTCTGTTTAGTGAATGAGTAAATAGCTGTTGCCATAGTTTCCAAGGTAATGTCCTCAACTGGGGGCTTTACCAGACCACAGTCCAAAATCCTAAAAATGTTCTTTGTTGTTAATTGGAGACAAAAAGTAGTGTAGGGTATAGAAGTCAAAGGAGAAAATATTGGATGCTTTCACTTATTTAGTGAATAAAATGTTTCAATCCAGTACTAAAAGCTAACCATCTCATTTAAATGGTCCGTTTGCATATTCTCTTAAAAACTAAGACCCAAAAGAGTCTTCTCAGAAAGAGAGCTGGAGTTCAGATTAAAATAAAAAAGTCCTTGCTTCAAAAAACCTTTAATGCCTAGAGAAAATGTAGGAAAATCAATTTCCAATCTCATAGATGGATCGACCAATTATACCAACACACACACACACACACACACACACACACACACACACACACACACACACACACACACACACACACACACACACACAAACACACTCTTTCTTTCTCTCTGCATTTGCAGGTACATTCAAACAAAAGAAGTGGATAGAGAACAGTACCCTTCTTATATCTTCATATTTTTTGTCGGACTGGAAATTTGGGGAATAGAGAGTTGAAAAACAAAGGCAGCAAATGTTTGTGGAAGGGATCCAGAAACTGCATTGAGGATTTCAGCCTCTGCAAACAGGGCGTGCACCTACAGCCCTCCAGCCAGCCGTGGCTCCTGTGGCAAAACAGATTTCAAAATCCAGCTGACTTTGGTGCACTGTTGGCCTAGCAGTCTAAGAACACGCCCCATGTTCGGAGTCTGTAGTCCTTGTATGTCCTCCCTGTCCTCCACTCCCCACACTTTGTCTCTCTTCAGCTTTCTCTACCATTGAGCAAAAATGTGCAAAAGTACAACTTAGCAAGAGGGCCGATCATGGCTTAGTCAGCAGCCCCTGATCGGTTTGAGTATTTTATGACATGTCAGAAACTCTGCTTATCTGACAGCTTACTGTCACACATTGAAAGCAGGGCAACAATCTGACTCCCAGACTTCTGGGCTTTCGTTTCCATTTGTGCAAAATGGTAGAGAGCGTCTGAAAGCACCATGCCAACACCACATGTGTTGTGGACAATCAAAGTCCACATGCACACCATGTCAACCCCAACATGATGACCAGTCTGATGCAATCCAACACAGCAGCTCTTTTACAAATCCGGCCTTGAAGAAGCTTCTACATTTTTAGTTTTTGTATGAAGGCCAGGGGTTCATCAGGATTTAATAGGAACAGTGTGAGCACTCAGCTTGTGAGCTTTGGTTGTGGGTCTTACAAGATACACCTGCAGAGTGTGAGTTGACATTCCAACACAATATTTATACAATCACACAGTGTGATGCCAAGTGATAGACTTTCTTGATCCCACATGGTGTGTTATTTAAGCATGAGGGTGTGAGCATAAAACCCAAATATGTACGGAAAATGTTAGGTGATGTGTCAGAGGCTTGTGGAGGTAGCAGTGACAGCGTGCACGCGCACACACACACGCACACACACACACACGCACGCACACACACACACGCACACACACGCACACACACACACGCACACGCACACACACACACACGCACACACACACACACACACAAATGACGATATGATACCCTCCTGTCTTAAGCCTGGCAGATAATAACACGTTCTTCCTCTCACACTTTTGCACACAGACGCCCTTCCACCTGTCAGACAGCATGAACACTTTGGTCGTAGCTGGGACACACTGAGTAGGTGGGTGGAGGCGGTGGGGCGGCTGGCAGGCTGAGTGGCACCACCACTGATCATCTTCACGATTTCAAACTTAATTAACCCAGGTGACGCGCCACACATCCTCCGACCCATCACCGGTGAACGCCGGCTCAGTATCTCCTGTGAGATCTGCAGCAGGGGGAAGACGACGTAAAAATGAGACAACCCAGATGGCAACTTTTACTCCCACAGTACAAGAAAATAACCTTTTATTTTACCATGATTCCACGCTTTCACATGTCGAGTCCTATGTTTAGTTTCTTGTCTATCATACACATCTGTGTTGTACTCAAAAAAACAGCAACAGCTACGAGTCAGACAGGGTGAAAAGGCAGCAAGTGGACCAGACAGGTTGTGCAGATTTACCAGAATCGCTTTATTTGGCGGTAAAAGCCAAAGTGAGCAGCTGAAGTGGTGGTAATTGTTCCTCATCACACAAGCGAAGTGTTTCAGGTCAAAGTTGAGCAAGGAAATCAGTTTATAAACTGTGATAGATGTTTGTGCACTTCAAGTTGTGCATCCACCTTTTTTTTTTTTCCACACACAGAAAGTTTAGTTAACCTGAAAAGGACTGGGTTGTCAGACTTTTTCCAGGGCGACATTGCCTTAATTTTTGGAATATAAAAAAGATAGTCATAGTGGTAGTCATTTGGGATTTTAATCTCACAAAATCACCAAAAGCAGTAAAAATACTGATTTGAACTGGTTGCTCTGTGTAACCAGTATTCCAAATCAAAATTTACTCCCCTTTTTTTTGGAGAAACTAGAAAACTAAAACATATATATATATATATATATATATATATATATATATATATATATATATATATATATATATATTTATATTTATATATATATATATATATATATATATATACACATTCGTTTCCAAAACAAACACACGCCTTGTTAAGAGTCATGTCATCACGACAGCGTGCGCGTGATTATAGCTAAAATGTGTTGCTGCAATCCACTTCAAACAGACAGTCTTCACAGCCTCTTTAAGAAAACTGTCATGTTAATGAGAGAGAGGTTTTTGAAACTCGTCTATCAAATATGATACGTTCGACAATATAGAGTTAAAGAATAGTTTTTTGTTTGTTTGCCATGTAGCTCAATGTATTGCCAACTTCCTGGTCAACTCCGTCCATCTGTAAAGAAATCAAGTGGAGCACTGGTGCAGTCTATCAACCCCTGCTGTAAGGGCTCAAAACTACAACCTAATTTTGCTGGAATATTTTTTTAGGTCTACGCTTCTGTTTTAAATATTTCTACGCTTTGATTTACTGTCAGAAAGTCATTCAGCTTTAGCTCTATTTTTGGATGCACCTACAGCAGTTTATAGCCTTGCCTGCGTGCCTCACTTGCGTGCAGGCTCTCTGCTCTGTTTCTTAACAGAGCTCAGCTGACCAGGATCCCCTGTGGGTGATAAACTTGTTTTATTTACAGTTCCTCATTTAACCCCAATCCAAAAAAAACCTTTGCATTTAAAAACAGGATTGCTTCAAGTTTGCTGAAGAAACAAGTCAAGTAGCCATAGCTGGTGTCAATCCATGCTTTTAGTCAGTCAAAATCAATAACCAGCTCATTTTACATGAGTTCTGTCACATTCTTATAGTTAAATATTGACGCTGTACTTTCTCTCACTGAGCTGCAGCTCAAATAGAGTATCATTTCTTCTCACAACCGCTTAGAAACAGGCTCTTTGCGCGTTCTTCTCAAAGAGCCCATAAATATTTGGCTGCTAACTTACCCTCAGCGCAACAAACTTGCAAACAAAACCTCAGCTGCCCCCCACGCTTGGGCTCCCCGGAGGCCTGACTCAGGATGTCTGCCTCTCTGTCCGTCTGCGCTCCGAGAACGCGGAAGTGCAGACTCAACCATCTCCAAAGCAGAAGGGGGAGGCATGTGTGCCCACAAGGGCCTGAGCTGTATTCCCACAACCAAACGAGGAATTTAAAAATACCTCCACTCTGCTGTTTCTCATGCAAAGAGGCAGAGAAGCCAGACAGCAGATTGATCTGTGACAGCAACCCCTCTCTCACTCTTCCTTTCACTCTTCCTTTCACTCTTCTTCCTGTCTTTTTCTGACTTTTCCCCTTATTTAGCTTTTTTCTTGCTGCTCACTGTAAAATTGACTTTCTAATGTTTCCTCCCTTCTCTCTCTCCTCTCTCCTCCTCCGTCCCGTCTCTCTGGCCAGCTCGTTTAAGTCAGTGACATTTGATGTGAAGTGGCGCAGGCCTGAGCGCTCACAGCCACTGACTCATAAAAACACACATGCGCACGGAGGACTTGATGTGGAGGGAAAGGTCAGGCCTGCTCTCCGAGGGCCTAATCACCCACTTTCATTGAGTGGCTTGCTCACTCAGTCACACTTGATTGGGCGCGTGTGTGCGTGTGAGAAATGTGATCACGGGTGCAACTCGGTCAGCGCATGTGGGCGAGTGTGCGAGGGATGGATTTAGCCTGGAAGAGCGACGTGTGATGGTGTGTTTATCGGAAAAGTGTGCATTCCTGACATGTGAACGTACGATTAGCAGATGACCGCTTTGGGTCAGATGACAGACAAACACACACGCATATGCAAACACACACACACATGCACAATCCTCTTGCCCGAACATGTGGTGTAATCAGCGGCCTTATCAGGGGAACTGTGGGGCTGTAACAGGCTCATTAACTTCTCCCTGAGCCTTTTTTTACAGAGGGAATTGGCCAAGACGAGTGGGCCACACTTCTCTCACCCTCCTCTCCGCACACTCCATTCTCCACTCACTTTTTCTGTTAAGTGATTGTGCATGTGTGTGTGTGCATGTATGCATGACGTTTCTTTTTTACCTCAGACCCCCTCCTCCTTCATGTTTCTGCTCTTATTCCCTCATTAGTGAGCCTCCAGTTTTACTGGTTCTAGCTCAGTTTAAAGCAGTCGCCAGCCGAACAGGGCAGCAGGGATTAAGCATTAAAGAGCCTCAGCTGCTGTGGGGCTCCTGTAGCTCAGCGTTCGGCCACCGAGGCCTGATAATGGTGTTTGTTTAGCCATTAGTCAGGCCCTGCTTAGCCGCTCTCTCCCCCCTCTGGCTGCAGAAACACTGATAGATGATGGATGGAGATTGCAGGGGTCAGCGGATGGAGGGTGAGTGTTGTGAAGAGGTTTCGATAACATCAAGTACACTAAGGAGAAGTGGCGGAGGTGCAAATGTGGGTTTTCATTAATATTTGTTCTAGCGAGGGAGGAAGCTGGACGGCGCTCTTGTGTTATGAGTCGAGGTGTCCACGCGTTTTATCTGCGTATCCCCCTCCTGTGATTAGCTCTCGTCGTCAAGCTAATTAAAAAGTACCCCAATCTGTTTCCTCGTGCACGACCAAAGAAGTCCTGCTCCATGAAAGCTGCTTAATTTTATGAGTTTTTTTCTTTTTTTTTTGCAGCTAATTTAGCCCGTACCTTTTAAGCTCTGAATGTGACCTTTTCTGCATATGCTGTGTAGAGCTGGCTAATCTGTCGGCCATTACCTGATATCTGTTAGTCATTACAAGAGCTGAAATCTTTCCCAGCCTGAGCCTTGTATCTACACCGTTACAACACTCAGCCACAATCCACACTCCGAGTCAATCTGACAAGTGACAGGCACCTGCCAGAGCACACAAAGGAACTATTGAGACTCCGTCAGTAACGTGTGTGATTGTCCTCCCTCGTTTCCTGTCTCCCTGTCTCCCTGTCATCTCTCATCCTTCCTGTTCTTTTCCCTAAGGTTACCTTTGTTGCTCCTTCAGATCCCTAGAGTCTGGGCAGAACCACAAAGATTCAAGAGTTTACAGTCATTTAGACAGTGAGAGTGAGAGGAAGGTGAGAAATACACCCACAAACATCTGTAAAGTAGAACAAGTGAAAGGTTTGCATGCATAACATTGATAAAACCTGTGAAGTTACAATTTAAAGAAGTAAACAGTGCACTCTGTTATATGAAAAATGCATTTAATGCTTTAAATGAATATACATTAGCATTTTAAGGATCTTTCAATATAGTTTAACTCTCTTGAATGTCCTCTTCCCATGCAGATTAGGTTAGAAATATCTTACTACTGTACCGACATGAATAATGAGTGTGCTAATGTGCCTGTTGATGTGCTGATCTGATTTGATTTAGATAATAGAAGCAACATAAACCTCGAAACATAGCTGTTAACAATCTTTTTTTTAACCTTTTTTGGGGGCTTTAAGGCCTTTTTTCCAGATAGGATGGTGTGTAGATAAGCATACTGGAATGAGAGAGTAGGAAAAAGGGACAAATATCAGAATCAAACCCAGGCAGCTTGCTGCGTATGTGGAGGGCACGATCAGACCAGGACTTTTATTTATTTATTTCTTTTTGTGGTGAAAAAGTACAACTTTTAGGGGTGGTTTTAAGTTGTTAATAGTGCAAATTCAACCAAAAGACCACCAATAAAGTAGCTTTTTACTGTGACTTCTATGAGGTTTCTTGCAAATGCTTTTTCTTACAAACATCTCATAACGAAGTGATCGTTCAGTCTCTGTTAAAGGTGCATTCAGCCAAGCGGCAACCTCCGGTCTGAAAATATGAAACACTGTGTAAGTGCTAAAATCTGAAATTCATCGAACGTCCACTTGAGGCTGGCTCCAGAGGTACCAGAAGTCACGTACACACCAAGGCAAAAAAAAAAAGCTGATTTTATAGCCGAAATAAACATGTTTACAGCCTGGTACAAAGAATGTCTCCAGCTTGAATTGCTAATTTCACTAACAGCACGCACTGTACGGGGGGTGATTTTTTTTTTTAACTCGGCAGTTTACAAGATATGAGGATTGCCAGTTCATCCAATCAGAGGCACAGCTCAGCTCATGTGACTCACAGTTGCCTATGGCTGTTACTGTGGAGACTCAAAGCCTGCCTCATTTCCAATATGGCCGCGCCCGCTGATTTGCTTCAAAAATCTGTTTCAGAAACAGATGAATGATGTAACGGAGACTACGTCCATTAATTATACAGTCTATGGTTTCAGCACATTAAAGTGCTATGAACAAGTTCATTTTTGATCCAATTAATTTCCAAAAGGTAAACTTTCATATTTCCACATTCTTTACATGTCAAGCTAAACACACAAGACTGTTTTTTCATTCAAGTTTGAAGGTTGTGTCTAACAGTTTGTGAAATTCAGAAATCCAGTTCAATAATTAAAAAAGGGGGATTTAAAAACAGAAAAGTACACTTATTGATGCACTCAATACCTGGTTTGGACTCTTTTACGATGAACCACTTTCTTCAGTAGCTGATAAAAAATGTGGAGCTCTGCGTGATAATTTGTTGAGATACCTCCACGTTGTGTGTGTGCGTGCATGTTGGTGCATTTGGTGTCAGCGCACCCTTTAGTAACCAGGTTACATTCAGCTTTCTGCAGCAAACAGATTCCTTTATTGTCATTCAAACAAAAACCACGGCCTCCGCAGAGGTTTGAAAAACCTGATTTCCCCTGCTAAATATTTCCTGGCAAATGCTGATTTCATCTTAGCATGTTCCAATCAGCTCTCTTTACAGGTGTGTACTCACAAGACATAAACATGACACGGAAAGGAACAGCGGAGCAGATGGGGAGCACATAATTACACAGGGAGGTTCTTCCTCATGTATTTAAATGATGCCATTAAAAGCCTGACTACATTTGAAACCAACAGAAATTTAACTCATACAATCTAAATAGGTCCGTTTAAATGTGTTACTTTTCTGTTATTATAGTCAAATAAAGTGAGAAATTCTTCCAGAATGAGGTGGTAGGATGGAATAAATCTGATTAGTGACCTGCTGCGTGTATCCAGGTTAGTACAGTGCACATAAACATGTTCCCTGATTAGCCACATGACCTTATTTCTCTGAGAAACACACACACACTCTTCATCATCACACTGAGGTTGCTTCATCTGTTTTTAAGCAGGACGCCAAAACCTATGCTGGCGAATATGCCTGGCGGTGCTGATGAAACCAAGTACATGTGACAGATGGATAAACAAGTCGCAAATTGAATTAGTAAATTGTGAGGGTTTTTTTTATTTGCGTTTGTCCACTGCTTTGAAAAACTGACATACAATGTGAGAATTGCAGAGCGGTAGAGGTGTTAGAAGATGTGTTTCTCCTCAGTGCTGATGCTCCTGTTTATTTGAAGGAAAAACTAAACACTTGAGAATCACCTCTGATGGTCGCAGGAACAAGATTGATATCAGTTATTATAACACTCTTGAAAAGAATTAGAAAAAAACATGCATATGGGATTTTTGAGCTATCTCCATAGGACCACTGTGATTTCAGGCACTCATTAGTTGTAATTCTGTGTCCGCTGTCACAGAGGCCTCATGTGACTTCCTGTGGGTGGGCACCATGAGATTGGCATTCCCCTTGAAACCAGACTAAAGCCGGGCATTGAGACTAAACCACATTACAAGATACCTTCATGGCTCATTGGCGTTTATGCCGGTGAAGTGAAATCATTATAACCAATAAGGTGTGTAATGGATTCTTTCCCAGCAGTCAGCCTGCCTGCCTGACTTCTTAATTGTAGCTTGAATGTGTGAATTGGTAACGTGAGAGCATGCCTGTATGGAAGGTGGAGGACGAGTGCGCGTCAGGAGCCCGGGTGCTGCCTCAGGGTTGTTGTTCGGATTAGAGAAACTGCCTTGAGAGCAAAAGAAAGCTGGGATTTAGATATTGCAGTGTGAGCAAGCATCCGGCCTGCTGAAGTGCCCCTGAGCAAGACAGTGAGTCATTGCCTGCTGTTGAAAAAAAAGAGCCTGAACCCTGACAGAGGAGAGGAAATCCCCCGCAGGCTTCAGTCAACGATTTGTGAAGAAATTGGTACTAAAACCTACAGTCGAGCTTGATAGACAGAAAATGAAGCAACAAAAACTTTAATAATCGTTTCAGTCATTCACAAAGCAAAAAAAAAGTATAATATTAACTGACACTTTCAGTTTCATGAAGAAGATTAGCAGTTTCTCTTGTCATAAAGTGAATAATTTGGGGTTTCAGTCTGTGCAGTACAGAACAAATAACTTCAGGCCCCCACATTAGGACTGGGAGGTGCATGCTTCACGGTTGTTTGACGTTTTTTAGACAAAACAATTAACTGATTTAATAGAAAAAATCTTGCATTTTAATATTTTTTGGAGCCCCAGTTGTGGATGTGGGCAGCATTTTTCATATGCAGTTAACAGTGTTGGATCTCAGACCCGAATCTGCAAGTGAGTCGAGTTGATTAGCGACATTGTGTATGCATGCCTGCCCCTACAACTGTTTGTGTGTATTAGCGACCGTCTGGATGTGGCGGCGATGTCGGAGAAGCCATTGGCTTCTGAAAGTAGCTCTTCTCCGCCAGGCCGGGCCGTTTAATCAGGTTCCACACATCCGCCAGCTGTGTCCACACAGCAAACAGCCACTCTGTTTTGCTGGTGAGCTGCAACATCCAGCTGGGGGTGAGGGGGTGTGGGGAGAGGGGTGTGTGTGTGTGTGTGTGTGTGGGGAGCAGTTAGCTTGAGCTGCTGCTGCCTCTGCCCAGACAGAGAGGGGTTGCATTTGTATGTTTGTTTGAGGGACAAACACAGATCAAGAGATTACAAGAGACACAGAGGTCAGCTGTTAAGAGAGGTACAAGGCAGTAAAACGGGAAAGAGAGAGAGAGAGAGAGAGTGTGATTGTGTGTGTGTAACCTTCCACATATGCAAATTTAGATGTGCTCTTTGCATGTGTGCGTCTGTGGTTTCGCATTCTCGCTCCTCGAGTGTCCAGCTGGCAGAGGGGAGATAGCAGGAGCCTTGAAAATGGTGACGGAGCGGTAAACAGACACACAAGCAGCCTATCAGGCCTAATGAGGAAAAGTGCTGTGCCTAAAAGGATCGTGAGGGATGGAGGATGGAGGGTGGGGGGGTGCAGGTTATGCTTACTGCCCCCTCTTGACTCGTCGTGGTCATACATCAAGCAGACATAACACACAAGAGGGCAGACAAGAAAAACACTCAAGCGTATAGAGGCATGAGGAGTGGTTTGCTTGTTCTCGGAAGTATTCACACACTCCTCGGGTGACGGGCCAACTTTAGAGGTGTGAGCATATTTAGGCCAGAGCAGCTGGATTCAACAGAACTGGACCAGGCCCATCACCCCCCCCTACCCCCACCCCTCCTGTGCCTGGTGTCCTGAATACAATGGCTGTGCTGGCTGGCTTTGGTGAGCGTGGCTCTCCCAGTCAGTCAAATTGAAATAAATGAACTGCCAACCCTGACGGCAGGGTAATTGTTCATATGGAAATTGGATTGCCATCGTCACGGCGGGCTCCCATTGCGACGCGTGAAACAAATTCACTGTAAGGATGGGACAAGAGCACTTGCATGTCAAAGAAAGAGGAGGGGAAAAAAAAGAGTGGAGACATGTACGGAAAGAAAGGAGTCCTCGCCGCTCTCCCACTTCATGTTTCATCTCTAACAATGCTGCTTTGTTGTCTCGCTGGAATTAGGCGGGAAAATAAAAGAAACGAGGATCCACCCCTCATTTCCGGCTCCTAACCCACGTCGTCATGTTGCCTTGTACACAATTTATCAGGTCTCTTCAGCACCTCAGAGACTTGAGAGATTTGCTTCAGAGCATTAACCCCTCGCTCACCTCGTCTCCTCCCAGCCCTCAGGCCTCCGGGGACACGGAGGTAATTTAATAGCAGTTCACTTTTATCAGCCTGTAACACCGAAAGCGGCTTCGATGAGAACGCACCCCCTCTCCACATCAGTGTCAGACCCTGGCATCTGTCAAAGCCAGCTCCCGGATAAAGAAAGTGCTGAATACGAACCATCACAGTATGGGGTGATATCCTATTATGTTTTCGGGGTAGGGTGTCTGTTTTTTATTTATTAAATCGGTTTCCTCTGCGTATCTGTTTTAATGAGTGAGAGGAGCACGCGGGCTGCTTCAAAACATGCCAGGTCAGCAGTTTGCAGAAGTGTTTGTGCATGTGTGATCTCATCATCCCACACACACATTCATTCAACCTCCTCCCCCTTCTCCTTTCTTCTTTCCCCTCTCTTGACTTCCTGACATGCCTGCACACTTCCTCCAAGTGGGCGTCGCCCTAAAAAAAATGGGTGATGTGCCGAGAGGATTGGCCGAGAGGCGTGCTGTCTGCCACGCTGGGTTTTAGTGCCCCTCGTGTCAAAGATCCACAGTGAGGCAGTTTGAAGAGGAGAGTGTCTCTGTGTGGTCAGAGCAGGATTACCTTGTCAGCACTTCAAGCTGCGCTGGTGCACGTATCTGTGTGTGTGCATGTGTATCTCTAAGCCCGATCTGTATGTGTGTGTTTATGTGCACACCTGCCATTTTTCAATTATCTTTCATTTTCCTCCACTGAGAGCTTCTTTTCCTGTCCAGACATGTCCTAACATGCGCAGGGAGGCTGAAAGAGATGGCACTTAAAGAGGTGTGTGCGTTTGTGTGTGTGAAGCACAGCAAGCCGACACAAAGACACACCTGCATGTGCTATTTTCAAGCCTGTGCATGCTGTACCTCAGCAGTTTTCCTTCTTTACGTTTATTTTCCACCAAACAAGAGAGGGAAAAAAGAGAGATGGAATTTAGAAATAACTTTGCTACATCAAATCATGTCGCCGGCTCACCAAGAAATCACTCATAATGGAGAAGATGATTGCTTGATTCTTCAGAGAGGCTGTTACGAAGCCTTTATGTGGTCCAATTCAAGTGTTTTTTTAAGGCTTTTTGGTCTCTTGACATCTAAAAATAACACTTTTCTGACATTTTCTGGGCTGCAGGGTGATGGTAAGCACTGTTGCCAGTGGTAAAGTTTGTAGCTGATGCCTCTCTGTGTGGAGTTAACATGTACTGCCAGTGAGTCATCCTTTACATCATCTTTCTCCTGGTTGATTGGTGACCCTCTGTTGTTGAATAGATAAAATGGTTCATGGATTCATTCTGAAGTCGTCCGCAGTTTCAGATGAGGGTCAGTGTTGCTTTTTGAAGAGTGTAGTAGAAGAATAGACCATTTCTAACTCATGTGGATTTAACCAGTGAAACAGGTTGAAAATTCATATTGATTAAGCAATGAGAAGTTTTACAAGAGACAGGAACTAGCCTGTCAAAGTTAATGCCGAACTTTTTTTGTTGTTGTTTTTCCTAAAACATTTTGTGGTCTAACTCTCAATTTGGGATTTCAAGACTACTAATTTTTCTAGTCACAAATTTATTCTCAATAGTAGTCGACTAGTCGTTACTTAATAATGAAGCTGAAACCATGTCTCAGTGGAACATTAAAAGAAGTGTATTCTGTAATTTGAACAGCTTAGGCATCCAACCGTGACATGCAGAATATCATTTATGAGCATTTTATAACAACATAATGTGGCAGTGGGGCCTTTCTAAATGAAAAAGCTGTAAACAGGTTTTTTTTATTAGAGATGCAGCGGCTCGATGTTGGGCGGCATGACAACGGAGGTAAATATATGAACCTTTTGATATCTTCTATCCATAATGGCGACAACAACAGCATTTTATGTCACATTAGAGCCTTTTTAACAAACATATGAACATGACTGTACTCCTAAACACAACAAATGAATGCACTCTGTGCCACATGTTACTCACCATCACTGTCCTGCTCGCTTATTATGTCTATCTTGCCATCTTTTTGGTTCATGTTGAGGAAAACTGATGGCCTAAATACGTGTCTCTGGTCTGGCTCTGTTCTGTTACTTGTTAAATGCAGATGTCAACTCACACCGGATGAAGGCTAAGTCTACAGACTGTATAAAATACGGATGCAGTCACCCGTCTGTTCCTGATGCAGTCAAATGAAGCCAATCATTGGACAGGGCCATCTTGGATATGACACTGGCTTTGAGCTTCTTGTCTAACAGCTATAGGGTGCCCGTCAGTCACGTGAGCTGAGCAGAGCCTCTGATTGGACAAACCCGTAAACCTAATATCTGATAAACAGCTGAGTTAGAAAGAAATTCACCCCTCGTGCAGTCTGTGCCAATAGCGAACTTTGCATTTCAGACCCATGTAGTTTTTTTAACCAGGCTGTAAATATGCTTTTTAATGCCATTTTTATGGCTTGATGTGTGTGTGTGTGACTTCAGGTCTTTCTGCAGCCAACCTCTAGCAGATTCTTGATGAACGCCAACTGTCCCATCAGGCTAAATATGATCTGGTTTTGACACGGTTTGTTTTATTTTGAAAGTCCCTGGCTGTTTTCAGTAGTTTCCATGAACTGCTTCCTGTCCTGCTCAGTCTGCTCTACGATTAACTGACGCATCACAGCTCCAACATCAACATGAGAGGGATGAAGACTCAACAGCTGTCGGGTGACAGTTTCCCGTGAGGGAAAAAATCCACTCGCATGGGGTGCTGGTGGCTGTCAACTAGTCGGTTTGTGATTACAGCGCCAACTTGTGGTTAAAGTAGTCAATTAGTCTGTGAAACCCTTAAATTCAGTGCAACATTTCCAACCTATAGAGGTGTGATGTCAGGAACACTGTGAAATATTGCAGTCATCATATGATTAGAACGATGCACTGATACATGGGTTGAACATTGACACCATCTGATATTCGCCCTAAAAGAAAACGGCTCAGTGGCAAATTATGTGCCATGCAACAATGCCAGGAGCTGATATTTCTCTCCATCTTTATCGACCAATTCAATGCTGGCAAGCTAGTAAACCTAACTGCTGATTCAGAGAAGAGGGGCGAAGAAGTCACCTGTTGTTCACATTATTTATTTTCACAGTCGAACGTAAAAGAAAATGTTGGCAGTGTGGAAGTATTACACAAACCTGAGAAAGAGCACTGCTGAAGAGTTACTAAGACATGTTTCAGGGACATTTTAAGAGGGATTTAAAGGGGGAGGTTACTCTCTGCAGTTATTTATGTGCATCAAACTTTGCTGCTTGTGCAAAAGTCAGGCACAAAAGTAAATGAGACACTACGCAAAATGTGTGTTGGACTTGTTTTAAACACTCAAATAATTCATTCATCGTATTTTCATCCTGCATTTTCATTTCCATGCTCCTGAACTGAAAGATTTCAAAATAACACAGGTACTTCTCTTTATTGCCACAAGGTCTTCATCAACCACATCCCCCCTCCTTCCTCTCCTTCCTCAGCAGTAATGCCAGCTAACCTTGCAGTCGCCACAAAATTAAAACCAATTAAACTGAGGGGTGGCTGAAGGCTAGCCGAGTCTTCATCTGTCAGACCAAATGGTGCGGAATTAGTGAATCCGAGGGCCGATGTGATCAGATTACGTTCGCATGCTGATGAAAAGGGTTGTTTTAATGTGTATTTTTTTTTTTTTTTTAAGTCTCATGCAGGGCGTTGATTATTATTCATATTTCGATGATGGAGAAAACTTGAGTTATCATGCAGCTCAAGAGTGAAGGTGTGTGAGGTAGATGCTTGGCCAGTCAGGTGTTTTAGTGAAAAGAAAGGGGGGGGGGGGGGGTGTATATTTACCCAGGATTCATTGCAGCAGACTCCTGATGAAGATGCTCAAACTCAACAAGCTTTGATCTTGTTTCAGGTGTTCATCTGATGTTTCAATACAAGTTTGATCCATCATTCAGTATTTAATGTGTGGAGTCAGTAATATAAACCAATGAGAGCTGAAAAACTGAATCACATGAACAGTGAAATGTTTTTTGGGGGGTTAATTTAGTCAAGAGCAACCAACTCATTATCGTTTATGTTGTACAGCCCTTTAATAAGCTCTAACGAGGAAGTAACGTAAACGTTCATTCTAATGAGCCTGTGTTAAACATCTCCCTGTTGCTCTTTTCTGTAACTACAAAGTGAAAATTGGGAGCAGGAATTAGCTGGTTTCTAATTTGAGGTCACTTTAGCAGTGGCAATCAGGCTGCGTTATTTCCTCAATTGTTGCTTTCACAGGATCACATTTTTCAGATGTGCCAGCTTCATTAGCACACGATGCATTTCATTATTATTTATCTCGGGCCGTTGGAGGCTTCATTAGCTGCAAGCTGATGCAGCACACAGCATCTAAATTTAGCAGCTTTTTATCTATTCAGGATAGCCACGTGTTGGATGGTATGCCCACTCTCCGTGCTCCCTCACAACAAGCTGAGAGATGTGATGAGAGAAGAGAGGTGGGCAGGTCTGGCAAGAAATGGGCCGTATTCCACCTGTGACACCCCCACCAGACGTCTGCCTTTCTGCTTCTCCGCAGCTCTTTGAAGCCTCTTTAATTCCAGCGTGCAGGATTAGACCCATGAAAAAAGGATGAAAAGTGATAGAGCAACAGAAGGAGACATCCTAGGAGAAAACAGGCGCCTTTGAAATATGTTACGAATTTGGTTCGCACTGACCCACAATGCTGCATCTGAGGGAATTTCTCTCTCCTTCTGATCGGGGGCTGGCTACAGGATTTGCTTGGGCAAGGAAAGGGCTCTTTGAAGCCCTGGGTGTAAGTGGAACTGGAGTTTTTTGAAACCTAAATGAGCGCCTCGAGACATTGTCCTTGCATTGTACACACAGACTTATAGAGTTGCTTTGTCACAGTGTGTTTGATTGGAAGTCTGGGGAATAAAGTCATTTTCAGTCACAGAATCGTTCACATAATCCGCCCTTTGTGAAGGCCTTCTGTGCGGCCTGCATTATGGCCCAGTGAACTGATGGAAATATGGATATTACAGTTTTTAGAGGACAGTACATTTGGCAAGGCATCCATGCTTGAAATGCTGTCCATATTTACAATCAGAGCCAATATTTAGTCAGTATGGCCTTCCATGTTGTGGGAAAAAAAGCAGAATACAAAACAAACCAGCATCAAGCAAACAGCTGTTTCATTTCAGGACATTTTGCAGAAGCACAGATCTGCTGTAGGTTTCATTTGTGTGCACAAGAGCTGCTGATGAGGTTACATCCCACTTGATTTTCCCGCCAGGTTTTTCCGCTAATAGGAAAGAATGCACTTTGAAAGTCTTCATTGAATACCTTAACATGTTTAATCAAAGGTTTGGAGCTTGAAGCGATGATTTCCAAGCTGTTGAAATCATAATTAAAATTCCATCTAACCAACTTACTTTCACATTGGAGCACATTTGTATTAATGCTCCTGAACACAAGATCATAAGCTGGTTTTCAATTCAAAGTTCACTAGTTCAAACTTACATTCTTTGGAAGTTCAGACTTGACAAGTTCGTTTCAGAGTTCAGACTTCAGAGGTACGGGAGTCCACAGAACGATCCTGCTACTATTGGAACAGCAGTGGACTTGCGTACGTAGACATCATATCTGGTTGCATTGCCGGCAGTTTGTTGACGTACAATTTTACCCAACTCATCCAACATTACTGGGTTTCAAACAAAATTCTGTCACAAACGATTATCTTATTCATATTTTTAAACGGCGTTGTCTGAGTTTTCCGCTGGGTGGTGTGCATTGCATTGTGGGATTTTAACTGTAAAAAGTCTGCTCAAGTTATGTCTGGCAGAAGACTTGGTAAAAGGGGCAGGGCAAGTCTACATCCAAGTACCACTTGGACCAAACTTGTTTCAAAGCAGACTTTGAAATGGAACAGAACTTTGGCTTTTATGGATGACGTATCATAAGCCCATAAGTCCAGAAGTAACCTGAAGTACACATATTGAGAAATGCCTACAGAGTCCGCTGATAAACAATATCAATTCAGTTTGCCAAGTGTGGCTGTTGTTAGCAGAGCTGGCACCACCATTAGTCCTCCTTGTAGGTCAGTGTCAACAGGCCTGTGCTGGCTCCACATAGCACCAGTCCAATGGTTATATGCCAGTTTAACCAGACAGAGCCTACTGGTAACTAAATCTCTGCGTTTTAGATCAAAATACTACAAAACCTGTGCTAAGAAATTTCATTTAGCATCTGAACTTGTTTATATCTGGATGGTAGAGCATTATAGTGCTATGGGAATACACAACAACTGGAGATGTTGTGGTGATCACTATTGCTGTTGGAGTAAAGTGAGATGTAACGAGCCAAACACAAAATAAGGCGCCCGTCAGTCACATGAGCTGAGCTGAGCCTTTGATTGGACAAAATTGTGCTTCTAATATCTTTTAAACCGCTGAGCTAGAAAAGAAAATTACCCCCTGTACAGTGTGTGCAAATAGCAAAATTAGCATTTCAGACCTAAGCTGTTTTTGAACCAGGCTGCAAATGTGTTTTTTTAAATGCCATAAAAGTATGGGTTTTTTTTGTTTGTTTTTTTCTTTAGCTTGATCTGTATGTGGTTTCTGGTGCTTGTGCAGCCAGCCTCTTGCTGATTCTGAACTTTTAGCCTTGGCTTCATTTTTCTAAACCAGATGTTGCCCCTTGGGTGTGTGTTGGTCTAGAATGACGTCTAAGTTACATTAAAAAAATCCAGACATCTGAAAGTGGTCTGAATCTGACTTGAAAATGTCAGATTCAATGTGACTTGTGCTGTTAGACTTGTCAGAAACAAAGCAGATATGGGTCATATTTAAGAGAACAAAACAGATTCAGGTCACTGAACTGCAGTGTGAACAGCCTTAGATACCCGGGGTACGAGGTCATAAAACTCACTTTAACAGAGCAAACTTCTGTAAATCAACACTGCCTCAGAAAGGTGTTTGAATAATCCTGTTAACTTTTCTGAAGCCATTTCTTTGAGTCTCACTGAATATTTTTGCAGCTTGTCACCACTCTTCGTCACTGCAGCCTGACTTGTGTTTTTGTTTACGCTGTCAACTTCTTGAAGGCTGAAAGCGCGTTTTTTGCAGCTTGTGCAGTTTTTGTGATGCTTCTTTGAAAAGTCAAACATAAAAGTGAGTTATTGTGGCGCCTCTTAATGCTGACACATGCTTGTGACCATCATTCCACTCTGCCAGTGGATCTGTCTTTTTAATTGAAGTTTCATACTTTAGAGCTGAAATGCTGTGTTCTTTAGGTGATTAGGTTTCTATTTTTCCAGCTTGTGGGTATTTTTCTCTCTTTGTTCAATCTTGACAAAACGCTGACTTTCCTTCTGTCTTTAATTAAAGCTGTAAAAACCAACTGCACACATATCTGTCCCAAATAAGCACACACAGATTTTATAGCACCATTTCAATTTTAATTGAAATATTTAAGGCTATAAATTGAAAGAGCCTGATTGGTTTACACATTACCATTGGTTGTCGGAGCAGATTGGGCAACGGCGATGAAAAGTAAAATCATCAAATGGAGTAGTGGGCACTTAACTGCAAATGGGAGTTGCCAGAGAAATTAACAGAATCCCCTCTGGGCTAATGTCTAATCAGTGGTCTCCCCACTTAGTCCAATGAAGGAAGGCGGGTTAACATAATAAAACACAGCTTTGGCAAGCAACTTCCTGCAAGTTTCATCGGGGGTTTTCAATTTGACAAATGTGCCTTTGGACTTGCCTGCTGAGGTGGAACGATAGATGGAAGCTTCTGTTGTGTGTGTGAGAGAGCTCAAAATAACATGCACGCAAACACACACACCCACACACACACATTTGCTGTGTGGGCAATAGCTACTTGAAAGCCACCTGCAGCTCCATATTTACCACAGCCTGGGCAAACAGCAGCCGGAGTGCACTACACAGGCTCCTGCTGTTAGCCCCTTACATGATGCTGTCTGTATTTTACAGGAACATTGTTTGATCACATTTCCTGAGCATAAACCCTGTATTTCCTGAGAGCATTGTGCCTGGAGGTGTTGCAGAAGAGCAACATGATGAAGGAAAAATGAAAAAAGTTGAAGTGCAAATTAGGCTGGAACAGATCCAAGCTTTAGAAATAAGATTTTATTGTGTTATGGTTTGAGATGTAGCTCTCGGCCTTAAACTTTCTCCCCACTCAGAGCAGAATAACTTTTTCCAACAGTGATTATTTCTGATATTAAGTCAATTAGATGCAAAATAACAAAGCCTTTAAAATAAGGAGAGGGAAGTTGAGTCATACAAAAAGTGCTGAGATAAACACTGATTTCTTGTAGATTCATCCCTGTAACGTATGAGTCTCTATCCTCTCCTGTTTCATTTAAAGTTTTTATAAAGGTCAGTACAACCAAATTACATGAAAAATAAGCACTTTCACCTTTCACTGACTTGCCTGCTGGTGTTTTGCAGCCATGTAGGTAGTTTTGAGATATTTTGAGTGTCCTACACTTTGAGGCATTTAGGTAAGAAAAGGGGATTTATTTGCTATATCTTAGATATAGATACATATATATTCAAGGAAATCCCTTTATTTACATTGAATTAAGCAAATAAATCCTCCTTAGAGATCAGTTTGGCTTTTTCAGAGGTACAGTTAGTGTCGTTTTGCTGAGGAACAGATAAGAAGCTCATTGTAACCCACATATCTCTGCAGTAAAAGTATAAATCTGGGGCAAGGAGATGGTTAGCTTAGTTCAAAGAAAGACTGTGGGAAAGAGGAAGTCTGCGTCTGTCGAAAGGTAAAAATATCCACCACTTAAGCTCACTCATTACCATGTAATACCTCACTGTGTAATCAGTACTAAAAACCAAAGTGAAAGCAATCAGACTCCAGCTTCAGTAAGTATAGTATCAAACTATTCATGTAGCGCTAAGACGGAAAGAAAGATGTAGAAGGATTTTCAGACTGACTTTGAACCCTTATTGCTTGAACTCACAGGATTAAGCCTCCTGACACCAGAACTTGTTCACGCGCCCATGAAACTGCATGTTAAGTGTGTGTTGACAAAGTAATGTTAACCGCTAATCCGTCATTGTACATAAGTGTCCATTTAACTACATTAATAATGAAGTACCTCTCCCTCTCTTTGTCTCCAGAGATGGCGAGCTGGGTCTCCCTCCTCCTCCTCCTCTTCTGCAAGTCATTCTCAAGATCCCAGGAGGACAGCAACAACATCCCCATCCAGGAGTTCACCTCAGAGACCCCCATTAACAATGTGGTCCAGGACCCCCAGACCGGCCGCATCTACCTTGGAGCGGTCAATACCATCTACCAGCTGGGGCCGTCGCTCAGCCTGCAAGCCCGTGCAGAAACGGGCCCAAAAGAAGACGCTCGGACCTGCACGCCTCCTGCCTCTGCGTGCCAGGACACAAAGCTTATGCCAAACCTCAACAAGCTCCTGCTGGTTCATCCATCCAATGGTTCTCTCATCGTCTGTGGGAGCCGCTACAGAGGGATCTGCTCCCTCCTGAACCTGACCAACGTGGATAAGCAGCTGTATTACAGCGACAGCAAAGGAGAGAGGACTTATGTTGCTAGCATAGAGGATTATGTGAACGTGGTGGGTGTCATGTCCACCTACACAAAAGATGACCACACCTTCAGTGTGTTTCTGGTTGGGAAGGGCTACGGAAGCCTGGACAGTACAAAACTGATTAGCACAAGAATCCTTCAGGACTACCGTGACTCAGATCGCGACTGGGTTGTATTTGAGAGCATCATCGAGGCATCTACAGTCCAGACGACTCCATTTGTTCCCAAGTACCTGCACGATTTTCGCCTTGCCTTCAAAGAGGACGGTTTTGTTTATTTCCTCTTTTCTCGGACACTTGACGGTACGGATACTAAAAACCTGACCTTTATATCTCGTCTCTGTGAAAACGACTACCATTACTACTCACACACAGAGCTTCAGTTGAACTGTGGGACAAATAACAGATACAACAAAGTCCAAGCTGCTTATGTGGCTTCTCCAGGAAAAGAGCTTGCAAGGGTTATGACAGAAGCCGGTATTTACGGGAAGGTCGTCTCCTGGAGCAAAGTTCTGTTCATGGTGGCGAGTCCGGATGACGACGAGAACGACTCTGCACTCTGCATGTACCCGCTCAGCTACATCAACGAGCGGCTGTCAGATATCATCAGCGCCTGCTACAGCGACTCAGGGAAAATCGCTGGGTTTCCCGCTGTGGACATCCCCTACTCATCCAAAAATGAAGAGTTCTGCACATCTAAAATAGCGGCAAGTGCCTCCTTTGTGTCAACTGTTTGAAGTTTTAAAAAGTCTGTTTGAAATAATAGATGTTTGCTGGAGATATTTCCAAGAATTCCCTTTGCAGTCATCAATAATGCAGAAATGTGTCGCTGTCGACTTTGATGTCTCAGTGTTTGATTTGTTCAGCTGATCCTTCAGTAGTGTTGCGTCTTGAGCTCTCACTCAGTCTCACACGTGTCTTCTTTCCCAATCCCCCGACTTATTCAGAGAAATATCAAAGGAGGCAGAAAGGCAAATAGATGTTCAAGCAACAAATCAGGCCAATTCGATAGCATTTGGTTTTGACCTTGTGTTCAAAGCTCAACTTTCACTTTATTTGTCAATAAAACAAATTTTAATCCATTTATTAAAGCTCATGACATGTTTAGTCTGTAACTAAATAAATAATCTTTTAACATCAGTGTGTAAGAAACAAGCTAGTGGCCACAAAAATTTTCGTTGTTTCTGATTTCTAAGGTTTTGAAGCAAAGTTGGTAGCTTACACTCTCAAGCAGAAGCTGGCCACTGTCTCCTCTTGTTCTTTTGTGAATTTCTGGCTTCTTTTTGACTTAAAGAGTTGAAAAAAAATCTCCAGTAGTCACACCGTGCAAATGATTACCTCCCACTACAGCTTCAGCTCCAGCTGACCCCAACCTGACTCGCTTTGACCCGATGTTATGAAGGCGTCGCTCTGATCCCCCCAAAAATTTATGAAATTCACCTCTTATAAAAAGCTCTTTTCCATATGTTTTCTAACTGGCACCTCATCATATTCTCCTAAAATCTAAAACAAATGTTAGGTGCTAATTGTAGGCATGGTTGACTCAGGCTAAATGCTGGCAGAGTCTGACTCGGAGTGTGTTCGTGCTCGGAGCCACTGGGAGAGAGAGATGGCGGTTACTTAATGAAAAAGATGGACTGAGCTAAGAGTCACCAAATGAAGCATATATCTAATAAGAGCACATTTATTTTTACATTATATTTGTTCTGTTTGTTGTCAAGAAAGACTGCTGCATGTTATCCTTAAAGTACTGGTCTGTTTTGTTTGGACCTGTGCCTGAATTTTGACCACTAAAATGCACTTTAGCCACCAGATTAAGGAGCTTTCTCCTCCTCCTGAGGCTACAGCTTAAACATATTAGTTTTTATCACTGCATCTAATCCTGCCTCCACATGAAGCAAGGCGTGCCTCTGAGGCTTCTGTGCCAGGCTATTTGAGCATCACATGAAATAAATTAACTTAATGAGACGAGTGTACTAATAATAGTAATTTGACATGCGCCATTTAAATCAAGCTAGTTGCCCTTGAATTCAAACATGGCTTTAATTTCACGGCTGTAGCCTGTTTGACCAGAACAGAGCCACGGTCAAAAGAAACTAATAGACATTAGAGAAGGAGTCGACTGTTCATCATGTGTGGAGTTCTCATCAGGGAAACCTCTTGTAGTGCAGCACAAGATATATATTTGTACACTGAAGTGCTCTTATCTGAAGGACCGATCATAGGAGAGTCTTCAAGAATAGGCAGGAGAAAAGAGAGTCATAAAGATGAGCATGTAAAGTGAGACTGGTTTGTTGGGTTTGATTCATGCACCAAGGCGCGTTTGTTTTGATTGGCTTTTGTCTCTTCCGCTTGATTGATCTTTTAATTGATTTTCGTTATGGTTTTATGGTGAAATTTCTTCAAGCAGTTCTCCCCTGACAGAGAAACAAGTCTATCCTAAACCTTAAAAGAAACTGTTTGTAATACAGTTTTCATATTAAGTTTAGAGTTATGGCCAAACACAGCAAAATGAGACCATAAGAACTACATCCCTCAAAACAAATGTGGTCCCATGGGAGTCTTAATGCCAAACACTGTAGCTCATGGAGCAGAGAACCGACACCGTATTGATTGTGAAATACAGACATCATTTTGTGTTTGAAGTTTCATTATGTTTCTCTGTTCTTTGTTGTCCTAAAACAGAAGGACACACTGGAGCAATTCAAATGTGGTGCAGACTTCCTGCCTTCCCCTCTGGCCAGCAAGCCCAGATTTGCCTTAAAGGTAGATGCAGTGTGGACCACGCGGGGCCTTCTGACCGCTGTGGCCGTCGCTGTGGAGAACGACCACACCATCGCCTTCTTGGGAAACAACAAAGGGGAAGTCTTCCAGGTGGGGTTGTCGTATGTTCTGCTGCTTTTCTCTGTTCAGCTTTCCTTCAGTGCCTTTACCTGAGGGAGGCAGGTGGTGGGGATGTAACACCTTGTTTCTGACAGGCTTACCTTTTGTTCTTTGTGCAGGTACACCTGGCTGAGGAGCCATATGTGTACACTAAGGCTCCGGGTGACACCATGGGAGAGAAGGTCAACAAGAACCTTTTCTTTGACCTCAGCCAGAGTCACCTCTACATCACCACAGAGAAAAAGGTGTGTATATATGGCCAGGTTCTCAGGCACAGTGCTGCATGTGGATTATTTCACTATAGGCATGAAAAGCAGCCGAAAGAAGCAAGACGAGTACCTTTGTTGGCTGGAGAACTGACTGAAATAGAAGTTCATTCTTTCTGAAAGTGCAACAGAGCTGTAGTACACCAAAGTTTAAATAACTTTCTTTTTCCAAATCAAACAAAATCCTAAAGGTCAACTTTCAGTGACAACTGCAGATTTGTTGGATGACAAAACTGGGTCATGTATGGTGAAGGGTACAAAAGGTTAATATCTAATAGTACATGAGTACTGTTAGCAAATTTACTGATATATCAAAAGCAGGGAAATCTTCTCTCAAGGACGTTTCATTGTTTGCCTTCAAGACATTGATATATACTTGATTTGAATTTGGTGTTCATCACATATTTCTTGATTACTCAATGCTGCTGTAAAAAAAGAAACAGATGTTTGCTATGATGCAGTTCTGTTTGATTTTGTTTGTGGAAATTGCATTATTTTTGCAAATTTTCCTTAACCAGGATTTAGCATCAAAAAAATAAACTTGATAACAGCCTCTATGGGATATTTTTAAACTGGTTTGCTGAGTGGGACTAACATTAGCAGAGCTAGCACCATGAGGTAGCTCCTTGCAGGTTAAGCGCCACATGCCTGTGCTCTTTTGTTTTTACATTCTTAAAATGCACCACATACAGTCTGTGTACTGCTTTATCTTCTTGCTCTACATCAAAATATTGCGAAAGCTCTCCGCACTACAAGATGCTATTTGTTAACCAGCGTTCATAACTTTAACTCGAATTGCAAAGATGCCGGCATTTAATGATGCAGTCGACAACACACACATCCCTGCTGTTTGTTTACGGACCACTGACCTGCTTGCTGCGCATAATTTATTCAGTATTTTTCCTCTTATAACAAAATTAGCCCATCTCACGTGTATCCCAAGACAACCTGTGTGCCTTTTTATATAGTAACATACATGTGGAAATATAATCATTAACATTTTCACATGTAAGCACGAGTTACTGAATCTTAATGCTCTTTCAGCCAGGTAATATAACCACAGCACTTTTATTTTGTGAGATCTTTTAACAGTATGTTGCCTCATCATTTGATGAAAGAGGAGATTGTTTTAGTTATTTTAATATTTGGCAGACATGACAGAGCAGATGCTGTGACAGGACTTGTTTAACTCCTGCTCGGTGCATCTGAAACAAACCAGGGAGCTTTTGTTGCAATACTTTAAATACTCAGTGTTTTGTGCACTGTCGCCCCCTCAGGTGCTCTGTTTGATCATATTTCATGTTTTAATGCTCCAGATCACCAAGGTGCCGGTGCAGACGTGCCTCCAAAAGAAGGACTGCCAATCATGCGTGGAACTGAGAGACCCTTACTGTGGCTGGTGTGTCCTGGAGGGCAGGTAATGATCACACAGACAAACACTCTCATACGTGCAAATGCATGCACACAGCACCGGACTAACACAGACACCTACGAATGTGATTCCATCTGTAAAACACAGCGGGGGTATTTGTTCAGTGTTTTATTGCAGACACTTTTAGTACCCCTCTGTGTTTATATTCCATCTCCTGTTGTCCGAGCAGCCGTAAGGAATTAAAGCTGTTTGTCAGCCCCGTGCAGCGTAGGTAGTCTGTGCAATTTACACTCATCAGCCTATATTTATCAATGTCTGGAGGGTTGAAGGGGCAGTATGTGTCGAGTATTTTACTGCAAAGCGATGAGGAGCAAAAAATAAAGGGGGAAAAAATGTTTGTTGCCTCTGGAAGTATTTGATTCAGGATATTCTTAAACACTGCTCTTACTTTGCTTTTACAGGTTCAAAACTCACTTTATTCACACAAAATCAGTCAACAAAAATATTGATCCTGAATTTTATTTTAAGCTTAAAGCACTGTACAGTTAAAAATTTTATGAGTCAAGTTTCTCCGATGTAACATTTCTGCTGTTTTCAGTTACTTTCACATAAGTGAGATAAATATCCGAGCATGATACGGGTCTGAAATGGGTCTGAAGATGACACTTAGTAACATTAATGTTGAATATATTACATGGCCCTCTCACAAAGTAAGTAAATAAAAAGAAAATGTTAAAAAAAAACATCATCTTACAGTTTTAGCATATTTAACTGACATTTAATCAAAGCATGACTATTTTCATTGCACTACAATTCAAAGCAAAAGCAGTGAGGGGAGTTTAAAAAAGGCAATATTTTGCAATATTACTTGCCAAGACTCGCCATAAATTGATGATGTTATATAAAACCTTTCAGGTGTAAACCGTTGTTGTTTTTATGCTGCAAACAAAGGCGGGGGAATGAGAGCGTTCAATGTGTTTCTTATCTATAGAACGTCTAATCTTGGAAATCGCACAGACGTTTGCGAATTCACTTGGGCATGGAGTTGTTTTGCGCACAAGCTGTTAAATATATGTCAGAGTCCACAGATGTTGTTTATTTGAAGCATTGTGAAAGTGTTTAGGTTGTGTGAAACATAGGGCTAATGGGAGTTGTTTGTCTCCTTTCTGAAGGTGTACCAGGAGGTCTGAGTGCCGCCGGGCAGAGGAGAAGAATGGTTGGCTATGGAGCCCGAAGCAGCAGTGCGTCAAGATCGTCTCTTTCTATCCCCCGAACCTTTCCTGTAAAAAGACTCAGAAGGTATCGCGCTGCCACTCCTCTCACTCTTTTCTATGTCTCTCTTTGTTATCTGATCCTCTCTCAGTCTCTCTTTTTCAGTCTCTGCACATGTATGCACACAAACATGCAGAGCCTGAGTAATAAACTGTTTCCATTGTGAATCAAAGACCCTGGGCTCTAGCTCGTCCTGCTTTGTATTGATCCATCGAAAAAAAAAAAAAAAAAAAAAAAACCCTCTAAGCTGGCTTATTATAACCGACCTGCTTGATTGTGCTCAAAGCCTGAAGATGGAAAGCCTCTCCTCTGCACATTCTCTCTCAAGTTGTTTTTTTTTTCATCCTTCTGCTTCACGTTTCTCTTCCCTGTCCTCTCTGACTCACTTATGTTTCCATCAACAGCACCTGTCCTTCTTTCTCATCCCCAATCTGTCACCAGCCTCTCAGAGGAAATTATTCCTGTATTTTCAACATACAGTGTCACAGTTTGCACCTTAGTGTGTTGAGCTCAGTAAATCAACAGCCAAACAGGCCATCGACTATAACCTTACCTGTGGCAGATTCAGCTGATTCATGTCTTTTCTGCTCAGGTTAAGATCAACATCCCATCTCTTCCTACAATCGGGCCGTCTGACCATCTGCACTGCTACATTGAGCCCTTCCGAAGTGAAGGCATGATGTCTGACTCCGGCCAGGTCTCCTGTGATCTACCGAGCCCCTCTCTTATCCCGCCAACACCTGAGGGCCAAGGTAAAGCATTTTAGTTAATCTACCTACCTTTATTACATCTTCCTTGGAGGAAGGTGTCTTTTACTCCTATTTAAACCAAGGTTGTTTCACAAACTGGTGAAAAAAGGCAAACGCAGACAGTTCATTAGTTATAAAAGCTTGTCCATTAGCGCTTCACGGCAGAGTTGAGCCACCTTGCCTGAAACAAAGACCTCTTCCATTTATATCATAAATAAAGCATTTCATTGAGTAATAGCTTTTAGTTTACCTTGGTGGAGTAAGACTGTTATTTGGGTAACTAGATAATTACTGAATTGATCTCTAAAAGAGATGTGGCAGGATTATGGGTTTCTTCTTGTGGTGAAATAACTCCCCTGTGGAAAGAGAACTGGTTGCTCTGGACCAGCTCTGGACTTAATGGGAGCGTGGAGTCAATGGAGTGCATAAAGAGGGCAGTGGTTATCAACAGCATCATTATTCTAACCCCAGGCTCTTAACAGGTTGATCTCAATCTTTTAATAGGTCTTTGTCGGGTCTCCGCTGACATATTTCAAATAATGCTCGATAGATTGACATTGAATTGTGTAATATGTGTCCCTTGCGAGATTATTTAAAAAACTCTCTCTTAGTCGCTCAAAATTAGACAAAAACTATCCCCTTGGTGACTGGCTGCAGTATAGGTTAAAAAACTCTCCCCCCATTCATTCTACTGGAGTTGTAATCAAACTTTAAAAAAACTAATACACCTATTAGAAATGTTTCTCACATCCGAATGCTGTGGTGATATTTAGACATTATCGGGCTGCATTTTGTTCAAGTCCTCTTTTTTTTTCTGAAGAGTTTCTTTTTAATTTGTTACTAGATGTTAAAAACAGGGTTTTACATCACATTTAATGATGATTGATATATATATATATATATATATATATATATATATATATATATATATTTTGTTTGTTTGTTTTTTTGTCACCCGGTCCCGCATGTTCTCTACTGCGCAGTTCTCTGGCTGCACAATGGCGGCATCCGTTACAGGGGTGTTTTAGCTTCTAAACTGTATAATGGTAAACGTGGATCCGCACTGTCCATTCTATATACAGTCTATGCTGTCTGCTTGAGGCCGACTCCAGAAGTACTGGAAGCCACATCCATACCAAGCCAAAAAAAGGGCAGACATAAACATGTTTACAGCCTGGTCCAAAAAATGTCTTCCACCTGAATAGCTAGTTTCTCTACACACTATGCGAGGATAACTTTTTTTTGTAACTTGGCACAGCTCAACTGATTGACAGGTGGGCGCCCTATAGCTGTTGGTTTTGAAGCTCAAAGCCCACCCCATTTCCAATATGGCCCCTGCGAACAGTTTGCTTCAAAACTCTGTTGCAGAAACAGACAGATGACGTAACACAGACTACGTCCATTTATCGTACAGTCAGTGGGAATAAACTGTAATAAATACCGAGGCTTTTTAAGACCTATGTGTCCTGCTTTTGGGACACGTACTGTGACATGGTCCGGTTGTCAGATAAGGCAACCCACAACCACAGCAAGCTTTCTAAACAGTACGAGACACAATTTCCCCTGATTTGTTTTGAGTTTGTTGCAGGTCAATCCTAAAATTAAGAAGGGTGACATTTTTTAGTCCAGGACAGGATAAGCAAAGAGATACAGATTCCAACTTTGTCCACAAGGGTTCACCAAAATTGACTTTTTTTTTCCACAATTTTACACATTGATACTGTTAGCATGTTGGTATATCATTGGGAGCATCGTATGCATGCAGCATTACAACTCCTGTAACATGTCTGTTGTTTGAAATTATTGTGATGTAAACAAAGTAAATAGTTTTTAGGCTTTAGACCATATCGTGATACTTTTAAGGTCCTCTTGTTACATCTACCATTGTACTAAATGTTTCCCTCATCCAGCACTATCCCCATTCATGACCTTTTTTTTTTTTCCCTGTGTCCTCAGACTTTGTAGCAGTGGCGGTCAGTATCTTTGTCAACGAGACAGTGCAGCTGGCAACGCGGGAGTTCAAGTTCTATAACTGTGCTGCCACAGTGAGGAAATCAGAAAACACACCGTGAGTCAGACTCTTAATCTTTCAGTTCTGCTCTGTCACTCACTGAAAATACACAGTGACACTGAACACAGCATCAGCTGACAACCTTGATGTAAATGTATCACCCTGTTTGAACAGATGAGAGATCAAGGCTCTGTTTGTAAATTGTGATGCATGGTGGTTTTGGATGCACCTCTTGCATTTTCTCTCCCTCCGTTTATTACTGAGCCAAGGAAATTGCCTCAGTTTCCTATTCATTAATCAAAAAATGAAAGTCAATCTCACCATTTTTCTACGCTCCTTATTTTTTTCCCTTCATTTCTTTTCATGCCGAGGAGTGCGTGATGAACGAGCTTTGCTTATGTGAAGTTGCAGAGATCCATTTCGCTGTCAGCAGCATGGATTTTTGTGCCGGACGCTCTTTGATGAGTTTGCATGTTTTCAGATTTTGTTTGTGTGTTCTGTTATGAGTGTGTGCAGCTGCCTAATTATGTATGTGTGTGCATTATTTTAATCTCTGGTGTTTGCGTGTCCGTGTTTCTGTCTGTGTGTGTGTGTGTGCGTCATCCAGGTGCATGTCATGTGTGGCGAGTTCATGGGGCTGTCAGTGGAATACAGAGGACCACACCTGCAGCGACATGGACGACAGTGTGACGGGCCCCAACATCATCAATCATCGTCAGGTAAGTCCTTTTAAGGGTTAACAAATCCTATATATAATACATCAAGGTGTTCTGTTTGTAACACCGTGTGTTTAATAAATGCCTGGAAAACTGTAGCCAAAGATTTAAAAGGACACGTTTAATCATCAGATAAGACAAAGTGCCCTGAAGATACAAATTTCTCCTGAAAATTAATAAAAAAAACGTAAATCCGGGTATCAGCTGGCACCATCTTGCGTGACAAATATTCTAGGATTGAGGATATCAATTTACAAGTCAGCAGATGTTTCAGAGATACACTTATCTGTCTCCGCAGATCAGGGTATCCGTTAAGTGGCTGGCATAGTATTTAAAATGTAAATTATTGGAAGTTGGTGTATCTGATTTGTTTTTGATTGCCTTCTCAGGGAGCGAAGTGTCCTCAGTTTGAAAATCCAGATCCTGTGCTGATCCCCGTGGGCTATAAGACTCATATCAGCTTCGAGGGGATAAATTTGGACCTCTACCAGGTAATGTGGCACACACAGAGAATTTAAAGCATCACTGGAAAACTAGCCAGCTCCTTAAAAAACCTCATGGGTAAGGCATTTGGTCCAAGAGTTAGTTTTTTTTTTTAACGAGGGCATAAATTAATACTTAAATCTGACAGAAAAAAAGGCTGCACTCACCCGGTGCAAAAATTGTTTTGCATGTGCAGAATTAGAGAATCGAGAAATAATGTCCTGATGAAAAGCTGGAAGTTTTTTACAGTTGAGTTGTTCTGGCTAACGAAATGTAAACTGTAATTTTAAAGCACCATTCAAAAAAGCCCACACCTCCTTTGTATTTTATTTAATTCCACAAAATTGAATAACTGTGAAAGCACCATTGGATTATTTCAAACTCCCTGTTTGTGCTATAAAACACGTCTGAACAGGATGGCTTGTTTTCCCAGTATGCTGAAGCCCTCATGGGCAACGAAGGAGGTAAGTTATGCCAGCAGATGTGCAGCTGAGGCTCTGCCTTGTGCTGTTGGAGGACTTCTGAATTCACTTGTTGTCTTACATGCTACGCAGTTACAACAAACAAGTGAAAAGAAGCCAGTCATCCGCTCCAAACTTCTCTGGTTGAGAACAGAGAGGCTGCAAGAGTCTGCAGAACAAGATAGTCTTTTACATTTCTCGCTTTGTGGAGAAGAAAATAAGAGAGGGGATCAGAGAAAAAACGGTTTGCAAACAGGATCTACATAAATTAACACACAATGTTTCTTGTTTTTATTTGTCCTATTCTTCAGGGTCGTCTTTTCACCATCGGCACAGAGCTGATGAAAAATGTAGAAGAGGAAGTCATATTTGAGGAAGGGCCATTCTACACCTTCCGTGGCTTCAATGTGAGTGAGACCGTTTCATAGTTGTTCCACACTTGCCTTGTATCAGTTGTTGCCCGTGTCACAGTTAAAACCGTGCTGCGAATTGTTTCTTTGCTTAGCTTGCTCGCACAGCTTGGGGCCAATTTTTCCTCCTCTAAGCCGAGATCCTTGCACTATGGTTGATTTGTGAGTTATCAAAGTGCAATAGAGAAGAAAACCCTAAAAAAGAGAGTGAGAAGTGTTGTAGAGTGCCACTTGATTGCAGATTCTCCAGCCCTGAAAAGTCTAAATGCAAACTCTTCATCTACTCACAGCTGATTACATCTTAAATTCACCCTGTGGCTGGATCCTACAACCCCTTTGATATTCTCTAGCTCCCTCTAATGGACAGACCCCCCTCACTTATTTTAGCTGATCTCTACATTGTGGATTCTGCAACTGGGAAAACTCAAGCAGTGCATAGCTTCAAGCTATGTTCTTTTCCAACGTTGATTTCTTCAGCTGAAAATCCGCCAGACTGGATGCTTTTTTTTCCTCCCTTTTTTTTTTTTCCCCCCCCCTCCCTTGGCATCAGGAGGCGACAGCCCACACTACTTGCAGAGAAGAGCTTAACTGCCATTAATCACTGGGCTCTGAATTAATAATTCATTTCCTTTTATTTTCTTAGTTTTCCTACTACGAATCACCAGAGACCAGCGTCCTTTTCTACGTGAAGGACAAGGAGTCAGGCAAGAAGATGGACAGCACGCTGAATGGTACGCTGTCTTACATTTTAATGTGGAGGTCTTATTTATAATGCCTAGTGTGTACACCTGTAGTCCCAGTGTGGGACCTCCAATTGACACGAGGCGTCTGCTCTTTTATCTTCAATAGAAAATTAATCAAAAAATAACTGGAAATGATTGCATAGCAATAAATATTTTGACAGTGAATGTAAGGTTCAGGGACGTTCATAACAGTGATTGTGAGGCTTGTTTTGCATCTTCCTTGATATGCAAATTAGATATACATACAAAGACATCTCTAAGTATGTAGAATTCAATATTACATATATGAATGTCGACAACAAAATGCATACAGTCTCTCCAAACACTGCACTGTATCAGAACATACATTTGATTTCAGAAGTAGGGCTGCACCACGAAGTACAAAACAATTACTTAACAATTCATCATGCTTTTCAAAAAGATAATAAACTTTTAACCCCCAGGCAGTCAGAATATGGAACAGCAGTCACCTACGATAATCACAATTTCTTATTTGTTGTTTGCGGGCTTTCGATATTGCTTTCCGTAACGATTCAGATTTACATATCAATATTTATTCATATGCAGTTTTAGGGGCTAAAAAATTCATGCCACGCATGCCTTAATGTATGAATGACAATACACTTGAATGTTTGGTATTATAACAACAAATTAAAATTCTGTTTAAGATTCAAAGCAGAAGCAACATGTTTAAAATTCTCCCCGGAAAGCTTATCTTGACGAGGCAAGGAAAGAAAACACTCATTACAACCACTAAACAATAAACGTGTTACACCTTAAAGTAGTAAACTGAGTGATGATGCCGTCTTATAACCCTTTTATTTACCGCACCAACCAAGTAGCATCATGTTAAGTACAGCAGAATTAATGCTTTCCAGGTTAGAAAAAATGCTTATTTTCATTTCTTTCTGAAAGAGGACACCGTACCACATGGCCATTTTTTTTTACTGATTCAAGGGTTGTTGGGTTTTTTTTTTTTGTTTTTTTTTTTTTTTTTGGGGGGGGGGGGGGGGGGGGGTGTATTCAGTCCAGAAAAAAATCAGCCACACATTGAATTACAACATACAGAGAAAAAGAAGGCTTTCTTTTTTTAGCCCTGAGGGTAGACTGTAAGTTGCCTTTCCAGCAACACCAGGGCAGAGAGGTCCACGAACCACTCCCAGCTGCCCACTATAAGACAGCTCTGTCAATTTAGCATTCACTTCCATAACACTGTGTTACTAGCAATGGATGGTAAATAATAAAAATCAATTCAGCAGAGGCAGAGATATCACCTTTTTTTTTTTTTTTACTCCACTCACTTTTGCTTCTTGTCAAAATCTGTCTCCTACTTGCACCCTCTGCACCCGTTTGACTGTTGAGTTAGGTGAACAGGCATGTGATAGTAACAGCAGCTAAGCTAACTTAGCTTAAAAATGCTGGTGTTAAAATGAGATAGGCAAAGCGAAAACTTTTTTTTTTTTTTTTTTTTTTTCACTTTTAAACTTGTTTGGCTCAAACCAGCCGATCACAAGCAGTGATTCAAGAGGAATCACTGCTGTATGAGGGACTGTTAACTGGCGTCTCGTATCCCTGCTTGCTTGCAGACCCCCAGATTTTGTTACCCTCTCTAAGTTTTCGTCTTCATCTTCATAGGACTCCGGTGACATAGCTAGAGGCAAATCACAAGATTTCAAGCAGCTTCGTCTGGAGTAACATTTTAACATATTTAGCTGATGAAGGAGATCCCTTAAGATCCATGAACAGACTTTTCTTTGCTCAGTTTTCCTTTAAGCTCACTGCACTGAGGGTGAACTAATGCTGCAAGGAAAAGTCATGCAGATATTATAAAACAGAAGTATGTTAATTGTTTTTTTCTCTCTCTTCTTATTCTTCAGTTACTCTTTACAACTGCTCCATGGGGAGGGAGGACTGCAGCCTCTGCAAGAATGCCGATCCTAAGTACCAGTGCGTGTGGTGCGCCAAGCAGAAGGCATGTGTGTACGAGAAGTTGTGCCAGCAAACATCGGAACATCCACACAACACTGAGTGCCCTGACCCTCAAATCACTGATGTGAGTTATGCCGTCATCTGTGTGTGTCGATCTCTGAACTTGAACCTGCATTCAAGGCTTGTGATCAGTGGTTGAGGAGTATTGACTTCCATGATTGGATTATTGATCGATACAAGTTGTTGCACTCTCTTTCTTTTTTATGAAGTTGGAAGTCTGCTTCTCCTTGAGGGCACGTTGAGGTGAACTGCAACACGTTTAGATTGGATCAATTCTCCATTAATTGTTGGTGCCTCATTGTCATTGACAGAAATCAATCACTAATTGTAATTGAGGTTATGACCACATAAACTACAACCCGACTGACACAACAGTTGATGGAGATATAACTGAGGAATCTTTTTTTGTGTGTGGGTGTATGCGTGCAAAATGGTTTATGGACCCGCTCTTCGTGTGTATCGTCTGTTGTGTGCGATCAGATCCAAACTCAGTTATCTGAACAGCTGACGGATGAATTGGCATGAAATTTGGCAAAAACTTTTCAGGCCTATATTGATTGAATTAAACCACCTCTGTGATCCTCTCACTTTTCCTCTTTTTGAACTATGAGGTCAACTTTTCTGGCTATTTTCTCTTTTTTTGCATTCAACAATGTACCACAAACATCTCTTTCCTTTACTTGATGTATTTTATTTTTTGGTTTGTGACTCTGAGTTATTAAGCAGGGATGCACCGATCCATCTCTTCTGGTCCTGATACTGATACCTGGGCTTTAGGCACTGACCAATACTGATCCAATACCAGTGTTGAAATAGTAACCTGCATTCCTTACTGTTGGATAAGACTGGAAGTGTTTTAGGAAAAAGGCTAAAAATGAGTACATGTGGAATCACTGAAGTTAATATTAATTTAAACCATAAAGTATTTAAATATTTACCAGCAGTTTGGTAAAAACGATGCTTCAGAACTTACAGAAATTAATATTCAATTGTAAACTTTTATACCCCGTAGACTGGTAATGCAGCAGAAAAGCAAAGGAAGTGCATCAGAGGTAACATTCACGTACAAAACTGTGTTCCACAATTTATTTAAAACCACAAACCTTGTTTGATTTAATCATAATTTAAATTCTTTAAGTGACAAAAATTCTAGTACAAAATACGAGAGTGCCTGATCCAGCTTTGAGGGGCTCGATCCAGGTGATGCCTTGATACCAGGATCGGATCTGTGCATCCTTACTATTAAGCATCAGTATGGACCTCACAGGCTACCATAGCTATAAATCTTTAACTGTTTAACTGTAATCACATATTTACTTTTTGATCTCTGATAACTGAATAATGTTTAGCTGTGATGCATATTTTTACATAAACGCTGGTTTATTTTACACTTTTATGTAGAACACCAGCTTATACTGTATGTTATATCTTGAATTATTTAATATCCCAGAGTATCTTTGCTATGAATATAAATAATCCAACAGTGGTCCGACTAATACATTCACTCACGTTCGTGCAAACATGACTCATACAGTACAGATGTAATTCTCAACCAGGGCTTTGAATATTAAACACTTAAATTCCAACTATTCAGCCGACTTAAACAGACTATGTAAATCTCTTATGTTCGTATTGCACAACTAATCTGTCTAAATCCTGTCTTACAATAAACACCCTCTCCACCCCCTCCACTGTAACCCCCCCCCCCCTCCCCCCACTATCCAGATCATCCCTCGTTATGGCCCCCTGCAGGGAGGAATCTCAATCACCATCCGGGGCTCCAACCTCGGCATCCACAAATCAGACATCAAGAGCATCACTGTGGTCGGGGAGCCGTGTATCCATCAGGAGGAGAAGTACTCTGTCTCCACAAGGTAATACTTAAACACATTGATTGTTTTATGCAAATTTATGAGAAGCAGCGACACACACACACACACACACACACACACCCAAACACACTCCTGCTGTTATTTACTGTCACTTGAACTGTATTTTGGCAACAACAACAACAAAAAAGCTTCTCCCATAAACTTTCCGGTGCCTTATCAGTTAAGTAGAGCTCTGCCTTTCCTCGAGGTGACCTGGGTGTATATTTTAATTAGCTCATTATGCTACAGTATTGATTTGAGAGTCTCAAGACGCAAAACAAAAATCACTCTTTTAAAAGGCAAATGCCAAGGGGGGAAGAAGTAGTCAGAAGCATTTTTTTTGAGTAGAGGCACCAAAACAGAATTAAAATAACTATTCTGCATTTAAATACCCCTTAAGTGACCAAACAGATGTATTGTCAGCATATTTACTGCAGAAAGAAGGAACATCTCCTGTAGAAGCCCAACAAGGTCAAAGCTTTTCAGCTACTTTACATATAGTTTGAGGCTGTAGGATGATAAATGAGTTGGAAAAGCTGCTACACACTGTTTTCATTATTGTGAACTTACTTTAGTCTTCTCATCTTTGAGCTTGTGACTGAAACGTTTTGAGCATTTCAGAGGGAAAATGCCCCTCCAGTGGAAGTCGTAATGACTCATGATCACCCGCGTCATGACAGAAGACTCAAAACAAGATGTCTTTGTAGAAGAGTCAAAATTATGCTGATGCATCAAAGCGCTATAAATACACCACACTGGTTTGTTGGCATCCGACATTTTCCACAGATTTTTGGTGATGACTTCATGCCGCAGACTCTCAGTTCCTCCTCATCCCAGAGGTGATTTAATGAGCTTTACAAATCCACTCCAGTCACAGCTGTGTTTTAAAAAGTGTTCACTTCACACAAGCGCTCTTTAAAATAGAAGACTTCCACATCGATGCCTCACAGCCACTAGCCAGAACTGTTGACACCTGGCAGGATTGATCAACGTTTATGACAAATTCTTGCCCCACCATCTGCAGGATGAGGCATAAAACAGGATTTATGAGGCCAGATGGAGCGTTTTCCGCCCTTAAATCATCTACTTTTGCGGCTAACGTGCCTTCTGTGGTCTTCATCTCAATGTTAGCTGTCCTGCATGGCCGACTGCATGTTTTAGCCCATTTGCTTTAAGTTATCAGCTTTTTCCGATGTGATATTAAATCCGCTCACATGCTGTAGCTGTTAATTGTCTACTTGAGGCCCACCTGTCAGGCTGAACGAGGCTTGCCATTTTATGTTGACCTTCTTCATTAGCAACATGCTCCCCGAGGACTGCGGCAGACTGAGACGTATTTCGTTTATCACACAATTCCAAGTGCAATGTGGGAAATCCCCAGAGGGTCCAATTTCTATGATGCTAGACGCACCCAATCTGGAATAGGAGATCATACGTTTATAGCTGCTTAGTCAACAACATTGCTTACATCTTTGGAGTTTATTTAGCACTACGTCTACTTCATAAGGTGAACAAAAGTCAACTGAGTTTTTGTTTTGATTAATTTAACTTTTTTTAAGGGGTTTCTCAGTTACTCAACCAATTTCTCTATTCTCTGGGAATCAACAAAGTGTTATCTTATCTTCACTATCGTCCCCAATAAACTGAAACCAAACTCAGTACACATTTTCCTACCCATTTGTCTGAGATATTCATAAAAGTTAATATAACTGGATCAATTGGGGGGGAATTAGATCTCATGAGACTATCGATTGTTTTTTTTTTTCCAGCTCCAGGATAGAAATCAGAGTGACACAGACGAAATATTTGATTTGCAGAACTTTTCTTGGCTTTGTTCTATTTTCTCCATGCACCTTCACAAAATTACGGAGGTAATATTTCAGTTTAGGTCACTGGTTCCCACTGGCCGTGACCCTGCTTTGACATCACTTATTTCTGGCGACCCCAGAGACATTGTTTCGTCTAGATTTGGTTTTTGATCATGTTTGTTAGAGTCTCTGGTTTTTTAATCTCCTTCCTCCCTGCACATCGTTTTTACCATCTCGATAGTCACTGGAAATATTTAATGTTTCAGCCAGGGGCCAGCTAGGTTTTGTTTTCTGTTTTTTGTTACTGACTGCAAGTTTGTTCATACAGGTCAAAGTGAGGAACACAAGTAGTGGTATCCGTGCAGTCACGTGATTTGTGGCCGTCAATCAAGATTCGCCAGCTCAGATATTTTTATATGCTGTATTTCATTAGAACTAGATTTCTATCCAAGAAAAGGAAAATATAGAATACAGTTGTTTAAGATTGTTGGTGGTGTTTTAGTTTTAAAAAGAATAATAATTAGTTAAAAAAAATATATTGATCAGTAGGTTGAAAAACACTGGTTTAGGTGGTACAGGTCTCAAAAAGGGTAAAATCGATGCATCTTTGTACTGTTTATTGAAGTCAATAAAGTGTTATCAACAAAAAAAATACAGTGAAAAATGTGTTGAATACACCTCTATAGAGCTGCAACAATTGATCAAAAAACTTATTATTAATCGATTACTAAATGAATAGTCAACTATTTTGATAACCAATTTATTGTTTCATTCTGATTTCTTCGCTTCTCTATTGACAGTCCTGAATATCTTCGGTTTGCAAACAAGACATTTGATGATGTCATCTTGGACTCCAAGAAACACTGACATTTTTCACCATTTTCTGACATTTTATGGACCAAACAACTACTAGATTAATCGAGAATAATCGATAGATTAATCGATAATGAAAGTAATCGTTAGTTGCAGCCCTACACCCTTACCTGATTTTTTTTTTTTTTTTTCTGGTGTTGTGTCCAGTGTGGTGTGTGAGATCGGCCCTGTTCGTGACATGAAGAATGACTGGGGCCAAGTCGAGGTGGAGGTGAAGGGAGAGAAGAGAGGAACATCCTCCATGGTCTTCACCTACAGGGTAAATACTCCCCCGACACACCCACACACATACAAACCTCACCCTCTCTCTCGCTCTCTTTCTCTTTCTTTAATCATCCTTACCTCTGCTTTCACGCTGAATGTGTGACACTTTTGACCCCAAACTAAAAGCCCTAGAAACGTTCCGCGGGTTTTGTTCTTTCTAAGGCCACTAATATGTTTCCATTTCATACCTGCAGAGAGTCTCTTATCAGAACTTACCAAGGGCATTGCTGCACAAATACAACATCCTAATTTGTTTCTAGATTAAGCACCGAGATGCTGTCATATTACAAAGGTTATACACTGTATGGTACAAAAAGCTAGAATTTGTATGCGTCCTCTCTAACCAGATGCGGTGCAGTAGGCCTCCTTTTCTCTCTAATGCTTTAACAGGCTCCAGCGTAGCTATTTAACTGGCTTTTCATATCTGTGGCTCCGCTAAAGCTCCCCCACAGGGGAGTGCTCCGCCTAACTGTTTGCTCAGCAAATTGAGGCAGATGTGGTGCTTGTATGGCTGTGTGTATGTGTATGTGTATCTGTGTGTGTGTGTGTGTGTGTGTGTGTGTGTGTGTGTGTGTGAATTTGTCTAATAGAGCAGCAGAGATCAAGGAGGGTGAGGAGAAGTGTGCGTGTGTATGACTTGCAGTGTTTTTGTGTGTTGTTCTTTTATGTGTGAGCATGTGGGCAGAAGCGTGTGTGTGTGTCAGTGGTTGTTGAAGGATAGCATAAACTCATGCCATATCTTGCCAACCCTTCCTCTAGGACCCCATGCCCGATGGAGTGAGTCCCTCCAGAGGTCCCAAAGCAGGGGGAACTCTCATTACGATTAAAGGACGTTTTCTGGACACTGGGAGTAAGGAAGACATCCACGTGACTGTTGGGAATGTGGACTGCACTGTGTAAGGATTTTTTTTCTTAATAATTGTCATTCACGCCAAACCCCAATTCTTTTCAATTCAGTCTCTTCAGTTGATAAGTGCTACTTGTTATTCAGACATTGTATTCTATGCAAATTCTACAGTATGCACACTTTGAAGCCTATAAATTGATTTTTTTTTTCATTCCTGCGGCAAAAATGGAGTTGACCTTAACTGAGGTGTCATGTGCAGGATTTTTTTTTCTCCCCACTGCTGTTGTGATCACGGGTGTTCTGTCAAAACCAGCCCATGGTGACATTTTCGGCAGCAGTAACAAAAAAACTAACGAGCTATAGAAGCAGCAAAGCCAGGATTTAACAAGCTGTCAGCATGCTGCCACGTTGGCCTCCACTGCACGGTGATCCCGTGTGACCCTGACTCCTATGGCCCGCCAGTGTTGAAATGTGTTCTTATCTTGGCAGGGAGAGCTTTGGAGAGGAGATCACCTGCAGGACAGGTGAATACCAAGAGAAGGTGCCCTCCGACCGACTTACTGTCACAGTGAGGTATGGAAAGAGCACCTCGAAAACCATTAAAGACGCCTTCGAATTCTTGGAAAATCCCATCGTACTGGACCACCTTCCCAAAGCAAGCTTTGTCTGGTTAGTATAAAGCAACCTGAATCAAAGTTTTTTTTAATGCTAGGACGCAGATGGTCTAGTGGGCTAGGTCACACCTCATGAGGCTTGCTCTCGTGCAGGTGGCCTGGGTTCAAGTCCAGCCTGTGGCCAGTTTCCAGCATGTCACTCTCCACTCCTGCCCTATTTCCTACTCTGCCTACTGTCCTCTTCTATCTGATTAAAAACATGAAAAAAAAAACTTTCTTTTTGTAATTTTAGATAGAATCAAAGTTGAGTTAAAAAAAAAAAAAACGTAAATTGCAATGTTTGTTGGTCCACCAATTTGATCCGGACCAAAATGCAGCAACAAGCAGGGGATGGATTGCCTTGAAATTTGGTAGAGATATCCAATAGGGAGATTGAACACAGCAATCATAGCATTGCGTTGCCTTTTCTTCTTTCTCTACAAGCAGGTTATTATTTTTAGTCCTGAGTTAGGTTTCCAAACAAATATTTAGAGGATAGCCATGAAATGTGGTACACAGTATTGTGTTCCCCTTGAGATGTTGTTTAAATAACTTTTGATTTCCTGACTTTCCATTCAAGGCTTTCATCAAGTCCAAATTTCACCTGGTCTGACACTTTTTCAGTGTAACAAAACCCCTGCAGAACTGAAGGCTTTCAATTTTGCTTCAGTCCCTATTTTTCAAAAATCTCTACAACAGACACATGTAGAAAAAAACCCCAGCATGACAAGTTGATATTGTAACAAAAATTGTTCAGAGAAGCTTGATGTAATCTTTGGAAACTGCAAACTGTTTTTTTTAAACTAGAGGTGCGGAAAAAAAACAAGCTGCAGAATTGACATTGTTGACAATGTCAAACAGAGAAGTGCTGTTGTGGAAAATTGACCACTAAGAAAGACATCTGCCCTCTTCTCTGCCCTGCGAGCTTCTATCCATCTGACACCTTGGTAGAGGTTACCAACACCAAGAACCTTTTTGTTTTTTAAAAGTATGCTTTGCCCTTCAAAAAATCGCCCGGTATTCCTGAGTTTTGTGTTTGCCTGGGGGACATCTTCCACTTTCACTTCTGATCATCTGAAGGAGTAACAAATGATAGCCTTTGATGCTGCACCAAACTGCTTGATGATCGCTGAAAATGGATGCATTAGACAGTTATCTAGCTTTTCTGTGCGATTGAAAGCACCAGGGTGTGTGTGATTAGACACGCAGACAGGGACAACAGACAGGCTAAACTAATTTGTTTTCATCTCTGCTGAAAATTACCCGAGGTGCAATTTAAGAAGTGTCAATGTCTTCCCGTAACTCTCCCTCGGGGGCTTATCTTTGTTTGCCTCTTGATATGCAAATTCATGTACGTTTTTTTGTTTTTAAAGAACTTTTCTGTGTTTTTTAGCGGAGGGAGGAACATCGTGGTGACTGGCTCTGGCTTCGACCTAATCCAGACCGCTGTCATAAAAGTTGAAAGAGACAACTCTAAGTCCATTGAGGTGTGTCTTTTATTTCTTCTTTCATTTCTCATCATTGTCTTCTCCATACATCAACCTGCTGATTATCCAGCTCAGAAACTCATCATTTCGTTGCTCATATCACTTTTCCTCAAGTGTCTCTTCCCAACAATTCTTGGTTTCAGAGAATTTCTACCTTTCAATCTCTTTCTCCCCTCACAGCAGCAGCACAGTCCATCGATCTCCCCGTATCTTATGAGTCCACGACTACTGTGGTGATTCGTTCAAACTCTGTGAAACAAGCAAACGCACACACAAACAAACTTTTATCCTCCTCACTTCCATATGCTGGTATGACTCCATCTCACTTTTTAGGCCATAAATCCGACAAACCTGCTGGAATGCAGATACCAGAAACACTGTTTCACCCTCAACTCAATATAACTGTGTTCCTCAGCCAGCTCCTTCAAGCAGCACTGAGTCTGCCAGAAAACTTGAAGGAGCTGTGCGCAGCCTGCTGTCGCCTGCCCTCCAGTGTACTGCACAGTGTTAGCAACAGCAATTTTGTTCATTTTATTAAAAGGGCTGAATTTAATACCGGCATTAAGGTTGCAGAAGATTATGTGAGTCCGCTGGTTACTCCACTTCACTCTTAGCCAAGTCTCTGGTCTCTGCTACCAGGGGACAGGAGAGATTTGAAAAGGCTTCTGGCTGCCACAAACTATCCGTGGATGCAAAGTTTTATCTCAAAGGCCTTAGCTGGTCAACTTCATAAGCTTCTCTTGGTTTTAAGTCAATCCACTGACCTGGATTCAAGTATTTAGAGTCTTTATTGCGGCTTGCTTGTGGCAAAAACATGTTGTGGGTCAGGTTAGCAGCAGAGAGAAGAGATGATTCTCTTGTTTTATGTAACTTTAAAGTCCCTCCAGTTCTTATTTGTAACTGTAAATGTCTGGCATCAGCTGTTTTACTATATTCCAGTAACGATTTAAATCTTTTTCTCCACTATATTTGCATTGGCTGCTCCAAGGGATTAGCTACTTCTGTATGTTTCTCTATAAAAACTGTCAGCAGTAATTGTTGCATAGCAGACTGAGGAAGAGAATACACCAGTTATAAGTGAATACGTCTTTTTTTTTCGACTGGCATGAATTCAAAGTACATTTTCCAAATGAATACACAAAACACTAAGCCCACACATTGATTCACTGAAGCGTTCCCAGCAACACATGTAGCCATTAGACTGATACATCAGTCCAGGGCTAAATCAAAGTCTTTCCTGCATTTTTAAAAGAGTCGATAACCAGTTCCTGTTAAGAATTGCTTGGAAATGGTTCAATTCATCAACATCATTAGCCTTTATGCGTAATGAAAGTCTTGTTAAATCTTTACATTACGCTGGAGCAGCTGGACCATAAATCAACTTTTTATGCCCCAGATATCTTAACTTTGCAGATGGATAACACTTTCCAAAGAAAACTCTGATTCTGCTTGAAGCTTTACTGAAGTAGCACTGTAAAACTGAGCACACAAAGCAATATACATTATGCTCTCACGCTAAGAGATTCCTATGCAATACATGCAACATGTTATACATAGCCAAATGTAACGATCTAGAAAACATGGAGCTAGCTTGATGCTAACGTATTTGGAAAATTGCATTGATATGCTAGCGGTTAGCATACATGGATATAACCGGGGGTTTTAAAATAGAATTTCAACTTTCATCACAGAAGCATATCACAGTTACTCTTTGTGAACAACACTGAAAACTCTAAATATCAAAATACATACAGGGAAATGTTTTTCAAACAAGTTTTGTGCAGGTTCATGGCTGACTTCAGCATAATACGGCAAGCTCGAGGTTCCAAACAACTCTTTGGCCTACTTTGGTCCATAACATATTACACAACAAAACATCAGCGTCACATGTCGTGTGATTTTTACTTATTTTTCTTTATTTATGTCCAGAGATATCCAGACCCATCCATCAATTTCATTTTACCAATAAACTCAATTAAAATGTTGTTGACACAGAAAACCTGTAAAGCCTACTTTTTGTACTCAGAAGATTCACAGGAGGAATTGATAAGGGAATCGATAAAGAATTAGATCGATAAGGGCATTGGCAACAAAAAAAAATCTTATTCCCTAAACAAAAGTAAGTTGGTGTTACACATAATCTTTGCCTCCTGAAGCTTGGATAAAGATCTTAACCTACAGTTTTTGACACCACAATCTGATCACACCCAGTGCTACATGGCAACAAAGCAGCACTTTTCTTTGAAGTTAAAATGTGCTATGTATAAGGACTTTTGCCACTGTGGCAGTTTGGCTGTATGTATGGCAGTGTGACTTTGGGTACAGCAATGAGGTCTAGCCTGAAACATCTAAAAAAGGATTAAAAAATTTTTGTGTCCTTTTTTTTTGTGGCATTTTTCATTGGACCACTTTGATTTTCTTGTGAGAGTGGATGCATAATTTCTTGACACAGAGAGGTTATAAGCGAGAGTGAAAGTTAGTTGATTGCATTCATTCATGTCACTGCATTTAAATATTTTTTTTTTTGTGAACTTGGGCCTTTAAAGCTTTAAAGCTGGTAATTTTGTTGTGAAGTATTATACATCAATGTGTTTTCTTTAAAATTAGTATATGTGTAAAAATGATAAAAAGCAATAAAAACAAAATCTTTTAATTCAATGCATAAGTGGCAGCTGGTTGGAGGAAATCTTCCACTGGACAGTCAACTGAACTCACACCGAGTGGGAAGAGTAACACACTTTCTTAAATTACAGCATGAAAATCAGAAAATGTAAACATTGATTCAAACTGTCGAGGATCCCTCATCTCAAGTTGGACACTTTGAACGTTGGGCTCTGTGCACATCAGGCTGTGACTTGAAGGCAGAGTTATCATCCAGAAAGTGTAATGCAGAAAAAATCCCATAACTTCAACCTAAATGAACTCTACAGGCATTGCAGTTGTATTTCTTCACCTTGTCACATTACATTCCACAAGCTGAGCTAACAGGCTAGCAACTGTAGCTTCATATTTGGCTTCTAGCCTTCGTATCTTTTCCTTGGAGTGTTGATACAGCTCCTCATGTGTAAATTCATTATACACACAGAGGTGCAGCTGCTTCAGATTCACAGTTAAAGAAAATCTTTCTAAAGTTTTATCTGATGTTGCCCACTCCTTTTGCCTCGTCCTTTGGAAAACTTAAACTGTGCGTAGGACTCTGGGGCTTGGCTGTCACACACAGTATTGTCAGCCTCATATCTGAACAATCAGAGAGTGACAGAATTATCACAGTTGGTCCAGTTAACCAAAAACAAAACAAAGCCAGAGGAGGAATGACTCAGTACAAGTCACGATACATCAGCAGCTGTTTTTCTGCAATGGCAGATAGGGAGTTTAATAGAACTTTAAAGGGACTCATATATTTTATCTTCCCCATCCCACCAATCAGGCTTTTATCTCAGTCCACAACACCTCAAAACACTCTTCACTTTCACAATGATATTAGGTATTTTACTTCCTGTTCCCAAAACATCAACTCCAACTGTCTGCTGTCCCATCCTCTCAGATCCTCCATGTCCTCATGGATAAATGATTGTTTTCTTGCGAATGTTTTTGTGCTCACAGGAAGCTCATGAGAAGAATGACACCGTTATCCAGTTTCGATCTCCAACTGTAAACAGCTCCCTAAATCAGCCCTTTAAAACCTACATCCAGCTGGACAACTATGTGAAAGAGCTGAAGCCCTTCGAATACCATCCCGACCCGATGTTCAACGAGCTGACCAAAAAGGTCATCACTGAGACCAGCATCATCATCGTCACTGTGAGTACGGGCTGCTCAGGCTCCTTAATGTGCTGCAGTTTATGTGTGGGGGATTAAGATGAATGATGTAATTATTGGACTGGAGGAAAATATGGAAAACGTGCTGACTCTCTGCATTTTCTTTCTTTTTTTGGCTGCTTATGTTGTGGTTAAGTTTGATTGTGTGTAGAAATATTTTAATAGCAGCACAGTTAATATTTCAGCTCAGTGGTGTGATTATATTTGGGAGTTAAATCAGCTGAGACAAATGTTGAATAATAGTCACAATTATCGATGTGTGTTTCTTGTAGCTCAGGTGAAAATTTGAAAAGCCATGAGATGATTAACAGAAGAAAAAACACGCAGAACCAAGTTGGTCCTTTTTTTATGCTCCATAATCGGAAACTTACATCTTTCCAAACTCAATGAACTGTTCAAACGCAAAATAGGAAAATGAATGTCTCGGTTTTGGTTAAACGCATTCAGCCAAGTGAACAAAGCATCACATAAAGTGGTTGTAAGTCAATTAATTAGAATAGAAATAGCTTTAGAAATAAAGCTTGTGTTAATCAACTGTGGACATTTCTTGCAAATAAACTATAAATAATAATATCAAGTTTAGCCCATAATTCATCAGATTGTGAAGCTCAAGATTTTAAATGCTTGTCAAGTTAAAGGGACTGAGTACTTTCTAAGTGATCTTGAAAAAGTCCCACTTCTAGATATATTCCTGATCATAATCCCCAATTTAAAATGAGATTATCAGCACCAATTTAGGTTATTTCCAAATGCTATTTCTTAGCTTCCCGATTGTGTTTGACAGGACCTGATTGATTTACAGCATGCCGAAGTCTCGTTAACAACACCACGACGGCTGACAAAGTTTAGTAGTGAACGAGAGGTCTGTGTTTTTCACTGCTGAAAACTATTTCTGTGATTAAATTAGTTGTGATGGTGGACACTGGACCTGAACTGTCAGACAGAAAAGGGACGTCAGAGAAGAAGAAAGCTAAACCGGAGAGTGATAGCATGGGCTAAAGGCTAAAACATGAGCTGAACCATGAGCTAAAAGCTAAACATGGGCTAAGCTGTTTGTGATAATGTTTATTCCAACCCACATGCAGCAGTTATACTGCAGTGATCTGATCAAACTTGAGAGTCTGTCAATAAAATTAAAAGTGAGGTTATGTTAGCTCTGCTTGGTAGATGAGCAGGACATGAGGATTCACTAACGTGTCCGGATACAACTCAGAGCACTGGGCTGGGAGAGGCACTTAAATAGCTGACTACTAAATTCCAGAACAAACTGAAGAAGTTTACTTGTTGTCATGTTTCAAACAACAGGGCTGTGTTACTGTTGATAAATACCTTACCTCGTCACATGTCCAGTAAAAAGTTGTCTAGAACAAAGAAAAGTGTTAAAAAGACGATCTGATCCTTATTCATTTTCAAAACAAACACACGCCTTGTTAAGAGTCATGTCATCACAACAGTGTGCGCATGATTCCAGCCAAAAGGTGTCGCTGTGATCCACTTCAAAAACAGATAATCCTCACAGCTTCTTTAAAAAACTTTTCACATTTTGTGAGAAAAAAGATGTAAGATATTACCAACCTAGATCAACCAACCAGTTTTCCCTTATTTGATGCTAGCTTCACCAATTATTTGAACTCAGAAATATTGTAAAACTGAAAACGTCCCTTGACATTTCTTGCAGTCAAATATATGACATCTTAAGTTCTTGTTTTGTCATTGAAATTTCCCAAAAAAAGATTCAGTTTTTTTATGATGAAAAACAGCAATCAAATGAAACAATAGACTAAGTGGTTCACTCAGCTGATAAGTTCTCCTAGTTCATTAATATTGGTCTTACAAGGTACAAGGTTTTGATGTTCCATCTGTAGTCTTCACTTTTCAAAGTTCCTTTATTGTTAACTTGAAGCTTTAAGTAAATTAGTCTGGAAAGGTGTCTGCAGAAAAAAGGGTCTGAGGCCTTTTCAATTACTCAAATGCCAGTTTGCTTAAGCTCATTCACCTTTCTTATATTGCAGACTGCATTAGAGTAATTGAAAGCATGTCTGTAGATACTGAAGTGTGCTGTAGGAGTGCAGTACCAGGACTGTAGGATTGACTGGAGCTGTGCCCATACTCTCTTAGCTAAGAAATTACTCACAAATGTGCTTACATGGAATATAATCTTAATCTTTTTAATTACTTCCAGCTCTTACAGCGTAACAGTGAAGAGCTGTCATAAACTTTCCATCCATCACTAATGAAAATGCTTACAGTTATGTTTTTAATCCCCCTCATATGATTGGGCTGTTTGATGGTATATAAATGCTTTCATTAATCTTAGTCCCACGTTATTCTGTCACTTTGGGCTTTAAAGTCGATCTTCTCCCGCAGGGTCGTGGATTCTCCAAAGCCATGACGGCCAAAGAGGCTCAAGCATATGTTGGCGACGTTCCCTGTCTGGTCAACACGCTTCAGGATGACAAGCTGTTTCTGGACCCGCCTTCCACCCAACCAAGCGCTCGCTCTAGACGCCAACGCAGAGACACCCGGCCTGAGCTGCTCGACTTAATGGTCAGTTTAGAGAGGAAGAGGGCAAACTGGGGAAAACACTTAATTAGATACTGTACTCAACATTAAAAACAAGTCTTTCACTAAATTTGTCACACAATTACAAGTATTTACAGCAATCTGAAGAGGAGGAACTTCAAGAAGTGGTATTATGCTCTTTCTAAATTTAAAAGTTGGATGTTAATAATACAATGGGCGAAGTTTCTCGTTGTGAGATAAATCTTTGTTGGAGAAGTCCCTGATTAGAAGTGAAGGCTGCTCAGGATGGCAGGTTCAAAAATTCACATAAAAATTTCCCAAGATTTGCTCAATTTGTGATGTGAACTTCAAGAGAGTATCAAAAATAAAACATTTCAGACAGAAGCGGAATGAGTGTTTAGAAGCTGGGGTCAAATCATGTAAAGCTAATACAGAGGTGTCAGAGAGACAACATGGAGTATAAAAAACCTTATTAATAGAGAAAAACAACTCCCATGAGTGTTTTATTACTTTTTAAACTGTTTGCTTGAATAAATTATTTGAATTGCCATGCTTGGCCATTTTGTTTAGCTATTATGTAAATGAATTTAAAACATTATTATTTCCTTTTTGCATCATTCTGCAGATTAATTTCTTGTTGAATGAACGTCTTTAGATTTTACCTATGAAAATAACAAATGCCCCAAAGTGACACCTGAACAGTGCTGTTCAAACTAGTTATCAAACTTCAAAATAAAATGAAATATAACAGAAAAAAAGATGGCTTTATTGATTTAAAGAGGTTGTACCAAATCCTAACACCTTACAAAGTGGAACCAATAATATTCAGAGTTATCACATTGAAATTACTTGTGTTTATTGATTAACACTTTGATGTAATAAAATAGCCTGGGATTAAAAGTGTACAGCGTTTTGAAAGACAACAGGTTAGTGTGGATATTTAAGTGCAGTACTTGGGTTACTCATATTAGTTGCACTCCATCACTGGAGACATGAAATCAGATTTGCAGATGAGAGCATGCATGGATAATCAATCTTATGTGTGTCTCCAGAGGCCTGTCTACTATACATCTTGAGACACCGTTTAATTTCTGCTTGAACAGTTTTCATGTCGTTACAAGCTTGTGTAATTATATATAATTATAGCTGAGCCAGTATTGTGATGAGCATTGTACCATCTCTCTGGGTAATTCATCTAAGTGAGCTATTGTTTTATTTCTGTGTTCTGAATAAAGAAGTCCAAACACAGCACTATCAACAGTTCATGATACCTACAGTACATGTAAACTATTAACCATAATCTGATAAACTCAACCCATTTGTGTATTTTGTATAGTTAATGTGGGTTAAATCATCCCTACACTTCTGGAAGGTTCTTCAGCTTCTTCAGCAAAACTATGGGCAATTATGCCGATCCTCCTCCGCCTTTTCTTCCTCTTTACCCTTAACTTCTACCTGAACATACCTGGGCTGAAAAAGTTGTAGCTGACACTGTAATAGTAGGATTCTTTCTCTGTGTTTATCCACAGATCAAGTTCGGGAAAGGAGAGTGGGTGGTCGGCTCAGTGCAGTATGAAAAAAAGAATGATTTGTCGCTCTACATCATAATCCCTGCTGTCATTGTGCCCATGCTGCTCATCATCGCTATCTCAGTCTACTGCTACAGGTAAGTCTAGATATTTAGGGCACCAGACACCATAGTTTGAAAATAGATATCTAATAAGCTGTTGAAACTTTGTTATCCAAACTTCTTTCCACTAAATTATGTCACAACCCTTCATATATATACATAAACATATATCCCTGTATTAGTTTTCCAGGCGCTCTTACTTTTATTTGCAGAGAAGGCAAAGTTTGTGTGCTATTAATCATAAAATATCACATATCTGACTCTCAAACTTGCATAAATATTGTCCATTAGCTTTTTTTGGGCTTTTAACCCTTTCACCCCTGTGTCATTTTTTAAAACAACATGGGTGTTTAAGATTTTTAAAACATTTCTAGTCAATGTCTTGTCTCCCACTGGCTCCAGTTTGTTGCGTTCTGGCATAGATCGAGCAAGACGGGACGCCAGTGCCAAAACAACCTTAAAATATCCCGTTGATTCTCAGAATGACACACTCTGTGTTGATGCCAGGTTGACAGGTTAGAGAATTTAGAGGCCAATAAATTCGACATGACAGGGTCGACACTGAGGTGGGGGAAAAAAGTTGATTCAGTTATCAAAGTGGGGAATCTTCAGTCATACGGGCTCCAGCTGCCCGTCTGTCCTGCTCCATGCTGTGTTATAAAAATTCCGCCGGTGGGTGTTGACAGACCAGGGAAGGGACTGAGCAACATTATTTTGATGCAATTCACTTTTTTCTATCTTAGGAAAAGAACTGAAGCCTCGTCTTTTATTATTTGTTCGTTTTTCTTGACTTTGGTTTAAGGTCATTGGGGGTCAACTTGTTTTTAAATGTTCAAATGATTTTTATTCCAAGCAACATGAAAGGTTCAATTCCCACTTTTGATCCAAAACAACATAATTATCAGCAGAACAAACGCATATAATGAGCCTGGTGGGTTGCCTGTGTATCTAAAGACTCCTACTGATGATCTTTTGTTACATAAGATTATTTCAGAGGTTTTTGAGTTCACTGAGCAGACCTTGTTGATTCAAGTTGCTGAAAAGCTGGTTTCACAGAATAATAGCTTCATAACCCTGATGCACTTGAATAAATGTACACTACTTGGTTTAATTTGTGTTGGTGGGTTGGTTGGTAAAATGTTTTCATTTTTTAAGATGAAATTTCCTTTCTTGAGAAAAAAACCCTTTTAATTCAATCCTGTGTATAAGTCATGAACTGTTATCTACAATAATACAGCAAGTGTCTTTAAATGTAACCTCCAGACAGTATCAAGTTCAAGTTAGTATAGAAAATACTGAAGGTATGTTTTTTATGTGTGAAATAACTATGCCTTTAAAGCTTTTTAAACTTTGTTGATGTTTTACATCTTAAATTTGTTTTCATATTTTCACCAATCATATATTCTCTATTCTGTAAACAGCTTTGCATTTTATTTTGCCCATTTTGTGGCATAATACCATCTATGGATTGCCTTAAGCTCGTCTTCATTTTAAATCAGTTTAACTAAATGCATCCAAAAGTGTCTCAAGAAGAATCTGTTAATATTTCAACCCTAGTCTGTTGTATATTAGCTCTATTCGCTAATTTTATTCTAAATATTTGAAAAGCAGCTTTTTAAAGAACAAAAAGGCCCACATGAAGACAATTCCAGCATCTTCAAGATATTTTTTGTGAAATTCAATCATTGTTTTCATGTGTGTTGTTTTTACTGTATCTGATCAGGAGAAAGAGTCAGCAAGCAGAGCGGGAATATGAGAAGGTGAAGCACCAGCTGGAGAACCTGGAGGAAAGCGTGCGGGACCGCTGCAAGAAAGAATTCACAGGTACAGATGGTGCAGCTGTTCCGAAAGCTCCGCAGTCACACTAATGCATCTAAAATGATCCATGTTTCTATGAAGTTATGAAGTAATGAAGTGCTTCATAGCTCTGATTACATTTCTTTGATGTATTGCACAGCAGTGAATTGAATATATTCTTCAGCATAGCTTCATGTTATCATCATTAGAAGGAGTTTTACAGCAGTACAGTAATGGAAAGCAATCTTTTACAGCTAAAATAATTTCCCTCTGCGGAGCTCCTCATACTCTTCCTCTCACAGCATAATGACTGAGACAGACGAGCAGCAAACAAATGACACAAAGCTGCTTATTAAACACAAAGGAGGCACAACGTTCTATTTTCTTGTTTCATCTGACAGATTTGATGATTGAGATGGAGGACCACACCAACGAACTCAACGAGGGACGAATCCCCTTCCTGGACTACAAAACGTACACCAACCGTGTCTTCTTCCTGCCCTCTAAGGACGGTGCCAATGATGTCATGATCACAGGAAAGCTCGACATTCCAGAGGCTCGACGGGCCACGGTGACTCAGGCGCTCAACCAGTTCTCCAACCTCCTGAACTCCAAGACCTTCCTCATCAATGTAATTACTTATCAGATATATCAAATGAATGTCACACACTGTTGTCTGCAACAGAGGTCAGAGCAGCAAGTTTGTGAACGGTTTTAGACTGTGCACATAGCTAAACATCAGTGTTTTAGCATACATAGCTAGTTAGCAGCATAACATTGACACGTTTCTCTTTGATAAGTCCTTTCACTCAACAAAAGCCTCATTTTTGTTTAACTTATTCTGAATTTATCTCTGAAATACTGCACATAATCTCCAGAATAGCAGGATTAGCTTTGTCGTTTTACTGCTAGCATTTAGCACTGTGGTGCCAGTTAGCATGTAGCACGGATGAAGACACTTCTGTCTTTAGTAAAGTTGTGTTTTGTAACATTGATCAGACTGACTTTAACCAAAACAAGTAGTCTAAATTCAGTTGATGCAGTATAGCACACTTTATTCATTAAATAGACATAAAACACAACAAAGAAGTGTTTTTGTTGATTTTTTTTTTTTAACAAACTCTCCTCATCTTGAAAAAAATCAGAGAAGAAGCACAATGTAAGGGCACATCCTTTAGCATGTGCAATGACATCGCTCTCATTTTGAGCTACTCATAGATTAAATTTGTTGTGTTGCCTCTGAACAAATTTAACTGGTCTTCCTCATTTTAATGAAAAAGTGTGTCTCTCTCGTTTCGCGTTTTAACCGAGTCATATCAACCTGTGACTACTCATGAAAATCCTCCGTTAAACATACCCTGAAAGACTCCATGTTTGTTCTGGTTTCTTTTGAGGGGCTTGCTGGTGATTGAAAAGATATGAGCTCAAATCAGCATGCCAACTAAATCCCAAATGTTGATTTACTCCCTATAGTACTTACAGTGAACTATCCTACAGCTGTCAGCACTCCAAATCTGCCTTATCCAGAGCCGGTACAATGTGGGGTCCGTTTTATCTTTCCTTAATTCTTCCTTTGATTTACAGACTCTTCATGCTAGTTTTTGTGAGGTACATATTACTGAAGTGAGGAGCAGGGGAAGACGTGTGAAGATTCCTAATAATCCAATCAAGCTTGCACAGAAAAATCCTTTGTGGTGTTAACTGCATACTGTATGTGTGGATGACTTATCTCCCTTTAAGTGGTCTCTCTTATAAGCCACAATGTGTTACAGAGAAGAATTAAATTTACCTTTATAATTATTGTTTTCACCAGATTTAGGCTTGTGTTATTTAAAGACACATTATGCAGGATTTCTTGTGTGCCTATGTGTGAGCTTCACCAAGATGATAAATTTTGCTCTTCTTCTTAGTCTTTCTTTTTGTGTGTGGTGCCTCTTTTATAGTTTATCCGCACCCTGGAGCGCAGTCATGACTTCAATGCCAGGGCCAAGGTGTACTTTGCCTCCCTGCTGACGGTGGCTCTGCATGGGAAGCTGGAATACTACACGGACATTATGAGAACACTGCTGCTGGAGTTGATGGAGGAGTACGTCCACAGCAAGAACCCTAAACTCATGCTGCGCAGGTGAGTGAGGAGCTGCCGTTCAGTGGACATTAGTGCAGCCAGACGTGATTATTAAACGCTAGTGCTCTGTTTGGCATCTGAGAAATTCTCTTTCTGTAAGAAATCATAGAAAAATGGATAGCTGTGCTTTTTACTTCTGCTATTTGAGCAGGTTTGTAGGTTGGGTAAACAATTCTGATGCAGTCTAAAATATCGAAACAAATTAAGTTAGATTGCCTTGACATTTTGTACAAACACTTATTCAGCATACGATAAATCCTGAAATATGTTTTCTGCTACCCTACTTGTCATTTAGAGGCACAAGCACTTCCGCCAAGATCAATTGATTCACAAAACTCCTTAAAACAACATTTTGTACTGACAAGCATTTATTTTATGAGAATAAAACCCTATTAAAATAGTGAGCGTGGAGCGCAGATGGCCTAGTGGTCTAAGTCGTGCTCCATATGGCAAAGGGCCCTTGAGCGGGCAGCCTGGGTTCGGATCCGGCCTGTGGCAACTTCCCCGCATGTTGCTCCCCACTCTCACCCTGTTTCCTACTCTATCCACTACCCTGTCTTCTCACATTAAAAAGCATAAAAGAGCCTAGAAAAAAAACAATAGTGAGCCTGTTCTGCCTTTGTTCATAATGCTGGAATTTCTGGCTCAAATTTAAGAATCTAAGATCAAAACCAGCTGTAAAATGAAATCAGACTGCTTTAAAATTATTTCAAGACATCAAATTTCCCCAAAGATCATCTTTGACTTTCCCCTGAAATTTCTGTCAGTGAACAGCATGCTTACGAAACAAGACAGTTGAACTTTAATCCTTTAACTTTCACTTTTTTAATGCAAGGGATATGAAGTCTGATTAATTCTTAAAGTTTTAATCTTCAATGCAAGAAAAAAAAGAAACAAGTGAAAATAAATTTTGTATTTTTTTATGTTTTTTAGGGCTCTTAAAGCAGAAACCACAAAATGTAGAATTATTATTTTAAGCTGTAGAGATGATCCAATCAGGTTTTACTCAGTTCAGCACTTTTTCAATGAGATATAAAGGCTCCACCAAACGGTTAAGCTGCAAGTTAAAGGTTTCAAGGAGCATATAAGCACAACATTTTGTTGTAAATAGGAAGAACTTGCAGTTTGCATTGATTTTGGAGCTCATTTTGTGTCTTCTTGAAAAAAAAATCTCATCCTGCTCTCCTCCAACAGTCCAACATCTCATGTATTGTTAGTATTTGCTTTGGAAAATGTAAACAAAAAGGCTGTTTCTGCATGTGTCCAATATCATCTCATCTGACACCAACCCTGTGGCAGCTGTTACAGATTTAAAAAATTCACAATACAAAGATTGCCAATCTTGTCCCTGATGGTCCTCATTTCAGCTCATTGAGGCATCAGTATTAATATCAGTCTGTTTTCAAAATCAGTTAACAGAATGCTCACTGGAGCTTTGAGTGATGCCTGATCTGCATCTTCATTCGGTTGACATTTTGAGTGAAATATCAAATGTCATGAAATTAAGACTCAAGAGACTCAAGTCCTCTCAAGGATCAGGTGAAATAACCCTTGACTTTTTTTTTCCGATGCGTCCTCATGTTGAAAGTGGCCTGCAAAATCAACAGGCAGCACTTGTGTTTGGCGCTAATTTGCAAACCTTGGTATTGTCATTTTGATGCTCTACATCCTCCTAAGAGTGCCCACATGGCTGTTGGTTGTCTGTCTGGCACCATTTAGCAAAGGATCATAAGATGTCCTTATTTCTCAATTCTTTGATTAGAATCACTCCATGTCTAAATCCTGGCAGCTCCATTATGAACCAGTTTTAGAGGACTGGGATTTGCTTCAAGATGAAGAAGACTGTTTCATTCTGTTGCCACGCTTCCTGTTAAATTTTCCTCTGACTGCTTTAGTCCACTATGAAGAGCCAGACTGCTGCTTGATCTATTCCAGTCCTCCTCCTTCTGCTTCTCCTTCTGTTTCTGTTTTCCGTCTTGGATTCCACACACACAGTCTTGGATGATTCTTCTGTTGTTGTCTCCCTTAAGCATCTTCTTCATCTTCCTTTTCTATGGCCGCTAACCAACGAGGCATAGGCTAATATGTACTCTATGTCCATTATGTTTTAATTGTACTGCAAACATATGTCAGATTGTGTTAGCTTTCTGCAAATTGGTTTAGGGACCAGTGTTGTAACAGGATGTTTTTGTTATTGGAGATGATGCTATGACAGATTGCTCATTCCTTTTTTTGTGTATGAATTAATCAGCTTTTTCTGAATCAAACTGCATCTTAAGTTAGGTGCGTAGGTCTACACGTAACCTGCACAGAATTCTAGTTTTGTATTTGCCTTTTCCCCCTAAATTGTAGAGCAGTCATGATCTTGACTTGACTTTTGATGCTAAAGCTTGGGAGAACAGCTGGATGGATTTGGGGCCATTTATGTATGAATGTATATTTAAGAAATAGCACATGCATCACCTTTTACATCAAAACATGGCTAGCTTTTGTTTATCGTTAAAGTGCAAGTAGTTTTAAGGAAAATGGTTGTTTTTAAACATTTTTTCTGTAGTACTACAGAGTGTATTATTTGCATGTTACCTTGTATTAATCATAAAATGCCTCCTCACTTGGCACATCATAACTCTTGTGTTTTATAAGTGTCTCTAACATTCAGCTGGCTCATTTGATTGCAGTAAACAGCCCTTAGGACAGAATATCCATTTTTAGTCGTCCTTGTGTGTTTTTTTCTTCTACTCCACTGTAATGATCATGTCAAGGTCAAATCATTCACAGTCCACCCCCTCCTTCAGCAGCAGGACCCTCTTGTCTGCCGGTACAGTCAGTCGTTCATCAGCGCTGGAAGAGAGAGGGGGGGCGGGCAGTGATCTGAACTGTCTGCCGTGTCTCAGCACTGTCTGACTGGCTGTTATGCAAGTACACGTCTTAATTATCCCCCAGTGGAGAGGCTCATTATGTTGATTAGGCCATTGTGCTAACACAGGCCTCCTTATATACAAGATATCTAATTAGGCATGCTAGCCGCTAACAACGCGCCACCACCAGTGGATTTCTGACATTAAGATGAGCGATCAGTCAAGTGACCGCTGACATGAGCTTTGAATTAAAATATCTTGGTCGACACTGTCAAGCTGTGCAGGAATTCACTTGTTGACATTCGCTGGCTGTCTCAACAAAGGAGTATTTTGAACATTTTAGCAGACAGTGAAAATGGACCATGATAGATAACCTTGCAGACAACCTCAGAGCCCTTGTGTGTGTGTGTGGGAGGGTTAATCTGTTTAAACAAATAGAAAATTAGCATAATTGTTCAAAATTAGCAGCAAGAAAATGAAAACAAGCATGAATAAAAATGTCTTTTTATTGTATTTCTGAGCATTTTTGTCTTTATCAGATAGGACAGCCGAAGAGAGGCAGGAAATATTGGGAGTAGGGGTAAGATATGCAGCAATTGGTCAAGGCTTGGAGTTAAACTAGCGACTGCTGCATCGAAGACCATACCCTCTGTTCATGGGGTGCATAGCCTTTGGTGGCCCACCAATACCTTTTGAATGCCTTTTAATTCTGTCTTGGGGTTGAGTTAAGCAGGGTACACAAATAAGGATTTTCTAAATCTGAAGAGATATTTTATCTCTTAGAGACCCCACACATGAAGGAAAAAATCAGGTATTCAACAGATTTGATTGTACTGTGTTTGGTGTGCTCCGATAATCTTAACACAACTCACCACACACATAACGATTCTGTCCCACCACCGATCTAGAATCTAGTTCTGCAAGACCAAATGTGATCCAACAAAGACGTAGAAGAAGAAACAGCAACACATAGCAACAAGCAGTAAAGGGGGAATGATGGTGGTCTTGGGTCTATTTTTAAAGGAAAATTCCCAAACACACACAAAAAAAAAGACTGTGGAAAAAATCCTGTAACTTTCCATGTCAGGTCAGCCATGTTTTTTTTTTTGTTTACGTCTGCTTCCTTGTTCCTCAGTCAGCTTGCTTCCTGATTGGCTACATTCCATTCTACATCACAATTCATGAGCCATGACTCAGGAGTCGTCAGCTTTCCCCACACACGTGAAGATTTTTGGTTGTAAATATCAAACAAGTTTAATATTTGCGATTGTCGGCCCCGACCCGTGTCACAGCCAATTATCAGGACAAATTCACTCTTAACAAACCTCAGACCACAGGATAATCTGATAGGATAATCTTATAAGACGAAAGATAATTGGGAGTTTGTCATCCTTGGCTGGGAAGGAGGAAAGTCGGGAGAAAAACAGCCTGATAATCTTTATGTGTGTACCCCGCTTTAGTCTAGACGATTAGCAAGCTAAAGAAACAGACTGATTTCATATTTTCTGAACAATGATAGAATCGATGTACAACTCTGTCCATGGGGGACACCAAAATCTCTGTGAACGAAGAGTTTCTTACAGGAGCTTCAACTTGAATTCTTCAAAGGGTAAATTTGTCCTGCAGCTGAGTTTATTAGGAGACACAGAACTGAATGAGAAAGCGTCATACAAAATGCAAAACTTTGAAAAATGTATGAAAGAAACGCCAGACTCTTCCTGAAACTATGTCAAAGTTTTGAATCCTTTACTTTACTCCTTCAGTAATCACTGATTATTCAATGTGCTTTCCAGGTCAGAGACAGTGGTGGAAAGAATGCTGTGTAACTGGATGTCCATCTGCCTTTACCAGTTCTTGAAGGTAACATAATGGGTCACTTTAAATGTAAATGCAATGTAAATCAATTCAAAGGTGAATCCGAGTGTGTATACACGCTTTCTGGACAGGCTAATTAGCTCCATAGTGATTAGTCGCTTATGTTAAATGTCAGCTCCAACAGAAATACTTCATAAAGACATGCTGCCGCATCAGACCACCAGCTCAGCACACAGATTTTTTAATTTCTTCATCAGTACAGAGTATTGATAACATACATTTCTTTGTCTTCTAAACTGCTAATCGCAGCATTTAGCTTCCTGACAACATCAGAGACAACTTCTTAATGGGTTCTGTCTGTGTCTGTGTTTTTGTGTGTGTGTGTGTGTGTGTCCAGGACTCTGCAGGCGAGCCCTTGTACAAATTGTTCCGAGCCATCAAGCACCAGATCGAGAAAGGGCCTGTGGACGCCAGAGTGAAGAAAGCCAAGTACACCCTCAACGACACAGGCCTGTTGGGCGACGATGTCGAGTACTCTGTCCTGGTGAGATGGACAAAACAAACTCACACACACACACACACAAACACAAGCAGAAACACTCACTCTAACAAACAAAGAGGCTCCACACAAACAGAGAGACACACAAAGTCAGAAACTCTGGATAAAAAAAATCCACACACTGCTTTGAGATTGCATGGTGTTTTGTGCCTGGTGAGTAACACAAACATGCACACACATACACACATTGTAGTTGCTATGGAAACCACACAAAAAAAACCCCACAGGCGACTGCCCGCTTCTGTGTGACATCCATTTTCAGTGTCAATGTTCCCGGCTCAAAAAAAGAAAAAAGCGACACAGGCAGCACATTCCAATATAGCAGGAAAATGCACGGCAGGGGTGAAAAAAGTACTACAAGTCGTTACAGCTAAAGAGCACAAGCTGGCTCCACAAACCCCGCCGTCACCTTCCCCACCCGCACCCGCTCTGCATCCATCAGGCAGCTTTCAGGAGTCAGGAAAAGCCAGCGTTCATCCAGCTTTTTGTATCGTGTTTCAATAATGGAAGCTAATGTGAACACAGCTGTTTTCTGTTAAAGTCAGCACAAATAAAAAGACCCATGGGTAATGGCGTTGTCGAGGACAATTATCAAATTAGCCTGAATTACACGTCTCGCGCCGTGATGGATCGCCTTGTGTGATTGAATTACAGAGGGAGGAAAAAAAAAAAAAAAATCCGATGAGCTTGATTTCACAGGCAGACGCTGCGTTTCCTGCTGGATTCAATCCACAGCCGGCTATTTCAATTCACCTCAAATGCAGCCAGTGGGTGAGCGCTGGGTAATCTGCACGTCCTGTTAGAGTCTGTGAAGTGGTCAGTTATTTCTGACAGAGTGACTGACTGTGGGAGGTGAGGCGGGTCAGAGTTTGCTCCTGCAGAGCCCTGGTTATTAGCCGACCACGGTGACAGGAGTCCTCTCAGGTGTCAAAGAAGAGTGTGTCCGTGTCGGTGTGTGTGTGCTTATTGCCCGGTTGCCATGACGACAACATCCCGAAAGAGTGACCTGGTTGTGTGGGTTGTTTTTTTTTTTTTTCTTTTTTTGTGGGTGGGTGGTTGGGTGCTCTGGCCATGTTTGAATATTTCTGCATATTTGTCATTTGTGTGCGTAGGTGCATAAGATGTGCCCACACTGTATGAGCCATGTGAGCTTAATATGTGCTGTTTTTTTTTTCTATGTCTGTGTGTGAATGTGTGTGTGTGTGTGTTTCCAGACCCTTCAAGTGCTGGTGCAAGGAGAGGGTCCAGATGTGACACCTGTCAAGGTGTTGAACTGTGACACCATCTCACAGGTGAAAGAGAAGATCATAGAGCAGGTGTACAGGAACCTGCCATACTCCCAAAGGCCCAAGGTCGACAGTGTCACACTGGGTGAGTTAATGAAGACCACCTAAGAGGAGGAGGAGGAGATGAAGCTTAAAAGATCTCATTATCATAGATAATATAACAGACGAGGAGCGCTGAGAATACCAAACTGAAGGAGCTGTTTTCATCCTGACTGGAATGTAATTTTTAGCTGTATCAGAGCACAATAGTCAGAATATTTCTGGGAATTTTGCGTCACGTTATATACAAAAGATTACCTTGATCTCTCCTGTTTCTGTTTATGGAATTAAAAAAAAAGTTTGGCTCAGGGTTAAGATTTTATTCAGTGTCAGCAGGATGAAAAAAAATGCCTTCATCCCGAAACAAAGTTTTACTTTCTACTGTAGCCAAAACCTCGGGGACCCACATGAAAGCCAAAAGCTCTGTGGACGTTTTCCAACTTCAAAGCCATTTTATTATTCCCACGCTTGCTGTAGATCTCATTGCTTTATACATTTTAGATAAGCAGAGATCCATCTTCTTTCATGGTGAATCAGAGAGATAGCTCCCTTGTATTCGGTGGTACTTGTAAATGAATCATACGTCCCAGATGATGCCAAGCTCAGGTTTCCAGCGGTGTTGGATTTTTCCAAATTGAAAAAATGCTCAGGTGCGAATCAAAGTTAAGAATTAGATTTAAATTATTTCCAAAATACAGATCTAACACTTTTTCACTACAAATGAGCTCTAGTGTGTCACTCAGTAAAGATAGAGGGAGAAATTTACAAACCCCGTCATTACGCTGTGACCTGAAGATAGTAGTGACCTGCAGTCGGTGTCAAACTTGAAGCTGACGCATGCTGACAGTCTGAGAAACACTGCAGTCCACCTCAGATTCACCTCCTCTTCCTCCCTTCACCACAGAGTGGCGCCCGGGCTCAACAGGGCAGATTCTGTCAGATCTGGACTTGACTTCTCAGAAAGAGGGCAGGTGGAGACGCATCAACACTCTGGCACATTATAACGTGAGTACTGATTAAATTAATTCCATATCTCTAATGTTATGCATCCGTCTCGGGGGTAGGTACATACCATTATATCTTCTAAGAATGTCTTTTCCGGTCCCCAAGCAAAAATAGATCTTCAAAGGTCTGAAGGAGGGCAGAATTTATTCACAGTAACTAAAAATTAAACACTTCACTTGAGATGCTCAAACAAAAGGCTGGATCCAAACTAAAGAGGCAACTTGGCACTCAGAAATAAAAATGCACCACAAAAACACAATTACGAGGAAAAGACTAAAGTTTACAAGAACAAAAAAAACAAGGGTTAACAGAAACTACAACAAAAACAGGATTCTCAAAGTTGGTCGTCTTTTTGGGGGCAGGGAAGGAACGAAGGGTGCTGCTGCCGAGAGGTCTCTCTCCTGTGTCAATCTCAGGCCGCTCTATTTGTAAGCCTTGCGGCCAACTGGCGCTGGATTGGCCCTCGACTCTACCGGCCAATCGACTAGAACCAAAGAAACAAAGATACACTCACACGACAGACCACACACTCAATCACAAATACAGGATGAACAAAGAACTCACTTTCACACGACACAAGATGACAACAGATCACTCACTCAGACACAAAAACACCTCCTGGTTTCAGGAGGAAGTAGGTCAATAGGTGCTCTATGGAGATGCGTTGATATCAGGGAGAGAGTTTGGCATATTTTGACTAAATTTTACATTGCTTGTAAAATCCACATTTTGTTGGTATGTTTTTTCATTAAACAACAACAAAAAAAGAAACTATTCGCTTTCCTGTTGCTGAAGTCCAAGTCATTTTTAGCTCAGTGAAAATATGTTTTATGATTCAGACGGTTAAGAGCTTGAACTTCCTTCATCTTTCCTTCAACCAAGATCTGTGAATGAGCATTTTAGACAATTTGAAGCTCAGTCTGTGAGACTAAACCTTCATATTCAGACAAATTTGAATGCTTGTGCTCATATCCTTTTTCTCTTAGCTTAGAGAAAGTAATAAGCATCTGTTCAACAACTTTAAGAGCTCAGACTGAGACTTTCCTTTCATTTAGAGAACTGAGAACTCGCACCTCGTCTCATATTTCTATCAGCGAACATCTCAACATGAGAAAACTGGAAGAAGTATTAGAGAGCTCACAGTGCAGTTTCCTTTTGAAAACTAAAAAGTTAAACATTAAATTAACCAAAAAGAGGTAGAGAACCATGAAACGACTGCTACTGAGGTCTGTATTTACAACTAAAATTAGATTAAGATATCAGGGTCGTCCGTAACGCAGGTTTTGACAACATGCGGTGCTCCAGCTGTTGTATGATGACTTAATGCGCTCAAGATAAGGATTTTTATGAAACACGGTGAGGGTCAGTCATCTGAGAATTTTCCTCCACCATTTGCCTTTTTCCAGTTTGGCGACATGCCTGCAGTTTTTAATTTCTCACCAGCTGGCAGCTGAAAGAGCTCGGTCTTAGCTTGCTGTTGTCAGCCCTCGACGGCGACAGCACAACACTAAATCTTCTTGGCACTGTATTGATCCTCGGAAAATAAAGGTCACCGGCAAATACCCCCTCGTTGTCCTGCTTTTCAGCCACTTAAATCCCCCTCTTTCAAAGGTACCTCTCTTCCATTCATGCTCACTGACGGTGTGCTGCTGTTGCTCCTGTGTCTTGCGGCCTTGCTGGCATAGATCTATGGGTTGTGCTGGAGTAGTGCTAATCACAGGTTTTGTGTGGTCAATGAAGGGTTGACGCCAAAGAAAATGGCCTGTAAATACCCCTGTAAAGACCCAATGTTGTGGTCTACTCAATTGTATCGATTATAAATTAGTCCTAAAAGAGACTGCTGACCCCCGGCTCAGGACCCATTAAATCTAAGATGTGTGAAGTAAGTCTATAATCTCATATGACTTCCCTCCAACAAAAGACTGTCATCTGCTCTCCAGGTGCGAGACAACGCCACTCTAGTCCTGTCAAGAGTCCTTCACACTCAGCAGAACTACGACCAGAACCAGGAAAACCACGAAGAGCGTATGTCAAACTATACACACAAACACACACACACGTTGAACCCAAACAAGTATAGATCAGATGTCTACTTGATAACATAATGCTTTCCTTTTGTTTCTTTCCCCCCGGGCCATTGTCAACATCCCCACTCTCATTTAGCATGCTAATAGATGCTGTTTTATGTATAGCACACTTAGATTCTGCTGGAATAATATGCTCTTTTATCTTTTGTGTTTTCATGTGCATCTCTAAGTAGTTTATTGTTTCACACGTCTACTCTGATATTCTCTCAGCGTTTCATTTCAGTTGACAAACACGCTCCTTTTTTAGTCATCTAAATATGTTCAGTGAGGGCGTGCATGAATAAATATGGAGGAGATTTACTTAAGAAAGTTTTTAAAGTGTTGTTTCTCTCTTCATCTGGCAGGGAACGCTCTGCTGGAAGATGATAAGGTGTTTCATTTGGTGAGGCCAGCGGATGAACTGGATGAGATCAAGTCTAAACGAGGGAGCATAAAGGACAAGTCGATGACCAAAGCCATTACAGAGATTTATCTGACACGACTCCTTTCTGTAAAGGTACAAAATCTGATTCATTTAATCCATCCAACGTTACCAGAGTAGTAGCATTCATTTAATTGGCATCCTGCAGATAGTAATTATACTTTTATTAAATCTTTTTTTCAGTCACAGCGCTATCTTTGAGTGATGGCTTCTGGGTTTGAAAAGTGCTAATCAGATGCTGAAACAGTCGCAGAAAAAGCCAGAAAACTTACACTCACATTATGTGCAAATAGTCATGTCTCCAGGCTGTGATATTTCTGGCTCCGCTCTCCGTCTCTGCCCTGTCTCACATTATTTGTGGCCCTTTTTCAGGGAACACTGCAGCAGTTTGTGGATGACTTCTTCCGCAGTGTGCTGTGCTCGGGGGCAGTGGTGCCACCGGCTGTCAAATATTTCTTTGACTTCTTGGATGAGCAAGCGCTGAAACACAATAACGTGGATGAAGAGACCATCCATATCTGGAAGACTAACAGGTAAAAGTTCTACATGTATGAATACTCTGATCATTGTAAGGGTGGAACTAATATGTACTAAGATTGCTTGAAAATAATTCTTATTTAATTTAAGACTTTGACAAAACACTGATGCTTGTTTGGAAAAACTGAACTACTGCCTCCTAATTTATTATTATGATTGACTGGAATTTCCACATTGATTTTCATTGCATCAGTTTATAAAAGGACTTTTTTTCCCCTCCAGTTTTCTTCAGGTTGTGTCTGTACCTTGTTTTAAGTAATGTCTCTGTTTGTCCTTCAACAAAACTTCTTCACAAACTGTCGCTTCGCCTGGTTTTCAGCAGGAAGGTCTGCCATTGAAAAAGTACTAAACAGCTCATATAAAGACCTCATATCTCTCTTTGTCTACAGATCTTTTCCAAAGCGCAATTGTTTTCTTACATTTCAAAAAAAACAAAAAAAGAAAACCCTGTGAGCGATCTACATCAAATGTTTTGCAACTTTTTTTTACCTTCAGTGGAGTTTTTCTTTTCAAGGAGAACTTCTTCTTTTCGAGGGTTTTTACTTTCCTGCTTCTCTTTGAAATATTGGTCGATTTATTTCCCCGCTTTGGGCCTTGAACAGTTATTTAAATTAAGCTATCCGAGAAGTCTAGAAGGGAAAAATCTGCCTTTGGTGCATTTCATTTTTCAAATGGTGAAAAAAAAATGAACACTGTCGCCTTTTTGATTTAGTGTACAAAATACTAAGTAGGATAACAGATCAAAAGTTAATCTCTCAAACATGTTTGTAATGCAGGAACTTTTCAATAATTCGGTAAATGTGGGTTGTGTGGGGGTGGGTTTGTTTGGGGGGACAAGGGTGGAGGGTTTTGTGTTGATCTGTGGGTTTGGGGGTGGGGGGAATCTTATTTTATTATTTTTCTTTTTGTTTTTCAGCACTTTGTGTTAACATTTTAGGTATGAAAAGTGCTCTATAAATAAAGTTTGATTGATTTATTGATTGATTGATAAATGTATGACCACTTCTCACCTGGGACTTTAAATCTCCACTATCAGACGATGACTGTTTGAGACTGATTACAGCCGCAGACATACAGTATCTCCAAGAACTAAAACTTACTTATTCGAGGAACAGCTGAATACAGATGCACAATTTCAGCTCACTTAGTTTGCAATCTCAATCCCACCGCTCCCATGTGACATTTAAGTACATAAATTAGTGTCACGTCGGCTAAGACTCAAGCACACAAGATGCCGTGTTGCATGTTGATGCCGGTGATTGACGTAAGGCTGGTGAGAGAGCACCCACACAAGGACAGGAGATGAGCGATTTAATTACTTACTCCACACCACGCCACACTCTGCATCCACCCGTTCTGTTTATCAAATCAACTGAGGGCCATGTATTAAATATGAATGTGTGTATGAGGCACAGCAAACAAACATGGTAATTATGTCCCAAGCTAATTTAATTCTGTGATTACAGCAACATTGCTATTTTTATGCTTCTATTGTGTTGTCTCTGCAGCCTCCCCCTGAGATATTGCCAAACCAGTCTGAATTTTACACGGTGTGCGTTTCATGTCTCAGATGGTGAAGCTTTCAAAGAGGGAGGGGAAGGGTTTCATTTTTTTTTTGTAAACTTCTGTTGTTTTCTTATGAATTCACAAGCTGACACGAGGGTTGAAAGATGCGCTCTGGGTATGTGGTTTTTCCTGCTCTGAAGGGAAATTAGCGTGAGTACTCGTGCGTTGCCTTAAATAATCGCTGCATTAGGTTGTTAGGCTGCGCAGGAATTGAAAAGGTCAAGGTTTTGCCGTAAAATGAGCATTTGTAATCATTATTCATTTTTAGCAGACAAGCCCCATTGACTGCTTGCTTGCCAAAGATACCTTTTGTTATTGAGAGAGAAGTAGCCGAGGGTTTTTTCATTGTTTTCATTTCACTTTCTCTCAACGGCGATGATTCAGCAAGAGGTCAGTGTAATATGAAATAGTAATATTCAGTGACAGTTGAGGGTATTGTTCTGAATAAGCTGACACCCTGAAGAAAGGCTTTTCTCCTTCCTTGTTATTATCTTGTAGTGCACTCAATGGCACCTCAGGCAAGTGCTCTCACACATGAAAAACTTTCCTGGCCCAAATGAGTTCATGGATCTAATGCGCTTGATGAGATTCCCTCCATTTCTGTCGCAATAGTAATGATAACAACTGCAATGAGACCGCTTTCTTCTCCCTCCTTTTTTTTTAAACTCCATGCAGTCTTCCTCTGCGTTTCTGGGTGAACATCCTCAAGAATCCTCACTTCACCTTTGACGTCCACGTGTCTGAAGTGGTGGACGCCTCGCTCTCCGTCATCGCCCAGACTTTCATGGACGCGTGCACCAAGAGCGAGCACAAACTCAGTCGGGTGAGTGGAGTGAGGGGGAAGATGAGGGTGAAAGAGCAAAAGGAAGAAGAGATGGAGAAGATGAGAACAAATTGGATTACAAACAGCGTAGAAGAGGCGTATCAATTCAGATAACCAGTCTGAAGTGCCTTGTTTTTACTCTTGTGTTAACTTTCTGTCTTTAGGACTCTCCAAGTAACAAACTTCTCTATGCAAAGGAGATCTCCACCTACAAGAAGATGGTGGATGAGTAAGTCCCATCAGCACTTTGCAATGTTTGTTCGATCTGTTGTTCTCATGTCAGACAGAAATGCCTCTTGTAATAGTTTTGTCAATAACACTTACACAATGTAGTGATTATGCCCTTTTCTTCTTTGTTTGTGTGTGTGTGTGTGTAGTTACTACAAGGGCATCAGGCAGATGGTACCCGTCAGTGACCAGGACATGAACACTCATCTGGCAGAAGTGTCACGGGTGAGAAAAACAGCTGTCGTTTCCTGAGCCACTGAGATCGTTCAGTGGTAAAAAAGAATTACAGTCCTTCAGATTACTGCCCTTGTAGATATTTGGCGCCCCCTGTGGCGGCTTTAACACATGAATTTCAACACTTCCCAAAGTCAACCCTGAAGTCACGATTCCCTTTGAAAATAAATGAAAAAGTAAACAGTTTCTCTACCTCAGGTGTAGCCAATCAATCTAAATGTTTGATTATTTTAGAAGTCTATTAGGGATCACTTCTCTCTGTCATGCCTCAAACAACTTTTTCTGGTTTCATGCTACACACGCTCGGCAAATTCAAACCATGTGAATAAACTCTCTGAGAGTCAAATTTAACTCATTTTGAGTGTGAAACATGTGAGACCATCGAATGAACTCTAACCCTTGTGAGAGTTAAAATGTTGCTCCCATTTGTAGTAATTCAATAATTGATTAATTTAATCAACTCTCATCTTTTTTTATTATTTTTTGGGGGGGCTTTTTATGCCTTTAATAAGAGAGGACAGGACAGTGGATAGAGTAGGAAACATGGTGAGAGTGGGGAGTGACATGCGGGGAAGTAGCCACAGGCCAGACTTGAAACCAGGCTGCCCGCTCAAGGGCTTTCACCATATGGAGCACAACCTTAACCACTCGGCCATCTGCGCTCCTTAACCCTCATCTTCAGTAAAAATCCATCTCAGCACTTATACTGCATTACTTTTAACTCTTATATGGAATACTAAAATCACCAAACGAACGAAAAAAAGCCATTTTCACAGCAAAGATAAGCACTTTTTGGGCCTGGTACAAAAAATGTCTCCCTTCTGAATTGCTAATTTCACTATCGGCAAGCACTGTACAGGAGATGATTTTTTTTCTAACTCGGAAATTTAGACAATATTCAGATCGCCAGTTCGTCCAATCAGGGGTACAGCTGATCTCACGTGATTGCCAGGCGCCCTATGGCTGTTACTGTGGAGACTCAAGGCCCACGTCATTTCCAATATGGCCACGCTGGCCGTTTTGCTTCAAAAATCTGTTTCAGAAACAGAAGGGTGACGTCACGGAGACTGCATCCATTAAGTATACAGTCTATGGGTCCAATCCAGGAAGCACTGACAGCCGGTCCATTGCATGTGCAGCACAGACATCCGAAATCTAAATGTACAACAGGGTCTCATATCCACTCTGTTCCCTCCTTACTCATGGTTACAAAACTCTGTCACACCAAGTAATTATTTTGCTAAAAACCATTTTCTTTAAATGTGAAGTTTTTTTAAAGTTTGGCTACAGAGAGTATTTAATTATTTAATATATTTAAAGTGTGGAAATTTTAGGTTAGCTCGTCTAAATTTTGAGTTAGATTACCCAGCTTCTGGGTGAACAGTGCACACAATGCAACAGCACAAGTTGTAAAACCAATCCTGGTCGTTATGAATGAACTGCAGAGATGTGCTGAATGACTGCCCTCAACACTTTGGGAATCAACTCATTTTTTAAACACCCACAAAAAATAACTGGAAAGTAAATTAAAAACTTTAATTCCTCCCTAAAGAGTTGAAATAAACTTAAGGGAAGGTATTTCATCTGACAGAGGGGACACACTTAGCCTTGACATGACTCCTCATCTGTGCAGAGACAAAAAATGTCAGAGGACCAAATATCAGATCTTTGTTGAGTCTTGATGAGACTTAAAGAGAAAAAAAAGGCCAAATTTCCATCACACCTCACTCTTCATTTCAACTCGTCCCAGCTCTGACTGGAGGTCTAATCACTAATGACATTTTAGTCATCTCACTACATCCTTTTCTGTTATGAGGGTTTAATAAGATCTGACTAAATAATTATCTACACTAAAAGCTTCTCTTGATGGACCAGCTCCTGATATTTTGAAGTTAAAAAAAATACTGCTATGGCTGGTTACAGACATACATTTGCTGTTATCTTGAAGTTCAGGGAGAACATGTTACATTTGGTTTTTAATTAATGCACTTGACAGTTTTATGCTCCTTGTTTGCACTTCCTGTGAATTCCCATCAAGAAAAGTAGATTTTTAATTCTGAATATTTGCATTAGCAGTAACCTTATGAATCTCTTTTTATAGAAGAGGAAGCAGTAGACAGGCTGAATAAAGCAAACAGCACCAATACTGTATCACAGTGATTTATGGTTTCCAGTGAAGCTCTCAATTCAAATCAATTTTATTTGTTTCTCACATTTCATTCAAGTTTAAACTTAAAGGGACTTTGAGGACTTTAAGTGATCTTGAAAAAGACTCACTTGTAGATATATTCCTGATTGTAATCCACATCTTAAATTGAGATTATCAGCAGCAATAAAGGTTATTTCTAAATGCTATTTTTTAGCTTGCCAATCCGGTTGGACAGGGCCGAATTGATTTATGGCACGCCAAAGTCTCTTTAACAGCACCACAGCGGCTGACAAAGTTTAGTAGTGAGAAGAGAGAGCTGTATTTTCCTCTGCTGAAAGCTATTTATGTGATTTATTTAGTAGTGATGGTTGACACTGGAGCTGAACTGTCAGACGGAAAAAGGACAGAAGAGCAGAATAAAGCTAAACGGGAGAGTGATAGCAAGGGCTAAAGGTTAAAACACGAGCTAAAGGCTAAATTGTTTGTGATAATGTTCATTCTAACCCACATCAAGCAGTTATTGCAGTGATCTGATCAAACTTAAGTTTGTCAATAAAATGAAGAGTGAGGTTACGTTAGCTCTGCTTGGTAGATGGGCAGGACATGAGGATTCACTAAAGTTACACGTTAGCCTACAGATACGTCTCAGACCACCGGGCCAGCTACTAAACTACAGTGCAAACTGACAAAGTTTGCTTGTTGTCATGTTTCAAATAACAGCGCTGTGTAACTGTTGATAAATACTTTACCTCATCACGTTGTATCTGGTAAAAAGTTGTCTAGCACAAAGAAAAGTAGTGTTAAAAAGAAGATCCAATCTCCATTCATTTCCAAAACAAACACACGCCTTGTTAAGAGTCATGACATCACAACAGGTGCGTGTGATTCCAGCTAAAAGGTGTCGCTGCAATCCACTTCAAACAGACAGTCCTCACAGCCTTTTCACTGTTCTCCACAGAAGATGGAAAAAAAACACAAACATAAAGCCAACAAACAAATGAGCTCCAGGACTTATAAAATATGAAAACAAATTCATACAATGACCTTGCACCGAACCAATTTAACACACACACACACAGCTCCATCCCTCCTAGAGCTCACATACAGGACTAAAAACTCACACACACACGCTCACACACACACTCACAAGAGAAAAGCAATGTTTTGTGACATCTTTTTAAAGACTTTCTAAAGACCTGAGATTGTTTCTTCTGCAGAACTCTCCTGGTTTAGTTTTGACCAATGCCTAATGATCTCAGGGATCTGATTGGCCTCTAGCCAATGAGCAGGTCAGGAAGAGATGGAGAACCAAAGCATTTAATGCTCCGGAGACCAGAAGTAGTAATTTCAATTCTGTTCTCTGCAAGGCTGGACGTCAACAGAGGTTTTCCAGTATGGGTGTAATCGACTTTGTTTACTTGGGTCCAGTCATCTCCGGCTAAGCTGGAGATGAAGCACTGACTTTTTAAAAAGTCAAAATTAAAGGGCAATACAATAGTCTAATCTGGAGATCTATTCAAGCAACTTAATTTGTACCCTCATGATAGTTTGTTGGATCAGTGTGTACTTAAATAAACCTCAATCAAAACAGACAACAAGAAATGACACGGTAAAATGAATCCTGGAATTATGAAGACTGATAAATAAATAGACTGAATAAAAACAGCTAAAATTAACTAGCAGGAAAATCATAACAGAAATTCATTCCAGACACAAAAAAATAAATGGTAGTAATAAAAAAAGCTAAAGTACTCTGAGCTTTCTGGGGAATCTGCTGGTCTGGTTACAAAAAATAAATTTCCATCTCTCCATTTCACACCAGTGATCTAAGAACAATTTTTAAAAGTGTGGCTCAGTCAGTTTCTGCCTTTCACTGAGAGGCTGAGAAACCAAAAGATTAAAAGAAAACAAAGGAGACTCAGTACAAGACTGATAAAAATGTCAGAGGATTAAAGGAGGAACTGAAAAGAGATTCAGCATCTGTAGCTTCATTCTCTGTTGCTCTCTTTGTTAGTCTCAGTGTTACAAATACTGGATGTACCCAAGTGAAACAAACTGTGATAGAGATGTTCCAAAGTGTCTTAACCATGACTTTAACACGGCTAAACACTGGATCACAGTCTGCAGGTTAACTGTGTAAAATTGGTTTGACGACTGCAGCTAACATTAGCAGAGCTAGTACCACCAGCCTTCAATCCCTTTATGGGTTAATTTCCATGTCTGTGCTGGTCCTGCATTGTTCCTGTGGAGTGGTTATATGCCAGTTTAACCACAAACAGCCTACAGAAAACTTACTCACTTTTGTGGCTCACTATGAGACGTCATCTGTGTTTATTTACATGTTTATATAATAATAATAATACATTTTATTTAAAAGCGCCTTTCAGGACATCCAAGGTTGCTGTACAGAAAATATAGAAACAAAGATATAAAATACAAGACAAACAAAAAAACCCAACAACATACGGTACAATAAATAAGGATGGGGGACCATGTGAAGAAGTTTAAAGAGAGTAAGCAAGTCTGAATAGATGAGTTTTGAGTTTGGATTTGAAGATGGGCAGGGTGGCAGTGAGTTCCAGAGTTGGGGAGCAGAGTGGCTGAAAGCTCTGCTCCCCACAATGCAAATAGATGGAGAGAGGAGGAAGATCTGTGGGCACAGGATGGAGTAAAAACTTGCAGGAGGTCAGAGAGGTAAGAAGGGGTAAGGTTATAGATGAACTTGTTGGTGTACAGAAAGATTTTGTAAGTGATTCTTTGATGAACTGGGAACCAGTGAAGTTGCTGAAGGACGGGGGTGATGTGATTGGATGATGGAGTTTTGGCGAGTTCTGAACCAGCTGAAGTTTAAAGAGGGACTTTTGAGGGAGGCCGAAGAGGAGTGAATTACAATAATCAAGGCGGGAGGTGACAAGGCTGTGGACGAGGATAGTGGTGCTGAGGGAGGGGCGGAGACGATTGATGGAGCGCAGGTGGAAGTAAGCAGACCGAGTGATAGTATTAATGTGAGATTGAAAAGATAGTGTACTGTCGAGGATGACACCCAGACTTTTAACCTGAGGGGAGAGGGAGACTCAGGAGCTGTCGATAAAGAGAGAGAGAAAGTGTAAACTTTGGATAGTGTGGATTTGGTGCCAGTGAGAAGGAATTCAGTTTTATTGCTGTTTAATTTTTCAAAAGTTAGATATGAGGCTAACTCACAGCTAGTGGGAGGTGGATGCAGTTCAGTAAAATAACAAAAAGTACAATAAAAAAATATGAACTATTAGAGTTAAAACTAACGAGGAGGATGACGTTGATTGTTAAGTCCCTCGGCTGTTACTTGATGTTCAAGAGGAGTTTAATAACAAAAATAAGAATCAGATTGCTCATTTAACTCTTTGTCCTTATTTTTGGTGTTTGTAACTTCCTGTCTTTAACCTTTAAACTGTTTTTGATGTCTTCCAGGCTCACACAGACAAACTGAACACACAAGTGGCTCTCCATCAGCTTTACCAGTACGCCAGCAAATATTTTGAGGGGGTAAGAGGCCCTTCTCTTCCTATCACACCCAGAGGAGTCTATTCCACTGAATGCACTACTGCCCACTATATTATTGCTTTTCTTTTTTTCCCCCCTCTCTCTTCACTCTTGATATGCCAGAAGAGTGATTGTATGAAATTTTAATTGAAAGCATTTCTGTGGGATGTGAATTGGAAAATTGCTCTGGGAATTGATTTTTTTAAGCGTCCATTGTGCATTGCCGCACGAGGTCAAGAGAAAGGGATAAACAAAACCTAATGAACAAGTTGGGTAAACAAATGGGGCTGTCAGTCTCCCCTAAGTGGGGCTCGCCAAACAATATCGGCTTATGTGACGTTACTGTTGATGTCAAATGACACCATCCTCTACTCCCACTTTCCGCCCTTTTTCTTCCTCTTTGTTTGCTCATTCCCTGTCATCTCTCTTGTCCTTGTTCTTTACCTTTTTGACATTCCTCTGTCTCCTCCCCTCTGTTATTCCTCCTCCTTTCTTTTTATATCCGCCTCCTTCCTTGTATCCCTCTATTAATGCCCTTCTCACCTTCCCTCCCTCTTTTAGATCATCGCGTCCCTAGACGAGGATCCAGCTGCCCAGAGTAAACAGCTGACCCTGCGGCTCCACCAGATAGCAGCTGCCCTGGAAAACAAAGTGACGGATCTCTAACTCACTGAGGAAGAATAGGAGGGAGGGAGGGAGGGGGTGAACGAATGATAGTATACAGCCAGTGACCACAGGGGCTTATTTCGTCTTTTAAGAATAAAAGGTGGAAATGAGGGAAGGAGAGAAGGGACTCGAGTGGGCGTGTATTATCTGGACTGTGGAGTAACAGGGACTAATGAAATGCAGAAAGAGAGCAAAAGGGGGAGGAAATGATGGGTTACGCTGTCATAGGTACGCCTTAAAGCTCACTTGCCAAACCTTAAAGGTCTGCACGCTCACTCATGCTTCACTGAATACTGTTCCCACAATGCAGTGCAGCAGAGACCTCTCTGAGAATTAAGCCCTTCTGTGGAGCGCTGGCACAGGAGATAATCAGATGTTCAATTTCTGTCTGTGTAGAAAAGGTTTTAAGAATTGTATTATATATTTTTTTTATTGTGCAGTCTTTATGAGGAAAGCTTTATAAGGAAAAAAATTATCTTTTTAAATGGATCACCTCGTGGTGCGGATAGTGTTTTTATTAGCCTGTGTGTGCGTAGCCATCCGTGTGAGTCAAAACATGTGAAACAGATTGCGTGTTGCTAAACTTGAGTGTCTGTGTATGTGTGGGTGTGTGTGTTTGAGAATGTGTGTGCACACACAGGATGCCTACTGTCAGGCGTGAGGGCGAAGGGACGCCTGCTTTCTGTCATTATAATCCCCTAACACGGTGACACACTGGAGCCCGCGCTCTCGCCGAGCCTTTATGACGGAGACCAAAGGGTCCTCACAAGGGCACTGGTTAATCTAGCAACGCGCAGGCTCGCATGAATGACGGGTCCCCAGAGGGTTCAGAAAGGTTTGAGTTAAAGTCTTTGCTTTTGACTCAGATTCTCCTCAGCTGGATTGCCATTTGTGCTCGGGGTAGTCGATAATAGCACAGTCTGTCTCCCTTTACTGTACAGTGCCATGATACATTCCACTTCAACTAAAGCACAGAGGGACATTTCAAGGTTTTTTAGAGACATTTCAGTCAGCATCACTTTTTAGATACACTTCCTTGCTATTATTTGTGTCAGAAAGAAGCAAATTTGTTCCGCCATGAAGCCATGTCACTCATTCTAGCCCTGCAATAACGTCAGAATACCATGAGTTGACAGCGGTCTTATTAGCTCACTTAATGTATTCGCATACAGTAGCAGATCAGCAATATGATGGAGAGATTTCCAAACTGATTTTTAGTGTTCATGATTTTTAGTGCCACTTTATTCTCTTGTATTACCCTTGTAATGTTCCAAATAATCATCAAGCATTCAGCCTCTTAAGCTATCAAATAGCCTTTTGCTGATATTAATAACTCGCTGGAGATGCAGTTGGTACTGAAAATGTTTGTTTTGAACAAATAAAGGTGTTTTTTTTTTTTCTTCTTTTTCGCTGGTGAGGTCAGGTTCAATCATGTACATAATTGTTATTGAAATATTGAGTGTCAGAGCTGAGGTGTCCACAGGGTAGGAATGAGGGTTTGATGCTTCTCGGGCCATTAAACGCCATCGTGTTCTCATCCCCGGATTGTAGGTTTAGTTGTTGACAGATGATAAAATTGTAGTCACTGTATCTGATCGTGGATGTGTGTAGTTGATGGAGCGTAACGAACTCCGGTGACCCCAGAATGTTAATGATTCCTGCCTTGGCTCAAGAGAGGTTTGCACAGACCTCGAGGCCTGCCTGCCTGCCTGCCTGCCGTCTCAGCGTGGCACCCTGGCATCCCGACCAACAGCACTTGGCACTGCCCACTCAGCGCGGTGCAGAGTGGCACTCTGTATAATGGAATCAGCAGGGGAGGCTTTTGATCTTAATTGCATGCCGACTGCAGACTCCATCCTTGTCTCCACTGTTGTTTACTGCTGACTCCTCTCTCGCTGACAGAGTTGATGCAAGAAGCTTATTTCAGAGCCTTTCTTTAACCAAAAATGTGCCTTATTGAATAGGATGATACATATATATTGTTTCTAAATTATTCTATCGGTATCCTAGGTGATGATGATGATGATAGTGCTATAGACACAGCAATGTATTTGGACTTGTGATATTATGTGTGCTGTCTAAAATGCTAGATGCCCTGCTGCAGCCATTTGTGTGCCAATAGGCTGAAGACTTTTCAGTATGATTTCTGTTCTGGTTGCAGTTTCAATGTGTGCATTTCCTTTGGGCATCTGTGGCGTGTGCTTAGTAGGACTTTGGTGGCTGAGACAAAAAGGCCAAAATGAATAAATGTATACAGTGACCAATGTGATTTGGGTTTCCCTTGAAAATGTCTGGCATTCCTAAATTAGTGGAAATCAAAAGGGTATCTTTATGTAGTTTCAATATAGCGCAAAATTGTTCCAATGTTCATTTTTTTTGCCCTGTGTTTTGAAGCTATTCCACAGTGTGTACGATAAACGACTATCTATACTCGACAAATGACCTTTCTTACTGCTGTGCAGTTATTATTTTTATTTTTTTCTTTTCCTATACCATATAAATCTTTGTAAAACATGTTGAAATACTGTACTCTAACTGTATAATCCTATGCATTGAGTCCTGGGACAGAGAGAAAAAAAAAAGAGATAAAAAAAACTGTTTGTGCAGTTGTCGAGACTTTTTTCCATTTTGAAACTTGTGAATGTGCTGTAATGATTAAAGAAACTGGGACGCTCCATTTTTTTTTCAGTACAGGACCATTAATAAAAGCCAACGTATTCCTCCCCATCCAAGGCAGCTCAGAGGATTCTCCATCTTGTACCTGGTCTTGTTTTACTGGATGAACTTAGTTTTACAAAGTTGTGTGTGGACGGAGCAGTTACCCACAGGTTTCATCATACACTCCTCCGTGAATAAACTCAGAGACATATACGCCCTTCATATCTGCTGTGTTTCTTTCACTTTTAGAGTATTGATCAGCCTCAATTGAACACCCACCTCCCATGCATATTGCATGAGTCACAATCACCTTGGCAAAAACAGAGGAACACTTGCCACAGGTAGCTAATTTCTTGTTCAAGTGACCTTAATCCCTGCCTTAGGTCTTTGATGTTTCTGTAGCTCGTTACAATAGTCTAAGATTCAATGAATAGCTCACACAGGCTGAAGAAATATGACGGTTAATGAAAATAAAGTCTTATTCAAACCAACCAATCACTTTATAAGGTCTAAGAGCAGGAACATGACAGTTATTTCCCAGCATTTTGTGCGAATAATGACCCCAAATGACTTTCCTGATGGCTTCACTTGTCATGTGCAGCATACCCTGTGATGGCTAGCGCTTTTTGCTTAAATGCCACATCAGGTTCCTGTCACGCGGCTCAGAATGCAGACAGAAAGCCAAGGTCTGGTGCCGTGAAACGTGGTGATAATGTAAATAGCTGTGCAGCATATCTGTCATCAGCAGCGAAGGTTGAAAAATTGCTATGAAAACATTAATTAAGTACTGACAGCAAAGAATAAAATTGGGAAAAAAAGAAAGATGAAAGGCAAAATTGCCTCATTGGGCCGTTTAACAAACCCAGACGCCAGGGTAGGGATATCAAAGACAGACCAGAGGCCTTCGAAGGCCATCTTCTAACCAAGTAGATCATTGATGCAACAACAGATAGAACAACTTCAAGGGCTGCTGCCAAAGCAGGGGTGATTACACTTGATTATTGCAAGCCCTGCATCTTGTTCACTGTCCTTGGTCACGGGTGGAAAATCAAAGGCAGTATTGTACTTAATATTTCTATTAAGTCGAGCAGCTTACATCATTCTTGGAGTCAAATTTATTTGCTGTGCTATGCATTTGCAACCGTGCCCTTCAATGTATAATACAGCACACCAAAAATAATATTTGAAAACAGCTTTTATGCAGGACCTAAGAAATTGGGTCAAAATTTACTTCAAAATCAGAAAAATATGTTGCTTTTAAAACTTGGCTTCCGTTCCGTTGCCTGGGTTTCCTTACAGACAGCAGACAGCTTCTGTTTTACAGAGGGTTGTGTTTACCAGCAGGTTGTGTTTTCTTCCATGTGTTTCAAACCTTCTAATGAGATTTGGCTTTGATTTGCTGCCTCAGGGGGAGAGGAGAAGGAGGAGAACTTAGTGAAAATATATCAAGATGATTATGGTGTAGTTTCCTTTTAGATAGTTGTTGTGATGAATAATTTAGGACTCAACAACAAATGATTCCAAGGCTCGCTACATTAAATGACAAAACAACAGGACGTGGAAATGTCCTCTAAAGTGATCTGAATTGCAATAAAGCATCGTGATGATTTTTTTTTTTTATCAGTTATGTTTTATTATTGAACACAATTTAATGCAAAGCTAAATGAGAACGGATGTTGAAATACACCAAACATGATTAGTAATCATGATCATTATCCTTTGGGTAATACAGCGTTAACAGGTACAAGAAGCTTTGATTGACCTCAGAAGTTTTCATCTTAACTCCAACATTAGTTTGGCTGAATAATATCAAACATTGGCTCCAGTTTGATTTTTAACATGCAGTTTCAAAGTAAAACTATTTTTATTGGAGTAAAGGTATTATTATTAACTCATTTCCCTTTATCAAGGCATGTTGTGTTTCTTAATTGCTAGGTGCCTCCGCTGTGTAAAGCTAGAATTAAAGCACACAGGAGATTTGTTTGACTGACTCAACCTAAATATGATACCAGTGAGTTCACGCTTGGGTTGGGAAGTAGACACTGACTTCTGTTAAACAGGGTTTTGTTTTAGTATGGATGATGTGGACCCATTATTTAATTTAACACATGATAGATAGATAGATAGATAGATAGATAGATAGATAGATAGATAGATAGACAGACAGACAGACAGACAGACAGACAGACAGACAGACAGACAGACAGACAGACAGATAGATAGATAGATAGATAGATAGATAGATAGATAGATAGATAGATAGATAGATAGATAGATAGATAGATATTGTGTTGTGTTGTGTTGTGTTGTGTTATGTTATGTTATGTTATGTTATGTTATGTTATGTCATGTCATGTCATGTCATGTCATGTTGTGTTATTCAGACTATGGTGCAAACCGTAGGTGTTTGCAGTGGCCTTGAAGTGCAAAACACAATAACAAAGAAGACAACATGACAACAAGAAAGACAATGTAAACAAAAGACTAACAAAAAAACACAAATAATAAAACGTTAGTTTTAGTTGTTGTTTGTTATTCTTAATAATTTCAACAATCTGCTTTTCTATGTAAAAGTATCTGTATCAATATTGGCAATACTGGCCCTGTTTTTAGGATACCAAGTTTTGCAGTATTGCACACCACTACTGACAAGGATCATTGTTGCTGTTTATGTGCACTTTAGGGCCATCGTAGCACTTTGACTAACAGGTGACCTATTCAAAGAGGATATCCTCCAAGCAGGTATGTAGCCATTTAACCGCGCTGTACAAACTGTTGCACTAATTCAACTAGAAAAGTCTTGCAAAAGCGTCCACTGCATGCAAGCTCAATCTTAAAATGAAATCAATAACTGCAGTTCATTCCAATAGGAGTACAACAGCAGTTTTGCCGAAGAAGTCCGTCTACAACTGTTGAAACTCATTTTTCTTATGACAATTGAATGCACCATGGCGCGGTGGCAAATGACAGTAGCAATTCTTTGATTGACAAACATGTCTGACCAATCAGCGTTGACTCTATTAGCTTTCTTAGCCAATCACCGTTGGCCATACGATATTTCGCCCAATCAGAACCATAGGGGCAGATCCTTATTTTGTTGTCCCGCGACAGACGACTGAAGATGAATGAAGCGGTTTGCTAGCAATTAGCCAGCGACAACAACACCACAGCGCATTGGCGAAGTCGATTTTGATAAAACAAGTAAACAGGGAATAATGTGGGCACATAAGCATCGTTAAGATGTCTCACATTTGGGATTTCACTCGTTTGATACCTCAGCTCATCGGGGCAGCCTTGCTAATAGCAAACGTTAGCTAGAATGCAGGGGAAGAAGACACCTGCAGGATTTCAAACTGTCTGAATCGACGGAATATCTGGCAGCTGGTTGGTAAATATCCTACACACGAGCCTTTATAGTTTGTAAAGAGTTAAAAATAAAAATCATTTGGATGTCCTTCATTGTAGATCATTGTTCACTTAGCTAGCAGTTGCTAGTTTGCGCTGATGTGATTTGTGGAAAAAACGTCATTACAAGGAGATATATCGCAGAATATGAATGTTTTAAAAATGTTTGTTAGACTATTTTAACTGTTGTACTGCTGGCAGCCATGTGTGGTGTATCCCTGATATAACTTTGTCGTCACATCTACTGTGTTAACCATAAAGATGAAACTCATTTTCTTTTATTCATGCAGGGCCAAGGCAGCAGTGTTATCATGTACCTGAGCCCCAACAACCTCATGAAGTCAAGCTGCAGCGACAGCAGCATCACGGAGCTGCTAGGTGCCCTGTGTGACAGCAGCCTGGCTGGAGTGTCATGGAAACGCCGAGCCCTGGGAGGAGTCTCAAGAGAGGGTTTCCGTAGAGCTCTCAAAAAACGTGCCTATGGTGCCCTGTTGTCCAAGTTGTTTCAGGATGGCATCAAAGGGTCTGCCTCAGAACAGAGTGCCACAGCTTCTACACCGCCTAGAAACAAAGTCCTGATGATATGCTTTGACCTGAGGGTGGCTGGGTGCAGAGAGGAGGCTGAGAGGTTAGAGGAGCAGCTTGAGAGGCTGCCAGAGGGAGCATCTTCTGGCCTGAAGGAAGTAGAAGCAGTCCTAGAGCTTCTGGTGCACCTAGCTGGTTCAGCACCTCCTCCCCCTACCTCTTTCAGCAGGGATTACATGAGACGAGAGAGGAAAGTGCAGCGGAGGCCTCAACCCTGGGGCTACCAGAGTGAGGAGCTGCAGAGGCTGGAGGCCAGGGCATGGGGTCTAGTGTGTCAGGAGGAGTGGGGGACTTTGGACAGTTTGTGTGGGACTCAGAGATTAATGGATGCCCCTCCGGGTTCAGGACTGTTGGCTTTGAGGACAAAAGGAGATGCAGAAGAACGGTTTGAGAGGGACACAAGGATGACGCTGTTTGGAGCACTGCAGCACACAAGAACCTCAGACATAGACATACGAATGGATCTGCCTCCTGTTCCCAGTAACATTGATGTGACAGGGCTGGCTATAAGGGTACGAAACCAGGGCCTCACCTTGAATCAAAGCTTTGTATTATTATTGTTTACGTATTGGGTTCATGTTTGCATGAGTCTTTAGTTTGAGTTTAAACTTTGTCTGATAAAACTGCATCATCTGGGATAATTGTTGTCTGTGCAGGTTCCCTCTTCTTTGGACCAATCAGAAGATGAGGGCTTCCAGTCTTCTTCTAACATGACCCCAGACTCCCAGTCAGAGCCCAGCCCAGTTCCAGACTTTGATATCTGGGAAGCCCTCCGCACATTTGAGCCTGGGAGACGCCGCTGCTGGGAGTCTGTTGGCTGGTAAGTCTGGTTTGTGTTTGAGAGGTGGAGGAGGAAATGTCACCTTGTTGACTTGTTGACTTGTTGATATGTTATACAGTGCCACAAAAGACATTTGAACTCCTCTACTTTAGGTCTTAGTGTGGTCATTTTCACGTTCCCTCTGACAAACAACAAATCTCTTATCTGTCTTTTCACCAGCCCACCAGGGAAAAGGGAGTCCCTCTACCTAACAGAGGGAGGCAGGGAGGCCTTTGACCAACTCTATCGTCTGTGGGAAGGTGAGCTGAGGGTGGTCAGCACTGGTACTCCTTCTCCTCTCCTCCCCATGCCTTTGGACTCACAGACACAGCTGGTATCTGACCTCCTCAACGTTTTGATCGGGGTGGCATCCGTGACTTTCCCTTTAAACCAGGTGAGTAGGAACCTGATCAGTCTCTTGAGTGTAATAAACAAAATGATTTGTTCTTTCAGGGGCTGAGTGATAGAATCGCTTTGTGACGTACACATATATGAAACAGACCACAGCAGGGGGCATGTAAATCTGTGCATGTGTGATACAAACACACACCTGATATATAAAGTGATGAACAGATAGATTCTAACGCCCTTCATGCTGAAGTAAATCCACAGGGGAATCTTCTTTCACTTTGCATTAAGTTTTAATTTATCACAGGTCTACAGATATTTACAACATCAGCTGAGCCATTATTCTTTTGTTTACACTGACAGCCCTTTTTGGTCCCTCTTTTATTATTTACCTGCAGTCTGTGCTTTCAGTGCAACAAGCCTGCTCTGAATTCTAAGTGTATGATCCTCAAAGTTTTGATGAGACTGTCAGAGAGCTTTTTATTAAACTTTAAAGTAATCATTCAGTCTGTGTTTAGTTGTAGTTTTGTGCTTATTGTCTGAGGTTTTGTTTTTTTTATGACCTCTCAGACGGGCTCCAATCTAGGAACCGTGTGTCCGTATCTCATAAAACAACCATGTGATGAGCAGTTTTCAACAAACATTTGGTTATGACTTGCAGTCTAATATAGTAACAACACACACCTTTAGAAATCACAATGGAGACGACTGTCTGAAAGCCTCAACATAACTTTAATCTTGTAAGCTTTACTTTGCTGTAGGACTGCTTTATTGGATGTTATTAGACCGTTCATTGTATTTTCCTCACCACCTGTAAATGCGCAATCTCCTTCCCAGAGTGTTCAGTTTGATGTCAGACCTGGAGTGTGCGTGTCAGGAGCCTCGGCGGAGAGCGTGTCTCGTCTCTTAGGGGAGCTGGCGCAGTACGGCACCTACTACCTGCGACTAAGCCGCTTTTCTCTGCAGAGTGCGGACAAAAAAGGCCTCGTCTTTCAGGTATTGTTTTGTGTGTAATGGCAATAGATGCAGTTGAGAGTGCATATTGTTACCATTTCTTTTGTGGTCATAAAAATCCATTAAAAAATCTTTATTTATATCTAAGAGGGCAATTAAGACAAATACGCATCCATAATGCACTTCTCTACAAAGGCATCGAATGCCAAAGAGGCAGGGTGGGCCAGAAATATTTAACGTTGAATCAATTAGTTGTCTGACATTATTACGGATAATGTCATCTAAACAGATGTGATTGTTCTTCTCCTCAAGGCTTTTACAGGTGGGTTGCGAAAGTATCTGCACTATTACAGGGCCTGCGTCCTCAGCACTCCTCCCACACTCAGCTTGTTGACCATCGGCTTCCTTTTCCGCAAAGTGGGCCGCCAACTAAGGTGAGGCCAAACCTGATTTTTTTTTAAGATGGTTAATTCACAGATTTGTAGCCTTTGAACCACAGCATCATTCAGTCCACGATGCATTCATGTTCCATCAGAGAGGACTTTGATGCAGATGTTATCCGATCAAAAAAAATCTGCTGTCTTTAATCTAAGGTACCTGTCAGAACTGTGCTGTGTGGATGGGCCTTTGGGTGCGGGCCAGGCTACCTTCCCCGTGGTGAGCGCTCTTTTATCTGCAAACTGCAATATGTCGTCCATCTTGGCTGTGTTTAGCCTATCAGATGGGATGTCAGCTCAGTGCCATGTTGCTCTCCTCAGGGTGTGAAACTGCTGTCCTACCTGTACAATGAAGCACAGAATAACTGCAGCAACGAGAACTATCCAGTGCTGCTGTCGCTGCTGAAGAGCAGCTGTGAACCTTACACGCGGTCGGTCACTTCTCTTTACATTAAAGCAGAACAATACAACCCAAGGACGTTATCTCATTGACATGTTTGGGTTTCTCTGTAATTTTTTCAGGGATTTTCACAGCTGTTTTTACTGTGCTCCATTTAGATTTGTCTCTGACTGGGTGTACAGCGGCGTGTTTCGAGACGTCTATGGAGAATTCATGATCCAGGTTAATGAGGAGTTCTTGGGCTGTAGAGGTAAGACCACAAACTTTGGATTGAGAAATAAGAAACCTGCCAGACAGATTGATGAGCAGACAGAAACAATACGTTTAGTGCAGCCTTTATTGCCTTGTTGGATTTGCCCTTGTTTCCGTAATGCGTCATGAAGTTATTGGATGGTAATCAAACACAAAAGGTTCCTTTATTTATTAATATCTTATACAAGATTTTTTTTCTTTCATTTTTTAATTGCTTGTAAAAATCTGGACCACTGAATGTGCTTCAGTCCAGTTAATGACTTTGAGTAAAGCAGAGGGAGTAGAGTTGAGACAGGAGGAGGTGATCCCTGCAGGGATGATAAATAAAGGCCTGTCTGAGCTCCTGAGGGGTGTGAGGCTTGCAATTAGAGCTCCAACCCAAAAACTTTATTTGTTTTAAATAGGGTTAAAAGATTTTGGAAAGTAATCTAATTGCAATTTTTTGGACAAATATTGCGATTACAACAAATCATTCTAAAGTATGAGCAACACAAAAAAGGATTCTGTCAACATATAAACAATTCTTTCTTTGCTGGTCGGGGTTTTAGCCATGCAGTTGTCATACATGCCATACATGGTGGTGCTTTCTTAAATGCTGGAACAGGTTTGTAGTGTTGCTCCTTGTTGTAGCTACAGTAGCAAGGCATGTTTTGCACAACACCTTACGCTGTGTTGCATCTTCTTTCCGAAATCCAAAATAGGTCCAGACAACTGACGTGCTATTCCTCTTTGACACCAGTCGCCTCTTCTGTGTCTTCTTTCGGTTCTTCTGCTGAGGCCATTTTTAAAGACGTCAACAGCAACACAACAAATCAAAACTTAGTGTATCGAAGTTCATTTTTCGTCCCTCGCTCGCACGCATCTTGTTCTTCTTCAGAGATTTTTGGCCGTTGGCAAACCAGCTGAAAGGCTCATTACTTCCACCTACTGCATGCATGTCACATAAGGTTGTATCTGTGTACATGAATCTTAATCCCAGCCTTTGCGATTTGAAAATTGCATTCTATTACATTGCGGTGTCTGTTCAAATTCAATTAATTGTTCAGCCTTGGTTTTAAAAGTCAACTGGAAAAATCTCCTGTTTTTGGATTGATGATTTGGTCTGAAATAGAAATTGATGTCTACATATGATCAAGAGTAAAAGGCAAAAAAGTATTAAATATTCATAAACATGTTTTGAATAATGGTTTAACCAACCTGAATTCAGCAGAAGCAGTGGGTACCCTACCACAACGGCCGCTCTCTCATCCCCATGTTTCCATGGCCATACATTAATTTTCTATTTAGATAATGGATATTCGCAAGTTGGAAGAAGAAGAATAGAGCATTTGTTCCATATCAACAGACTTGTATTGATAAAATTTGATCGTAAAAACTCAACAGTTGGAGTACTGGTTGAGAATCTGCCCACTGGATACCACTAAATATATTCCCACACTCCAAAGCAGTTCAAGTAATTGCATTCCTCAACACAACAACAGAACAATTTTATATAAACTGCTTGAAAAGCTCATGATTTTTTTTTTTTAATTAGCACTTCAGATTGTCCTTCTTTACAGAATACAAGATATAACAAAAACTGATTTAGAGATGAGACAGTTCAAGGTGCAGTGTGTAGAAAAGGCTCAATCTAAGTAACAAAAACATGATTATTACATTCAGGTGATTAGATCTTAATTTAAACATTCTTATGAATAGTTTTCTATTCCTCAATATAGCACAATTTTACTCTCTACATCTTTCAGTTTAGGTATGCACCGAAATGAAAATTCTTTTCTGAAACTGAAAACTGAAAATGAAGAAACTGAAGCCGAAAAACTGAACCTGAAACACCAAAAGGAATTTTTATTCCAATCATCATCATGGCATAAATTAATATTAATGCTTCAAAGAATAATGCCGTCTTCACAGAGCTGACCTGGGAGCACTTTAAAACGGCAGGGTTTTTCACTGCATCTCTTGTGATGGTTGTGACATTTTTCTGGACTGTCCTACACATTATTTGGCTTGTCTGTCTGCCTTTGTGTGTGTGTGTGTGTGTGGGCGTGTACTTGTTTGTGTCTGTGCATCAGGGCGGAATTGCCGCGCGCAATACAGAGAGCAGAGGAGAGTTGTGAATGGTTAACCATCCCATCATAGAAATAAGAGTACTTTTTTCTGGGCTCTGCTCTCCCCCTCCTGCGCTCTGCGCGTCTCCCTCTCCAAGCGGGTTCTCCGCAGTCATCGCAGCCTGGATCATTTCTTACACACGCAACACACGCTTTACAAATCACTATCTATGGGTCCTTCTCAGATATTTTGACATACGTCGGCCATTATCCAGAAAAGAGTGTTCTGGCTGCGGTTTTAGCTTACTTCATCACAACATGCTGCTTTGGCCGTGTTGTTTTGGTAATAAAAGTCTTTCGGTTGAAAACCTAAAATGCACTTTTGGGTCATTTTCGGCCGAAAATTTTTGGTGGTCAAAATTTTGGTGCATCCTCATTTCAGTTATAGGTGCACCCTCCTCAGCCCCAACTGTTGATATGTTCCTGGTCCCCAATGTAGCCAATCATTAATTTTCCAAGTGGAAATGTGCATGTGATGCCATGTTTTTTTTTTTTTTTTGTTTTTTTTTTTTTGGGGGGGGGGGGGGGTCATGTTTAATAGATTCTGCTGTAGGACAGATGGATTTGCTCATAACCATTTGGGCTCTGTTGAGTCAAATGTCTATGTTTTACTACTTTCAGCCGTTTCATCAACCAGGCAATGAAATGAAAAACTAATAAGCAGATTAATTGGTAATAGAAATAGTCATTAGTTGCAGCTCTGTGTAGGGAAATGTTAATAAATAATTAATAATCCTGAATAAATTTCCTCTTACCAACCATAAACACACTACAGCTGCCTTGTTCTGACAGTTTTCCGTAAATATGGTTTTACAGCAATCATTCCAGTCTATCCAAATATTGTATGTCATGCAACACCCCATTCAAGGTCAGACTATCACCTCGGCTTTGTCTGGCTGAGAGGTTCATTTGCTCATCGGCTACACCTCATCAACTCCTGCAGTGAACCTCTGCACTCACTGCTCCTGCTTTTTGGAGGACACACAAATGTCATTGTTCTCCTCGAAGTCCGTCGGCCGGGGAAGCAATCAGCAGCTAAGCTTTCTTGGCAAGCTGCAGGCTTTTTGTGAAGAGCCCTGGAAGCTCAGTGCATTCATGTTCTCTTATGCTTTTTGCTTAGGATCACTGAGCTAAGCGCTAACAATTTCCAAGTGTTAATTCAAGCGGCCAGAGTTTTGCCATGCGCCGTAAGTCATACTAATAAGGAAAAGTTTTAGGCCAAGTGGCGGCTAAGTATTACTCCGTCACGTTTAGGTTTTGTGCTGCTGTTGTGAGTGATAAAACTGTTCACAGAGCCATAGCGGGAAAACTACTAGATCTGAATGTAAATCAGCGTCTAATAGGCGGATTTGAATTTCTGCAGACAAACATTTCTGGGTCCAAGGCTACACCCTAATCTCCAAGGATGTGGAGGACTGTGTGCCCGTCTTTCTGAGACACATCGCCAACGACGTGTATATCTGTGGAAAGACAATCAACCTACTCAAGATCTGCTGCCCACAGGTTTGTGTCACTCTTTTAACATATTCATTGATGCAGAGGAGAGGTTTTACGCTTATGAATTCTGTGTGCAGACAAAGATGATGATGATAACCTTATCTTAATTCTACTGTTTTCATCACACTCACCGACTGTTTTTTGCACTGAATCAATCAGACCCATGAAACCTTAACTCTGATCCTGCAGTATGTGGTATTTTTTGTTTTACTTTTGCTCTTAGCAGCCTTTCAGTGCGCTGTATTGGCTTAGAGATGCACAGTTTGGCACTGACATCCACAGATTGTGCATGCTCTCCACAATTTTCTACCTGCCACAACAATCATTCTCCCCATTTAGGAATCCATACTGCCCAAAGGGAATTGGACAAATAATCAATACAGTGACATATGAGGTTCCAGGCTCCTGCAAAATGTCATCAGTACACTTGCAGCGGTATTGTGATACATTTTCCAGTTGTTCCAAAGAAGAATTTCTTTTCTTTTTTTTTTTTTTACTCACTATTTACCAATTTGAACTATGAACTTTATCGTTCTCAGAGGACTTTCACTAATGAAAGCCTGAATAACAAACAGAGCTTGTTCGTACACTTTTCCCATCTTGTGATGGACAGCACTGCCATGAAGTCTTCAGGGGTGAAACGACAGGTCATTAAACCAGTGGGTCACGTTGCAGAAAAGCCACTTTTACTGCTTCAAGAAGTGATTTATTAAGTAAAAGATACCAAATCATGCCTCGTTCTGATTTGCTAATGGTGGATCTACTTCTTTTTCACACTTTTGGTCCCTTTATATGGAGTATTTTTGGAGGTTGCACTGAGTTTTGGCAAAATTAAGGCAGATCAAGGTGAGATTTTGGACTTTAAGAGGTTATTACGAGCATTTGTCTGTTTTTCCTGTTGTAATTAATTTACAAGAAATTATGCTTTATTAAAATATGGTTTAATTATGACTACTTGACCTCTGATTTTTCACTTAATCTCAGTGATGTGTTTGGTCTTAAAGAATCAAGTGACAAGAACAAGGATTTCCTCAAGTGCCCATTAGAGGTCTGTCACCATTTGAAAAAATCAAGTTCGAATGACTTGAAATAAAAACGCAACAAGGTGAAACATATAACTGAAAGTCAACCAATCGAACGGCCCATCTTAATTTCTGATATTATTTGCCAGAAACACCAGCCTATCAACTTGATCTAGATCAAGTGAGGCTCTCTTTTCACCTGCCGACGAGAACATGCACACAGACGTTCCTGGCACACACACAAACGTATTTACGGGCCAGCTTTGAGAGTTGCGTGTACCTGTTGCACCCTACGTCTCTCCACGGAAGTGGCTGGTTGCTGTCTGCACACAGAGGAGTCTCCTTCTTTCAGGCTTGCATCTCCAGGATGCAGCTGACATTTCGAACAGGTAATTAGAGTTCGAACATGAACTTATCACCTCATGTTTGAATGAATTTTCAAAACTTTAGTAAAAAGTGACAGCCCTAGCCCATTAGAGGCTCACGCTAAAGCTAGGAAGCTCCATCCCTCCTCATTTTGAGATGTCAGTCAAAACATCAATATTAACACAAGCATACAGCCTTGTACAAAAAAACATTTTTGGTCTGATTTATTTATTTATTAGTGCACTGTGTAAGGGGTTGAGTTTTTTCTAACCTGTCTGTTTTTATGGCTGTTTTTCAATGATGTAGCTTCTGTCGGGAAGCTAAAAGCCTGCCACCTCTGAGCTGGTTTCTAGGTCGACTAAAGGTTAGGCTGAATCAGATTCTCTAACATGGGGACCGCCATTGTTGGGCTTCAAAGCCTTTTCAGAATCCAAAGGGTGACGTTATTAAGAATTTATCAATGTTAACCAGTCAATGATCAAAATATGCCGTAATATGTATGAATAGAAACAAAAATCCAGTGATGTTCTTTTGCTGTGGAATCAATCAGTACGTTTACATACACACAGTAGCCTGGCTAAGGTCTTGGCTCGATCTGAAGTCACAGCAGGGGGATCTAGTCCTGTCTGTCATGCAGTAAAGAGAATCGGACTTCTGGCTGAGAACGTTTCACTCCACTTCAATAGGCGGCGCTGTGTCCTTTGTTGTTAAGCGAAGCTGTGTGCGTATCAAACTAGTTTCAGTTCACCTGAAGAGGAAACAACATTCTAATGACGATGGCTGAGATGAATGCAGCTGTAGCTCTTCATGTTTTTATTTATGTATGTGCCATGGTGTTTGTTTGTTGAGTTGGAGCTCAGACCGTATGAGAGCAGCGACCCTATTTATCATGGTCACCTACTTCCTCATCCAGCTGAATGCCGAGGATTACCGAGTCGTGCTGAATCCAACCGCAGCTCAATTGCAACTGCATTATCTAGGTGTGTCAAACGAGCTATGCGGAGTCTGTATTCAGCCCGACTAAGCTGTTTACATGCATTTTAATAGCCTGATCTCGCGCTGACTAAGCTCATAGTCTGATTTCTGAAACTGCATGTAAACGTACTGAATGATCTTTTTGATGATCATAAATGTACAAAAGCAGTTGCTGATATATTTTCTTAGACTGACTATTGGGTTGTTATATAAGTAGTGGCTAATGCTTGGTAAGTTGGACTGATGGGCAGACCACTACATCACTGTCAGATGAGCATTTATATTAAGGTAGAGCAGCACATAAAATGCATTGCACATCGACCAAGAGGAGAACTATAAACATTTAAGAGCAGTTTATTTTTAATACCACATCTCAGAACTGTCTGTGTGGTACAGTCCTTAGTATCACACACTAAATACTGTCAGTGTATTAAGAGTCACCATGTGTTTACCGGCACTTATGGTCATCCAGCTCAATAGTCGTCTTTATGTATGACTGGACCTTTGACACAACTTAATGTAAGTGTCATATCATAGTTTTTATGAAGCTGACTGTATTTACTGTCCTCTTTTTCTTCTCTCCGGCTCGCCTGCTGATTCAGCAGCAAACAGACTGTGTTGAAACTTGACCTACCTGACCCAATCAGCAGGGCCAGATTAATTGGTATTCTGTTACTACTGTGTTTCTCTGGATGTTAATTGCGTGTTTGGATCTGAAATTTACTTGGACAAATTGCAGGACAGCTATAAATATTTGAGATATTAGAGTAAGAAATTAAGGAGCGAACTGATTATTGCTAATGTGCATACTTAGCAGCATCTAACAGTTTGATATGGCAGGGGGTGAAGTGCTTTTCATTATAAAAACAAACACTGTAGCTAATTCACTTAATGAACACCAAATTATGTGAAACCTTTTGGGTCTCTGATATGTTATGATTGTGATGTTTTATTTTCGTGATGAACAACCTCCCTCTTTCGTAGCATTCATTTCCTGCTGAATGTGTTTCCGCAGCACTACATCTGCTGGTCAGAGCTGCCGGTGCCTCGCATTTCCGTTACCTTTTCGCTCCAGGAGGTGGAAGAGATTGAGAGGGATTGTGCTGTGTACCGTGGACGCCTGGAGAGGATCGCGAAGCACAGTGCCATAAGCAGAGAGGAGCAGGTACTGAGACAGTCAAATTGTTCACATACAGTTGTTTTTAATCTTTTTATTCTTCTCAAGTTTAAAAATTGTATATACGGCTCCTCCTCAGTTCTTTAAAGAAAGAAACTAGAGCTATTGTCGTATGCAGCAAGAGTTAACAGAAGCAGCAGTGCTCTTTAACCTTCAACCCACGTTTCTCTTGAAGCTGGTTGTATACTAGAGCCGCACGATTTGGTAAAATTGTGCAATTGCAATTATCTTGAACAATATTGCGATTGCAGTTTGATTAATCGTGCAGAACCACTATTTACTTTTGAGAATTAAGAGTGACCCAGACTTCAGGGTGGTAAAACTGCTGCAACTGTTTTTGTTACATCATTCAAGGGGATGACATTGACCATCAAGTACTTTAGAGCATCCCCGCACAAGATTAGACTGATGATGGTTAGATTCATTTCAAATCCTGGAGCCAGGAACAAAACAAAACAATTAACTAAAGCAAAAAACAAACATGTCAGTAAATTAAACTTCAGTTTGTTATTTTTCCAGTTATTTGAATTCACATCACATTCAATCACAAATAATTCTGAGATAATGACATGTCACTGTTGAAGCTAAATTTATGCCTGTTCAAAGATATAAACATTTAACTCCTCCACCCTTCATTTTGAACATTTTACATCACTTTACTTTTAAAATCAGCAGTAAGGTTTTTTTTCGTGTCCTTTTAAAACAAGAGCTTTTTGTTTCAAAATAGGAAATAAAATAACATAGACTTCCAATGGTTTAAAAAGTTAAATAGAACATAACAGATAGCTGTTCTCTGATGTGATCCCATTTTGGACCCAGCATTTAACTGAGTTACCTCCTGAGTATTTCAGAAGTGACTCATGTAGCAGCTGAATTCAGACGCACGCAGGCAGCTCCATTTAATGGAACAACTTGATTTGTATTGCTTATGTCTTGTGGGTGCTGATGACTGGCAGAAGCGCAGGAGGGGGTGAGGTGAGGTGCAGGGCATGTGGATAGACCTTTTGATCTTGTTAATCACAATTTCTTTTCTGTCTGTTGTTAGGCCCAGAGAGCAGAGCAGGCACGCCAGGAGCTGATCAATCAGGTCAGAGAGTCAGCAGCCAAAACCCTGGAGAGCATCCGCGGTAAGTGTTAAACCTATACTACCCCCCCCCCCCCCCCCCCCACACACACACACACACACACACTCTGTCTATGAGCATAATTTGATATAGTGCTTGATGTATATGCACACCCCATCTCTCTGAGTATGCTTTTAACAAATGACTCCACTCTGCACTCGGTTGTTGACTCTTGACTGCAAGAGTTTCCTCCAGTTCTATTTATTCCTCTGAGGAGAGCAGCAGAAACACACAGAGGGCAATCACAGAGAGGAATACTTTGTGCATCATCCAGTATTATATGCTATGAAATCCTATCATTGCTTGCACTGTATAGCGGAGATTACTACTTCAAAGATGAGTACCAAAGTTTGTAAGAGGTGCAGAAAAGTTTACTCTATGCATATCTTAGCATGGCACATTTTTGTGCTAGTCTGAGGCAGTTTGTTTTTTCGTATTTTTAGGGATTAAAGTTCTCCATCACCATGACGGATTTCCGTCCATTTCATTTTTTTTAGTCAGTGTCAATCACACAAAAAGTCGAGCAGAGCAGTCTGCTGTTACTAATATGGGTATTTATCTGAATCCAGTAACACAAGTGTAGTTTTGTGTCTGAAGCATTTCAATGTTCGGCTACGTGGAGTCCGCTCTGTGTTGGAGGCTTTTATTGTGGTAGTGAGCATCAGCCTGCGCTGCCTGTCATGTCCGGACTTTTATTTTTGGGCTCTGGTGTGCAATTTATTTACCCGACCAAAGAAAAAAGAAATACCAGGGAAATAAGAATACGTAACACGACGGAGTTTACCGTTAAAGTTTTGTCTCGTGCAGGCAGAGCAGACAGCCGCCGAGCCAGGCACACTCCGTTCGGAACGCGCGTGAAGACAACACAAAACCCACACAGAGCGCCGCGCGACATGAAACGGCTTTAAACCGGACCGTTTGACAACACAGCTCTTACCTAGTATATTAGCATAACAAGCTAGCGCTAATTTACCTTTTTACTGTAACGGCTGCTTGGGTCAAAGTTATAAAATACAGTACAGTCCAAATGTTAAAAAAGTATTTTTGTACGTAATAAAAATATACTTCCTACTCTACTAACTTTATAGAAAATCTTACGTTTAATCTGATGAAGCAAATCTTAAAGAACCTGTTGCATTTGTTGGTCCATAAAGGAATAAAATTCACCTGACTGTAGGTCAAATTTATTAAAAAGAGGCAAGCTCATAGCTGTCAGCTTTAGCTTCAATAAAGAAAAATGTGTCAGTATTATTCCTAAAATAGAAAACACCGCTGTTGTTTTACATGTTGACAATTTTCAGCCAATTTTTTTTAGTGTTAATCTCAGTGTTTTTATTTTGTTAGTCCACTTTTTGGAGAGCAACCTAGGTCCTTGGTAAGGCTCTCTATAAACTGAATTTATTACTGTTGTTACTGCTATGCGTGTGCATCAGAGTAAGACAGAAGTGTTAAATACCTCTCTCTGTGTAGAATCAGTCGAGCAGGTCTCTGTTGTTTCTTTTTCAGGGCGGCAAGTGTCGCAGCGTCTGGCTGAAGAGGCCAAGAAAAGGGAGCGATTCGAGGAGCTAAAACAGCACCTGGAGCAGGAGCAAGAGGTAGTAATGTGTGAGAAGAAAGCAGGAGAGAGAACTGAATGTGTTGAGTGTGATTAAGAGTAGCAGTTTTCAAAGTGTGTCTCTGCATGTGAAAGTGTGTGAAAGTTAGTCAAGAACGTGTGTCAATCAGTGTGAGGGAAGAAATGATTCAGGGGCAAGAGCCAAACAAGGATGTGCTTAAACAACAATGATGGCATGATGTTTTTTTAACAGTTTCCAAGAGAAAATGTCAGCTCTTTGGGGAGCATCGTAAAATGATTAGCACCCAATGAGCTGCACACTGTCTGTTTGCAGTTTTATTCTGAGCAGGTGCTGTACAGTTGAATTTAAGGCTTTTTAAAATAGTAATACAAAGTGTTTTATCTGGCTGTAAGCTTCTGTAAGCCAAGGTGAGCTTATCATTAATGAGCATAAATGTTTATTTTGAAAATATAAATCATAGCTGCTTTATGTTATGTATACAGCAGTTTGGATTCAGACACATCACACAGGGCTTTGATGCCCAATTTAGAAACTGGAGGCACTGATGAATGTGTGTGTGTGTGTGTGTGTGTTTTTGTTTGTTTGTGTGTTTTTTGGCAACAGTGGCGAAGTGTTGCCAAGAAGAAGCAGGAGGAGGATGACTTCAGCTTTGCCAGAGAGGTTAGGGACAGAGAGAAAAGACTGCAAGCCCTGGAGGAGCAACTGGAGCAGAGAGCCAGGTCTGACTGATTCCACAGCCGTTGCTACAGATGTAAATGTTTTATTGATGACTGATTTATCCCTGTTTAGATTTTATTTGATTAAGAATTTACAAGCATGATTGGATGTCACTTCCATCTGTGCAATTTCAGCGTTGTGATTTGAGCCAAATTTCATGCAATCGGTAGAGCCATGTGATGCCACACAGCTTGCTCTAAAGTAATCAGAGCCTGAGATGTGAGCACAGCGCGAATGCATTTCTTTGGAATGACTTTAAGTTTTGAGTTTGTTAAACTAAGTTTTCTTTGAAGTGACTACCACCTCCAAGAGTTTTGTACCTATCCTTTCTAATGTGAAAGGTGAGGTACATGTATTCATGAAAAATATATATCCAGAGCAAGCGGCAACCTCCAGTCTGAAAATATGAGACGATTCAGAAGTGCTAAAATCTGTAGTTCGTCAAGTGTCCACATGAGGCTGGCTCCGGAAGTACCGGAAGTCACGTACACACCAAGCCACAAAAAGTCATGTTGTTTCTAACTCGGCAGTCTAGAAAATGTTCAGATCACCAGTTCGTCCAATCAGAGGCACAGCTCAGCTCATATGACTGCTGGGTGCCCTATAGCTGCTACTGTGGAGACTCAAAGCCTGCCTCATTTCCAATATGGCCGCGCTGGCAGTTATGCTTCAACGGGTGATGCCGCAGATGCACTACGTCCATTAATTATACAGTTCATGATCCAGAGACTTATTAACCATTGTGTTGCATTACGTCTTTTTTTTTTAAACAATGCATTAAAAGTTGGGAACCAAGGAGGTCAGTCTTCACAGTTTTGACAAATGATAAATGGTTTCCTCTTTGCATGGTGCAGTTTTAAGCATCTTTGGATGCAGCAACAGTCTGTCCAATCAATCTTGAGCCCGTCCTTCAGATTATTTGACTCTTTTGTTTTTTCTTTAAAGTTTTTTTTCTTTTGGCTTTTCATGCCTTGATTCAGGTAGGAGAGGACAGTGGATAGAGGGTGAGAGTGGGGAATGACATGGAGGAAAAAGGCCACAGGCTGAATTTAAACCCAGGCTATCCGCACAATGGTAAACCTAACTGAGTGACATAAACTGCTAGGCCATCTGCAACCCAATCTTTGACTCTTTTAACGATAGTATCTACTGTAGATGATGATTAAACTATTTGAAGATAATCAAATTGTTTTAAAGGCATTTTACACCTCATTTTTTTGTAATCTGGGTTGGACATAGCATTCCAATAAAAGTTTGACTTTATCAGAGAGGAGAAAAAAATCACTTACAAGATTTTGTTAAACATACTTTTAAACAAATGATTAAATATTTGAGTGTTTGTAAAGAAATATTCATTTTAATTGTGTTTTACGAGACATCTACTACCAGAAATTCTGCCAATATGTTTTCAATAAGACAGAAATTATGCTATACTCATTAAGATAAGTGACATGTATTAAACAAACTTGAGCTGACTAAAACTGAAAGACTTGGTGGTAAAATTACATTCTTTGATCCTCAACAATACAGTATGTTGTCCCGCTGCAGTTGCAATAAAAAGGCAAACGATTAATAAACATCCAGTGAATGAGAGATTATTCTATTAAACAATCTGTAATTTTAAAATATGTTTTTTTTTTTGTTTCACTCGACTCCATTGTGAACAAAATCAGCATGCTGAATAAAAAATGAAGGTGATTGTGACTTAGAGCTTTGCAGGATCCTCGACAGGAAACCTTTGGATAAATGATCAACAATACAAATAATTAACAGATAATTTGTGTGTCACTCCACTCCTGTCACAGGAAGGAACTGATTGCTCAGTACAGCCGTCTGTCAGAGGAAGCAGCTCGGAGAGAGAGGAGAGCCATGTGGCGGGTGCAGCGAATGAGACTTGAAGACTCTCGAGCTCAGTTCTTTGTGCACGACAGGCAGCAGACTCAGGTTTTTCATAAATTATGAATAAGCATCGAAAACACATGCATACAAAGAGGACAAAGAAAAGATGATAAAGGAGATTGTAATTAGAGGCAATACTGTAAAAGCTCTCATGTTCTCTTTCCAGGCAATGCTGGAGAAATATCCTTTAGGCCAGGAGAGACCGCCCATGGAAGTGCTACCATCTGTTCCTTCAACACAGCAGACTGCACCAGAACCAACACTGGTATGACAACACCCTGGTTTTCAACATTTAGCCTCATTCCCTGTTTCCCTTATTATGTCTTTTTGAGAAGTGTATGCTAAAATCACCTATTTTTCCTCTTTACAGGAATCTCCCTCCCAGGATTCATCTCAACAGCTGCCAGCGGAGAACAAAGAACCCCATGTTGTGTCACCACAACCTCACCCATCTCCACCCCCACCCCTCCTTACAGCAGACCCCAACCTCATCTCTGAGAACATTGACATCACTGATTTCCTCCCGCAGCCACCAAACCCTGACAGCCAGCAGGTGGATGTGGCGTTACAGGAGATCGGATCTGACTTACCTGAAGTGTGTCCCACATCACAGCTGGTAGACTATGACTTCAGTGCCCCCTTTAGTCCACTTGAGGGTATCACCAGCCAAGCTTCTGTTCAGCCACGGCCACGGCCTCGGCCTGACCACCCTTCTCTTTCTCATACCCTACTTGGAGAAAATATGTCTCAAGTTCAGGAGAGTGTCCCCAAAGCCAGAGCCTTCAGCCAAGCCACCAAGTCCAGCTTTCCTCTTGGCCAGTACAGCTTAGAGGAGCCTCAAAGCATTTATGGACACCCCTCTGAAGTCTCAGCACAGCTAGTGGACAGTAGTGTCTCAAAGATGGAGAACGAGCAAGTGGAGATTCCATCTATGTCAGAAGAGAAGACTGAAACAGGGAACTCAGAGAGTAAAGATGAAGCAAATAAAGAAGAGAGTATGAAAGAGGATGTGGTTGATGCTGGACCACCTCATAAAAGCACTCATGAGACGAGTCCAGAGCTTGCTTCAAATACTGATGCCACACAGCCTTCACCGAGCATTCATGGGCACCCCTCTTCTGCCCACATAAAGATTGGGCAGTGTGTATCAGAGGTAGCTCCTCCACTTCCTTCCCCCAGCCCTCACGGTCACTCCTCCGATTCACACATCAAGATCGGGGAACATATTTCGGAGGTGGCCGCCCCTGTTCCTTCCCCCAGTCTCCACGGTCACTCTTCTGATTCTCACATTAAAGTCGGGGAAAACATTTCAGACTCTGCCTCTCCTCGTCCCACTCCAAACATCCACGGTCACGCCTCAGATTCCCACATCAAAGTTGGCGAGCATGTTTCAGATGTGACCGCCCCTCTCCCTTCGCCCAGTGTTCATGGTCACAGCTCAGATGCTCACATTAAAGTTGGAGAAAATGTCTCAGATGTTGTCGCATCAGTCCCTATTCCTAGCATCCACGGTCACTCCTCTGATGCTAATTTGAAAGTAGGTGAGTTTGTGTCTAATGTACCTGAAGAAAGACCTCGTTGGAGTAAACACGGGCATGCCTCAGACTGCATCCTTCAACCAGGCTGTGTTCCGACTGGAAGTGAACCCCCTTTGCTCACTCTACCAGGCAGCTCTTATGGTCACTCCTCAGACTCAGCTCTTGGTATCGGATGTGTAGTTTCAGGAGAAGAACCCAAACGCTCTCCTCTACCTGGCAGCGCTCATGGTCACTCATCAGACTCAAGTTTAGGCATTGGATGTCTTGTGTCCAAAGCTGAACCCCTTCCATCACCGCTTCCAGGCAGTGCTTACGGCCACTCCTCAGATTCCACTCTGGGGGTGGGTTGTGTGGTGTTTGGTACGGAACCACAAGCCTCTACACTTCCAGGCAGTGCTTATGGCCACTCCTCAGATTCATCTCTTGGGGTCGGGTGTGTGGTGAAAAGCAAAAGCAGTGACATCCAGCAGAAGACGGAACAAAAGGAAGATAGTAAAGGTATGGAGTAATATTTGGTGGTTCACATTCTGCAGGTTTCTTAATTTCAGACATAGGCCTGTGTCAGCATTAAAATAACATGATTGGTCATAGAAAGTATTTACTCATAGTTCTTTAGAATTGTGGCTTTGCTCTAAATTCATGAACTAGTGGACTGTGATGGAAAGCCTAGATAGTTTAGTATATTTTCAGGTCGTATGCAGGCAGTTAAGTCCCCTTATGTTCGAAAGGTAAAACGTACAGGATGTTAAGAGTTTGAAATGGCCCGATTTTGCATGATCTCACAGTGTTGCTTCTCAATAACATACCTCAGGTCCTGAGTCAGACAGTCCCGGTGAGCAGCTGGCTGAGAGTATGCAGTCTTGGGCAGCTGGCTTTGGTTTGTCACCTGGAGAGAAGTCTGAGCAGGAATACCTCCAGGCTTTGTCTTCACAGTATCAGGTAGAACACTACGAAGACTGCTACAACCTAATGGGTGAGTTCTAAAAATACATCCTTTTACTGATTTTTTTTAATATGCACATTTGCGTATTTAACATGCTTTAGAGAATGTTGGGCTGAAAGACCATTAGACATAAGTTTGGTTATTTGTTGAAATTGTTTAAGGAAGACTGCTGCTTGAGGTTTGAGTTTGCAAACATCATTTCATTTAACTTTGGCACAAAAATTCATATCCATTAAAACAAGGCTGAAAGATTTTGGAAAAAATAATCTAATTGTGATTTTTTTGGGGGGAATGTTTATTCTCTGCATTATTCTTTAAACAGAAGCAATAAATCATTCTATGGTATGACCAACACGACAAAAGATACTGTCAACATATAAACAATTATTTTCTTGGTGGTCGAGGTTTTAGCCATGCAGTTGTCATACATGGCCTTGTGGTGTTTTCTTAAATGCTGGAACAGGTTTGTGGTGTTGCCCCTTGTTGTAGCTATGGTAACCAGGCATGTTTTACACAATACCTTACGCTGTGCGGCATCCTTTCCTAAATCCAAAATAGGTCCAGACAACTGACGTGCTATTCCTCTTTGACACCAAAGTTTTCTCTTCTTTGTCCTCTCTCGGTTCTTCTGCTGAGGCCATTTTTAAAGATGTCAACAGCAACACAACAAATCAAAACTTAGTGTGTCTGAAGTTCTTTTCTTCATCCCTCACTTGCACGTCTCGTTCTTCTTCAGAGATTTTTGGCCGTTGGCAAACCAGCTAAAAAGTGCATTACTGTCACCTGCTGCATGCATGTCACATAAGGTTGTTTGTATCTGTGTCCATAATTCTTAATCCCAGCCTTTGCGATTTGAAAATTGCATTCTATTATATTGTGATGTTGTTTTAAATTCAATTAATTGTTTGACCCAACGTGAAAGGAGACGTCATAACAAGAAAAATAATTTATTAAAGGCATTATAAGCATTAAAACAACGGTGGATCCAAACCAGAACCTTGAGGTATGCCTTATCACAAACTAAACGAAGATCTACGAATACTAGATTATACAAGATTGTTCGTTGTGTTTAATTATGCCATGTCAGTAGTTGTAACTACTTGATTTAAAGATTGATTCAACAGTTAGCATGGGCTCATTTCACACCCTAACAAAGGGAAACAGCATTTTGGTGATTACTGAGCCTCCATTTAACGATGAATGTTACAAAAGGAAATGTTTTCACATGTTGAGTTAATATTATTTCCTCTGCTTGTGAATCACTGTATGAAAAATGACCAGTAGTTTTTCTGCAGCTCTGATATGACAGCTCTCTCTGCTTTTTTTGTGAACAGGAATTAGATGAGCCTCAGCATCTGGGGCACGTAAAACAAGCCCTAAGCAATTATTTTATCGACAAACAAGATTTATAGCCACCAGTACCCCTCTAGGAAATGAAACAGACTCCCCTTACCTACTGGTTATAAGGTTTGAAGTTTCTAAATTTAAGAGGTAATCCAAAGTTTTTGATTTTTAAGAACATGAGCGTGTCTTCACGGGAAAGATGAGTTGTTCAGTATGTGCATCCTGTTTACTCCCTGATCTCTCCCAACAAACCTAATGAGAAATGAAACACCTTTTGAAACACAGCAAAACATCATGTCAAACCGCATGAATGAAAATGATACACCTTTCAGCTTGGCAGAGCTTATTTCATGTAAATTAAAACATGTTCAGCTGTGATGCATTTCCAGAGGCTGTTAAATATTTTTACTCTCTCAGCAGGCACAAGGGCTGCATAAAAAGTAGTGATATTTCACAAGGGTATTAAGCCCGGTGATTTTTTTTTTTCTGTGAGTGTGTAGGATGCATCATGGCATACTGAAGTGATATCTTGTCTTTTTTTCCCCCCTCTGTGCGTGGAGTTCAGTCATGTTGTTATTCGTGCCAACTTCCAGGGTCTCCATGAAATCAATCGGTATCTAGTCATCCAACTGCATCTTCCACACTACTAATCAAAGTCATGAGCTCTAATTATTTACAGAGCAATATGAAGAATGATAATGAAACAACTTAACACATAGTGTTATGAGATGAAATCACTTCGCAGTACATACTGGCATTTTTGGAAGCTTTTATGTTTCATTCTTGTTTTAAATAATGGCTTCATGGGAACCTCACCCCCTCCCAGCGCACTTTTTATGCAGAAATTTTTAACTTCCAAGTGGAGACATGCAAACGAACAGGAGCTCCGCGTGTCTGAAGTACCAAAATAATACTGGCACATTCACTGTGGTAGACGTGCGTTTGTGATACACCGCCCCCTGCAGTTTGAGAATGGACGCTGCGCAGATTTTTAAAAAGTATAAAAGCAACATGCGTTCTGTCGCGCTGATTCTGCGCATCTTATGTCTGGCGTCATGTTCGTGCGGTGACAAAATCCATCCTTAAGGAGTTGATGTCTTCAACAAACAATCCATTTTTTAAATCCCAATCAAATGTTCCTGTTCAGATTATCAAAGACTTATTTATTGAGAGGATATGGACACTTGAGCTTGTTAGAAGGATAATTTCAGAAATTTTGGGGGAAGTTGTGTTTAATTTTTGAAATTGTTCATGTTGCATTATTTTCTGTTGTTGCACCAACTGTGACAGCTTTTGTCTCTGTCCTGACAGCTGAATTTGGATGGATCGTTTTTTTTTTCATGTGACTTTACGTCAATTTCCACTCTGTTAAATACATCACACTTTTCAGAAGTTGTGAGCGCCGTATTTATTCAGCAACATGCTCATCATCTCCCTTTCACACAGCTTCGTCCCCCGAGTGTCAGCTGCTGAAGCAGGTAACTCGGGGCCCCTGGGGCCTCCCAATGGACCCCACACTCCGCAGAGCCACAGACACCACTGCCGTCCAACTCAGCGAGATGGTCTCCTTGCCAGTTCTGATCAAACACTCTGTCACCGCCCCGCTCATCACACAGTGAGTTTCCCACAAACAGCTGCAGGAGGAAAGAGTCATTTTGGGTGTTGTGTGAAAATATCACACTTACACATATCACAGGTATTTTTACAGATCACTCTGAGAAAGATTGGTCCAGAACCTTAAAAACCAAATACAATAATGAAAGAAAAATGCAGGTTGGAGGGTTTTTATGAATCTTTTCTCATTTTTATGCTACACCAGGCAACTTAAACCGAACCGGAGTGCACATTCTTCACAGGAGGAATAATTTAAACTCTTATTACCTTCCATTTTGGTTTGATCCTTTGTCTGTTTGAAATTCCATCAGAACTTCAGACAAGCCTGTCAGTCTCTGCCTACAATGTTTCTGCACACTGTGCAGTTTAACTTGCATAAAGGAATGGCTTTCTAATCCCATTCTGCACAAAGATGGGATGTAGTATATTTAGCTTTAGAACCCAGAGCTCTACATTTCTGTCAAAACCTTTGCACGCCATGCTGAGCCCGTATAAAGGAGTTTCCCGTGAGATTTATCTATTCTTATTTTTTTCCTCTTACCTTTTCAGATTAAGATAAATATTCCCAAATCCCGAGTGATTAAAAATATGAATTACTCTTAAATAGTTTAAAGAAATGACACAATCAGAGTATCAAGGGTGATAATGGTTAATTCCCTGTGCTTTTTCCATTGCTGGTCTCTGTCCTTTTTATGATGCAAATTAAATTTAAGCTGAAAACACATCAGTCCTGGTTTTTGTTTCGAGGCTGCTCTCTCCTAATCTTGGTCATTCTTGTTCAGTGTGTCTTTAGTGAACAAGGCCGTGGTGGACTACTTCTTCGTGGAGTTGGGGGTGGAGAGACACTTTGAAGCGCTGCGCCACTTCTTGCTGATGGAGGATGGGGAGTTTGCTCAGTCCCTCAGTGATCTGCTCTTTGAAAAGGTGAGGCTTTAATCTCTCTGCTTACTCAACTGGTGATGTGCCGATTTTCTTCAGTGCAATATCTTCGTACACAAGTTCACGAAGGATCAGATCCACTCCTGTGTTCTTAAGTGTGGCACAATTTTTATGCTTTTTTCTCTGACACATTGAGCTCTGCTTTGAGCTAATGAAACACACCTATGAGCTCAGGAAAAGTCGAGTATTACTGCTGTGATGCATACAGTCAAAACAGCGCATCCTAAAAGCAGCATGAGTTAGTGCTTTATACAAATGATGGGTTAAATGCAGAATGAAATGCAGAAGTGGTGTTTTACCAGCAGCGCCTGCTGTCCCATTCAAACTAATGAAGCTTTTCATCACCTTTAAACCAATTCATTTGGTTTACCGCCTGCAGTTTTACTGTTCTCTTCACTTACTCAGCTCTCACAACACTATTTTAAGAAGCAGGTAGCTGCTGTTTTTTTTGTTTTGTTTTTAAATTTCTTCTCTCTTTTTGGGATGCTGGTAATGCTTTTATTTGTAACAGCTGGTGATTGACAGGAAAGGCGGAGAGTGGGAGGGGTTGATGTTAAGCATGGAGGCTGGACTCAAACTGACTGTCTTGGTTTAAGAAGTACTTTTTTTTTTGCCCCTTTGAATATAAAGCTTGTTTCAAGCTGCCACAATCTAGATACCAATAACTTAAAAGCAAATGTTCACCTGCTTCCATGGAAAGGATTTGAAAAGACTACAATTGATATAAATAAATTGTTAAAAGAGTTAATAAAACCCCCAGTTTAAAAAAAAAAAAAATAATAATAATACATTTTATATACTGTATTGACCCAAATATAAGTCGAGGTTTTTATTGTTGAAAATGATGTGAAAAAGTGGGGTTGTTTCATAAATCGGGGTCTAATCATTGACATATGCTTATAGTTGTTTAGAGTTGCTAAACGACTGAACAGCAGAGGGCGCCAGCTTTTTGTAAAGTCAGTGACTTCACTGTGGCTGCGGTGATCAGCCAATCACAGCAGAGACGCGACAGGTGACGAAAAATGAAGAAGTGTGGTGATCGTCTGGAGCAAATTGTATCAAAAGTTGGGCAAGTTAACAGACAACTGAGGTGAAGTTATGATTCTAATTTTAAGATAATGATGATTAATGCAGCAGAGACATTAAACAACCGTCAGGCAGACAAAAAATATGGAGTTATGGAATATAATATCCAAAGATGGTGTGTCCATTAAGACCGCTTGAAAAATACTAACTGTAAAAGAAAAAACGATCGTGAACCTAAAAGCGGCCGTTTCCAAGAGATTAACGGGAGGGTGAGTGAATTTGTTATTAAGAAACATCACAAACGACATGTCGATTACCAGAGCTCTCATCGGTATTACTTTTGAAATACAGATCTTAGTGATTATATTTACAGCCAGAAATGAAAGCACAGTCTCTGTTTCAATGGTTTTCTCAGAATTTCAATAAAAAATAGTTCAGTCAGTCAACTCACGTTTTAAATGGTTTATTGCAACAGCAAATAAATTTTCATGTTTGGCGCCAGGCTCCGATCTCATCACTCCTTGCAGAAAGGTTTACATGGCTACATTGAGGAGTGATGAGTAAAATATACAGACCATAACCCCCCTCGGAGCCTGCAGGTGGATGCTGGGCTGGCGGTGGGGGCGAAAGAACATGCAGCAACACAAATGCAAGGCAGCAGCGGCATTGACAGGCAGAGGGAGAGATGGGAGATTTTCCCCAGTTTAGATAGACCGCTGGATTGAGAGGCAGAGAACATGATTGGAAGAAGGTTATGACGAGTGGGACATGTGACGTGAGTAGCAGCGCAGCTCGGGTTGTCTGTCTAAAGTAGCTCGCAGGCGTCGCTCCATTTCCTTTAAAAGTAAATTTTTGATATCAGAGTCTTTTTTTGAAGACTGATTTTGACCGCAGGGGGGATGTCTTATAATCAGGATCATCCTATTTTCGGGTCAATACGGTATATAGTGCTTTTCAAAAACTCTCTTTACAATTGTTAAAATCAATACAAACAAGGAAAACAAGTTAAAAAAAAAACAAAACAACAGTTCAGTCACAAATTGAAAGCTCATTTATAAAAGTGAGTTTTTGGCAGAGATTTGTTAAAGAATCAGAGCAGATTTGGATATGAGTGGGGAGTGAGTTTCAGAGGGTGGGGGCGGCTGTGGAGCCGGCTCTGTCTCCCCAGCCAGAAAACAGAATTTTCTATTTTTTTAAAGGGTTAAGGAATGTCAGTCTAATCATTTCTTTCTTTATGCTCCATTTTTGGTCACTACCAGTGCTTGTTACAGAGCTGTTGAATTCTCCACTATGTTCACCAGATAGCAGCGACCTGTCAAGAAGCATCAGTAAGGGGTACACAGTATGTTCATAGCAGCCTGCCTCACCTCAACATGACTCTTTATAGCTTCTAGCAATGAATTAATCAAAATTATCAAGAACAGGTATTCTCTGTTGTTTTTTTTTCAAATTTCTTTACATACCTCGATGCTCCAAGATACCCACATAAACTTTGGAGTGTTTTTTTTTTTTTTTTTATCTGATGTTCTCCTTTTTAGCACATAATGCCTCACATTCAGATTCCTCCACTCCTCCTGTCAAAGTGCTAAGCTTCCTGTCGTGAAATAACAAGCACAGCCACCGCTAACACCTTGGTGCTGTTGTGCAGAAACATTCGCATGTACATCTGTTTTCCCGAGGCCCATGAGACAGACGGTTTTTGTTCCAGTCAAACACTTCACCAGCTGATTCTGCTGATTAGCACACCTCCAACCGGAAAGCAGGCTAATCATTGTAATCACTTTCCTGTGGCGCGTGTTTGCAATGAAAACGTTGATAGCAAATTTGAAACAACAGGTGCAAAAGATGCGGCTGTTTGCCATGTTTGTCTTTGACGTATTTATAACACTGGTGTCTCCTCCTCACAGCTGGGCAGTGGACAGACCCCTGGTGAGCTGCTGACCCCGCTGGTCCTGAACTCGATCCTCAGTAAGGCCTTACAGTACAGCTTACACGGAGACACCCCTTTAGCCGGCAACTTCACCTTCGCCCTGCGCTTCCTCCCTGAGACCTTCCACCCACACGCCCCTGACTCCCTCAACTGTCTGGAGCTGCGCTACAAGGTGAAGAAGTGTCTCTTTTGGAGCGAGTCACACGGTGTACGCTCAGCAGGAGAGGCAGCTTGAATATGACAGCTTGTCATGTTTTGACAAACCGCTCTGGGCGTGGAAAATTAGCTTATCACGCACTTAAAACTGTTGAACCCTGCAGATTGATTGGAGTTGGGACTTGAGGCATGACATGCACACACGATGACTAATGCTGCATTTATTGTCCTCTGCTCTTGTTCTTCACCCTTCTATCTGTCATGCAACTTTCCCTTTTTTAACTCCTGCCTCGTTTTTTTTTTCTTTTTCATGCTGTTTTCTCCCCATGTGTCTTTTCCTGATTCCTCTCCTGCCCCCCATCTTTCACCACTCCATCTTCCCTTCACATCCCTCTCACCTCCTTTATCAACGTCTCTGCGCTCACACCTCCCTCTTCCCCTTCCCTTCTCTCCACTTCATCTGTCACTCTCCTTTTTACCTGTTTTCCCAACTTTCTTTTCACACTCCTTCTCACACCTTCCTCGCTATTTATTTATTTCCCCTGCCTCGGTGGATCCGTTTCTTCTCCTCGGTGTGATCTCGCAGGTGGACTGGCCGTTGAACATCATCATCACGGACAGCTGCATGAACAAGTACAACCGTCTGTTCTCGTTCCTGCTGCAGCTCAAACACATGGTGTGGAGCCTGCGTGAGGTCTGGTTCCACCTCAAGAGAACAGGTGAGAGCTTTTGATGCCAGCCCAGCTCAGTCTCCAGATTTCCTCTGTGAAAGAAGAGTTAAGATTTCTCCTACCTCGCTTCAACTGTTCGTAAAATATTGATAGAGGGAAATTCTGTGAGTTATTTATGATTTATTCATAAACAGTAGATCTCGTACAGGGATTATGTGAATCAGTGCTCTTTGGCTGTAATATAGTATCGATCACTTAAGCCTGAGTACATGGGTGGTTATCCTGAGGTGTAAACAGAGAATTAAGATATTGAAGACGTAAACTTGAGCCGTTAAAAAATTGATATTCTGGATGATATCTTAATTCATGACTCAGAATGCTTTTTTAATCAATAAACCAGACTTATTTGACAGCTCTCAATAAAAAAGATGGACAGGCAGTTAGCTGAGGTCTATTTGAAGCATGTGTACTGTCAGTTATACCGCTGTTCTTTTTAAAGTAAGCCTGCAGCCTGCATGTGTCGGCTCTGACTCGTTCCCACCATGTGTTCCCCCCCAGCGCTGGTGAAAGGTGCCGGCCGCTCGGTCCAGTTCCGCCAGCTGCAGCTGTACAGACACGAGATGCAGCACTTTGTGAAGGTGATACAGGGTTACATCGCAAACCAGATCCTGCAAGTGTCCTGGAGCGAGTTCACAGCGAAGCTGGCCACCGCCAGTGACCTGGATGCCATCCACCGCACACATGCAGACTACCTCAACAGAGCCATCTTCAGGTGAGAGGTGGAACTGCAACATACTGTAACGCTTGGAGTGATCTCTGTGCATAAAAAAGATGAAAATTTCCTCTTCTTACCCTAACCCTAAATCTTATTAACTTAACTTAAAGAAATTTTAGCATAAACAGTATAATCGACCTAACACATGCAGAGTTTACCAAAACTGAGGTTTGTAGGTGGCAGAGTTAATTTCATTTCTTGCCAGTCTTGAGCAGAATTTTTTTTTTCTGCACAAAAAATTCTGTAGAAAGAATTTTCCAGGATGTGAAAAAGAGTCAGATGCTCCAAGCTGTGACATATCAGTTTTTATGCCACCTCAACATTACTCGTAATGCTCTAATATTACTTAAGCTGCCATGACAGAGCAGATGTGTCACTTTCATTGAAAGCAAAAAAAATAAAAGCTAATAATTTTTTTTATATTTAAGATGAACTAAAAAAAAAGTTCAAACCTACGAGGCTTATACGTACATTTTTTGGTTTATGTTAAGATGCACCTGCACAGTGTTCTGTTAAAGCCGTTTTTAAATAAGGGAAACAGGCTCGTCATGTTACAAGTTACATCTCTGCCCTCGTGGTTTTACTTGAAATGATGCCAGTATAGAGCCGCAACGATTGGTGGACATTTTTTTTTAGCAGTTCTGTGATGTCATAGTGATTTTAAATGTAGTTAAAAAGACAGGTGTTCAACCATAACTCAACACACATCACAAAGAAGTGACAGAAGTCAGAATCAGATTAATTGACAACTAGTTTTTACATTACGAGGAATTTGTCTTGGTCTGTTGTTAGCTTGAAAAAGAAAAAATGTTAGATCAAAAAGGTGGATCAAAAAGTTAGATAAATGCATCCCAGGAATATTCCCATCTTTCCTCTACATGTAAAACAAACATCTCATAGTGGCTCATATTTTCTTCAGGTTCCAGCTCATCACATGTTAATAAGATGTTAACACGGCTGATTTTTTTTGCGTTTTATTCTGTAAATTGACCATCTTTGGATATTCTACTCTGGGAGTGAAAAGGTTATCTGTATTCATGAGGCTGCTGGGGTCTGGGTTCATTTCAGTGTTTTCTTTTTTATGGCTGCTTATTTTGATCATTTAGTGGTTTTCAAAGTGTGAGGTGCGCCTCCCCTGGGGAGTTCCAAAGAGTTCCGGGGAGGCGCGAGAAGAGACAAGTACAGTGTTGCCAGCTTAGTGACTTTTTCACTGTATTTAGTGACTTTTTGGATCCCTCTAGCAACTCTTTTTTTCAAAAAACGCGACTAGCGACAAATCTAGCCACTCTGATAAACTCTTCTCCACAAGCAGCGGTTGCTGCTGTGAGCCCCTCCCCTCCCCTTCCCAGATCACTCACAGTCCTCTTTGCTTGACTCTGCAGCAGTCTCTCCCAGCTGTAGCCAGCAGGCAACTGCATGCAAATCTAATGAACTGCGCATGTGCTTGTCTCTTTTGGGTCATTTTTACCATTCCCAAGCCTGGCTTAAAGAATAGGGTTATTATTTTGACATAAAAAAATAGTATCAAGTTCATTTATAGCTCTAAACATATTTACAGTGTTTTTTACACACTTTCTGTCTCTCCTACGATGTTCCTTTCTTCTACAGCGTCCACAACAATTGCATGCAAATGGCTTATTATGTTAATGTATTAAGTTAATGTAGTCATTATAATACACGCACTAATAGGGAATGACCTAAATTCATCTAAACTTTTACCCATTTTTACTAAAATGTGGGAGACTGGTTTCAACTACAAAACATTTAAATAATTATTCTGAGCGTTCAGAGTGCATTATTCATCTATTATCATTTCTTTTATTAAAGAAGGGGAGGCCCCAGTGACCTCATGTTCTCTGAGGGAAGGCTCACTGTGTTACACTTTAAAAATCCCTGATTTGGTCCATGAAAAACCAGTAAACCCTATAATTTAATGTAATGGAGAAAAGAAACCAGAAAACTTCTCATAAAACTGAAAGATCTCATTTCTTATTGACCTCATCAACAGTGAAGCTACCTTAGATACACGTCAGTGAATCATCTTTATATTCATCAGCTGTTCATCAGCTACAAGTTACAAATTTCTTGATCTTTTGTTCAAAGTTGTCACGCTGTGCACACACAGTTACATAAATTAATTCAACCACCTCGTCACGAGTTAATTAAAATTCCGGTTGTATCTGAGGCCAGTGTCTGAACTTGTTGAATGATTAAATCTCATTAGGTGGGCTTGTCAAGTATCGCACCGTCCTGTGTATCATTTCAACCTTCCTTTAAAGCGATTTCAAAGTTCCTCGTCATGTTCATTAAACTCTGCTCTCTCTGCCTCTCCAGGGGTTTGCTGACGGAGAAAGCTGCTCCGGTCATGAATATCATCCACAGCATCTTCAGTCTGATCCTCAAGTTCAGGGCCCAGCTGATCGCACAGCCCTGGGACAACCAGCAGGGGGAGGCAGTGCACCCCAGCTTCATCGCCATGCAGCAGTCCTACAACACCTTCAAGTATTACTCCCACTTCCTCTTCAAAGGTGAGCGCACAGGTTATAATCTGATCTGGTCTGGAGAAGTTTTTTTTGTACACATGATCTTAAATACCAGGGGGATAATATTTTTGTTTTGAGAACTCTTCTCCCTTTTTATGAAGTATTTTGATAAAATAAATCTTTTGCTGCGCCGTGTTGCTGTAAAAAAAATCAGATTATGTGTTAAGAGTTTCCACTTGACTGGAAATTAGTGAGTGGAAAAATAGGATCAGGATTCTGTACGCATGATTATTTTGTAAGCTGAGGTAACGAGTGGTTCTTAAAGCATATAAAATCATGTCTTAATATAAGGGATTAACAAAGTACTTGAGCCATGGCTGGATTTCAGGGGGAATTGGCTTTTGTGACTTCAAACATGAATCCTGTTTTATTGTAGCAATAATAGAAATATGGAAGAAGAGCTAAAGTCAAGTTTGTAGGTATTTAATGTGACTGAATTTAATAGTAGCCGTTGCTTAATGGATTTATTAAAAGCACTGAGAATTTAATATATTGTAGTTAAATTCTTAAAATTTGGAGTTGGCACTTAATATTTATTGCTTTTCTGGATCTAAATCAGGCTGAAACAAATCCATGTTCAAGTCGCAGGTTCATAAGAACAGCGAAGCATCTGCCCATTCAGGGATCCCTGTCTCAAAGTTTTTTGATAAAAATGCTGGTTAATAAACAACCATCCTCTCATGTTAAAAATACAGCTTTAATCCCAATTTTTTTCTGCAAAAAAGTGCAATTTTTTCCTTAAACATCCCCAGTACCTATTTTTCAGATTTATTGATTCTTATTATTATAGTTTTATATATTAATCTTATATTTTAAAATTTAAATTAGCTACCCAAAGTCAAACCAACACTTCAAGAGATTCCAGAAGTGGAAAAAAAACATGTTGGCAACTATTGTTGCCAGTGGGAGCAGTAAAAAGAAAACTTTTGAAGACATCTCCTTCGTATTTCAAAAGAATCATTTGTGAGCTTTTGACTGTATCTTGGTCACAGAATAGGGTGATAATTTCTATTACACCACTTATCCTGGAAGGTTTTTTATTGTGTGCTAATTTTTTTTCCAGTGTTGGTGCCGTTTTAGGACAAAAATGGGGAAAATGTGAGCCAACTTGTGAAAAAAATCATAGAACCAGCCCTGTCTATTAGGAAGAGTATTTATTACAGCTGAACTAACGTATTCATTAACAAAGTGGCTTCTGTTTCTTTCTTCTTCTTACAGTGGTGACCAAACTGGTGAACAGAGGCTACCAGCCTCACCTGGAGGATTTCCTGCTTCGTATTAACTTTAACAACTATTACAAAGACTCCTGAGGTTTGTGCTGCTCTCAAAGTGTTACATGATGGGATAGATATTCAGTGCATCATTGCGCCCCATGACAACTTGTGTTTTTAAGAACTTCCACATAAAAAAAGCTGCTGTTCATTTCTACATTAAGACCAGTTTAGGGAATTAATGTTCAGAACTTCTGCTGTGTGTCTGTACGCTTGAAAATGGCTTGACTGCAGCATTTAATGCTGCCAAAGTGTATGAATGCAACGAAGCTGACACCTGCTTTCATGTCTGCTGTGCTCAGCTGTGAAGCTTTAAAGTGCGTATGTCAAAAACATGTAAATAAAAGAGCTTTCTTAATTAAAAACTGATTACTAGTGTTCATTTAAAGAGTTCTTTGATGCAAAGAAAAACGACGTTACTGCAGTAAGAAAAAACCCGACATGTTTATTATAGATTGCATGTTAACAGTGATTTTAGAAAAGGACAAATGGAGTGCAAAGAATTATGGGATTTCAGCTTTTTACAAAAAAAGAAAAAGGGAAACAAATGTAATCCTTCCTTTTTTTTCTTTTTTACACTGAAATGTTTTTTTTTCTCTACATCATGAAGAAACCAGATTCCCCCTGATGGGCTTTATGTACAAAGCAGACATCTCTCAGGACGGTGCTGCTGCTGCTGCCACCTCATACAGTTAGAGGATTCGATTCGCTGGAGCCATTTATCAAAGGAACAACGCAGACAACAGCAGGTGTCGGTCAGGAAATAGGACAGGAAATAGCAAACTGTGACTGATGATTGTTGCTGCAGTTTTATTGAAGGTGTGGTTCAAGCACCTCAGCCTGGGATGGGCATATTTGCCTTGTATACACATCTCAAACAGAAATAACTTTTAATGACAAGAAGGGAATGTTTGAAATATCTGAAAAACATAAATTGAACTGTAAGAGAAAGATGGAGGACGAGGCTGGGAAAGGGAGGATGATGGCAGGTCTAAACTGCGGTACCGAGATGATTTAGAGCAGAAACCAAGCAAACACACAGCAGCCAAGACGGTATAACTTCCATGATCAATTTCAAGTCAGAGTGTTTTTCCTTATCTTTAATACACAGTACAAATATGTCACACAGTTCACTGAGGAACTGTTCATCAAATTAAATGCAACATAACTGCACTGGGATGTTAAGGGAACGTAGAAATTCACAGATCAATCACTGTCCCTCCAGTCTTTCTGCTTTGATTCGTTTTCATATGGATGAGCCAGGAGTAAATGACGCGTCCATGTGTTACTGTAAGGTTTTAGTTTCTGTCAGTAATATGGCTCATTGCTCAAAGGAGACGTTTTAATCTTCTGCAAAGGGACAGAGAGAGAACGTTACTGTTTAATCATGCACTGAATCAGTCCCCGGCATACCGACTCTGAAAGCTTTTAATGCAGGCAACTCTGATTACACATCATACAGACACTCAAACAGTTCATATTTACAAAGGCTTTCCAGACAGAGTGCAACAGACTTTTCATTTCACCGAAGGAGATTTGGGCTGTTTCGGGAGAACCCTGCATACCTGTAATAGAGTTTAACTGTAAAATGAGAGAAATTCAGTCTAACAGAAATGCTTCAAACAGTGGCAGAAAGAATAAAACAAAAAAAAAAACCTATTCTCACACACTTCCTTTGTCCAAGATAATAAAGAAAACAGCGTAAACAACAGGAAGTTAGCTTATTTTAAGGACTAAAAAGTCTTATATTCTTTAATTTCTCAGTTAGTGCCTTTTGTAATCATGTAGCGTCTTGACGGATTCCTCATCATGGGAAGTGCATTATTATTATTATTTCTGAAGAAACGAGAATTAAAAGTTAAAGTATTTGCATAAACGTTAACATCTCAAACAAAGTAAAGGAAGAAATTCTCCAAATGGACTGAAGACTATGTGAAACTGTAAAATAAATGTAAACCTAAAAGATGCAACATCATATTTTAAATGTCTGGAAGTATATGAAGACGTGGAAACATAGCATCTACATAGCGTCCCTTTTGATTTAAGTACCATCAGAACGGTTTAACAACAAATCCAATCACCCATCCTGCAGTCTGACCAGAGAAAAGCAGATCTAATAGAGACCAAGAGATGTGCTTTTAGGTCCAAGAACCCCCTGTCAAAGTCCTCTGCGCTCATCACAGCAAAAACTGGAGCCTTAGTAACACAGGGTGAGTAAAGTGAACTACACTCTCTAATATGGGTGTTACAGTACCAGAGTTAGGGCATGGAGGTCATGATGATAACTTCATCCAGGGAAAGCAATCTCTCCTGGGTGGAAGACGGACCGGAGCCCTGGTAGCAGGAGTCTGGGTTTTCTTTTTCGAGTCCTGACATGGACTAGGCCTCGGACTCCAGGTCTTCTTGTCCGTCTCCGTTGGCTGTGTCGCCTATCTCAGGCTCCAGCAGCAGGAATTTGCCATCGTTGGTTAGCGGCATGTTTTTCATCAGCTGGGCCAGGGCCTCGGGATCCTTTAAAAACAAAACAAAACAAAGCCCAAAAAAAGATGGATGAGGGTTGATTATTAGTCTCCAACAAAATATTCTTGAATGTATGCACTTTGTTGCCTTTGAATAATGTGTTTGGTTTAGTTCGGTGTTTTTCAAATTGTGGTCTGACACCACCTTCTAGTGGTCAGCCTTGACAGTGAGTACGTTGTTTTTTGTTGTTTTTTTTTTTTGGAACATAATCATTAAAAAAAAAAGTTTGACAGGACTCAAAAGTTTCAAAAAACGGTCAAGCTAACATTACTCCATTAACAAGCCTACAGGCAAAATCATCATCAGTGGCTTAAGACAGAGACAGTAAAAATTCAAACTCAACTTTATTTATATAGCACCTTTCATACAATTATGTATGCAGCCTAAAGTGCTTTACAGAAGAACAAAACACGGGATAATCATCGGTATGTGAGAGGAGTTCTAAAAATAGTAAAAGTAAAATCAGTGGAATAAAATCAGTATAACTTGTAATAAATAGTATTGAATCAGTAAAAATACATAAAATAAATAATAATAATAATAATAATAATAATAATAATAATAATAATAATAATAATAATAATAATAATAATAATAATAATAATAAAAAGAGATAAACAAAAAAAATTGAATAAAAACAAAATCAAATGAGGAAGAGAAAACTTCCGGCACTGGTCAGGAGAAGGTGCATCAGCAAGATGGTTCAGCCACAGTGAGCATTGTGGACACCGTGGAAGCTAACGTTAGCGCCACTAACAAGTAGCCAGTTCATGTATGATGCAAGTTTATATAACATCAGTTTGTACATCAGGTTTTTTGGGGGGATAAGTGGTCGTTGGTCTCAAACAATTTGAGAAACACTGGTTTAGCTGATCTGATCTGATGGTTTTCATAATTTTCTCCATGTTTGGTAACATTTTTTCTTTACTTACATCTTTATCTGGCTCTAACTTTTTAAAAAAGGTCACTATGATTGAGGATTTAAAAAGGAAAATATTTGCTATTGTAAAAACAATAATTAAAAACCTAAAAAGACTTAAAATTTCGGACGAAAGAAAGATATAAAAATGGATTAAAACAAACTGAGCTGAATAAATGCGTAACCAGTCGTTTAATGTAGTGTAAAAATCTAAGGAAGAGCAGGTTTTCATGAGTAGGATGACTCAAAGTTCTGTACCTTCTTTGCCTCTGTGATGTCCTTCGCCAGGCTTATGGTGTAACATATCTGTAAAAAAAAAAAAAAAAGACAAACAGATTAACTTTCACGTACACCATTTAGGCATCAGCTCACAGATTTTCTTTCTTTACAAACTGGAAAGGTAGGTGTGTGGACCTTTTCTCCTTCTGTGTTGCTCTCAAATATGAAGGCGCTAAACGAAGGCTCTCCTTCCTCCTCTTCATCGCTACAGTCTCTGCCCTCTACCACAAATCCCATCAGCCTCCCGTTCTCCTGGTGGGCTGCAAATTGGGAGACCTCTCCGAGCTGGAACTGCAAAACAAGAGGAAAAAAACGATTTTCTTGATGAGAGAGCAATAAGAGAGGACTGAATCTCTCTTGATGTTTCAAGAAAACAGAAAAGATGTTCTTCAGGTGAAGTACTCACACTTATTCTGGTGACTTGAGTCTGTGGGTCAATCAACCTGTGGTGGAGACAAAACAGACACTTCAGTTACAAGATAAAGACCTTGCACACAGTGAAATGTCTCCTCAGGCGCAGAAATGATTGTTTTTTTGTTATGGAGCTTGTGTTTGTCTTTCTGAAAAGCTTCAACATCTACAGTAAATGCTCTTTCAACAAGGTGAAATCACTCACAAACTGAAAATAATTCAGGTTTTACAACAACTCGACCTCAGCTCACTGTGATACCGGAATGTAAAAGTGGTAAAAAGTTTCTTTGTCGTCTTCAGGCAATGATATTTGGCACTATAAGCTAGCTTTTTGCTGTTTTTAAGTAATGAAGAGGCCCAGTGTAATCTTTGTGCTCAGAGGAAGCAATCATGCGATCATTCATACCTGAGGTTACTGCTAGTGACCATGAGGTGGGACTCGGTGGTCCTGAAGATGTTGTGGATGGCTCGGGCAGCCAGCACCTGCCTCATGGCTTCATAGATAACTTCCTGATTGCTGCCACAGCGCACAGCCATCGAACCCAGGAAGCGCACGGCAAATACTTGCTGCAGGAGGGAGTCTGTGGGAGTACACAAACATCACCCACACGTAAACATGGCGGCGGCAGCAGCAGCACAAATGCTCAGGGGCAGAAAACAAAAAAGAAAAACAGGAACACTGATGCAGCATCGTTAACACAAGGAACACAAACACCGCTTTGGTTGCTCGTGCAGAGCGGGGATCATTATGATGCATTTGGAAGGGAAAATGATTACCGTCACTTTCTGCTGAACAGTCATCATCTGTTTCTCCAAACGGATTTGTGCGCCTGTCAGGAAAGGAAGCAAACACACGCCAAGAAAAAAAGAAAAAAAAAAAACAATTAGACCCCCTGCATTAAGCCATTATGGAGCATTCAGCTTCCTGGAAATCATGTAATAATCACTACGAGGCCAACTTTCAGGAAATCAGCATCGCCCAGCAGAACCTCGTTTCTGCTCGCCCCTCGTAAACATGCACCCACACAAACACACAAACACACTCCCAGCCCCAGATGTCTCCCCACCTCCCTCCGGCTCTGTTCTGGTCCTGAAACTCAGACGGCGGCAGCATGATGTCAAACTGGATGGGCGTCCCGGGGGCTATCAGGTCCTCTGGTTCCAGTGAAGCTCCTGGATTCTGAGAACCACCGGTTGTATGCACACCTCCTGGTTTTGCTCTGCAGGAGGAAGACAGAGTGAGGATTGTGAAGAACAAAAAAACATCAACTATTCAACAGACAACTCGTGTTGCAAAGAGTAACAATTAAAATTAAGGGGAGAAATTTTGAAACAGGCCGGATTCCATTTCTTATATGTGGGTTGACATTCTTTTACAACTGACATGAAAAGCTGTGCTTCAAATGTACATGTCAATAAGAGAGCTAATTCACACAGGAATACAAGGGCTCTGTGTAAACTTTTTTTTTTTTTTTTTTAAACATCCACAGTATGACTCCACCTCTGATTTTTGTTCATTTTGTCGCTTTCTTGCTTTTAAAACCTGGTTATTAGTGAGAGTATGACAGCTAGGCTAACATCGTTAGCTTTGTGGTTTCCATCGCGATGTAAACAAAACGTTCAACCTGACGAGCGAAACTGGCAATCGCAATAAACTATGGATAGTCAGGAAAAAGGTGGATATTTCTAAGTATTTACTTAAATAAACACAAAGGAACCAGATGTTTGAGGTAAGCTCAAGGAAAAACATTTCCTGAATGTTACCAGGATGTTGACGTGATTGATTGATAGCCATGGGAATCATTATATTACAACATCGATGTAGGACTACTGATCAGTTTCTGCTTTTAATTACATAGTTAATGAGATTTAACACATAAATCACTGTCAATATATTTGTGAGTGCGTAACTAAAGCAGAGGACAAGTCCTGTGGATCAATAACACCGGCCTCTTCTATTGCTAATACAATTAGCAGTAATATATAACTCATACAGCCCCACTTTAAAGAAACTGAAATATTTATTCAAAGGAACTGTGAGGACTTTCTAAGTGATCTTGAAAAGTCTCACTTCTAGATGTATGTCTGATCCTAATCCACAACTTAAAGTGATATTATAAGCACCAATATTAGTTATATCTAAATGCCATTTCTTAGCTTTCTGATCGGGTCGGGCAGGACTGGATTGATTTAAGGCACGTTGAAGTCTCTAAGACAACACCACGCTGTCCAGCAAAGTTTAACAGAGATGAGATATCTGTGTTTTACTCTGCCAAAAATAATTTCTTGGATTTATTTTGTAGTAATGGTGGACACTGGAGCTGAACTATCAAAAACAAACAGGAAAAAAGAGCAGAAGAAAGCTAAACGGGAGAGTGATAGAGCACGGGCTAAAGGCTAAAACACTGGTTAAGGCTAAGGGCTCACAAGGATTTGCTAATGTAACAAGTTACGCAGTCATCTTGGAGCACTGGGCTGTGAGTAGCGCTAAATATATCCAGCTACTAAACTACGCTACAAACTGAGTTTACAAAGTTTGCTTGTTGTCATGTTTCAAATAATAGCGCTACGTAACTACAGATAAATAAACAAACCTTGTTGCATTGTATCCAGTATAAAGTTGTCTTGAACAAAGAAATGTAGTGTTAAAATGAAGATTTTCATTTTTCAAAACAACACAAATGCAGCAGTTATACTGCAGTGATCTGTTCAAACTTGAGAGTCTGTCAATAAAATGAAGAGTGAGGTTACATCAGCTCTGTTCGGTCAATGAGCACAGGAAGGATGTAACCAGGATTCACTAACACTACAAGTTAACAGACAAGGCTCTGAGCACTGGACTGTGAGTAGTACTAAATATAGCTGGCTACTAAACTACACTACAAACTTGAGTTTACAAAGTTTGCTTGTTGTCACATTTCAAACAACAGCTCTACGTCACTGAATAAATACATTACCTCGTCCCTTTGTATCCAGTTAAAAGTCGTCTTAAACAAAGAAACAAACCATAAATGATAATTATCTGAAGTAATCAAAGATAAGCATGTTGTTCCTCCTTCTTTCCTCAGCAAACTGAAAAAAATAACTCTTCCTATTTCACATACAGTAAATGTAGATGAAATTGTCCAGTTAGGTGTTTTGCAAAGCTAAAAGACTTGCCATTGGGAGCGTTTCAGGTCATACCTGTCAGGGTTTGGTGAGCCTTCTGGTCTCTTCTCAAAGCTTGTGATGGGGGTGACAGCCTGGATGGCTGTTTGGTTTAGACGGATTGCCACAGCCTGACAATAAGAGACAGGCACATTATAGATTAGATTTCGAGACAGTGATCCACGCCGTCATTACCACCAGGCTGGATTACTGTAACACTCTGTATGTGGGAGTTAGTGGGTCCTCAATCGCCCGTCTTCAGATGGTGCAGAATGCAGCTGCACGTCTTTTAACTGGCACACAGAAATTCGAGCACATTTCCCCCATTTAAGCCTCACTCCACTGGCTGCCCGTTCATTTTAGGATCCATTTCAAAATTGTTTTTTTTGCTTTTAAATCTCTCAGTGGTCTTGCCCCGCCCTACCTCTCTGAGCTTTTGCAACAATACACACCCACGCACTCTCTCAGGTCAGCTGATCAACTGCTCCTGAAGGTCCCTCAGACCAGGTGGAAGCTAAGAGGGGACCGTGCGTTTGCTCCTAAGCTGTGAAACGTGTTACCCCAGTTATGTTAAACAGGCTTCTTCTCTCATTGTTTTTAAAGCACGTCTCAAAACCCACCTTTTTTCACTGGCTTTTAACACCGTGGACTTTGAGTTGTCATGTCTTCTTTTTATTTATGTTTTATTATTAACACATTATGTTCTCTGTGTTTTTGTAAATAGTGTTCTTTTATCTCTTAGTATTCTTTTATCTCTTTTATGAAATGTAAGCTGTTGTATATTTTATTTATTATCCTGTACAGCACTTTGGTCAATAAAAGTTGTTTTAAAGCATTTAACAAAGTTGGATTGGATTGGACTGGATTGGATTAGCAGATGTGTGTTTTCAGGATCAGGTGAGTCACTAATAAACTAGAACAATGTTAATTTGTGTTAAATATCTAAAACATTATCTGGGTTTGTCTTTATCTAAACAGTGTTTAAACCTATCTCTGTGCAGGGAACTGAAGAGTTAGAAAACACTACTACACAGATGTTTGGTCAACTTGGGTTCTAGTTCTAACTCTTACTGTGAACACTGTTGAGAGTGTGTGTTACCTCTGGGTTGTCAGTCAGGTAAATCTGTCTGGAGATGTTGTTCACAGTGCAGATCCACTAAGGAAAAAACACACATTCACATTATGTCATCCTCTAGATCCCATACAAGCTATCTGAACTTTCATGACTGATACCAGCAGTGAAATACCAGCCACATGTAACCAGATCACTTCTCCATGACTGAAACTTAAATCAGAAAATGTTTTTCACACACAGATGTTTACATGCTGTCACCAAACTTACTTCTTCATATTCCCTTTTGCTCTCGGCTTGGAGAATCATTGATCTGTGAGTATAAGTGAAGATGCAGAGGATTGAGAAACACACATCACGTCTAAACATATTTTCCTCATTAGACCTGACGTAAAGTGAACGTACGTTTTGCCTGAGGGGGAGGTTATCTGAAAACAGTAGCGCCTGTCTTCACAGTCGATGGCCATGACGGAGCTGTTGTCCAGGTCCAGCACCATGCCACCTGCGACCGCCCCACGTGGCTGGCACATGAGATTCCCTCCCTGGGTGAAGAAGAAGAGTCGGTCCCAGGCTGTGGTCACCAGGCCTGTCTTACTGGAGCACAAAAAAAGGATGGTGAGAGTTGAAAAAGCATGATAAAAGAATAGGATTGTGACACAGAAATAGCCTTTGATATTTAGTGTATTAAAAGTCGGAAAATAAACCCAACAGGGAAACAGGTTTTTGTTCTTTTTCTAACATTCCTTCAAAAGTGGAGGGTTTTTTTCCTTTCTCTTGCTTGTTTTAATTCTTTTTGTTTTTATATAAAAGTAAAATTTGTCAGAAAAAAACAAACAGTACGTAAAAAAGGTGCTTGTTGGGACAGAAGCTTTCACAATGTATTCCAAATGAGCAGATAAAGAGATGTGGGAGAAAAAAAAACCTGTCTTCCTTTAGTTAAGTACAAGAGATTATAACAAACACTTGAGAATAATGCTCATTATGGCTCTGAGAATAAGAGCCAGCAATTCAATCTAAATGACACCGTTGTTTTTGTAATCCTCATTTATTGTTCTCGATACCCTTTTTTTTTTGCTCTTGGCACTGAGCTTTCATTATTCCTCAGTGTAAGCCTGCTTTTGTTTTTGGTGCAGTTTTGTCACAGCTGTTTTGTTCTTGCTATCGTGGTTTCTGTTCATAAAATACAACATAATTAAGGCCCGACTCACTTATTTTTCAAAACAAAGCGACAGGTGTATGATTCATCGGAGTTGCTCATCTGTAATCCCTCTTGGTACAGTCTGTTGCTGAAATATTTCCTGATGAATATTCTGTCATTAATATGGAGAGTGTGTGTCTCATGCTGCCATGGCTGACTCACACCAGTCATGTTGAGACACTTTGAAATGGAACACGCTCTCTGGACTCGGCTCCATTTGACAAGTATTTGCTGCTGCTGGCACAGTGTGTCATTAAACAGAAGGGCATTGTGAGGAAACCTTCTCTCCGGTGTCGTACACATTTGTCAACGACTTTGGATGTATGTGAAGGAGAGACTGAGTTTGACAGCGCTGACAATTCACTAAATCACACAGCGGGATGCGTTACAGTTTTACCCCCTGAAGCCATTTAGGAAGTTTCACTGCTCAAACATCCATCCTGCACTAAACTGACAGCTCACACTGTCAACATGTTACCTGATCCACCAACTGCTGTGACAGATTTATTGCTTACCGTGTTCCTGCATATTTTGTGCAAATTCAGCAAAGGACGCAAAAAAAATCCTCGGTTGAGTATGATTATTTTGACATCTAATCGCCCAGAGAATAGACTTTAAAACATCTCTGCTTGTCTATGAGTCTCTTCATGGTTTAGCGCCAAAGTACATCTCTGACATGTTAGAGCCATACGAACCAACTTGGACTCTGAGAACCACAGGGAGGGGTCTCCTTCTGGTGCTCACAGTCAGGACTAAACACAGTGAGGCTGCGTTTCAGTTTTATGCTCCTAAAATCTGGAACGGTCTTCTAGTAGAGGTGAGAAAGGCCTCAACTCTGACGATGTTCAAATCCAGGGTGAAAACAGTTCTGTTTAGCTTTGCATACAACTAAAAGTATTTTAACTGCACTCCTTGTTTTTAAATTAATTCTTTATTTTAATGTTTTATAGATTTTATTCTATTTTTTTCTAATGTTGTGATTTTATGTTGCTGTAAAGCACTTTGAATTGTCTTGTGTCTTGTGTATGAATTGTGCTCTACCATAGACTTTAAAAAAAATGGATGTCATCTCACACGGCTCAAACTGAGATCGCCACAAAAACTGCCCCCCCTGGTGGCTGGCTGCAGTACAAGTCAAAAACTCCACCTCTCTATTCATTCCAGATGTGGTCGTCAAACTTTAAAAAAATTATTACACCTCGTAGAAATGTTTCTCACAGCTGCATGCTGTGGTGATATTTAGATATTATTGGGCTGGATTGTGTTCAGGTCCCCTTTTGTCTGAAATGTGTCTTTTTTATTAGTTTTCATTAGAGGTTAAAAACAGGGTTTTACGTCTTGTTTAACGATGACTGACAGCTGCTGTTCTTGTGCTGTTTTTTCGAGAATAATAAAAATATCAGGAAGGAGAGTTAAGAAGAGATTAGACTGTTGAAAAAAAAAATAATGACTGTCACCCGCTTCCACTCAGATTTTTCCAGAGTTCCTCTTAAGTCTCAACAGCGCAGACTCTGGCTGCACAATAGTGGCCAATGGCGGATCCCATGATGGAAGTTTTTTGGCTTCAAAACCGTACAATGGTAAAAGGTGGAGCCACTCTGTCCATTCTATATACATTCTATGTGCTCTACAAATAAACTTGCCTTGCCTTGCCTAATACCCAGTTTACCTGCTATAGGAAAGCTTCTGATAGCACTTTCAATTTCAATCAATTTGCAAATAAAATTGTAGCATTAAAGAAGGATACGATTGCCCCATAACGTGATATAATCAAGGACTGCTGAGTGAAGAGGAGGTGTCCATTAGTTTAACATAATAATACAAAGAGTGCGGCAGTCAATCTTACTTCCTAATGTTGAGGTAGCCAGCCTTCTGGATAAGCGTGCGATTGACAGGGTCACTGTCCTTATCTGGCATATAGACACTGTCCTCCACAGACAGGAGCTCCTTCTGGGACACTCTCATGGACTCTGCTTCTGTATCCAGCTGGGTCTGGATGCTAGACAAAAAAAAAAAAAGTGCAGCACAGGCCAGGTCAGCATCAGGGATCGTCATAAGTCTGCATATTGTGATTTGACATACCCAGACATACATGCTTAACCCTTGCCTACCTTTGAGTCATGTTGGAAACAGAGGACAGAAAGCTGTCGGTCTTCTTCGCCACCATCTCAATGCCTTTTTTAAAGAAGCCGATCTGCAGAGAGGGGGTTACAATGACTTTGTTATTTGTGTGTTTCCTGTATTTTCATGTAAGGGCACTTTCATGCAAGAGGCATAAAAGAAACAGATCATCAGAAAGATCATCTTATCGGTGTTATAAAATAAAGCAGAATTTATTTTTAACTGGAAATCACTGTTTCAAACATTTGCACAATCCTTAAATAATATATTGAGCCAAACAAATAGTTTTCTTTGAATTCATATAACTTCTTGAAAAAAAGACTACAATTTTGACTACCGTAATTTCCAGGATATGAAGCACAACTGAATATAAGCCACGCCAGCTAAATTTAAGTAAAAAAAACAAACGTGTACATATAGAAGCTGCACTGGACTATAAGCTGCAGGTGTTTTAATGTTTAATTACCACATGTCAGGTTTCGATAACAGAGGGAAATGTCAGAAAGAGATGGCTGTGTGGGGAAGCTTCCATTTTATTAACATTTAAACAAACAAATTGCATATTTGCATAACTTATTCAAGTGTTACCATTTAGTGCAATAGTTCAGAACCTGTAACCTGTAAAATCCATAGATTTAGAAGGTCCCCTAGTGGCCGCACCATTATATAGGCCGCAGGGTTCAAAGCATGGGAAAAAAGTAGTGGCTTATAGTCTGGAAATTACGGTAATATTCAAATTTTAATAATGCATATACGGCCGTTAATTAACAAAAATCACTTAAGTGATTATCTGTCGCTGCTCTTTACTCATGCTTACTTGCTGAGGTCACTTGGAATAAAAATCGCTTCTTTATAGTATTTCATACATCATGGACACGTTACATTAATAACTTTGATTATCAGAATATATCTGAAGTTTTGGATCATATTAATGTCTTTAAACCCTGGACATCAACACTGACAGATAATGGCGTCTAGCCTGGTTGTAGACCATCGGTTGCTCAGTACCTGTGCCTGTGTGTAGCCTAGCATAGGTTCCAGCATGGCTACTCTCTTACGATACTGCAGGGCATTGAGAGCGCAGTAATACTGCAGAGAAGCCTGGTGCAGCTTCCTTCTAGTATAGGCCACCTCCTTCATCAGGTCGGACTTCATCTACCCGAACAGGTGAGGGTTAAACATGCAAATGAGGTCTATGCACAATTTAAAGCTCTGCACATACAAACGCTTAAAAAAACATGCAAACACTTAGCCTCCTCTCTTCCCTCACACACATACAAATGAGCAACACGGGTGCATTATCCTGCACGACCAGGGGGATGAAGTGACACAGTCAATAAAAGCTACAGCAGAGGGATCTTATCTCTGCAGCCGTTAGAGTCAATAGTGTTACAGCTTCACAACAGCAGTTGGATCTGGCAGTGGAGGAATATCAAATTCAACATATCTGTTTTTCAAATGATTATAAGACACTCCTACTGCATTATCAGGACATTACAGCTCAGCAAAACTGTTTACAGCTTGTCACCTTACCTTCTCATTCTCCTTCTTCTTAGGCAATCGGCTGTATTTGACCATAGCTGCCTCATGCTCTGCAGGAGAGGAGGGAGAGAAGAAATTAGGACCAGATAGAACCTGCAGGGGGGGAAATGCACTCAGGAATACTTCAGGTTTTGTACCTACCATCAGTGGCAATGGTGAATATTTCCTTCAGCGTGCTTATCTCTGAAACGATCAAAATAGAGTATCTTTATTTAACCCACATCTCGATAGAGCGTTGCAAGAAATAAGCAGATAACTGCAGCTGTTAGTCGAGGAAACCCTCAAACAAACTGAAGCATTATTTTTGGATAATTGCTGCATGTGAAATGTATTATTTGTCTGAGCGCTTTGACACATGAAGAACACTCTCTTTGCTTGGATATTCTAATTATCATTACCGAGAACAGATCCACTTCCTGTAATAGTGTGTCAATTATCTTAGAATGGGCATTAAGTTGCTGGTAATGAGCAGCAACATCCTCATTTGCAGCCAAGGCTGGAAACCTTTGTTGCATGTCACTTCCTCTCTTAATCATCTCTTGTCTGTAAATGTGGTTGTAAAGGCTTCTAATACCCTGACATAACTTTGATTGGAACGTGTGTCATGATACTCCACGTGGCCTCACCTGTGAGGTCTTTCTCTCTGAACTGAATCAAAGGAAAGACCATGCTGTCAGCCATCTGGTTAGCGAGATCAGAGTGAAGCGCGTTCAGCTGCACGACACAAAACAGATAATGCAAAAGAGAAAAAATATCATCCGGTGCGGAGAACACGAACAGAAAATGCACTCACACAAAACAGCCTGAGGGATTTTGGTTTATCTTAGTGTTTATAAAGAGATTTTGTGCCTGTTATTATTCCTGCAGCAATCTGCAAAGTAAGACGGGTGCATTTTATTGTGGAAGAGTCCATTTGGGGAAGAGAAGATAAAAAATTTCTATTAACTATGATATTGGAAACAGGGCAACATAATGCACACAAATCCTGATCTGCTTTTTCATGCTTATCATCAGGCTACACACCGACATCTGACAAGCCGACGTGCGGTTTAATCTACGTTTAGCAAGTGCTAAAGTTCACTGGATTAGGTGTGGAAGTGGGCCTCATTCTAACTGTGAAATGAGTTTTCTGTTAATCAGGAGGTAAAGTTCAGGGAAACAATCAACCTGTGTCCTCTGAAAGTATCTGTGTGTGTGTGTCCTAAATCCTATAAAGTGCTGACTGTGCACGTTTGTGAACCCCCATAGCTGAAAGTGAAAGGCCCATCTGTTTTGTCTCTATATCTGGACTGCACACCCCTCCTTCAGACAGTCATCTATCGATCACTGTATCTACCTCACTGTTCTCCTCATGGTGTCATTTTAAAATAATTTCAGCTCCCACAGGGAGTATAACGCTCAGGTCTTGTCATTTAGGTCATTTTCACAGTTTGTAGGGTAGCACAAATGCAGCATCCTCCACAACACGACAAAGAACCAGCTACCGGCTGTGCTGTAGTTTATCATCCACCCTCTTCTGCTGAGATTGCAAACACATTCACACACACACACACACACACACACATGTAGATGCAACAGCAGAATGCAAACACAAGCCTCACCTCCCCTACAGTTTTGGCGAATTTCTGCAGAGTGTTGATTACCTCTTCGTCACCTTTTCCAAGGGCAAAATTCTAGAGAGAGGATGAAGAGAGAACGTTAAGCAATAAATGCATAATGATTGCGCTCGACTAACTAGGGGCTGAAAAGAAGAAAAGGTGCCCTGGTCTGCCAGGATTCCTGCCGCATCCCTTTGATGGAACACAGCCAGAGATGCCAATAAGTCCCGTGCCAAGACATTGAGTTTGTAGCCTCATTAAAAATAGCTCAAAAGTGCAGCCAATGGAGGTTAATGCAGACTTTCTTCCACACATGCACTCTGCTATTGAAGTGGATTCCAACAAAGTTAACTCCTCTGCTTATCTTGCTCTTCTAGTCTAATGGATAGAGCTTTGCTGTAAAGACCTGTGTTCTAACATTTTCTTTTTCTAAAGAGCTTCATGAATTCCTACAGAAAGTCACCTTTTTGTCAAGGTTATCTCAGAAGATTGACGAGTACTAACACACAAGTACCTGCACAGTGGAGGTGTAGCAGACAAATATGACTTTAACAGCAAACCAAAGCTCAGATAGAAATGTTAATTTTGAAGAGTTTTTTCGTTTCCAACAGACAGTCCGAGCAGTGCTTTGAAATTAGGTTACTTTCATTAAACAATAATAAAATTACAGAAAGATTTTGTAACTTAACATTAAATTTACTCCCATATTATAAGCCTTCATACAGCCTCAAGTACTTTATAAGGGAGACTGTTTTTTTCCCCTTGATTTATGGCTACAGATTTAAGATATCAGTTTACTAAGTTGAGAGACAACAGTTCTTCTTCTCCGGTCCAACATGTCTTTCTGTTTGGAGTTTGCATGTTCTCTCTGTGCATACGTGGGTTATCTCTGGGCACTTCCTCCCACAGTCCAAAAACATGCTCACGAGGTTAACTGGTGATTCGAAACTGCCTGTAGGTGTGAGTGTGAAAGGTTGTCTGTCTCTTTGTGTCAGCCCTGCGAACAACTGGTGACCAGTCCAGGGTGTACCCTGCCACTCACCCTAAGACTGCTGGGATAGGCTCCAGCCACCCGCGACCCTGAACAGGATAAGCCGTATAGTAAAGGGTGACCCAGCAAAATTTAGGATGAAATATTTTATGGTTTATTATATAATCAATTCACATAAAAATAACAAAATTCCAACTCTGGCTGAAACTCTCCGTACACTTCTCCATTTCTTGTTCAAAATCAACCTCTTGATCCTTCCAGTTTTCAGTCCTGAGCCCTTCATGTGATCCAAACCCCCGGACTTCTGATGAAGTCACTGAAGTCTTGACATCGATTTCAGAAAGGTCATACTCCTGTCTGCCATCCATAAGAAACTGGAGGAGATTTCCAGTTGAAATGTGCGGCTCCTTTTCAAGTTTGACTTTTATATGATGCTTTAGATACTTCTTACAATCAGAAGTCACTTTGGGAAGTAAAGTAAGTCCTAATGTCATAAATGAACACTTCTATTCTATTCTAGTTTTGCTGATTCACCCTTTAGATGAATGAATGAATGAATGAATGAATGAATGAATATTTAAACCTATATCCTGGACAACAGCAGTATAGTATCAATATAGCATTTGAGCTTCACAACTTGAGAGAGATCAGCATTGCTCTCCATACAGCCTTTGGAGAGTGCATGCTTGATAACACAAACCAAACACCCACACTTACTTTCTTCTCATATTCCAAAAGTTGCTGTGAGAGCTGCTCCGTGGCCAGTCCCATCTCACTCTGCAGAAAGCAGACAGGAAGAAAAGCAGAGTAAACGATGACATGGATTATTTTACAGTACTCAATGCACATCATGCTTACAGACTAAAGTGTGCCCACAACAGGTTCAGACGCCCCATGTAACTCCATTTAAACCTGGTCAGATAGATTTGTCGCTACTTGTACACCAGCCACCTGTTTTTGCACACCCACATACCATACAGATTGAAACTACAAGCTGCATATGTATGTCTATTTGTGTTTGTTTATTTACCTGTGCTCCATACACTCTCTGCATCGCTTGAAGCAGCTTGTTAGTGTAGTCTGTCAGATTCCCTGCATCTTCTTCAAATACACTGAGCAAGGAGCGAGTCTGTGGAACAAAACGTACACATATTTTTATAAACACGACGAGGGAGGAACCAGACAAGAAGGCAGCCTGATGATAGTAAAGCAAACTAAAAGCATATCTTTGAATAAAGTACAAGAAAACTAGCCACTGAAATGTGGTTTGGATGTGGAAATAATTAAGGAATCCTTCTGTAAAAACACAACAGGATCCTCTAATAGCAAGTATGACTCTGGGAATTATTACAGCAAACAAAACTTGTTTGAGAGGCAATGCTGACTGATTTTCAAACAGACTGATACAATAACCAGCCTTTGCTTTACTTGGTTATTAAATGAGTGTCTAGTTCAATATTTATATTTCAAGCAAAAAAAAAAAACAAAAAAACCCTGAACGCTCTTGGGACAAGCCTTCTCGAATGTGTGAATTTTATCTCTGTAAATTCAACATCTTTGTGATTTATGATTATTGGTCAAACAAAGAGAGTAACTGGAGGAATTCTTTTGGTCTTTCTGAAATTATGATGTGCAGAAATTCATGTGCTGAAACAGAAATCAATCTTGAATCAATTTAAAAGAAATTATCGTTAGTTGTGGCAGTTATCATGAACACATGAAGCAATAACAGCTGAGTGCGGCGGGGTACAATGAAACGTTTATCTGGATAACTCAAGTCAAAGATTGCTGTTGACTAGTCAAATGATCCTGTGCAATTGTTAACAAATAAAACCTGCAGGGTGCCTGTGTTGAAAGATAAAACAAACCTTTAATCCCTTTAAATAACATGCATAACAACGTAACCAGAAGTGGGAAGAATACATTAAACAGCGAAGGCAAATGTTGTTGGCTGCTTTGTGCAGAGGTATACTGCAGAGTTGTTTACGACTACAAGTACATGCAGCCTGATTTTACTGCAGGCTATCTATGCAAACTCTGGATATCCTGTTAAGTGGCGTTTTCCCTTGCATAAACAGGTGCAGCAAGGCAGGGCAGATATTGCAAAAAGGAACACACCCATCCACCTAACTCTGTTCAGAGGTTGACTCACAGGAAGATTTGAAGTTCCACAATCAAGTAATCATTAAGAGAATTATCAAAAAGGCAAAATTGCATTTCTCTTTGTATTTCTTGTTTGTTGAAACTGGATTAATGAGGGACTGAATGACCCTGCAGCATGTGTTACACTTAAGCACAACAATTAAAGAGGTCAGCCCTGTTTGATTAAAGAACGATGCAACAGACAGCAAACAATACAGGAATCAAAGGCTATCATGTTTCACTTTATGATCACTGGCATCCTTGTACATCTTGGTGACACTCTGCATTTCAGATCAATAACCATTAAACAATAGAAAGTATAACTGCTACCACTTCAGCCCTGTTGCAGGCTATTGACTTCTTCCAATGAATAATGGAAACCCCTCCCACATCCTGCCTGTCAGGCCCAGTTCGGCTCCAACACAGAGTCTCCAGACAGAATTTATCTTCATAAGGCACTGTAAAATCTGTAAAATCACAGGATCACAGGAGAATGACTTTATTTCTTTCTATTTTCGTGACACCATATACTGGTGGGAGTCTTGATGCACACAAGGAAAATCATACCCCTCACACAGAGAGGAGCACAGTGATGGGGTACCACTAGCTCTGTAATTACAACACATAAGCACAAAAACCATATTTATGACCAGCTATGATAACTGTAGCCATGTTTACATCGGAAAAGCGCAGCCACTCCTTACACAGGATTATGTTACCATAACAAAGTGTCAATTGAGAGCTGTCATCGACCAGCCTACAACGAGAACAAGAGTCATCCTGGGCTAGCAAGCTAATTTCCGCATTCATAACGTCTTTAATGTGACAGCTGTGTCTTTTAACGTGTTATAATCCACACAGGCCTACCTGAGGACTGTCCTGCAAGGCGTCCTCCAGGAGCAGTTTGTGATGAACGGCCGGCATCTTGTTAACGTTGGAGGAAAGGGAACGGCTTGAATTATTCAGTGCGTGGACTCCGTTTCCCAGAGGTCTGCGCGCGGATGAGAGGAACACGTAGGAGTTGGAGGCGGGCCCAAGCCTGAGCTCATGCATATCTACAGCACGTGAATCTGAGCTCACCCACAGCCTTGAAAGCAAATATAACCACTGAAAGTCAAATCTCCTACCCTTGAAAACAAGTCGTATGCTTTTCTCATTAAGAGGACGTCATTCGTCTTCAAACAAGCTTCGTCAGGTAGTTATTGCTGCAACGTGCCGTACCTCGAAACATTGGTAAAGAGCAGGTGAAGAAACTTTAATTATTTATCCATCAACAGTGACCCCGTGTGGACAGCTACAAAATTGCAGGCGTAGATATTTGTTTTATTCACCGTGTTAACTATAATATACGGATTCCGTAACGTATTGTTTGATCAAATAATGGAAAAACAAATTTTGATATTCGTTAAAACAGTTACAGAGGCTGTATTAATATCTGCAAGCATTATATTCAAATGTGCAGAAATAGACATTTTAACACTAACAAAATTGGATAATAGTATATTTTAATTGAAAAATAAATGGGAAATAAAGCAAAACACTTTTTCATGAGCAAATCTTATGTTGTTTACAAGAAGTTAACAGAATGTCTTGGTTTTAAAGCAGCCATTTTTTATTAAAAAACAAAAAACAAACAAAAAACAAAACCTTCCAATTTCAGAAGCTCGAGTTGGAACATTATAGGCCTACTAACTTTTGCATAACGAATCATTTGTGTTCAAAAAGATCCTTCAGATCCTTTTGAGTGCAATCCTGGCTCAAATACATGACATATATGATAAGAAGGTGCCTTTCAAAATGTGTTTCTTCAAGTGACTGTCACCATGTCTCGATTTGTGTCAATTATGTTGTCTTATTGCAGGCTGATCATGTGATGATCTGAATACTGTTGGAGCTACAGGCTCTCTTATTTACTTCACACCTCCTGAAGAGGCTGCACACATCAGAAAAAAAAGAAAAAAAAATCTTCTCCTTGACTGATTCCAATCTGCATGCATGCTAAAATGAGCTGTAATGATGTTGTTGAGCTGTACTTATAATGTCATGCTTTCGCTTACACATTCATGTAATCAGATTAAGGTTGTACCACTGGCCTCTTTTTAGGTATATAATCACCAGTGTCCAATCTAACAGATGTCTGATATTAAAACCATGTGAATCTAATTTAAAAATTATGCAAAAGCATGACTTTCTGCTTGATAAATTATAGAAGTGCATTTAGACAACTAGATGTCCTCATAGTTTATCTCAGTTAATCTACAAGAAAAAAAGGCAAGTTTGATTCTTTAATTTAGTTTTTGTTTTGATGAACATTTTACCTTAACTGCACCTACTAGCAATGTCCTGTGACTCCTTCAAAATGTTTTTGTTTACAAGTCAAACAGCTTTTTGAAAGTGATTCACTGTATAGCTCTGAGAAAGTGGGCTGCCTTCATTCCTAGAAGATTAATAGCCTTGCATAAAAATATCAGTATCAGGCAAGTAATCACATCAAAACACCGGTTCAGCCTAGTTTGTGTACTTAAATCAAGCTTTATCAGCATGATGTTACAGCTCTGGTTTGATGTCAAGGTGAGGCCTACATTTGGAAAGAAGAGAATAAAAAATAAACAATATTTTATTTCATATGCAATTTAAATAATGCTGTATAAAACATTATAAATTAACTTTAAATAAGGTGTAGTATCTTTTTTTCAAACCCTGGTGTTACAGATTGAAGCTATTATCTTGAGGTAGTTTCACTCAAAAGCTGATTAAACACAATGTGTGACACTTTGACTGTGATCTTACTTGATTCGATACAATTTATGTTCCCAGTAACAATATAATTAAATTTAAGTTGGATTTGTCTTGTTGTTTTGTGTTCTATCCAGATAATTTAGACCTGCAGTGACAAGCGGAGCCTCCTCTTCAAGCTCCACAGCAGCCTGAGCAGGAGCCCATTCCTTCCCCCCCAGTGGACCTCAGTTGTTTAATTGGTAAAGTTGAGGCTCTAAATTAGATAAGGCCTTTCAGGACTGACTTTGATAATTAATTGTATTTGCTGGCTTGGCGAAGTCTGGCCTATAAAAAGAGACGCTTAATGTCAGTGGGACCAACCTGGATTAAACAAAGCAATGATTCAGCTGACCATGGAAATAAACTCTCAGGGGAAAGTGGTGGGAAAATTGCAGGGGTGCAGAATATTGTGACAGGGACTATACATTACACCCAACAACAAACATAATGTTACTCTGTCTTACAAGTCAATTACTGTACACTTGAAACTCAAAGCATCACATGAGGCCAAAAAATGTAGCTATGATATAGCAAACCGCTAAATCCTCACAAAGATAATGCTAGCATGGTTAAAGTTAGCAGGTATCGGTTACTGTAATGTCTAAAGTTAGCATGCTAACATCTGTAACTTTGATGTTATCGTTTAGTTTTTTGTTGTTGACCAGAGTAAAGGAAACCATTTTCACTCATGATGACGCTACATGCAGTTTAAATATTACAAAAGACTGAAAGATTTAGACTGATTGGAAAGAAATGAATAAAAAAAAAAGTAAAAAATCAAAAATAAAAAATGTGGTTCTTCACGAAAGGTCATTTATCAGAGAAAGACTAATCAGAAGAAGTTTAAAAAATTTTTAACCTCCTTAAAACTGTTGATTTTGATTAAAAAAGGCCAAATTAAAAATACTGAGCTGAGGTTATCTGTCTTCATAATGCTGTCTGAGTTTGGGAAAATGAAAATATCCACACAAATTCAGATAAATGAGAACAGCTGTGCTGGGTGATCAGATTCATCTGGAAACGACTCTGCTTGTTCAGTGATGCCTCGCTGTTATCTATCTCCTTTTAACCAAGAAGAGAAGAAGCTGAGTATAAGCCCTGAATGTGGAGCTTGAACTAACGAGTGTGTTAGCCAATTTGTAATAGAAGCCAAACCTTGTAAGTGCAAACACTCTCCGGCTGTTAGGTGATGCCTATTGCCCAGGGCGTACCAGCTATTGTCTGATGAGGATTTAGCCTCTGGGAGCAACAGTGAAACTTGCAGGGCTGCTGGTACAGCCTGTGGCATTTGGAGATGAGCCCAAAATAATCTCATCCTTAATCTGGTCATGTTTACGCTCTGATTTGTAACTTGAAACACAAAGCTCCAAGAGTGTGAGAGGAGAAACAACATCTATAAGCTGCATTTATATGTAGATTAATGCTGACGTGGATGAATACAGAGGTGGATCATTGTCTGATGATAGATCAAGGGTTCTCTTTTATGGCTCTCCACCTGAATTGCTGACAGTATAGTGGACAATACTTATTAAATAATGAAAGTATAAACTAAAAAACTATTGTGACAAACAGAAGATTATAGAAGCCAGGTATTTAAAGTGTAATGCTCATTTACAGTAGAACTGTCATTTTAAACTTTGTTGTGATGAATGAAAAGAATGATGCAAGAGGTCAGAAGTCCTCTTCATACAAGTTTTTTTGGGGGCATTTTTTATTAAAACAGCTGAAGACATACACAGAGTAGTGGAGCAACAGCTGCATTAAGTTTGGAGGCTCAGTCAGTTGTCTCTCAAGCAACCTCTGACGTCAGTGTTGGACTGTAGTGTGAATAGGTGAATGGGACATGTTATGTAAAATCACTCTGAGAAGTCAGTCTAAACTATAGACTCGGCGTATGGGGTTTGTTGATATTCCAGGACAAATCTATGTATTTTTACCTTTGTACATTTTTGTGCCTTATGAAGCTGAGCGCCTGGTGTTGCTTTACATTTACTGTAACTTTAACACGTTAAAATGAATTAATTCCATTTTACTTGCTGCTCGATGACATGAAACTATACTGTTCAAAACTGAAAACATTCCCTCTAAGTTCTTTTCATTTTTACCATTCATTTATACTCTCATACTCATAGACAAAACAAAAAACAAAAGCAATGAAAACAGTTACATTTGGAGACCCAGTGATTAGAAATGAAAGTCTGTATCTCTGCAAAAGAGAAATGTCACAACATGAGAAAACAAAGAGGAAACTAACTGAAGAATTTATTTAAAAAAACAACAACACAAAAATGGGTATTGCAACAATTTAAGGCATACATCCACATTACTGTTTGTGTTTTTTAACCATGAAGGGCATGGACTGTTTATGCAGTGAAGTGTAGCCAGTCTGTGCCACCCTTGCGACGCATCAGTCCACAGCAGGGTCTCATGTCCACTGCGTTCCTTCCTCACCCATGGTAACAATAACTTACACTTCTAAAACTGCTTCTCTGCATGTTTGTTGTGATGGAGAAAAATCAGCAGGTCTGTGCCACGTAGAGCAAAGACAGCCGGTCCGTGCCACGTGGTGCACAGACAGCCGGTTCATGCCATGTTGACCACAGACAGCCGGTCTGTGCCACATGAAGCAAAGACAGCCTGTTCATGCCATGTGGACCACAGACAGCCGGTCTTTGCCACGTAGAGTAAAGACAGCTGGTCCGTGCCATGTGGTACACAGACAGCTGGTTCATGCCATGTGGACCACAAACAGCCAGTCTGTGCCATGTAGAGCAAAGACAGCTGGTCCGTGCCATGTGATACACAGACAGCTGGTTCATGCCATGTGGACCACAAACAGCCAGTCTGTGCCATGTAGAGCAAAGGCAGCTGGTCCGTGCCATGTATAGCAAAGACAGCTGGTCCGTGCCATGTGGTGCAAAGACAGCTGGTTCATGCCATGTGGACCACGGACAGCCAGTCTGTGCTCCATGGAGCAAAGACAGCTTGTCTGGCCACGTGGCGCACAGACAGACAGTTTATGCCACGTGGAGCAAAGACAGATGGTGCTCCCCTGCGCAAGGTCTCAAAGGTAAAGCACGGTCTCATATCCATTATATTTCTTTCTCACTCATGGTTCCAAATATTATCGCAACAAAAACATAGACGAGCAGTTTTTTGAAGTGTAACAGTTATTATTATAGTGAGTGAGGAAGTAATGAAGTGGACATGAGACCCTGCTGTGCATTGATGTGTCATGTGGGTGGCATAGGCTGTCTACGCTGTCTACACTCCACAGCATAAACAGTCAGTTCCCCTCAGGTTAAAAAACATAAATGAATAGTCACATGTGAACATAAACCTCAGACTGTTGCAATATCCGCTGTAACAGTAAGAGGCAACATGAAAATAATCTCCTGTCATTCTACAAGTTTTGTACTGTTATCCATTATAAAATATTGTTCTGTTCAAATAAATAACGGTTTGCAGTTTTTTATGGATTTTCCCTTTTTACATGGTACACTCCTTGCAACCACAGTTGCTGGTATTTATCTGTAAATTTGATGGGTTTTATTTCAGTGTTGATTCGATGATTTGAAACACTTTTGAAGCTAACATGTTTTTACCATGACTGGTTGTACCAGGACCAGGTGAAGCCAAACTCTGAAGCACAAGAATAGAAAAGAAACTCTGGTTTGATTTTCTCTTCAAGGCTCCGTCGAAACGTTCTGTCTCTGAGAACTTCTCATCTCAACTTACTGCCAGACAGACATCTTAAAAGATAACACCAAGGACTGAATGTGAGAATGAATTTCTCTTGTAGAGAGTGCTAATGTAATGCATCCTGCTGTGTAAGCTGCACTCATTTCACCGCACTCATTCCGTCAGAAACCAGCGTGACCGTTGAATCGAGGAGAGTGTTGTGATTCATGTGACGTTTGACTTCTCGTTTGTGAAAAGACTTTCTGTTCTTTTATTGCTTGTTGAAAGCGCAAACAAGTTCAACATTTGAAAAACAGAAATGAAGTTCCTCTTTGTTTCAGCTCACTCAGTTGAAGAATTTTGCAGGATGACACAAACACAAGCTGATAAATTGATGCCTCTTAAATGTATTTATTTTTCCCCACCTTTATGTAAAAAGGAGGCTCCCTATTGGTTGAGTCTCACCCCACCCTCCGCCTCCTTCCCCCCGGTTTCCCAGGCAACCATGTCAGGGTGGAGGAAAAGAGCAAATCATACAAGGGTATAGCATCTTCCTCTCTCCCTCTCCCTCTCCCTCTCTCTCTCATTAACTCTACTGTTGTATGTGTGAGTGTGTTTTGTGTGTGTGTGTGTATTCTGTGTATAAAAGCCTCTCTCTCCACGCTTTCACTTCACTCTTGTGGACTCTCCATTGCATAGCAGGGAAGAGCAAGACTGAAGAGAAGAGAGGGGAGGGGGGGACACGACCAGAGGGAACCCCCGTGTTACAGTTGGAGACGTTTGTTTGACCTTCCCTCATTTTTCCCTCTCTCTCTTTTTCTCCCCCGTCTCCCCATTTGTTTGAGGTGTCCTTCTTCCCCTCCATCCCCTTCCCCTTCACCTTCTTCTGCTTCTTCTCAAACATCTCCTCTCTGCTTGGACGGTGGCTGCATCGATGCAAAATGGGTTGTGGCAATTCCTCAGCCACCAGCACCTCAGGAGGGGGTAAGTGATTACACAGGAATCATGTGTGTACATTTGTGTGTGTGTTTGTATGTGTGTGTGTGTGTGTGTGTGCGTGGGAGGGGGTGAATGGGTTAGTGAGGGAGAGAGTTGTCACTGTATCTGCAGAATGTAAATGAAGAGTGGCACAGTTATCCTTGCATTCAGTGTGCGTCCCCAGATGTGCTCGTGTGGGTTTCCAGTGTGTGGGTTTCCAGTGTGTGCGTTTGTGATGCTTTTGATGTCTTTTTTTTTCATTCATCAGTTTACAGACATGTAGAAATTATCCTGCTAGTATTATAAAATATCTGTGGAAAAAGCTTTTGGAGGCTCCCACTCTGTTTGGAGTGTGTATGCATGTTTGCGCCTCTCTTTTGAGTGCTCTGTGGATCCTGAAGGGTCTCCCATATGTTGGCAAAGGACACCCCTGTAGTATCCCCAAAAATAGGCTTCTCTGACACATATAATGACTCTGGTTCTGTAATTACAGCGTTTACGGCTCTGCTTGTGAAGTAGATGGGTCACTTGTGATTTTTTTCTTCTTTTTTTTCTGTGTTCTTTCTTTTTGTGGGTTTTGTGTCTCTGGTTTCCATGGATTTTTTGGATGAAAAGCAAGCCGTCTCAGTGGCATTTTAGCAGCTTTTGTCCCCTCTCATGACTGTTGCCGGTTGTGCAGCTTTGAAGCACTCCATCAATGGCCAGGTTTCATTCATTAAGCCAAGAGGACACATTAGAATGCAGAAAGTATCACACACTTTTTTTTCTCCTGATGCTCATCCTGATTGTCCTCAGATAACACCTCTGCATTAGACTGTTACCTCTTTTAAATCACACGAAGCAAACCTCTGAGCACCAGTCAAATTAAAAGTAATAATTAGATTAAAGTATTTGCAGGATTAGCTCAGCACACTGCCCATTAAAGCAGTATGGTGTGTGTGTGATTGTGTGTGTGTGCTTACAGGTATCTAATCAGCGTTTTCCAGGCATGTTATTAAAGCCACAGACAGCTACTGGGAAATGAAACTCAGTGTTGTGTTCTACTTCAAATATGATTTACTTTGAGGCCACGCTGTCTGCAAACAAAATCTTATGATGTCTGAGTTTGTTGTTGCTGCATGTGGATAGTTTAGCAGCTGTGTTGGTTTCTGCGCATTGAGTCTTGTTTGTTTTTTTCCATGTCTTAGAGGTCAATGTTCAGGACAGTGTCAAGGACGCGTGACATGCTGTCACTTTGACAAATGTGCCCCAGTGGCTGGGCTTATTTGTCCATACACGCTGATCCCACACCAGAGTCATAAAGACACAGTTTTAATGATATTATTTCTATGACAACAACAACCTGCTCACCTCTGTTTAACAATTCATCATAATGTTGGTTTGATCATAACACCTTGATACCCTGCCTGTTTTGCATTCCTGAGCTGCATAAGAACATGAAATTAACAGGTCGAACCTTTTGAGTTTAATAATAAATCAATGCTGGAGTGTTACTCCACCTCATGGTTGTTTACAAATGTTCCCTGTTGGGTGTTCTTGAAAGAAAAAACATCTCACCCCCCTCCTATAAACACATGTGACCCATTGATGAAACCTCAAAACATCCCCAAGACCAGTTCGGTTTATTGTCACCGCCTGAAGGAAAAAACAACAACAGTTAAAGAAAATTCAGGGACTCTTTTGTAAGTATTTGTTATTTACCCGGCTAATGCACACAGCCCTGCAGGAGCCACATTCATCAGCAGAGCAGTCATTGAATGTGTACATAACAACAAAGTAAAACTAAACTTCTCAGAAACACGAGTATTAGAACAAAAAGCAGTAATAAAAGGTAACTATAAAACAGAAACTACGTTTGAGAGAACCTTATCGAACATGTATTTTGATTATAAAGTTTGATCCATGTCCCATCTGTTAACACGGAGTTTTTCTCTCCGTTTTTCGTACAGATAATAATCTGATCATAAAAAATAAACAATCCAAAATCCATTTAAAAGTACATGTGACCACATTAACTTAGTAAAATTGTTTAATGAAAGTGTTAAAAGAAGGCCTGTTTGTGTTGTTGTTCCACACACAGGAAACTGTCTCCCTAAAGTCATTCAGAAAGCCTTTAAATCATGTCACAGAAGAAGAATGTTTAATTTCAAGCTGTGGTGATCGTCTCGGCACACTCTAAATCACATTGCTCATCCTTAGTCTTATTCACCCAGATGTGCACCCTTGGATATGAATGAGCTTTTGTCAGACTACTGAATAGGCCTCTGTGTCATGTCAGTAGACTCTGACTGCGTCTGTGAAAGGAAACCTGACATTACTGTCACAAGGATGAAATTGGCTATATTTCTGTGTAATGTAGATTCTCCAGTTTCACAGTATTTCATGTTATTCTTGCAGCGTCTCTTCAAGCCCCACACTACGCAGTATGGCATGGAGAAAGCTATTTCAGAGCGGAATTGAAGCCTTTGTTGCCCCTGCTGTTGTGGATACGATACTGTGAGATCAAGCAGGAACTTAGATCATCTTCAGATTGTATGGGTTATGATCTCATTTGGCTTTAAATCAAACACAGATAGACTGCCTGTGGCTCATTCAATGCAGCAGAGAATGAGATGTTGTGGGACATGAAAGAATCAAAAAGCGTTAGGATGAAAACACCAGTCAAGATTTGAGGCACTTTACACTCAGGGCTTTCTTTTAGTTGCAGTTGCAGTGTGACCCCTGGGAAGAAAAACCTCAAAAAAGGAAATTGTTCAGTGAGCATGTGAAGCCTAACTCCCTGTGTTGATATATTGCAAATATGGCTGATTTAATTGAGCAAAGTGAGGCAAACCCTTAAAGATCTTCACTGAAATATCTATCAGTCTGTCTGTCTGTCCGTCCGTCCGTCCATCCATCCATCCATCCATCCATCTAAATTAATAGACTAATATTGGGAGGGTCATGGCAATTTTTTCAACTGGTAAACAAGTGTTTATGTTATTTTGGAAGGTTGAAGTCCGTGACTCCGAAATTGTCCTTGGAGTGTTATGCACTAAGTTGTCGGGTCCTTTGGTAACAAAAGTTAGAGCTCAGTTGCACAAATTTCTATGCTGGTATAAGCTTCTGTACAACAGAGGATTAGGGCTGAGTTAATTTAAAAAACAAACAAAAAATCACAAATTTCTGAGATGAAATTCATGAATGAATTTAAATTATTTTAAAACACAAACCATATTCTGAAAGGTTGTTTTTAATAAGAATGGCCATCCACCCAGGCAAAGAGGATGAAATGAGAGCGTCTTCTTGAAAAAGTTGTGTTGAGTTATTGGTCTGACAAATAGCCTCCTTAATATCTCTGCCAATACTTTGTGTAAGAACCTGGAGCTTTCTGACGAAGGCAGTCGAAACACGTAGCACCGTAGGCTACCACACTACGACAGAGGATTAGGGCCAAGTTAAAACTTATAATAAAGTATAACCTCACAAGATGCTCCTTGTTCCTCATTTTTTATACAGGCAGCTGCTGCTCTCCTGATAGCCAAGCTATAGACTAAAGTAATGAATTTATCCTCCTAAATTTAGGAGATTACTCTCATAAATTTATGTGTCTACTCCCTGAACTATTATGTTGTCTCTGCTTTTTATGGATGATGTGATTCCATTTCTTCATCAAACTGTGACCTCTGGAAGGCACTTTGGCAAGTTAAGGATGTATCTGAGGCAGGTGCAAGAGAGTCAGTACCACCTAGATGATTGTTTCTACACAAAAAAGGGCTCACTCACACTGGATGAGGAAAGTAAATACTCTTTGGTAGTGACAATGACAAAGAGATTTCAGATACCTGTTGCTGTTTCCTCGGCAGGGTACCTTGGCTCAGCCTCAGAGGTGGGAAATGTATCTGATCAGGACACTGTTAAGGGAGCTTTTTTTTTTTTGGAGTCTTCCAACATGGGAGATTGGACCAAGAAATTACCTTCAATGCCCTGAAAGGTGGTGATGTGTTTATTATTTCCTGGAAATGACTTGAGATCCCCTCAGTGGGGATGTCAGTGTTATGGAGTTGAACAAAGTCTCGACTGATTTACTGTGTCCACTGCAACCACACTCTGGTGCTGTGCAAAAATAGAATGAATGGATGAATAGATTTTTGTGTTCTCTGTGGTTTTACAAGTACTTTGAAGCAGAAACGTAGCTCTAAACAGTGTGTGGTATTGATTTTTGAAGTACTGTTTGTAGCCAGCAGAGGCTGACTGGTTGTCAAACAATGGTCGATAGATTCCAAGGCTGGGTGGTGTGTAACCACTCTTTTATTTTGTCTTCATAAACTGAAAGAAGAGCAAACATTTTTGATTAAAATGGGAAAATTTGGGTCTGTGCTGAACTCATTAAGTCTGCGATGTCAGTCGGAGGCTTAAAGGTTTGCAAATAAGTATCTAAAAGTGAACAAAGGAGAAGACTTCATGTGCCATATCATTTAGTGTTGAATAGTTTCAATAAAATCTAAACCACCCCCCCACCCCTTGCGATTACTTAGTGGTGCAAATGCTGATTTTCTTTAACCATATGCATTCATAAGAAAATAATCAAATTATCAGAATATGTTCTATAGCACCCAAAAAGAGGTTAAAAAATCTATATGAACATAATTTATGTGAGATAGACTTGTATAATTTATGTATATTTGCAATTTTAATACTATTTGTAATATTATGTTTGTATATATATATTTTTTTTATCTTTTTTAGTTTATTTTATTTAAATGTGTTTGATTTAGGCATTTGTGCTATGAGGCTCACAAAATAATTTAAATTTGTATATTTTATGACTTAGGCAGTTATGCTGTTAGGCTAATGATATCTTGTTATTTTTTTAAGTGCGGTATTTTGTGGTTAGGTTGTGTAATTTATGGTTAATCTACATCCCGCTTTAGATAACCGCAGTCTGATGCAGACTCTGCTCTTGTGAAACCTGGCATGTTTCCTGTTTTGACCTGACTGATTTCACAGAGGAGCTTCATGGATTGTTCTATAAAACTGACCACGAAAGCTTAAAGAGTGCTTCTTCTGACATCTGAAATGGTGGTGAATAGTTGATTTCAGAAAACATACCTTGACACACAAAACCAGGTGCTGTGAAGACAGGTGATGGGTTTTGAAGTGATTCCACTGTTTTGGTCTTTGTTAAGGCGGTTGTCTTTCCTTTCATTCTCTGGCTGCTGAATGAGAACCTTTGTAAAACATCGTTGTGAGGCCATGGGTTGTAAAAACTTTTTAAACTTGAAATTGCTGTTGAAGGCTTACTTTTCTTCAGTAATATTCACAGTGGAGTATGACTTTTATCTTTTCATTTTCTTTCAGGGCCAGCAGAAGCCTCCAAAGATGTGTAAGTACATCACTCCTTTTCCTACCATTTCAAGAATGCGTGAAGTTTATCACGAGTAACCTTTGGGCTTCATGCATTCTCACAACTTAACAAAAGAGCATTGTAGATCCACTTACATGGTACACAAAGGTAAAACTTGGGATTTTCTGGGATTTGTTTTCACCTCAATAGCATTACAATAAAACTTTAACAGCTAAAAAACATGTTCAATCAATCAAACAATCTTTATTTATATAGTGCCAAAGCGTTAACAGGTATAACAGAGACCCAACGACAAGACAAGATAAGAAGTCTCATCTCACCTTAACCCACCATGAGTACAGCACTTTGCTGCATTTAGCAAGTTACAATGTTATTAATCATTTGACAGTTAAGTACAATAAAAGTAGGAAACAGCTAAGGCCCTGTTTACAGAACAGCGTTTCACCCGAAATCACAAAAAAAATGCAGTGAAAAAAATCTGCGTTTGCACGGAAACACTGAGGGACAGAAAATGCTGTAGTATGCATGACATGCCTGGAGTTGGTGATATAAATGAAGAGTCTTTTGGTAGCTCTTTGCTGAAGAAAAGGTGGGCTGATCATCTGCAGAAATGGTGGAACAGATGCACATTTTCTTGAGAGGCAGTCAGCAGATTCAGCAGCACAAGCACAACACAGTAGTCCACCATTGTTTCTGTTGTTGTTGTCTGGTTTGGGCATGGCAATTAAAATTTCCCACAATGAAAGAGTAATGTGAGAAATGGAGAGTGGCGTCAGCGTTTCCACTGAAAACTGCTTGCTGTTTACACGTCAAATCCGAAACTGAAACCGTTGTTGTGTAAATGGGTCCTAAAACTTTCATAGTAAGTACATCAGTGCACACAAGCTCCTTTTGGTATGTGTTGATTTTGGCACCCCCTCTGGACAAAACAGTACCTTGCTGACCTTTTTGTCTACACAAGTTGGTTATGTTGTGCAAAATAATGTATTTCCTCTCAACTCAAGCTAACAAGAGTGTCACGCACTGTCAGTATTTGTGGTGAAAATGGGGGAAAAAAATAGAGTAATTTTTCAGTTTTCTGCAATTTTCTTAAAAGACAAACAGATTGAAATTTTATTAACTGTTATTTACTGAAAGGTTATCTCATCTCGGGTTCAGGAAATCAGTTTTTAAATCCAGTGAATCAGATATTTGACTGTGAAAAATAGTCCCCACTGAGTCTTCTTTTTTTAAAATAGTATTTTGGTGAAATTATGTTATTACTGACCAGCAGCTGTTCAGTCAGTGTTATAAACAGCTTGTCCTACACCACTGAAGGCTAATGTCTATCAGAGCTATGGGAGGGGCAGCATTTCTTAGAATCAGAGAGAGAGAGAGAGAGAGAGAGAGAGAGAGAGAGAGAGAGAGAGAGAGAGAGAGAGAGAGAGAGTGTGTGTGTGTGTGTGTGTGTGTGTGTGTGTGTGTGTGTGTGTGTGTGTGTGTGTGTGTGTGTTGCACATGTATGTCTGTTTGCCCATTGATAACCATCTGAGCCGTCACCAGCGCAGGACCCACGAGAGCTGACAGCAGCACACTTCTGACTCACTGAAGCTAATCACAGCTTCCTGGGACTGTACTACACAGCAAAACACAAACACACACACAGACATGTACACACAGATTACTAGTTGTGTAACACAAAATTAAGGGTAATTCAATAACACACTCCAGAAGAGAAACTGTGAATTAGATGGACCAGCTTTAGTCAGCCCCCAAAAGGCAAACAAACATCAACATAAAAAGGTGAGGTCACTGGAAACAAGCTGTTCGGTCCCTTGGTTCCAGACCTGACAGGTAAACAAACGGGTCAGTCTGTTGATTAGTTGTTCATAACTCCAGAAGCAGATTTAGCAATGTTCCCTGCAGGGCTAATGCTGCAGATCTCAAATGTTTTTCAGCTACCCAATCGTTTCTCTCCTGTCAGCATTTCCTGTGTCTCATCAGTTTGTTAGTTGAAAAGCTTTTGAGTGACCTGACCTGTGCTTCTTTTCTCAATCAGAGGAGAAGATCCCTTGGCGGACGATGAGAAAAGAAGGTAATAAATAAAGATTTATAATGTTTGTTATGCATGGCAGATACTGTTACATGTCTCACTGGGAAAAGCAGATGCATTAAGCATGTATGTGTCAGATGGTGCTGCATCCCTGGCTCAGGGGTAGCAACAGAGGAGTCAAGAAAATATCAACAAAATTTTTGACAATATGATGTTGAAACAGAGATAATACAGCATTTAAAAGTATTATAAAGTGAAGAGAAAGTGAATTGTAATGTCATGTAATCACTACACTGTTCTCCTCTCCTCTCAGGAACTATGGTGGGGTATATGTAGGTCTACCTGCAGACTTGACCACAGTGGCTGCCAGTCAGTCTAAGTCCACACGTAAAGGTAAACACCTATAAATAACCACCGTGCTGTGCAGACATCCCACATTCTAGAAAATGAGCATGTTGGAGGGAAACAGCTGAGACCGAAGGGAAGAAATAATCCCTGGTGGCTGAGCCATGGCTCCATGAAACTTCATGGCTGCCTGCAGCACACTTGGTTTTATTTGACCTTTATTTTGAGTGAATCTTAATGAGAAACCTCCACGGTACTGTTACAGTGCAGCTGCACTGAGTTGTATATAGAGAAATGTGGTTTCCAGCCTTTCATTTGAATGAGCAAGGAGAAGATGTTAAAGATTTTGGTTGTTTTTAGCTCCTTTGGGCTAAGATGTTACTGTGTGGGCTTTTCTCCCCTTGAGTGCAGTATTTTCATGCAAATAAGGAAACTGTTACGAGTACAAACAATAACATTATGATCCAAAATATGACCTGAATTCAACTGTCTGAGCCCCCTGAATTCTGATTAGTTTTCCTAATGTCCGTACCATAAATCCTTCTTTTTTATGAATACATAAAGAGACTGTGAGAACTTTCTAAATGATCTTGAAAAAGTCTCACTTCTAGATATCTGCCTGATCCTAATCCACAATTTAAATGAGATTATCAGCACCAATATAGGTTATTTATAAATGCTCTTTCTTAGCTTCCCTGTCGGGTTGGACAGGACCGGACTGATTTTACAGCGTGTCAAAGTCTCAGTGACAACACATGCCGGCTGACAAAGTTCAGTAGTGAAAAGAGAGATCTGTGTTTTTCTCTGCTGAAAAACATCCATCAATCTTCTGTACCGCTTACCCTGTTCAGGGTCGCAGGTGGCTGGAGCCTATCCCAGCTGTCTTACACCATGTACTGGTCACCAGCCAATCACAGGGCTGACACACAGAGACAGACAACCTTTCATGTTCACACACACACCTACGGGCAAATTAGAATCACCAGTTAACCTCGTGAACATGTTTTTGGACTGTGGGAGGACGTACCCAGAGAGAACCCACGCATGCACAGAAAGAACATGCAGACTCCACACAGAAAGGCACACCTTGCCCGAACCTGGATTCAAACCAGCTACCTTCTTGCTGTGAAGCAGCAGCGCTAACAGCTGCATCACCGTGTAGCCCTGAAAAAGATTTCTTGGATGAATATTATAGAAATGGTGGACACTGGATCTGAACTGTCAGACAAAAAAAAGGTCTACAGACTGACAAAGTTTGCTTGTTGTCACTTTTCAAACAACAGCACTGTGTAACTGCCCGACTGATATTGGATTTTTGGGGCTGATGCTGATACTCATATTAGGGGCTAAAAAAAAGAAGAGTGATATCCTATATACTGTATATCCACTGATATCAGATATATTGGCAGTTACCTGATATATCGGCTGATGTATGAAATAAGAACATTGATACACATAGGATATATACTGTACACAAACACAAATTCTTATAATATCCAAAATATGATTCAAGACAAAGCAGAACACTACTAACTCAAAATAAGGAACTTTAATTTGTAACACTGTCAACATAAAGACTGTAAACCCAATTATTTCACAAAGATGCAACTTACACAACATTAAAAGTGTGTATTAGTCTGATATTAAATAATGGCGGACATGGGAATTACAATTTAACAGAATCTCCGCACAGCAAAAATATTAATACACCGGTTACATGTTGATGGATTGGTCGGGCTCCAGTCGCTACTTTCTCTGCACTAATGAACTTGCTGACTTGCACTTGGGAGGAGTAGGTGGATATTTAAGACAAAAACACAAGAACTAAAAGCTCTTTGATAACTAAAGAAATCTGTCAATATCCTGCAGTGACTTTTGGTTTTACCTTCTTTTGCAGATTAGCAGCCACCGAATGGAGTACAGGTACGGGTTTTTGTTCAGCTTTTACACAATAATCTCTGTGCCTGTCCCCCTGAAATGAACACTATCTGATCAAAGACTCGCATAAAAGCTTGATAACCAACTCTTTGTCTCCACAGGATCCTGCAGTTTTTTCATCCAGGGCCACTCACATTCCTGAAGACTGTCTTCGAGCTTAGATGTGGACAGCTTGCCTTGGCTGTGAGGACACTCCTTCTTGGAGTCGTGGGTGGCACAGTGGCGCAGGGATGCGGAGCGGAGGTCTCAAGACAGCATCTATCATCACTCTTAACTTTGCAAGAAAAAAAAAAAACAAGATGGGCATCAGAGCAGACAAGCAGCCAACTTGGGACTGGCAGCCATGGATTCTGTGACAGCCATCTTGGCTTCGCAGTCACAGCGCTGGAACGTCGCCTTTCTTTCTCAGGAGACAGTCGACTTAGCCAACTCTGTAACTCACTGTCCTGGACTTTCGCACATTCCCAGCAGCCCCCTGCAATAATAATCACTGCTTGGTTGTGTCTCTGAGACGTCATCAATGATTCATCGTGTGGCTGAGACAGAAAGTTAGAGAGAGAGGGAGAGAGAGAGAAATCTTAGAGTTCTACAGAAAGCTGCTATTTTTCTGTTTCCAAATGTCCTCAAAAATCCCAGATGTGTCAGCTTGTACCTGGTGTCACCCCTTAACTTGTGCCCGAGACTTGTTATGAAATGTCATCGTATAGCTCATGATACTCTCTCTCTCTTCCTCTCTCTCACTCATGCTCTCCCTGTAGCCTGTTTTTTTTTTCTCTTGGTTAACTCTTATTTTAATTTTTTTTCGGGTAAATCACACAACTCATCTAATGACGCTCAGAAGCAGTTTGTATCCAACAACACAAATGTGATATTATGTGTAACTAAGAAATATATATCTATATAAAGTTGCCAAAAGATGTAAACATAGTAAACATCCTAAGAATGATAGAAGAGGGGATTCTTTGACCCTGCCATATTTGTTGTTATGGTTGATTGTAATCACAGATTTTGTCATTTTATACATAATGTATCAAACTATTGTGAATGTTGCTCTTATCTACGTCAGTCCTTTATTATAAAGCTAGGGCTATTTTGTCTTATTTTATTGTTAACAAATTCCCATAAAGACTAAAGCCAACTGTGTTTCAGTGTGAGACGAAATCCTCATCAGGTCCTAAACGTATTGGTGCTAACAAAACTTTCCGCCATATCATGTGAGCCCCTCTGGCTGATGGAGTTGATCAGATAAAATACTGTAAAATCAGAACAAAGTAAGACTCTTTTTTTGTGGTCGCTGATTGGTATTTGAATTCAAAGAAGTTCCAAAAAGGGCAATAGGAAAACGTCTCTCTTTTTTTTTTTTTTAATCCCCCCATGCCTATGCTTTCTGGTTATTTGGGAGTTTAGTTCCAAGTTTGTTTGTTCCTACAGAAGAAGCAAATCCACATGTGGAAAAAGTTATGGCTTTATCTTTACTAGCATCAGATTTTAATAATGTCTTCTTTGAGTGAACAGAATCTTTGGGGGCTGTTTGCAGTTGTGGATTCAGACACGTGATTTGACCAGTGTTGTAGTCAAGTACCAAGTGTTCACACTCAGTCCAAGGCCCCAGAGGGGGAAGGGGGAGGCGGGGTCCTGTTAACTGAGACATTATAGAGAGCTGTTATTTCACCACAAAGTATGTGACCTTTACATCCATTTTTACTTATTTACTTGTTTATTTGATGGGGACAAATGCTTTGAACATTGCTTAAGAAAGTATAAAAGGAGAAGTCATGCATACACGTGGGCAGCCATGGCTAATTTGCAACCCCCATTAACCCCTTTGGTTAATTTCCCAAAATAAAAAAGTACGGTGGCCCTGAGAGCTCACAGCACTGCACTTTAAGAAAACACATGCAAAAAGACGAAACACAAGCAAATTCATCAATTTGACAACACATGCCCAGCATTTAGAAAACGCGCTGCAAATAGACTGCAACACTACGGAAGTGTTTCTGGAGGACACTCAAAACTGATGTACATGTCCGGACACGCTTGTTGTTGACGTGGATTTTGAGTGACAACCCTATTAATGTTCTCTTTCACAATGTTAAAATAAATAAACAATAAAGATGTGTTGTGGTCTTTGCAGCGCGTTCTCTAAATTCTGCTCATGTGTTGTCAAATTGATGATGACGTTTTCTTAATTTGCTTGCGTTTTGTCTCTTTTTGCATGTGCTTTTTTTTAAGTTGCAGTGTCGTGAGCTCTCAGGGCCACCGTAAAAAAGATATAGAATATTGATTTTAAAATACTACACCCATTAAAATCATACAGTGGGGATCAGGGTATGAAATAAAATGTGGGACTTCAACGAAGATGGTGAGTAGAATTAATAAGCATTAGATTCTGACCAATCCTGTAAACTAATCAAATCAACCAAAATCAAAACATGGAGAAGAGTTTTGAAGATTCAGTGTATGTTAAGTGTAAAGTGAAAGAAATGAACACAAAGGAAAATGCAAATTAGATAAAGTAATCTACCTCACGTCCACTGAGCTCCTCAGCTTTTCTCATCTTTCTTTTGATGTCAGGTTCCTCCTTTGGTGAACTCTCCCATCATAGATTGGATGAATCTAAGTGTCGGCCATGCTTCTCAGCTGGAGTATCCACGCAGGCTGAAACTTCACTGATATAAAAAAGATGACAATTAAGCTTTCTCAGAATAGCAGTGAGGAGTCATCTGCCTGACCAATCACAGGAGCGCTTTAGCTACAGCTTTTCACCCCAGCTCACCTAGCTTGAAACCATGGCAAATACAACCCGTAACTTTTCCAACAGAGAAAAAAGGTTCAGGCAGGTTCAAACTGTTATGTGGTTGGACAAAGGACACATTTATGGAACATATTTATTCTTTTGAGTCCTTCAAAGGATGTGTCCTCCTGTACAGCAGAGTGACTCATTGCTGTGCTTTGGTTTGAGGTCTGTAGTGCATTATGCTTCAGCTATACAGCAGCTATATCTACATTTGTCAGTAGAACCAATTTGTTTTTTGTTTTTATGGGATTTGTTGACGATAAAAGAATTTAGACCTCACCAGCCTCATTGTTGTGTTCCTGAATGAAGAAGTAGAAACAAAGACAGCTCAGTGGTCAGTAAGGTCAAAGGTCATTAGCCATCCCGACCCTTGACGATCCTCTTTTCTGATGAATGTACAGCATCTTCCACTCACCCCGGAGGCAGATGGAAATGGGCCAACTCCAGACACTTTAGATTCAAGAGATGTTCTTTCTGTTCAACACAAAACACTTTTATGCCTGTGTGTGTGTGTATGTGTGTGTGTGTGTGTGAGAGAGAGAGAGAGTAGTATTGACTGACCAGCTGCTTTGAAATAAGGATTTCTTTCAGCATGCCTGAAAACAAGCTCACTGTTGACTCATTTTTTCCTCACCTGTCATTACCTCTCATGTCATGAGGAGGATTTCATGTTGGGTCTTTTAATTGTAAGCCACTTGTCAGCTCATACTGCAGCACTGTCCCAGCTCACCTGTCACAGTGGCAGAAATGTTTATTATGAACTGTGTAGCTTATGGAATATTATACAAAAACTTCAGATTGCCTTCAGCACCGTAGCAACATTTTGATCAAAATCCCACTTGAGACATTGTATTTATGGTATCGCTTTTCCTTGAGGTCCACATCTCCTCCCTGTTGCAGTTTCACCGCGTGAGTCCTCACCGGAGGCCTTTTAGCTTTGACAGCGTGTTGTACCGCCTGTCTCTTCCTCTTTTGTCAGCCCCTCTTTGCCCTTTATGGTTGTTCATTCTGTATGATGAATGTCATTGCCTTTGCCCTGTTCAATTAGTCCATCTGGGACAATAGGGCAGAATGTGGATGAATAACACAGTCTGAGGTGAAGCCTTCTTCACTGAAATGCCATCATGGCACATGATTTGATAGTTGTAAAAGTCATGTAAGGCAGTATGTAATTTGAATGTAGTGGAGACTGATACCACTTTTATGTCTCCTAAATTTAAAGCCACAGGGAGCAGCTGGTTAGCTTATATTTCCACAAATAAGAGGAAAAAGACCTAAGATAGTCTGGATCTTTTATGGAAATTGAATCCCAGCTTCTCTAATTTGGGGAATGCTTTGGTTCTCATTGGGGAAAGGATTTGTGGATCTTCAGAAAAAAAAAAAAAAAAAAAAAAAAAACAACAACAATGGAAGCCTTGATTACTGTTGTTTCTCTCTTTTAACCGCACAACATTTGAGGATGCTTGGAGTGGATTTTGTATAACTTCTTTTATTAATCCTCTTAAAAATGCCAAGCATTTCCTCCAAGATTTGAAAAAATTAAACTACTACCCCCCCCCCCCCCCCCCCCTCTCTCTCTTTTAAATTTACTCTTAAAGCAAGTCACACAGTAGGGCCAGATGATGACAAACAATTATTTTGATTTATATTGAAATCATGATTAATCCTGATTACAAAAAATTGATTGATTTCAAAACTTGAGAATTTTTTGAACCAGAGCTTAAAAGAACAATTAAAATTAAATTAGTAAATAGTATAATAATAATAATAATAATAATAATAATAATAATAATAATAATAATAATAATAATAATAATAATAATAATAATAATAATAATTATAAAACAAAAGACAAAAACCAAAAACACAAATACTTTCAAAAGTCTTTTCAAAAGTCTTTTCAAAAACTTTTTTTTAAAAAACAAAATAAAATAAATTCTTTTTTTTTTTTGTCGATTGTAATGTTTTTTTATGATCGTGAGAAGCCAAAATCAAAATCATGATCAAAATCCAATGAACTGTCCAGCCCGGCTATCACACAGTAAAATTTACCCTGGGTGGCCTTTACAACTATAACTGCCTGTGTCATAAAAATGTTAACTGTTGTCAACGTTGTCTGCTACAGTCAAAGAGGTGATGACTCAGTGAATGGTGTGTTCTTCATGGATGTTATACATTTTAAATCAGGATAAACTGTCCGTAGTCTCTGCCTCAAATGTTTTGTCATGGCTGTCAGTCACGTCACAGTCTTTATTTTTCAAACTGTCTAATCATGATTGTCTATTCTTACGTATTCAAAGATGCCCACACATGAGGACGAGAAAAGAAAAACTTGTCTGCCCCTGCCAACCTCATTCACGATCATCTGATTTAATTATTCATGATTAAAGACTTTTATATTGTCCCTGCAGCAGTGGTTACTGATTGTGGTTCTTTGTTGAAATATATCTCCCCTTTGAGATCAACAATCCTGAATCTTGAGAGATTACTGTGTCTTTTGGAGAGCACCACAGACACAATCAAGTGAGGATTTGTTTGAAGAGAACATTTGTCATTATTGAACAAGGGAGGCATTTCTTTTTGTCGACTGCATCATCCATCACAGTTTGTCTCTGTAATTGACTGCTTTGGGAGCTCAAAGAGGGCAGGAGAATCAGGTGGGTGGAGGAGGAATATTAACTTCACTTCACAGCAGTGGTTTGAGCCCCTGCAGTGATCCCACGTCACATTATACAGTGGGTACAGTAAGGGTGGTTATATAAGGAGCTCATGTCACACTGAGCAGGATGAAACACAGCAGCTCTAATAAGTCACCATGGGACTTTTCAAGCAAACCACAGCACACATCAACAGCAGGCGAAGGCAGCAAACAGGATCTCAAACCCTGGATAAAAAAAGGCGTAATCCTGGTCATTCCTCAGTTATGATACTTTTGCCAAAATCACTGCTAAACTTCTCTTATCTTCATCATACTACTGTTGGCATATCAGTTAATTGTTTCTGTATGTGTCATCGGTGTCTTTAGGGTTCTCTCATAGATATCACATAACTCATGATTTTTTTTTTTTTTTTTTGGTATCGAAAAAGTGTCACAATCCAGCATTAAGATTCATCAAACTAAACTCAAAAGTCCCAAAACAGAAACCCAAAAGAGTAAACTCAAAAATTCAAAAGTCCAAAAACTCAACATAACACTTACGCTTGGAAACATGAAGCTGGTGAATTACTGGAGAAAAACAACACACCAGAACAAACAGCATGAGCCTCAACAAACACAATGAACTGACAAGGGAACTCAAGAAGGACAGAGACTAAATAGACAAAGAAGGAATCAGACTTTTGCAAAAAATGCAAAACTGAGATGCAAATAAACAAAAAAAAAATAAAATAAAACAGTATATCATTGACATGTAGGCTACATCATAGCATTAAATGGCTGGTCAGTGCACTACAGGATAACAGGAGTTTGGCTGCAGACCTCCACCCAGCAGTAATCTAAATAACTGACTATAAAACTTTAAGTAAATGCCTAAATTTTGTTTTGAAATATGTTGCATTCATCAACACTTCTGTGTTGCACCTGCAAATAGTGCAAAAAGAAAAAAGGACTTCCTGGTAGAAAAGAGGTAAAAAAAAAAAAAAAAAAAATCTCAGTAGAGCTCACACTTAAACTGAGATGAGTGCTTAGGTCAGAGTCTCTCAAAATTAGATTTATTAAGAGGCAGACTTGTCCATTGCTGCAGAAAACTGTGGCCTAGTTTATCACACTTTCTTACCGAAGGGGTCCAGTTGACCGTAGCATTTATTGTGGTTAGTACAAATACAGTTAAAGGCATGTAACCAATGCAAGCCCACTTCAAAAACACTGAAATATCCATCCAGCAACGTTTAGAATACAGAAAAACTAACTTCTTGACTTTATTTCTGTTAAGAACTCTTGCAAATTTCCACAACATCGGACTCCATCAAGTGAATGTGACCAGCGTTCTTTACATCAGGCACAGGTACAGGTTTGTACGTGTGTTTGTGCACGCACGTTTGACTGTGAGGGCGACGTGATCGAGAGCAGGTCCTTAATCAGATCATCTGTGCATCTGGGCCCATGGAGACATCACAGCTGCTTTTTTTCAAGCTGAAATTCTAGGTCAACATTAGTGTTTCCCCTTCATCTGCTCTCTTGCTGTGTCTTTAGCACACATACAGAATCTAGTTCAAAAATCTACTGTGCCTTGTGTTTTTCTTAACATGAGCAAAACTAGTTGTACAGGGTTTAATTTTTTCAGGACTTCAACAATCTACACTTAAAATTAATTTTATTTGTGCATTGCACAGTGATACAGGAGGGACTATTAGAAAACTAAAAGTCGAGTGTTTTGCTTTCTTTGATTTCCATCAATTTCTGTCTGTGCAAACAGTCGCTCCATGAAATACGAGATCACCTCTAAAACACATACAGTCCAATGGAGATATGTAACATGATTTGTGTATTTTCATTATTTAGTAGATTTGAGTTCACCAACAGTAGAAAAAGTAGAATGAAATCTGAACTTCAAGTATTTTTTTTTAAACAAGCTGAGGTTTTGCATTGGCCTGTCAAGTTTTATGACATTTCCTAATGTCCACACATCGTCTGTAAAAGCGCAAAAGCATAAAGCACAATACTTAGCTGTAACGCCATGTATCACCAGTAGATGTCACTGCAGCACAGTCTAAACTTCGACCCAGGCGCCTGCTGAAATATGCAGGGAAAACAAAGATCAAGTCGAGATGTCCACATTTACTCCGACTCCTTACTCTACTACCCGCTTCAAGGCCTTCACACTGATAACATGGTCCAAGTCAGCCAGCAACTCTCCAGAACTCCTCCTTAAGGTGTGTAAAGCCAGAGGGCTGCACTAATCCTTGGTGCCACTGCTGCTAATCTAGCCACACAACTGTTACACGGTGCTAATCATTGTTTCGGTGGAAAAACCATGCCAGCTTTTCCATAGTAATCAGACCACTTAGCAGCCCCTGTGTGTTTACTGCCAATGTCAGTCTCAGTCAAGGACCCACTTTATGGATTTCACAGTTATGAGGCAGAAAGCTGAACATGGGTGCTTTTTTGTGCTCTATATTTATGACGGATACTTATCAAACCTTGTCCTGAGGCAAAAAGGGGAAGTAGACATAGTTAGGTGCAGCGTAAATTGATAAAAAATGTTCACAAAAATACTTGCCCATACCTTAAATCTTCATCGTATAACAAGAATTGTCTGTTAGAAAATACATTATAAAGCCCCTATGATTACTTTCACCTGTTTGCTTTTATGATACATGCTAGTAGCTACTTTTGGATACCAAAGCAATGTTTTCTGTCCATAGCTCCTAATGTCTGGTATGTTGGTATACTGGTTTTTATGAACATTTAGTGAAAAGATTGAGCAATATTATTGTGAACGATTCAAGTTCCCCTTTTAAGCTCTTTTTGGGTGCTTTTTTATGCCTTTTGTGAGAGAGGATAGGACAGTGGATAGATCAGGAAACAAGGTGAGAGTGGGGAGTGACATATGGGTAAGTCACCACAGGTCAGACTTGAACACAGTATGCTTATTTATATATGCAGTATTGGTCTTAAACCCTGCCTTCCATGTGTTGACAGATGAGTTTTTACACATTAAGTAAATTTTTCTCAAACATACTTTTGGTTATTACAGTTAGTTTTTAGCATGTTGATTTATGACCAACTGTTTGGGGTTTTTTTGTGCCTAAGAGATGAAGTTTTCATTGTTTGGTTGAAGAAGTTTGTTGATTTTCAGCTCTGTAAACAGGGTATTCTGAAGTATAGGATATAACACTATCAGAGTAGTGGAAGAATAGTGAGGAAAAACACAGCAAACACTGACACAAGATTCAATAAACTCCCAATAAACACACACGTTTACATCAAATTGGCACAAAAGTCTCTTGAAGACTTAAAACCCACCTTGAGAGATGTTTGGTGTGTTTCGGTTATTGGAAGTGGTGTGGACCTAACTCTCTGAATTATCACAGGTTTCAGGGAGACTTTTCCTGAAACTGTTAACACTGTCCAGTGTTTCGTTGAATGCCGAGTCTTCTGCTCCTCTCCCTCTGTTATCTCGGAGTGATTCTTTCCATACACTGCTAACAGTCAAGTTGAATTATCTTGACTGATTAGGAGAATAAATATCATAAATTCTTCCCTTATGCAATCTTGCTCTGTTACAAGCAGATGATGTAAGAGTTATTGATACCTCTTCCCTGCATCCCTGGCCTGTCCTGTCCAGACATCAGACTGTGGTGAATCGAGCATGCAGTGCTGCCTGTGTTCCTAAAGCATGACAGACTCGGTGTCAAGGCCTCCTTCCTCAGCAGACTCTCATCTGCCACTCAGATTTCAATCCCAGGCCTTAGAAGACTTGCAGGACACAGGATACAGTCGTCTCACTGAGCTGAATTTGACGTGTAATGCCAGGTCAGTTAGTTCACTGAATGCTGTGCAGCCCGCCACTTGGCCCAGACCGAAATGTGGCACCCATGACCCTTAGGAGAGGGCTTGGAAAGGGAGGGGGACTGCCGGTTGTGGCGGCTCCACTCTCTGCTTTAGTCTTGGCTTCACTGTGCATGTGCTTCCAATTACAGACAAAAGAGAGGCGGTCCTGTGCAGCATGTGGTTCCATTTAGAGCAGGTGAAACAATGTAGGAAAATAGATCCGTCACCCGTCGCATTCCAGAGGCCAGTGAGAAACGGCCCTAAATCATAGCAAAGCTAATCCAGAGAGGAACGGGTGGGGAAAGAAAAGGCGGTTGAGGGTCCTGGTGGTGTCTTAAACTGTTGATGTGCCGTGCTTCAAAGCTTTACAAGAACCTGATCGAGGCATCCCCCTCCATTCTCTACTTTCAGAGTTATTTCAGGTTTCCACATGTTACCCTATAGCACCCTGTTTCCAGCCATGCTAACCCTGTGGTGCAAACGCTGGTCTGTCAGTCAACTTCTTTGATGCTTGCTGAAATATCTCAACTAGGCCACGGTGTGATGGATCACCATGAAATGTTGTACAGACATTCATGGTGCCCAGATGATCCTGATGACTTTGCTGATATCTGGACCTTTCATCCAGGCCCTCTAGAACGTTTCACTGATAAAGAAGTAATGCAGTGTCTACTTGATGCAGTTTGTGCAGACGTGTAAGGTTCAAAGAATCGATCCTTGTGACTTAAATGATCTTTTGACTTTCCTGAAAAGGCAGAGGAAATTTGGGATTCCTGGTTCTGAATGATAAATCATGAACTTCCGAAGAGACTGACATGATTTTTTGTTAAACATTAGCTTTTCATTTAGCACCATTATTAAATAAAGTGAGATAAATGTGATCTACAATACAAATTCAATGTTTGTCAATGGGGTTTGCAAACTTTACAGCACAAAAAAATCTTAACATCTTTTGATCACTGATTTCCACCATGTCAGGTAAACCCGTTTACTTTTTTTCTACACTATTCAGGTCAATGGTAGCATTGGTAAGGAAGGTCCAATAAACATTAGATAGACTACCACCAAAAACTACTGATATAGAGCTCAGAGAAAGACTGAGTTAAGATATAATAAAGTGTGATGGTCCCTGCGTTAGACTTTTACTAATGGCTTCTGTCCCCCTAGTTCTGGAGGATTTGGACAGTGCAATCTGGAGCACCTGGGATGTTGCTTGTGGGGCATAAAAGCCGCAGGGTGGAGCCTGCTTACTCTCTCTTGCCTGATATTGACCTGCATCCTCTGTTCATTTGTGCTGTTTGTGGGTGCACTGTGTAAATAATCCTTGGTTATCTTCAACTTTAAATTTACGCTAACCGATTAAAAACTCTCAGGTTGTATTGAAGTTACATGACCGAAACCAATAAAGAGGTAAAAAAAAACCAACTGTTTGACACAATCATGTTTCTCCTTAGGCTGCACGGTGGCGCAGTTGTTAGAGCTGCTGCTGCCTTACAGCCCCCACGTCCCTCAACAGGATGAACGGTATAGAAGATAGATGGATATTTCTCCTTTTCTCCCCATGCTAATGTTAGCTCAGTTTATTTCTAAATGCTTGACCTATCTTTAGCTTAAAATCCATTCATTGTGGTAGCAATCACATCGCAACTAAAACTCTGGAACTTTGTCTTAAAACGCTGCTTTTAGGAACACCTTTTACATCAGCATTGGTCCCTCTGGTAGTTATCTCCTGGACTTGTGGTCACTCAGGTCACCAGGTGCTTTAAACACCTGAGGAATTGTAATATGATTTGAGGTTAGACAAGGCTGCAGGGCCAGTGTCATATCGCAGAAAAGGAATGTTATTGACCGCTCTCCTCTCGGCATCCAACAGCAGGTAAGCAGCTGATTTTATCGGACTGCTATCCAAGTCTTCCATCTGCCCTTCACGTGAGCGCTCTGCTGGGGCCTGGATGCTTTGCCTTTTTTCACCATGTGGTTATAGTCAGATCATGCAGCCACTCCACTCTATTGGAAAGAATGTAGGTTAATATTGCAAACGGGATCTGGACATCTCGCTCTCATTTGCCTTTTATAGCCCATAGGAGCAAAGGCATAGCGTGTGCTCCAAGCTGTAAATCAGTGGATGTTTGGCATCCCACTGCTTTAAAGGAGGGGTCTTTAGGCCTCACTTCGGCCACGGACCAGCAGCACCCACTAAAGCTCTCACATGCAGAATGAAAAGGGAGGAGAGATGAAAGAAAAGGAGAAATATTTTTAGCTTGGGTAAAAGCCCAGTGAGTGTCGACTTGAGTTGGGGCTAACAAGGCATATTTGGGTGATTACTTCACAGCTCAGATTGTTTCCGTGAGATACCTTATTCTGTATGCATCTGCCAGTACCCACATTATAGGAAATAATAAAAAGGTACAGATTCCAGAAATGTGTTAGCAGAGCAGTCTAAAACAACTTTCCAAACCGTAAATTGCGTGTCTGATTTCCCGTCATCTCCTGCTCCACCTGCCTTAAAAATTCCTCGGTCTGGTTTGGATTTCCATCTGTTAAATGAAGACTTTAAAGTTGACATTAATTTCGTTTTTCCCCTCATTATAGAGTAATGAGCAAATTCTTTGTCTTTTTTTCCCCCAGAAGTTTGTCAATTAAGTTTGAGTCCTTGACAGACAGGCAAAAAGTTAACACTGAAAAGTCATAGGAGTTAGTCTTATGAGAATTTTATATTTATTTTCTATTTTTGAAGATTGAAAATTGCAGTGCAGAGCGATAACTGATCAGGGTTGATGTCCGAAAAAATTGCAGTTCATTAGGTTTGAGTACAAAGAGGGATTATTCCAGTTTAGGGCCTGTGTCCACTAACAGCATATTGTACCCTGGTAACTAGGGGATGTGACGGTATTTGTATTTGTTTCGTTCCGTTCCGTTATGGGTGTCATGGTTAGGTGCACGCAGTCACACAACAAATACGTCTGAGTGAGTATTAAAAAAAGTCCTCACATTAATCAAGGCTGTAAAAAAATATGTCAAAGGCAGAAGAGGAAGAAGAAGCAACAGTGGAAGAAAAATGGTGAATATTGAGCTAGAAGAGCTGCTGGCTACATTTAAATCAGCAGTATGATAGCTCGTCAGTTTCCCAGTGCAATATAAAGGGGATGGCATGCGTACAGTGGACCGGACCAAGACCGTCTGCCACTGGCGTTTCACTGAAGTGTGGTATGTCGCTGGCAATACATCCAGTATGCTAACGCATAAAAGACGACATCACCCCGATGAGTCACTCACTGGGGCAAGAGAAAAAAACGTGTGCAACAACTTATCCCCATTGTTTTTAAGAAGCCCCTTGACATGAAAACAGACAGGGCCAACAAAATCACAGTGGCAATTGGCAAGTATGCAGTGGTAGAGGAGCTCTTGTTTGCATGTTGGCAGGTGTTACCTCAGTGTGTAGCTTCAAGAAATTGTGTTTTTTCTTTTCCTATATATGAACAGATGGAATGAACGGTATGAGAACGCTCATGCATTTGTTTTATGTTTTACTCTATTTATTTCTTACATTTTTTATAGCACGAGATGGTTTTTAGTTTTGCAATCTGTTCAAAATAAATGAAAAAGCAAGTCTTATACAGGTCTGATTTTTTTGTTGCATTTTTCCCATTGTACTGAACCCATACTGAACCGTGACCCCCATACTGTGACTTATGTGTACTGTTACACCACTACTGGTAATATCTACAAATTTTAATTCTGAGTCTGTCTCAACAGGTTGCTGGTTTCCCACCATGACTGTTGACTAATCTAATATTGGATGTTCCATCCCTTCTTGATTTTGATTGATCAGTAAGGAAAGAGTGACATTGATGAGGGAAGTGTTGATTGAGCTCTTTGGGTGGCTGTGGTTGGTAGAGTTGTCGCCCCTACAATCAGAAGGTTGTGGGTTCGATTCCTGGAACATGCCGAAGTGTCCTTGAGCAAGACACTGAACCCCAAGTTGCTCCCACTGTTGTTCAGTGGTGTATGAATGTCGTGTGAATGGTAGCTACAGCCGATGGTCTGATTAGCTTAAATCAGCCATCTGTGTGAATGTGGTGTGATTGGGTGAATGAGGCTAGCAGTGTAAAGCGCTTTGAGTAGTCAGTAAGACTAGAAAAGCGCTATATAAGTACTGGTCCATTTACCATTTGGGGATGGATGCTTTTAGTGGACACATGCCCTTATTTTCCACCTATCCATTTCAAAAGTTTTCTGTTTAATCATTTAGAAACATAATCCCTCCTCTTTACTCCTGTGGATATTTGCTTGAAACGATCACAATTACATGTTTTTTGAAAGAAAAAATCTTATTTTGCCCAGAAACACACAAACACACCTAGCAGCCAACATGTAGTCACTCAAAAAAGTTAGGCGGGATCTTAAATTAAGTCAAGAATTTAGTTTAACAGACAGTTATCAGCTGTGAACAGAGAAATTAGCCAGTGGAAAAAAAGAATGTTTCTATGGAGTTAACATCTTTATTTTGTGTGTTAAGTATTTGAATTTTAGCCCCTTTGGAGGGGGACATCCTCTAGTGGCCATTTTAGGAACTGCAGATTTCATACTCATTCAATTGGTTTCATAGTTAAGAGCAGCAATCAGCAAGCAGCAATTAAGACAACACGATGTATGAAATTTAATACATAGTTAAACTATATATTGAATAATTATCTAAACAAAAAGTTCTTTTAAATTTATGGTATTGTAGAACTAAAAAAAGAAAGAATTTGATAACGTATATTGATAAAGTCGACATGCTGGCAGTTAAATGAATCCATCCACATTGTTTTTGTTGGTTCAGTTATCTCACCAGGGGTGTAAAACTTGAGGTCAGCTACAGGTGAAAGGAAAGTTGATGGGCTGTTGATGTTGTAGTTCAACAACATGTCAAATCATGATTTTATTTAGTGTCAATTTTATTAATCATCAAAAGCCTCTGTGAGAAGAACAAATAAATCTTTATTCCAATATTTTTTAAAGCTACATGGAGCCACTGCAAATGAGTCAAAGAGCCGCAGGTTGCAGACCCCTGGTTTAGACAAAGAATTTCTTCTTTTTAACCTTAATCTCCTCAAAGCAGTCCAAAAAATAGATTATACATGCTTACATGGGCTGATTAAATGACATGTTTTTAAAAAGGATGATGAAACAACCCAGATGGTATCAAAGACAGAATGAGGGTCACTCTCATCAGAAGGCTCTTTAAGGCCTTCTTTAGGGACTGCTGCTGCTTTAAGGTGGACAAAAACCATGCAGCTGGTCAGCACAGGAAGTACATAACGAATGACCCTTAATTGCTGCAATACAGCAGCACTCACTCTATTCCCTAGGCGCTGACCTTTTCCTCAGTGGTCCAGGAATGAGGTTGGGGGCTCTGTGAGCTCCATTAAGAATCTAATGAACTAAGCATTACAATCTGATAACAGGTGAACCCGTAATCAAACCAGAGCTTGCAGCCTATGGGTACAATTCCCACTCACCCAACAATTAACCCAGTAATAAATCATTCCACAGCTGCGCCATCACATGGGGTCCATCACCCTCTGAGACCTCTGGCTTCAAGATAGGGGTCGATGAGAGAGGGGATCGCACCCAGAGGTTGGGGTTACAGATGGAGCGTTTGAAGTCTGAGATGTTATGGTTGGTGTAAGAGGGAAGGGCCCCCCTGGAGAGGCTGTTTAGGGTTTGGGATGAGAGACTTGAACAGTGTTTTAGATTAGGCTTCTAATCCCTCTAATGAAGGCCAACTTTAGTGCTTCATTGTTGTGTAAACTGCCGTGCTTGTAATGCCCGCGCGGCTGTGACAGATCCAGCTCCTTGTCTTTCATCAGCAGAGCGGCTGCACACACCGCAGCAACTAATCAAGTCAAGCTGATGGTAAAGAATGGCAGTGTGAGTGTGAACACAGACCCACACACACACACACACATGCATGTATGCAATTAGCTCACAGTGTGTTAAAGGGTGTCTGAGTAAGTGTGTGTGCAGTTGTAAGTGTTTAATCTGCTCTTTGTTAACAGGAAAGAGGAGACTCTAAATTTAGAGGCAGGATGATTCCTCTTTTTTTCGGAGGAGAAAATCAATTTAGACTTCACGGCTGCGCTAAGTGCTCATTTTTCTATTTCCTGAACGCAGCCTTGATGTGTGTTAAACTGCTATCACATCCACATTTTCTTGATTAGACGTGATGATTGAGCTTCTACATAAGTCTGGTGTTTCATTTAATGGACTCATTTCAATCAGGGCTGATTGAATGGTTGTTTGAGCCTTTCAGATCAAATGTTTCCTGCATTTACAGAAAGAGGCACTCATGGGACAGATCAGAAGATCTCATTGTCATCAATCAAGAGCAGTGCTGGAAGAAGTTTTTAGATCATTTAGCCAAGTCAAATTAGAATGGTTCTAGTGCGGAAAAAAATAAAATCTCTGGTCTAGTAAGTCCTTGGTAGGTTCAGACTTTGAAGGTTGGGGTTGTGTGAGTAGGGGAGAACGGGGTTTGTAAATAGTCATTCCTACAGTAAATTGAAGCTTAAGGTGTTGGCTTGAAATGTGTATCCGTCTCATTTTCAGACTCACTATAACAAAGAGGGGATTAACTACCAGAAACACTCTGACACATAGATTTTTTTTTATTTTTTTAACAAACTCAATGGCAGGCCAAAATTACATCTTCAACAGGCAAAACCTCTTTCCAACTTGAAAAAAAAATCTGATCTATACTATAATATCTTGTGCAAAAATGCAATTTGACAACATTATATATTTGGATTTTTCTACAGATTACTGCTTTGGATCCACACTGTGTCTGCATGAAGAAACAGACTGTAAACTTTGTAAAAATACAAAGGCCCTGGCAGATTGAGCATGACAGGAAGTTTTGCACAGAAACTACCTAAAAACACCCAGTGACTTTCAAAATAAAACAAACTGTGTAAAACCCTGATTGTATTTAGCTTGACAATTACAAAACAGACCAACATAATAAGTGGAGACAATGGAGTCAACAGAGCAGAGCAGGACCGGAGGCGCATCTTGTGTATTTGAACTGTTAGGCTGCTGTCTTTAATCACCTACTCTCTCTCTCTCTCTCTCTCTCTCTCTCTCTCTCTCTCTCTCTCTCTCTCTCTCTCTCTCTCTCTCTCTCTCTCTCTGTGTGTGTGGTGACAACTAACTCTGTTCTCCTCTAATTGATTGTTGATAGCTCATCATCAGTGGTTCACTTTGTTAATAGATAACGTAGTTACATTTGGGTTAACTGCGCCCACCTTTGATTTGCATCTATAGACAGACACACAGATCCCTATAACCTAATAACACACCTTATTGCTCTGAAAACCCATCGTTTTCCAGTCTGTTGAATATTATAGAGCAGCTGAAGGCTGTTATATTTCCCTTCATAGGATTTGTCTTGTTAGAATTCACCAGGAAGCTACAAAAATGACTTAATTTCGAACAAGTTTGCGCATCTTAAAAGATAACAAATCGTTAGTGATGAGTCAGCTTGTGCTCGTCGTGAGTAAATGGCACGTTGCATCTTTTTTCAGGAGTTTAAGTGGACAAAATGGATGCATATTTATGGATTATCAGTACAACACTGTTACATAAAGGTACCTTGGATGCTATATCCCTTAAAGGAAGGAAAAAACCCCGCTCCTATACACACGCACACATGGAGACAGCAGGGCTGTCCTCTCTAATTATGCTATTCCAGGAGCCATAATGATCACTCTCTCCCCTCTTTCACTCTGTGTACTCCATAAAAACCATCCAACACAGGGCTTTATAGCATGATGTTCTTCCTCAGACTTTCACCCACAGAGTCCTTTGCCAAGCCACGACTGTCTTCTCCACATCCTATCACCCCTCTCCTCCTCCTCCTCCCCCTCTTCTTTTGCCACCCATATCTTCCTTTGAGCAGAGGCCTCGATCTTTACAAACAAAACCGCCTGGTAACTGACTTCTCTCCTCTCCTTTGTAGGTCATTAAGTCTGCCCGGGTCATGCTTGGTATTGATGTGAAAGAGGAATTCAAAACAAATGCGTGTTGCTGATAGATGTGTTGTTTTGGCTTTGTGTGTGGACAAAAGGTTTTTTTTTCTCTGCTCTGAGCTCTGCAGCGGAGGTGGTGAATGAAGAATTTAAGGGGGTTATGTAAGATCACTGGTGCCAATCTGACAGGAGTGTTTGCTGTGGCACTGAGGGCTGCTGAGGACCTGTCAGCATGGAGGGGGGCAGACACGATAGCGCTTATGTAAGATTCATGTCTGTAGCACTGGCCCAGCTCCAAGTTTAATACGACTTCATCAACTTAGAGAAAGTTGCAAATATTGACTCAAAGTCTTGTGGGATACTGACTGCTGTTACTTGAAGCTGATAGGTTTTTATCTGGGTTTTGAAACAGACTGAAATTGATACCATTACCTTTATTTCAGCTATGAAAGTAAACTATTCCCAGCGTCTCAAACTACTGCTCCAGGGTAGGTCTCTGACATGATCATCTGCCAAAAATTTCTTTGTTCAGATATCCTGAAATTTGTTGTGTCACATTTCATTGTTGAAATACAGAATGATAAGTTTTTCATTTCCAAATATAACTTACAGATGCAGATACAAAATTAGTAAAGAGATAAGAAATACCGGTTTGTTCATAGGGGGTGTGCCAAAATCAAAATCAACACAAACAAACAAAAATTTCCTCACAGGAGCTTTAACAATCAACCAAATGGGATTACTTCACTTTGAGCATTACTGAGTTTCTACCTCAAGGCCTCGGAAAACATGACTTCAAACATGAAATATTCATAGATTGGGCTGGCAGTGGCTCAGTCCATTGTGACTTGGATTGGCAAGTGAAGGGTTGCTGGTTCAAGATCGGGCATGGACTGAAAATTTGAAATTGGACTGATAACTTGAGAGCTGTCAGCATGGTTTCCTGGGAACTGTTAAGGTGTCCTTGAGCAAAGCACCAAACCAACTGCCCAGGGTGTGTGCTGATGGTGCAGCTTCTGCACTCTCCATCAGTACATGTTACTGTGTGCAAAGTGCTGTTTTTGCGTGTGTGTATATAGCACGATTTATTCAGAGTAAAAAATAGAATTTTTTCCCAAGGTGATCAATGAAATACATCTTCATCTTCTTTTAATGAGCTTCAGTTAAAACCTGAGCGAAGATTAACATCCATGACTGTTAAAAAACTGGATCAAGCACCAGCGATGTGGCAGCTTATGTTTTGATTGACATGTGCCTGTCTAATTTCATTTGAGTGAACTTCACTTTGTTGCACACATGTGGGTGTGAAATGGTGTGAATTTTTTTTATTACTTGTTAGATAATTATCTTGCTCTGAATATCCACTTAACACCAAGAATGAGAACATTTCCACAAATGTGACTCAACATTTCAGAAACTGATCAAAGTTCAGCTGTAGTATTTATACAGTGGGGGAAATAAGTATTTGATCCCCTGCTGATACTAATATACTTTTTCACTTGATAAAATGCACAGCAATTTATAACTTTTATACTGTGTGTTTTTATGCATTTACAACTGATATTCTGTCTATACTTATAACCAGTAAACAACCATAAAAATTAGAGTGTGTTAATTTCCCAGGGCAGTGGGCAAACTTACAAATTCAACAGGGGATCAAATACTTATTTCCCCCACTGTAGATATTTATTAGTATGGACATGTCTGAAAGTTTTTGGGCTCTTACAAATGGTCCTCAGTGAGGCTTTTTACAATGCTTTTTGACTGCGTCTTGGGTTTATTGTGCTCTGTAAATGTCCACTTGTTGATACTTGTTAAACGACACTGAGCGCTAACGCTGTCTCACTGACAACTGAGCAGCTGTCATCCCTTTGAGGAAAACCCATAGACTGTATAATTAATGGACGTAGTCTCCGCGACATCACCCGTCTGTTTCTGAATCAGACTTTTGAAGCAAAACAGCCGGCGCGGCCATATTGGAAATGAGGCAGGCTGTGAGTCTCCACAGTAACAGCCATAGGACGCTCCACAGGCACGTGATCTGAGCTGTGCCTCTGATTGGATGAACTGATGATCTTAATATTGTTGAATCTGCTGAGTTAGAAAAATATTCACCCCCGGACAGTGCGTGCCATTAGCAAAATTAGCGATACAGATGGGAGACAGTCTTTGTACCAGGCTGTAAATGTGCTTGTTTTGGCAGTGAAAACAGCTTTTTTTGGCTTGGTGTGTACGTGACTTCCTGTACTTCTGGAGCCAGCCTCAAGCGGACACTCGAGGAACAGCAGACTTTAGCACTACCGCATTGTCTCATATTTTCAGACCGGAGGTTGCCGCTTGGGAAAACCAAGGTACTTCACTTTCGTACTCATCATTATGATCGATGAGGTGCGCTTAATGTATAGATTTTGAAAAGTGTCCAAATGATGTGAAATAAGTTTAACCCCATTACCAAAGCCTGTACCAGCTCTGCTAAAAGTTCCGAGCATGTCTACCATATTGTTCTTCATCTTTGGGATGTCAAGTGATGCAGCTTTATACGTTTTATCCTGATGCAACTTTGCCAAAAATGAAGGATGATTTGATCTTCATGGTAAAAGTGCAGAAAATGTGTAAGTAAGCTTAGAAAAAGAAACGGAAAGCAGTGGATGCTGAAGTACAGCAGAAGAAAAGCAGTCCAGTTGGGGATCTGTAGCAAAAATGTATCTGAAATGTACTTAAAGGGTTAATGCATATAAAAAAATCATGCTTGTCTATTATGTAACTCAGGGATTTTATCTTTCACTCTCACTCTGTACATCCTCAATGCTGAGCTCATTATTTCCTAAGCGCAGCTCCTATGTCAGGGGTTCTGTTTGCTCTGCAGCTTATGGAGGCCCTGAAGATTAGGTCTGGTGTGTGTTTACAGTCAGCGAGGTCACACAGGATGGACTCAGTGGTTTTACCTTCACATAAAACTCCAAAGAGCATCTAAGGGACCAGAGCTTTCCACCGCTGTGCCACAGAATAGGACCTGACAGGGCCTGTAATCAGGAAGCATATATGAGATGTGTTTGAGACGAGCTGCTAGACAGTTCACCCTGATACATAACTTCAGGTTCACATGGACGTACACAGACGCGCACATGAAGCCAGGCTCTGTGGCTGTGACTGTGGAAAGGACAGAGTTAAAAATAGTATGCGGTGACACTGGTATCTCATAATGACATCCTGGCTGGTCCGGAGGTTGGATACGTTCTCTGCTCGCTTCACTACACGCCTGACGTCGTCATGGGGGAAAATTTGAGGGGGGAAAAAGTCCACGGTTTGTTGAGAGGTATTTGATGCTGGTGCTAAGTATGGGGTGGTTTTGCATTCTTTTTCTGAGCTGAGGACACAATGTGCCGGCACCGTTTCCCCACCCTACTGGGGGAAAGCAGTTAAAAGCTGACAGCTGCATGTCCTAACATACATGTGGTCTCAGACAGGAGGACTGCAACCCCCCAAAACACACACACACAGATTAACAGCGACTCAAGATAAGAGCATGCAGGTGGCAAATATTCTTGTCATCTGTCAGTAGGCCTGAACTTTGACTTTAGACTTCCCAAATCTCTTACATCAATCTTCACCGTGACAGCATGCAAACATATACACCTCACATAGCCTCAGGTAAGACTGGTTTAGAAAAACTACAATGTAAATGTTTCCTTTCACGATTTTAGGCTATGAATGAAAATAATCTATAGATGCAAATATTAAAAGGATTGGAGGTTATTTACCGATGCTCAAAATATCACCTGAGCTTTCTCTACTCCATGAAAGCCTGACTAAAACTGGACACACCTCGTTTTTCTAACCTGACTAATTTTAAAGTCTCAATTGGTCAAGGTGGTTTCAAAGACATGACATTATCATTACAGCTCCCATTTAACTGGAATTAATTCACCATGTTCTGTCTTTTATATCCCTGAGCTTAAATTATCGAATGATTTGTTTTTGTTTTTTGCTGCAAACGTTTGGAACTTTTGAGTCAAAAACTACAGCTTCATGAAATATTACACCTGGCAGCACGGGCACTTGTTGGTAACTTCAAGACCAGTGTTGATAGACTGTCACATTTAATAAGAAGAGAATTCATTGGGATTAGTACAAATGTTGAAAACTTAAGGAAAAAAAAGTATTGTTTCAGGAAAAATAGTTGTTGTTTCTGTATGAAAGCATGCTGTAATAGTTTTCCCATTGTGTCACATGATTGCTTCCTTTTTTAAAAAAAAAAAAATATTATAGGCTGAAGCATATAATCTACATTTTTCTGCCTTAATTATCTCATCTATTTTTTTAAAAATCTTTCTTGATCTTTTATGGCATTAATTAATTAATTAATGACATTAATTAATTAATTAATTGTGGAGTGCTTTTGTGTGTTTTTGCATTCTTGCAGATGTTAAATCGAGTGGAGATTGTAAATTTGAGTATAGCACACACAATCGATGTAAATATTTTATAAAATATTTATCGATAAAAGTTTTACTTTTAGTGTATTTGATACGATCTTGGGTATGTGTAGAATATGAATCATTAGTGGGATACAAAGTTCTTCTCAGCTGCTCTGAGGTCTCGTGTCTCAAATCATGTTTGTCGCAAATTTGCGACAACAGGCATCAAGAGGTTAATGCTGCGTCTCTTCAGTTCATGGTGTGCCAAGTGTTTTTAATAAGTGACACATCAGGTCAGCAGGCAGCTGACAGCATGCTGTTATATCATCTGTAAAGAGGTTGTTTGACATTGTCTAGTTCCCTGAATATGTTATTGTTTATATTGTTTGGTTTAATGGTGCCTTTCTCAGGGGTTGAGCTGCTCATGCTTTGGGCACTTGTATATTATCTCCGTACCATCACAGATGCTGGATTAGATGCTGAACTGTGCACCAATAACAAGCCAAGGATGTGGCATCAATGGTTCCTCAGACCACAGGACAGTTCCAATTTCTACCACGAAGATATCCAAAGTGAAACATGGTCCTTTGTAAAACAAAAACAAACAAAAAAGAAAAACAAGAAAAAAAAACAAAAAAAACAATGGCTTAGCAGTAGACTGAAACAGATCTTAAAAGATGTATTTTATTCAAAACAGCTAGAAGAAACAAGGCTTGTCGTCCCACACAGAAAAAAATGACACATCTTGTTCTAATGAAAAAGAAATAAGACAAAAACAGTCATTTTCATCAATTTTTAGTGTCTAATGGCTAAAAGTTCTTTTATGTTTCAGAGGTTAAATTGTGTTTTCTACTTGCATGCAAAAAACTGATTCACTTAAAACAGCTAAGGTACATTAAAGTTTACGATCCCTTCAATAAAAGTACATTGTTTATGTCCCTTTTACTTGATTGAGTCTTTAAATAACGAGTTCAAACAAGATATCATTTCAACACCACATCAAAAAGTTTACTTTACATGCCTCCTTTGTTTGGAAATGCTTGCTGACCTCTGCTCTGACCTGGGTGGCTAAAGGTTTTGCAGACAGGTTGGGAGCTGCTTACATAACCTTGCAGCTGCTGTTGGAGTTTACTGCGTATGTGCTGACCTGTGAGATAGTAGCTGAAAGATCGAAGCGGAGGTGTGAACATGTCTGAGAGCTCAACCAGGAGAATGTGTGAGAAAGCAAAGCGCCTGTTGTGATAGCGCGGGCTAAGATGGGCTGTGTGCGTGCGAGGGTCCCTCTGAGTTATAACTGTTTGTGCTTCTGTGTGAGTGTGCGTGTGTAAGAGTGTGCAGCTCTCTGAAAACACAGCCCTATCATTAGCACCCTCAACTGCTGATTACTGGGGCTACATGGCCTGTGGAGCTGCACCTGGGGAGCTGCTCACACCTGTCCCAACCCAGCTCGAGCTGATTTACAGGCCCCTGATTCCTTGTCCGGGTCAAGCTCAGCAGACTACTCATTTTATGTTTTATAATGTTTTTACGCATGTGAATCAGCATGTAAGAATGTTTTACCCACTTCTGAACACTCTTATGTAATGGCACCTTGACAGGGTGTACGACTTCCTGAGGTACAGCATCTACACCTGTCAGAACATGCTGTGGGTTACAGTTCATGTCTGTATGTTAATGTGTGTGTGAGTGAAATGGTGTGTAACAATCCTCACATCTTATCCGAAGCACTGGGAATGACAGCTGAGGTTTAAAATGACTGATAACATGCTCTTATGTTGACAGATAGCAACATTACACTGATGATATCCTATAGTCAGTATGATGCACATTTAAAGCTGGTCCATTAAAAAACAAAACAAACAGTTTTAAGTTGCTCCTAATTTAAGAGCAAAACTGGAAATGTAATGAAATATCTTGAAGTCAAATGTGACTTTAAAGTTTACTAACATTGCAAAAGATGGGATCATTGTCAAGCTTAACGTTAGCTACCTGGTACATGCCTTATGATAGTGATTTCTATTCTGTTTCCCTCCTGTCAGTTTGATTGTGTTTCATTTTATAAACACATCAAGTTGATTCAACAGATTGATAAGTTGGTCCTCTATTTCTGACGTCCACATTTGTTAAAGCAGTTTCTCCTTGGCTGCATTTGTTCTTTCTTCAGCCAGTTTGCTTCCAGATTGGTGATTGTAACCCAAGTCAAAAAACATTGAAATCAATACGTTGTCATTTAAATAAAAAAAAGTAATCTTGTCCAATTCTGGCATTATTTCAAGTAAACTGTTATTTAAAATGAATTGATGCTATTCCCATGTGTTTAATGATGTCTCGCTTTGTTGAATTACAATAAGTCTGAAGTTGACAAATGTCATGGTATTAGCCAATCAGAGCGCTTGTCATCCCGGAAACACTCCTCGCTCCATTATAAACAAAATATTGTTTGAGAAACCAGAAATGAATGAAATACTGAACCTCTGCTCCCACCGAGATTACTGTTTGACTGTTTAATGAAACAATATGAAGTTAAATTTGGCAGGTTTTTTGGGGGGGGGGGTTCTCCTTCAGATGTGTGTAAAGAAAGAGATGGTGAGTTAAAGCTGGGAGCTTTGGCTACACATATTGGTTTTTGCCACAGTTACTAACAAGACTGAAGAACTTGTTTTTATTCTAATGACATAAAAATAATAACTGAAGATTAAAAAGGTATTACTTTTATCACAACTTCATAACATTATTTGATCCATTTTAACTGATTTTATAGTATTTATTAGAACTTATTTTGATTTTATTGCATTGACTTTTATCTTAACTTTCATTTAGCTTTAGAACTGTTCCCAAAAATCGATGTTATCTATTGTTTCTGTTATTCTGTAGGACAGTTTAAAGCTGGATATATATGAAAGGTGTTGTATGAATACAGATGGGTTAGAGGTTTTTTTTTCTTCTCTCGAGTGTTTCAAATTTTTTCATTTGAAGAAATTAAACTTGTAAAATATGGTTCTTGAATGATATTTGTTTAGTTATTTTTCCTTTTTTGTACTTTCAGTAAACATAATTTTGATGACCTCATTTGAAGTCTTTTGGATCTTATTGAATATTGTTTAACAAATTTAATTTCCCTATTTGGCAATTATATTTAGGCCAAATATTACAATTCAAAAGTAAATAAATACCACACTATAGTCACAGTTCAAGTGATCATACACAGAGTCCATGCTCGGTTGTCCTCAGAGTTTTTCCCGAACAAGAGAAAATCTGGTTGGTAATGATGAACATATTTAGTACCTATTATTTTAAATTTGTGTCACCTGAATCCCCCACTGAGCTGATCAGGAAGTAAAAATCCCTCTTGATTTTCTCTGCAGCACAAGTAAATCTGGCAAGATAATGTTTACAAACATCACAGGATTGGGACTTTGGTGACTCTTACGGAAGGGAGGATTATTACCTTATAGTGTGTACACTGCTTTTGATCCGTCCTCAGGGGACCATGGATGATACTTGATACTTTTTACTTCAAAAAGGGGAAAAAAGGAACATAACTGGTGCCTTAAGATGCTGTAGCATTGTGCTACTTGAACAAAGTGACAGCATGAAGGAGAGAACCCCCATGATTGGTTCTTTTTGGTAGAAATAAACTTTACTGAATCCTTTTTTAAGTTTTAGTCCTGAAGGTGATGTTACTTACAGAGGTCAGACTGCACAAGTCAAAACAACAGCACTCTCATGTCTTCACTTGACAATTAAAAGAGGTGCACGTCAGTCGTCTTTGACATAGTGGTGAAAAAGGTCACAGGTCAAGACCACGAGAGAAAAAGCCTTTAACTTTGCACCTCTGTGTGACTAAACAGGAGATGACGCTGGGGCTTTTTCTTTGAAACGTCTGACTTTCACACATTCTTTTTCCTGATGACTCCTGCCCGTATTTTTCTTCCTGCAGAGCTGATTAGAGTTAAGCCAGGGAGAAAAAAAAAGAAAGAACAGACCATTTTTCTTCTTTTCTCTTTGGCTCTGTCTCAGTCTAGTCTTTGCTGTGTCTCCTGCCAGACTCGTGAGTTGAACATGTTGTAGATTCAACATAAATCCTGCCCCTGCTCTCGCATACATATGTGGATTGGAACGGGGGATTTTGAATTGGCTCTCACTTTCAGATCAAATCTCTGGATTTTAGCAACTGAACAAATTCCTCCTGCAGAACTTCAGTGTCTCCGCTCACCTCTCCCCTCACCTTTCTTTGTTCATTTTGAGTGTTTTAGTTGACTGTTAATTCCTGTGCTGCTGATTTATGTCCTCCTGCACGGAGACAAAGGCAGCACAGAGCTTTCGAGGTGAAAGGCTACTCCTTGTACATACACAGAGGTATGCAACACTGCAAACCCCCACAGCCCCCCTCTGCTGGGTTTGCAATGTTCTCCAAAAAGACCACCTCCATATATCATCTGTGCACCACTTGGAAAGTAGGTCAATAAAGGGGAGTTTGGTCTGCAGTTCTCAGGAGCTCAAAGAGGACACAGTCTCAGAGGTAGTTTTGTGTGCAATGGGCCAGTGAGCATGAACCAGCCTCCTGTGGTATTAACATTTTTAGGCCATCTTCTGCATGAAGGAAGAAGGAAGCATAGTTTACTGGAGGGACCTCTTAACTAAAGGTTGTTACAGAATCACTTTTAGGACACAGTCCAGCATTAACAGTTCAGATAATCCTGATTTACTACTGGACTTTATTTTTTGCAAGTCAGACTGTTGTGGAGTCAAAGCGATGTTTCGTATATGCTACCACTGAGAGCCACAAATTCACATTGTCATGCTGAAACCAGCATGTTAGTCAAAGCCATGGAAGAGGAGCGTGGAGAGGTGCCTCTTTTTTAACTTCCTGAGCACTTCCAAAGTCCCCTTGAGCATGTTCTAAATCTCAAACAGCTCCCGTGTGCAATTCCCACACTCATCCTTTAGCCCTTTACCCATCCTCTCCATCAGTGCATGTCCATAGAATCCAGTTTGTGCACGTGTGTGTGTGTGTGTGTGTACTTCTGTACTATCTGTGTGAAGCATGTTAACAATAACAGTGAAAAGAAAAGATTAAATGCCCCCCAGGGATTAAAAAACATCTTTTGTTGTTGTTCTTCCTGATCCTCAACGTTTACTTTTAGTCAGATTCAAAGATATACATCTGTCAGGTACGCACTGGACTTAAACACAAAGTGTACCAATTAATCAATCAATCAATCAAAAACAGCAATTTTATATGGAAAAATGGTAACACAAAGTCCTCACCAAAGAACAAAAATTTATAATAATTATAAAATCAAAGTGACCAGTCAACCCTGATCACCCTCACCCTCATAAACACACACACCAACCAGCACCTCCCAGTGCATAAAAAAACCACAACATAATTGAAATCTGTGCTATCGAACTCAGGAACTGATGAAATGCTATCAGGAGACCTTAATGATGAAACTCTTAAGATGTTAAAACTCAAGATAAGAAACTAAAACAATCAAATTAAGAGAAACAAATAAGATATCAAAATACTGAAAGACTAAAGCAGTAAAAGAGACAAAGATTTAAAACCAAAATTTAAAAGTACAGAATTAAAAAAGCTGACAGAAGCAGTGAAGTAAATAACTAAATAAAAAAGATAAGTAAATATATGTTAAACTAGAAAATATTTAAATTATGTAAATTAATTAATTAATTAATTAAAGCTTGACTAAAAAGGTAGGTTTTGAGTTTGCTCTTAAAAATGTTTGAGCTCTGTGCTCACTCAGGTCTTCAGGCCGGCTGTTCCTCAGGCATGGGCCGTAATTTTTAAAAGATGCTGCACCTTTTGTCTTTGTTTCTACTTTTGGAACTGTTAAAATTCCAGGATCTGAAGACCTGAGGACATTTACGGGCACATATGGTAAAATCGAATCAGTAAAACCATTATGGTAGTGCAAAACCATTAAGACACTTAAAAATCAGAAGAAAAAAAAACCCTTAAAATCAATCCTCCAAGATACTGGCAGCCAGCACAGACTTCAAAATTGATGTAATAGTTCGCTGCAACTTACTAAACAAATTTATTGGACCACCACCCAAAACAAGCCAAAACAGGGTCACAACCAGAAAAAGTGGAAGTAGGAAAGGCAAACGCTGGTGAGAAGCACTTTGAAGTTGAGGCCGCGGATGTTGCTAGCATAAAGAAACGCCTTAAGGGACATTACTCATCATGGTCCAGTCCATCACTTTTTGCTCTGTTTTAGGTCTCCACAAACTCTTGAGGGAAAGATTCTGTTCTTTAACATCTGAACCCAAGCTGTTAATGCTTTGTCTCTTTTTTTCCCCCTCACTGGATGGGCTTTATAGTCTTTTAAGCAGGACAGCAACTGACTTGTGCAGCTAAAAAATGATATCAGCAGGTAGACAAGCTGTGAGTGCAAGGCGTGTAGTTAAAAGCTGCACTGCAAAGATCAGGGAAGCTGAGTAGAACTGAAGAAGAAGTTTTACAGATACATGTCTGCAAAACAAAAGTGAAAACAGCTCTATTTATCTCAGTTTGGCCTCTATAACTCTGTCTGATGCAGCCCAGTTTGAAGCTTTCCAACCAGGACAGGAAAAGGCACCAGCAGTGTCTGCATGTTTGAAGGACCACAGAAGTAGATGTCTTCAAGGAAAACCAAACAGAGAGATAAAAGAGGAAGGAAGATTGGAAGAACACAGGGAAGAGGAGACGAATACACATCACACATGCAGACATCTACTCATACATTCCTGTTAGATGAAGGCCAAGCAGGGGCTTTGGCCTGGCACAGGGAGAGCTGTCAATCTTATACTCTTTGGAGGCAGTCTGAAAAAAGCATGAGTGGATGGATCCCCTGTTACTTAAAATACAAAAAAAATGATATGTAATCAACTAGCTGCCCCCACTCGCTTCTGGCTGTGCTCTGTGAGTCATCCCTGACATATTAACATTCAATGAAACTGATTTAATAAAGAGGGGGAAACACAAAAATGAAACATGGAGGAAGCTGCTTTTGAAAGAACACTGCTGAAAACTGAAGGAGGAACGCGTAATGATGAATCTTTTACATCTCTTGAGCGTTAAATGTTTAATCTTAGCTTTTTGTGTCATATATATATACATCATACTGCATCCCCAACCTGAGCACCGAAGAGGTAAAAAAAAAGCTTTTTTGCAGAGTCATCCTTGTATCATTTTCTTGCTTCAAACCTGATTAGGTTCCAGTTTTACAGTGTGAGAAGAGTGAGAAAAGTGAGAAAGAAGAGAGGTATGCAGGTCCCATTGGGCTTTTGTTTTTAAAAACACACATCATCTTCCATCTGGGCCTCATTGAACTAAGAAACCCGAGTATCATCCCAGTTATGCAACTCAGTTAAATCAGCTTAGACCTCCATGCAGGAGAATCACCAGAAACATCAGGGGGTCATGCACCGGAGAATCTCCAGCGGCTTTTCTTATTTTGGGATGGGGTTGAGATTTAGAGTCCTGGTTTGCTCTGTGTGTGAGCTAAAGGTCATTAGCAGTAAGTTATGGGTTTTGAAAGTGTGGACAAGGTCTTAAATTTTGGGTCAAGGGTGGTCGCTTATGGGTCAGGGGATAAATTTAGAGACCAAAGACTTTGCTCTTGCAGAAAAAGTTTGGTTTCTTCTGCACAGAATAGGTACTTTTGTTTCTGAGTCTGAAACAAGTCTTTCCTTAGTGGCAGCCGGTTTATTGTTCTGGCGAAAGGAGAGAGGATTGATGCCTATAGGTAGCAGGGGAGAAAAAACGTGTACGGCCTGAGTGTCTGGAATGCATTACATATCCGTCTCCCAGTTGAAAAATACCTCACCTCGCAACATCGCACTCCCCATGTGGTCCGGCTCACTACTCAGGTGTCATGTTACAGAAGGATCAAGGAATCGCACGCTAACAGCCAGTCCGACAACAGGCGTTTGGCTCCGACTTAGAGGAGAGAAAATTTGCAGCTGATGGGATTTGGTTTTTAATGAGTGGGTGGACTCCAGCTAATGATAAAATGCAATATTAACACTTTAAGAACCAAAACACTGTGAGCAGACATTATTTCTAAGCAGAATTTGAACATTTCACGAAGAGTTGATGATTTACTGTCATTATTTGAGCTGTTGTCAGTCAGCTTACTTTATGACATTCAGAAAATAAGAGAGAAAATTAACCACGCAACAACTTTAATCCTTCTTTTACAGTTTACTTCCAACCTTAGAACTGCTACAGCCGTGTTTTATTTTCACACTGAATGCTGACGTGAGCATTAAACACCTCCTGCTGGTAGTTTTAATGGGAATAACTCTGCAGGTGAAAATAAAGTAAAATGTTTCAGTCTTCTTGGGGATTTCTCTTTTTTTATCATTTGGTTTATTCGATTTTCTCCCAAGCAACACAGTCTGACACAGGAACTCATTACGTATCATCATGGAAAACACAGGACAAAAAGTCAGGGTTTTAAACCGACATGGACAAATGGAAAACATGGGAATACCTGAATAATTTGGAAAAGAATTGCACCAAAACGTGATCAGTAAGAGGGGTGAACTTCTGAGGAACAAAAGGCAATGCTGCTACCAACCCTCGGCCACCACAGCCCAGATTTTCTCTTGTGGTAACTCTGCTGCTACCTCCTGCTTAAAAGCCCCAATATCAGTTAGATTCTTGTCACTGTTAAAAAGATAAAAACAAAGGTATCACTAGTTGTGTTTCCATTTTTCTCAAAATAAAAGTGATATTTCTAAAGTTTCGATAAAGTACAATTGCACCTTGCAGGTGTTTTCATTACAACAACTTGAGTAAAGTCTCGTCCTGAGCGATTCAATTTGCAGGATGTGGAAGAAGGAAGGAGGACTGTAACCGGCGGTTCCCAAACATTTTGAGAGCTGAGGGCACTAAAATGTTGTAACGTCCGTCCAGACACTGTAGTGATGACGCTGATTCGTGAACACTTGTGTTTTTGTTCGCTGGCCACTGTCAGCCGTGAACACGCCAACTCAAAACAGGCACGAACAAAAGACTGAGTGAAAATCATCATCTCCAGCTCGCCTACTCTCTCGTTCACACACACACACCTCTGCCCCTCCCTCCTGCTGCACTCTGACCTGCTCACAGCCTTCCTGATGCCTTCACTGACTGTCAGAAACATCAACATCTACACTGAACACGTATCTATCAGTAGAGCTGGTACAATATGAACGCCAGAGTCCATATGTGTGGCAGTGGCCACGTACCAGAGACTTCTGGGAGAGGAGTGGGACGGGGACATGATGAAAGTGAGGTGTTTTGCGAAAAAGGTGTCCCCATCTCACTTTTCGCGATGAACTATGGGTAGTCTACCCACAGCTCATCGCGATTGCTGGTTTTGCTCGTTCAGTTGAATGTTCTGTTTACGTTGCCATGGAGGCCACAAAGCTGATGATGTTAGCCTAGCTGTCATACTCGCTCTAATAACCAGCTTTTAAAAGCAAGACAGTGACAAAATGAAAAAAAAAAATGGAGGTAGAGTCAGAGTGCAGATGTTTTTAAAAAAGTTTACACTGAGCTCTGTCGAGCATTAATGATTTCATGCGAGTTGTTTTGAGGTAGCTTGCCAGCGGCAGCAACTGGAAGTCGATAACCGCAGGCGGAAGTCAACATCCATAGGCTTCTTAAGAAAAAGGTTGGATTATGATCATATTTTTTTACTTTGCGGTACACCTGTACCCCTAATTACAGAATCCCTCAGTAAATGGTTGAGTGCATTTCCTCTAGATTTACCTACTGCTATAATTAAGAGTTTGTGACTTGCAATTAGTGTAAACTTAAAACTGTACTTTCAACTTAATGCAATATCTTTGCTACATCTCTTTCATAAGTTCTGAGTCATACAGAAAGAGTCATGGTCTGTCCTTTCTTCATCTTCTAGACATTATGCACAATTAAAAACTTCATTTCAGGTTGAATTAAAGTGACTGTATAACTGTTATTGCTTCTGTCAGCAAGAGGAAATGGGTCCAGTCAGCAGCAGTCATGAAATGCACTCAAGATAAAAGGCAAAAGGGAACCTCACATTTATCCCTGCTCTTATCTGCAGTGCTTCCAAACTCATGCACTTTATATCAGGCCTTGTAAAAGTCCTGGTGCCAGTGATCGAGCCGTGCAAAGAATCAGCTGTATGCCAGCTGTGACGGCTCCATGATAACAGGGGAAGGATGTGTTTTGGAGATCTACCTGGCCTTGTGCAGTCTCCATCTCCACTGGCATTTCTGGAATCCCTTTGTACAAAAGCACTTCACCTCAACCCAGTAAACTTCCTCTATTGCCTACTCGTGCCTTTACAAACAGGTTTTTATTGCTGACCATCTAAAACTATCTGGGTTAAAAAAACTTTCAGACTGCTGATCTCAGCTAAGCCTTTAAACCTTTCATCACCCGACCTTTGATGCTTTCAAAACGACTGCTCGCACATGCTGCCTGTCCACAATATTCAGCAGCTCCAAATGGCACTGTACAGCAAGTGTATCCATTTTTTTTTTTTTGCATCAGAAAAAAAAGTGCTGGCTGCCACACAAACTAGCACACACTTTGGCTGAGTCCCATCTGTGCAATGTAAAGGCTCAGTGTAACCCAAACAACCTCTCAGAGGTTTAATCAGTGCTTGTATTGAGTGCCAATCCATTCCTTTAAAACATGGGGCCCAAGAAGATCTGCCAGCCTTTTTTGATTTATTATTGAGGGTTCAAACATGCACGCACACACACACACACTGAAAACACATATAACCACAGCCCTGAATGCAGCTGCACACACACTATGTCAAAGAAGTTTCAAATGAACTGGTCAATTGTTGGTAATCTATATTTTCCTCAAAGCACCTACAATCTGGCTCACATTAGGCTGTCCTGAGGTAAAAGAAAAAGGAAAAAAAGCACCCTGAGTAGCAGAGGGACATACCTTAAAATGACTTCCCTGTCCACATGTCGACTGGAAGCCTGTCAAACCACCAGACAAAAGCCCCCTTGTGTTCAAACAGCACCTCATTTTGAACGGACTGTGCCATGTTCGAGGGACTATCTGAAGAGCATCCAGATGTCAGGAGAATCAAGATGGAGCAGCTGCCATTGATGGTGGGCATTGAGTTATTATTACACAGCTTTGGAAAGTGCTCCATTATTAAAGCTGAAGGCTTATTTTAGGCTTCGAATGAGCTTCATGCGCTACCACGACAGAACCAAGTTAACATGACAGTCGGGGCCTGCAGAGGACATCAAAAACACGATATAGCCACAAGTCCAATAATGGCAAGGCAAGTTCATTTATGTAGCACATTTCAGCAACAAGGCAATTCAAATTGCTAAAACATTAAAAGAAACAATTAAAAATTAATTAAAACAGCAAAAAATAAAATAAAACAAAATAAAATGGCAAAAATAAGGTCAAAATATAAAATGAAACAGATTTTTAATGCAAGTATGAAAGTTACAGTGCAGAGTTGTGCAAGAAAATTGATATTAAAATGATTTGCTAAAATCGTCCAATAAAAAGCAGCTGTAAAAAGGTGAGTCTTCAACCTGGATTTAAAGGAGTTGAGAGTATCAGCAGATCTGATATTTTCTGGGAGTTTGTTCCAGATATTTGGAGCAGAGAAGCTGAATGCTGCATCTCCATGTTTGCTTCTAAGGCCCCATTTACACAACAGCGTTTCACAGAGTTTCACTCAAAAACTCAAAAAAAAAAAAAAAAAACCCAAAACAAAACAGTGAAAAAAAAATGGTTTACACAGAAACGCTGAGGGAAACCCTATAGTATGCATGCCAGGCCTGTAGTTGGCGATATAACTGGAGAGTTTTTTGGTAGCCCTCTGCTGAAGAAGAGGTGGGCTGATCATCTGGTGTATATATTGAATGTGTCTTCACTGGTTTCAGAAGTGGAGCAACAGATGCACCAGTCCACCATTGACCTGCTGTTTTTGACCAGTTCTTGCATGGCAATTAGAAGTTCCCACAACAACAGTGGAATGTTTAAAGCGGAACGTGACGTCAGTAGTTCCACTGAAAACTTCGGCTTGCTGTTTACACGACAATGGTGGTTGCAACATTTCAGAAAAATTCCACCCTGAATAGTGGAATTAAAAAAAAAAAGATTAAAAAAAAAAAAAAAAGATTTTTAAAAGCTATATAAAAAAATGTTTTAGCTAAAACACAATTTCCATGTAAACAAGAGGCCAAAATACAACAATACTTTTGCATTTTATCCTCAAACTGATGTCGTGTAAACGGGGCCTAACTCTTGGGACTGCAAGTAGACCTGTTCCAGATGACCTGAGTGGTCTTGGTTTGTACTGGATTAGAACACCAATAATGACCCATAGGAGAGGGACCCTCTGGGAGTGGGTTTCTAAGACTCACTCATTTATTTCAACTCCTCCCTGTGGTAGTTGTCTCTTCTCCAGCAACATTTATATACCTGCTTTCCTCACCAGCATTCCGGAATCGAAGAAGCTTCTTGGATGAAGGAGAAATGTCTTCCCAACTCTACACAGTCCAATTTACTTGTTTTGGGTTGTCAGAATAACCATGACCTGGATGAATGAGAATCTACATGGATGTACTGTATTAGAAGATCAGTGATATATTTTGGCCCTAAACCAGTCATTGCTTTATAAACCAGCAGGAGTATTTTAAAATCTCTCTTCTGATGCACAGGGAGCCAGTGTAAAGACCTCATAACTGGACTGATGTGATCCCCTTTCTTAGTGAGGACTTAAGCAAAATAATGGAAGAAAACTGAAGGGTGACTAACAAATGGAAGAGTTGTGTTTAATAAAGAGTTTTTGCAATCTAAACACCTCAGATTTGCACTTACACAAGCATAAATGTCTTTTTAAAGCTCTTTAACATTGTCTCCATGTGCAAGCCTCAATAATCACATTGTGTTTCTAGCCCAGGCCTCCTGTTTGACGCATTCTCCTCTCGTGTCATGTTGCAGGACCTGTCTCAGCAGGGAGTCCATTGGTTTCCTAACTGGTCTTTAATTGCCTTTAATTGCTTCAGTGTTGTGGCCAAATGAGCCGTGTCTCTAGCTGAGCACCGGGCTCACCAACAGAGATCTGGAGCTGAATCAAAAACATGTTGCTTTTAAAGGATGCTGTCCAGAAAAATGGCCATACCAGAGCCCAAGCTGTGCAGAGAAATGTGCACCAGAGCAGTTAAAATATTTGTTACTTAACAGATGAAGTCATGTTCAACACCAGGAGGTATTTCATCAGATTAATCAAACATTTGACGGCTTGCTACAAAATGAAATACTGCAGTCTGAGTGATCACCTGGCAGTTGCACAATATTCCATTGTCTGAAAAGGCTCAGTAGCATTTTGTGAAAGAAATCAAGCTCAGTGTTTGTTCGGCAAAAGGTTTAAATTTCAGGGAAATGTAGCAGAGGTCATAAGACCAGTCTTCAGGACAGAATAAGATAAACAGGATGGGATAAAATCAATTTTAAAAAAAAAAAAAGTTCCCTTCATCTTTTAAGGCCAAACATCATTTGTTTCATTTTCCAACGAAACATCTCAGCATCTGTCAGATGGAATAGCACAAAATTGTGTACAGACATTCATGGTTCCCAGATGTTGCTACGCTAAGGACTTTACAGAACCTCTGCCTTTTCATTTAGACCGCTCGGGTACACGTGTGGTTCTGGGTAAAGTTTCCCACCAACCAAAACAGCTGTACTTGTGTTTTTCCCCTAATGAGTAAATATGTTAAACCCGAGCATGTCAGCATGGTCACCGCAACATGTTAGGAAATTGATGTTAGCAATTAGCACATGAAGCGGAGCAGCACAAAGTTTCTTGAATGCCTGTCTGTGCAGCATTAGATAGAAACTGATTCACATAAAGATGTAATTTGACGGTTTATATTATTGTATAGATGTCAATAATAGCTGCAGCACGCTATGGGCTGTGTGATATTTACTAGAATTTAAGGGACATTACAAGAAGTGGTTTTTACATTCCTCATGGAAGACGGAAAACAGATAATTGCAGTACTTTGGCTGTCCAGCTCCAGCTACTAAGGTGGAAAGATGCTTCAATGCAAGCATAATTCATTGATACTGGACAGGCAAATAAAGAATGGTTGACTTTGATGTGCAGCACACCTGCCACAGCTGTTAAATATCTTTATTTGTGACTCTGATTCTCTAACTGCTCGCAACAATCCAGTGGTTGTTTTGTTTTCCTAATGGCATGAATTAACAGCATAGGCTGTGTAATAAATGGACGTGGTCTTTGTGATGCCATTTGTCTTTTTTCTGAAACTGATGCTGTGTCCCAAAATCGTGCACTTTCCTAAGTACACTCACATGAAGTGCGCTTCGCACTTACCAGAAACAACAATCGCATTTCACAACCGTTCACAGGTGCTCCTCTTTTATTCATCGATTACATCCATCAACCATTGTTTGATTCGTTCCCACCCCTTCCTAAACGTAGCCAATATGGCGACCGTTAACTGTGAGAAGTGTCTACTGTTCCACAATCAACTTTTTGCCTGATTTGAAACGAGAAATTAAAGTGCACCGTGTTTTTCCCTACTGTCAGTGCGAACACACTTATGTACTCAAACTAGTAAGTGTGAGTGCAGAAGTACAACATTTGGAACACAGCCAGTGTTCTTTTGAAGAAAATTGTTGGCAGGAGCCATATTGGAAATGAGGCGGGCTTTTAGCCTCCAAACTAACAACTATAGGGCGCCCATCTGTCAATCAGCTGAGCTCTGCCTCTGACTGGGTAAACATGTGCTCTAAATATCTTCTCAACTACCCAGAGATTATTTCCCAAGCAAGTAAGCAATGCACTGTAAGGTTAACTTTTAATTATTCAAGGCTCCAGAATATGAATGGATATTGTTCAGCATTGTGGTAGTGGCTTGTGTGTTTGTATGAACATCAATGGAGAGAGTTGGCACAGTATCTGCAAGCGGACTGTAGTGGGCCAGTCTGGACCCAAAACATCCAGGGCCAAATTCTTGTCCCAGTCCACCCCTGGCTATATGCATTCAATCTGTGGAGCCAGTGTTTGGCTGACAGTTTAACCAGCATGCTTGATAGGTTCCTCAACCCAAACAAAAGTGTAGACACCATACCACTGACATTCAGAGTCACTGCCATCTACATGTACAGTAACAATGTGACAGTACATCGGCAGTGATACAGATACATACACATTGACCCAGTGCAACATCGAGCAAAACCACTCAAACCTTTTGAAACCACATAATTGTGGGCATAATTGTCTGTTTCTGAAAATTGGAGCTCAACCTAGTTCATGTTGGACAGACCACAAATAGGGCAAAATCTGCTCACTTCAGCTTAATCTTTCTCCACTTTTCACCTAAAGCAGTGTCAGCACCTTTCAGGCATCATAAACCTCTCAATCCCGCCTTCTCAGTCCCAGCTGCCCAGGTATCACTCAGCACATCCCAGGTTTATCCCCCACCTTCAATTGGCTTTATTGCAGACCTGGAATGCCTGGTATGTCCACAGGCTCACCCATCCTCTCCAACCACACTCACAATCAACAATGTGAGCACATGCCCAGGCTTGTTCTGACTGTTTTTTTCAAAGCAGAGTCAGATCCGATGGCAGGTCTGGCACTGATACATGCAGACGTGGTCAGATAGAGTTTAGCCAAACCTCTGTCACGGCACCACCTCGGGGGCCTTGTCTTTCTTGCCTTTCAGTGCGAGCAGGTGATGCCTGGAAGCCAAATTCCAATCTGAGATTTCATCCAGAGCCCTCTCCTTTGTGAAAAGTGGCACTGAGGAATCATGTTGCCTGTTTGAAATATTCATGCAGCGCCAGTCTTGATGAAAAGACACATTCTTCTTCACTCCCACCTTCTTTTTTTTCCTGAGGAAGCATGGAATTGGGCCTGCTGTGGGGCAGAAACAGATCCAGGCTGTAGATGTTGGAAAAGTGTGCCAGGATCTGAGGGTCAGATATCCCAAAGAGGAGAATTTGAGTGAATGCAAACCTTTAGATGCATACATACTCATGCACACACACACACACACACACACAAACACGAGCGCACATATTCATGCTTTGCTTTCTGGGAATGATGGATGATGTGCATGAAATTCTCCTACTCTTACCTCCCCTACATCACCTCTCGTGGGAAAAGGTGGAGGACCTCTTACATTTTAGCTGTCTCACGGGAAACATAAAAACACAGGCCCAACATGTGGCGCACATACCGGCTCAGCTTGGAAGTTTACCATCCTAATAATATGGCTAAACAAATGCCAAGTCAAACAACCCTCTTTGGCTCTTTTCCTGTTTTTACAGACAAATAAAAGACACACACTTGCTCTCATGTGTTGATGGTTGAGTGAAGGTGGAGTGAAGAAGGTGTTAAAGCCAGTGCCAGGAGCTTACAAGCCCAGGAGAGGTTTACTTTTAATTCTAAGAAAACAAAGACAAACTTCTCAGTAAGATATGCAGGATATGTGGAAGAGTTCATCCTGGGACTTTTTGATTTCACCTCAAACAACAAGTCAAGATGAAACTAAACGATGTACAGAAACTGAAACCTCTCCAAGCGTGGTCTAAGAAATAGAGAGCGGCTGTAGAATAAACGCTGTAAACAAATCTGTGAGGCCTCTTCATTCCTCATCCATCAGTCACCAGGGAGATCAGCGTAAGCAGACACTTTCTCTGTTCCGCTGCTTCATTTGTCTGAGTGTTTGTTAGTACATGCGTGCATTCTTGTGCATGCAGACGTTGTCCTCACAGTACCTCAGCTGCTTCGGGAGGCGCTCTGTACGCTTCTTTGTGCACCGTCGACTCTGAAAAAGCGCCACTTCAGTGCAGTAAGTGCAGCCTGTCATTAGCCAGCATGGCACGGGCATGCTGTTTAACCATTAGCAAAGAGTGGAGCAGCAGCACCGGGCGCTGCCAAGAACAGCACTGCTGTGCCACGAGGACAGAGGGGAGGAGAGAAAGGCATGCTGCTGCGCCTTCTGCATGTGACTTGCAAAGCTTCTCATTGTGCACATTTTTTGCCTTCATATGGGAAGTTTGACGCTTGCCCCATGAAAATCAATCAAAGTTTAATTCCTTTTTCTCCTAAAGCATTCTCACTCTCCCAAATTCCCCCCTTATTTTTAAACCACACACTCCACAGTGATTGACGGCCCTTTGGACCTGGGTTTCTAAAGCAGCCGTTCAACATGTTTCACGGGGTTGTGGGCGACATGGCCAATACAGACGAACGCACTTGTGACGCAGACTGGCCGGGGGAACTGTTGAGTCGGTGTCTCTGAATTACAGAGTACAGCTGAAGGCACGCTGCAGCAGCTAAACCACCTCATTAGGTCGTGGTGACTGCATTTAGCCGGCATTTCCCCCTCACACGTCCAGAAAGGCCGCATCAGACACGGTGATTAACTGCAGAGTAAACATGTCCATCTTCAAGTGTTCAGGTCTCCGATATCCACCGCACATGGCAACACAGTTTACTGCAACAAGCAACCAAGAAACACTTGAGACCCCCCGTAAATAACACGCTGTGCTTCCTGAGATTCATAACATTTGGTCAGCACTGTGTGGCAAAACAGAAACAACCGTATGTTCTCAGTTTGAGTTCACTTGCAGTTAGGAATTATGTTGTTTTAAGTTGCTGCCTCCAATAATCGAACCCTTCCTTCGTTGAAGCAGACAGGAATGTTATTTTTGACCAATGTGGACAATTACTCTGGAACTCTGAGAAATAACAGGAACCCAGCTATGTAAACTTTTCAGGAGACATTCATCTCTACAACAATGACAAATAACAAAGGAACCTAGTGAATGTACACTTTAAATCGATCTTCTTCTTGGAAATAATAAACTTAGGCTTCAGAGAGTCCCTCTGCACATTACCACAGCAGAAAAGTGTAAAGGATCTGGATTAATTGTTGCAATATCTGCAGGAAAGCAGAGCTAATTTGTTGCACACTTCATTTGGTTTTACTGCGCCTTCTCTTGTGAGCTGTTCTAACAGTTTACCGCTGTCGGTGGAAATTCTCTACCCATTTACTGAGTGCCTGTAGTCAGTGGTTTGAATTTTCGTCAGGGCAAGTGAAGCTGCTGCCAAAGCTCGGCTGTCGCTGGGTGGAGGAGTGAATAAAAAAAAAAAAGGAGAGAGGAAGAACTGCTGAGAGCACTGTTTTTATTGCTGCAGCCACAGAGCAAAGCTTTTGTATGCAGGATGGTTTTATTTTAGCTCATCTCATGCTTACGTATATGATTGTGGTGTATATCCACTACTTTTACCGTGGTTTATCTCCTGTACACTACCTCTAAGCAGTGTGCGTGTGGGTGGCTTCGCAGAAAACACGTAGTTGTGGTGTTAGGGTCATGCTCCGGTCGTTGATGCTGCGAAGAAAGGAGACAGAGGTGTTGGGAAAGAGCTCCACGCCGCAGGCTACGAGACTAACCTCTCGAGCTGCAACTCAGCTTCACATAGACAGCTGTAGACACCCTGTCTGGATGAACAGCTGGCCAGGATGTTTGGGAGAAAAGGAGGGGGAGATACCAAGATAGTGAAATAGATAAATTGAAAGGTTGATTGGCATAAAAAAGGAGAAATGGGAAATTGTGCCTAAAAAAGGAAGAGGAAGGAGGGGTAGACAGAGGTGACAAAAAAGTGTTAGACAGGGTCCACATCCAGAAGCTCCAGAGAGGGGCCTCTGTGTGGGAAAAGAAGGGTGGAGAGTCATAAATCTGGCTGCGCCTGGCTATCCTGGCGGCTTGGATCCACACTGGGTTTGTTCAGGTGGCCCTCTCCATCAGCCTCCTCCTGCTGCTGCCGCCGCCTCCTGCTCAGCATGCTAAAAAAGCACCGCTGAAGGAGAAATGTGTCGGTGGGAAGGAAGAGAAGCACTTCATGGTTTTATGGTTTCCTCGTCCCTGCAGGGACGCTCACAGACTGAGTGACGTGCGCTGGGGAGCATGACCCGTGCACACAGGTTTGAAACAAAGAGAGTTGTTGGGCTGAACTTTGAGCTGCTCTGTGAACTTTTTAAAACTCACTCTGCTTCTTTATAGATGCATGTTTCACACCTTCACATATACCCGCACAGAGCTGCAACCACATTTCTCTACTCAAGGAAAGATGTACATCCTGCAATGTAGCAGTGACTTTATGGAAAAAAGGATTTAATCAGATATAAGCTCGATCTTTATTTATATAGCAACAAATCATCACAAACGTTTTCTCAGAACACTTTCCAAAAACATATGACCTGTGAATGTTATAAACATTTATTTTATTGACAAAGACTTATCTCATCTTGACCCAGCATTTAGCAAGTCACGATGGCAAGTGGATTAAACCCTTTTGTCATTATAGCAGACAGGAATGATGAAGGGTTCATTGTCTGAAACTTAAAAATTAAGGTTAGTTCTTGGAAAAGGTTTCAATTTTAACAAGTTTTTTTAAATTCCATGTGTAAAATATTCACAAGATTTGAAGTTTCTGCTTCCCTTCTTCTCAAAGTAACTTATTCTACAGTTTCAGCTCAAATTAAGAAAAACATCTCGTTTGTAAGGTGGCATTTACAGGAAGAAAAAAAAATCAATTTGCAAAAAAAAAAAAACATTTTCGAAAAATAGGTTAACTATTAAAATAGTAAATGTTCCCAAAAAAAAAAAAAAAACTAAAAGAAAAAAAAGGACGCTTTTTTTTTTTTTTTTGCCATTATTTGCTTCAAATTGGCGCCCAACAGGTTTGAAATGGTCCCATAAAAATGCATTTCCAAACTTGGAATGAAAAGGTTAACAGGTCCACATTCAACAGATGCCTTAGTTGACCATGTGTCCTCATTTAAACGTCTTTATTTAAACCATGCAGAACAAATATATCTTCAAGATAAACTTAAAGAGGTTGCTGTTTTAATTTGTACCATGTTATAACTTTTGCAAACCAAATTTATTGAACTCATCATTGACCCAATTTCCCGACACTTGAAGTAACTTCAGTTTACTTACATCAGTTGAATGTATTTGCACCTCAACCATCCAGAACTTTGGTTCAAATCTGCTGTCTTCCAGCCAGAAACTGGATTTCATGGAGCTCGTAGGTCTGCTGGGTTCAAGTAGGGATTTTTCTACACACACCGCAGAGCCAGAAAGTGGCCTCTTCATGGCCGAGGTCCAGAGACACTGGCCTAGTGGGCAGACTGACAGTGAGAGACGATACAGTGAACAAGAGGGGAGTGAGGGGATTGCAAATGGAGAAAACAGACATTCGGTGCAATTCACACACATGCACACGAGTAGTACAAGTGATCTTTTGACACACATCACGTGCAAACACCCACGCACGTACAATTTCATATCAACCACACAGTCTGGATCCAAGAAATTCACATCTGTGTGCACTGGAAATGGTGATAGCCGAGTTATTTTGCACATAAACATGGAAAACATGAAACGTGTACAGAAACATGCAACACAATGCAAGCGGAGAGCCACATACTTTTCTACTTTGTCTCACGTGCTGGTGAGAAAGCGAGCGAGTGGGCCGTGCAGACAGGGCCCATTTTTCTCTCTTCCTGTGGTCAGAGTGTGTGACTAGGGATTTATTTTCACAGTTCTCCAGGGGGAGGTCACTGTTTTGCTGAATTTGAAACATTTGAAGTATCCGAGGCCCCCTATTCCTGTTCTACATTAGAGCAATGGCCCATTCATTTGGACCTGTCAAAGTGCATAATGGTTCTCAGATCGTGTCTGCTTACCTATCGTCAAAGTGGGTCACAAAAACACTCCTGCCCTTGATCTCATTATGTAATTTAACCTCTCTTTACATCTTCTGCACCCACTATCTGTAAAGGTTTGAGCATAGATAAGATGTGCCTGTGATTCTCTAAAAGATTAGACAAATTGAATTTGAAAAGTGGCCTCAATGGCATACAGAACATGTTTGCACAAGGGTAACATTTCCAGGATCCAAGAACACAGCTGCCTTTATGACCAATGAGTAATATTTTACAATAATGCCTGTTCAAAGGTCTGGCTGAAGGTATAAGGAAGATTTCCAGAAGTTTCTGTTGCTGCAGCACTATTGTTTGGAGTTCAAAGTGAAATATTACCCCTGAGACTGAACAATATGGAAACATTCGCAAGAAATCCTGACCTGCAGAGTAGTGTAGTGTAATGACAGTTGGTGATAATTTGCCATCTACAGTGACTCTGCTGTGTTGAGTTTCAGACTCTGAATGCTGATAGAGTCTTTTGTCTGTAAAAGTCCTAATCTCAGTGGCACTGCTTCAGAGTTCACATTACACTCACTGAGGTAAAATGGGTGTTTTGTGAGTTGAAAACAGGCCCAATTTGAAACAGACCCACTCCATTTTGAGTCTGGTCCACTTAACGTAATTGAATTTGACTCTTGCATTTTTCTCCAGTTCTGGCTCTCTAACTGCTTCACATTCAAACTTTTTAAGAAGAAGCAAGAAGTCTTAATCTGCTTTCTTCCTCACTGGACCAATAATGTGTGTTTCAAAGTCATGTGGATAACCACAAGGGTGCAAACTCTCATACACAAACACATTTGTGTGTAAAAAGACCAATAAACACTGGGGACAGCTGCCCTTGAGAGGAGCTGACCAATTTAGAGCGGGCTGCTTCAGAACTAGGCCAGATATTCTCAGCCTCATGCACACTCCCACTCTTCTGGTCACCAGTTTTGTTTGTGTACTTACATGACCTCAAAACAGAGATAGGTTTGTCCTGTTTTAAACTTCACTTTTTTTTAATAGGTGAAGGAGAATCTGCATCTAGCCCTGCTGGCCATGGGGCTCTCTGATGATGACATTTCTGAAATATCTTTAATTCCTGTTGAACTGATGGGTAAGAATCTTAGTTGAGGCTTTTATGTTCCCAGATTGTGTCCTGGGTTTAAACCTCATAGTTTTGCTGGAGTGCCACACCACCATGCAGAATACATGTTTGGATCCTTGTGAGATTCCTCATAAATCAGCTTTGAAAGTTACGCAATGACATTTATGTTCAGCAAAAATGTGAACTCCAATGAATCAGATTAAAATAATCCATTCAGAATTAGTGCAATATTTATTTAAGGAGAAATGTAAGAACAGTTGAGTGATAAATGTTAGCCTGCTGACATCAACCCCTAGCTTTATGAGACGTAAACCAGAGGCTGAGATGGCACAAATTAAGATTTAAGTTTCATTGTCATGTTAAAATGAGCCTAAAAAGTCTTGAGCTTCTTTATTTCCCAATGGACTTCATGATGGTATCCACATTCAACCAGCATATCTCCTCTTATTAGGAAACCATCTGAACTCCTGATTGCTAAAGAAAGGGAAACCAGCGTGTTGACGAATGTTACACAAGCTAAATACCTAATTTTTGAAATTACCTATTTCAAAGACCAGTGTCTCCACTTGACAACACAGACGTATCTTTAAACTGAGGTATGAGAGAAAATGGGATTTAAGTTGCATTAGCATCACTTTGTCAACTAAACGGGTGTTTTACGTGTCATGCTTACTTCAGCTCTTCTGATTATGGAATATGCTTCATTGACTTCTATCTGACCTGCTGTTTAGTTTTAAGCCACCTGTTTAAGGTTATAGAAATTAACGTTGACTTTTTAATTCAAAGGTGCAGGCATAAAAACACCTGTGCAGGTGAGAAAACTCTTTGATACATTCATGGTAAAGTTTAAGAGAGCTGTTAAGAGCTGTTGACTTTTTTAAGAGTCTAAAATTGTAAACAGAGGTTTGAAATGTGAAAAAAAAGTCCACAATGTGATTCTCAAATATATGCTATCCATGGTCAGACTTTTTAAATACAGGGGTCATTTTTAGTATGTAGAAATACAAACTTTAGGACCATACGAAAAATACTTTGCATTTGTTCTTGCAGTCTTTGAGGGATAACTAACACCAAGTAATCTTTCAATATGTATCTGTTGACCACAACCCCATCATTTACCCAGAACAAGTGATGACAGAGTCCATTATGCTAAGCTAACAGGGGTTTTGCCTCACTTGAAGTGGGGTAATTAACAGCACACTAAGTGCATTGGTCCTTTTTATTGAGCCATGGCTAAGTGGAAACCCCTTTTTACAGGAGTCAGTGGTTCATCCCCGAGCTTTTTGGGGGTTGGCCAGACAACACAAGGCCTCTGACAATGATGAATGGAGGCTTTGCACGCATAGAGACTCTCGCTTACCATCTTCAGCCGAGAACACAGACTCGTTCACCTCCTCTCTCTGTTTATCTCCATAGACAGGCTCCTTGTGTGTGTGTATATGTGTGTGTAGAGCAGCCATTAAGTCAGTGCTAATGGTAGGCGTTCACGGATGGAGTTGATAAAGTGGAAAAGGTTGGTACCATGATGTGTGCAGGTGTGCAGGTGACCTTTACTGCTTCTTTAAAGCTCTGACTATACAACCAGAGTATGTGCCAACATGAGAGGCGCCTACTTACTGTGTCCACCTGTGTCACTTGTTCTTTGTACTGACACATGGTTTGTGTGTTTTATGTACAACCGTACCATGTGTTATGTTAAAATTCACAGCTGTTAAATGTGCCCCGCTTTGTGACAGGCAGCTTTTTTTTTCACACAGGAACGCTTGTTTTACTCATTAACACAACATAACAGCACATGAAAGTTCCACTTGTCATTGCACATGTATGTTTTTCTGTCCCCCCATGTAAACACAGCTCCTCTGGCTGCCTGCAATGACGAAAATCATAGTACAAGCTCATGCCTTTACTCCCCCTTTCTTGGTCCCCCTGTCCTCAGTGGGCTAATTAATTTCCCCTGCCAGGCAGCTTGTACCGGGGACAGACAATTTCATCACCAGTATGATCGTCGTCATAGGATGGTGGTGAAAGACATAGACCAAGGGTATGCAGGCGAGGCAGCATACTGTAGATTTAGTAGTTCAGTGAAAGCTATGTGAAGTTGATGGTTGACTTACCTGTCAGAGAAGCCAAATACAGGTGTCAGAGTTGAGGAGGAAGCTGCGGGGGGAATCTGACGACCAGCTGTGACAGAGTTAAAAAAGGAGGGTGCAAGATAGCTACCACATGAACCCTGCTCTGTCAGATACATCAAACCTGCGATCAAAGGCAGATGAGATGGCTCCTATTCACGAGAGGCAATGCCAAACAGCTTCACATCAAAGATTGAATGACCTCATGTGGGTACATGGGTGGTAGCCAAATCAAGGAGGGGAGAAGAAGAAGCAGAGGCGTCAAGGACACAGAGAGGTGGAGGAGCTGGAGTTAAAAGCGAATGAGCCACAAGCCAGTTTAATACGACCTCTATCTGATGAATAATTTGGATGATATATTGCACCGTAGAAAACTCATAATGTTAAATGTCAATTTTCATACATGGGTTTTCTTTTTGAAAAATTGCAGTGGTACCGCTGTGAAATGCTGTGGTTTGGTTTTTCCAACTTTGGCATGTAAGTAAAGACTTTTGTATCCCAGTACAATTTATTCCACAGAACAATATCTGATCAAGATGTCAGTTTAAAATGAGACGGCTGAAATACAGAATCTGGTATGGGGATAAAAACAAAATCCAAAGAGCTTACCAAATAAACAACTTCAGATGAAATTGTTTTTATCATCATGTCTGAGTCAATTTTATCAGCACATTATTATCCTGTACACAGGCGCCGATTCCATGGGTGCTTGGGCCCTGAAGCACCCGCTGAGAGTACCGAGCACCAGTGTGTCCCAATCATGCCAATGCAGGCCTCTCCCCAGCATACGCACAAATTGTAAACTCGACAACTTTAGTTGTCAAGTTTAGAATAATGTCTTAATACAAGAAACTTTCACTTACTCCACTGGCAGACTTTTTAACTTGTTACAAACAATTCAGAGCTGATTTTTGTCTTTAAATATCTTTAAATGAGACATGTTTCTAAGGTTTCAGTTTTTTGCAGTGCAGGGTTGGTAATCAAATCTAGATCTTTTTGTTATACTGGTTAAAATGTTCTTTATGTCCTGATGGCAATCAATGCATGATGCGTCCTTTAAATACAGCAGAAAATATCCACTGTTTACAGCAGAAGTAAACCTAGGAAAATACCAGCCAATCCTAGCCATTATGATCCAGTTTATTAAACCAATCAAATCCCATTCTGCCATTCTGCCCGCCTCCTACGTGTACATTTCACCGGTGTGCACTAGCCCAACCAAGAGGGATCCAAGTACGCTGGAGAATGGCTGAAAAACTACCAATACCCAAATTACTGGTAATGTAGTGCAAACAAAAACGATTTGCTGAGGACTGGTTTAAGTCTGTGGTTTTGAATCAGTCACAATCACATAGTTGCGAATCAGCGGCACTCATGCATGTAAATATGGGCGTCGTTTTAGAGGAGCTCCAAGTGCATGTAAGGAGATGCTATATTCAAATTCATGCAAGTTTTCTGAGACTACCAACCCTGCCTTTAAACACCCATTCTCGCTGCTTTATTAAAGTGACAGTTATGTTGGTTTTGAGCACCCACCAGCACAAACATAAATCTGTGCATATGATCCTGTGTTTGGATCCAGTAAACTGGATTGCTCCAGTTTGGAATGCACTCAGAAAAGTAAGGAAGATGCTAAACATGAAAAATGGTCACTACTCAACAGAGTTGTAAATAATTCAAAGCTTGGAAGAATTTAAAAGAGACTTTGAAATAACTTTTCAACTGATGATGATGATGGAGAAGTTACGACTCTAGCTTTGTTTTATGCATAGCAGCCAAAAAGGTGTTTCTTTGTCTTACCTCATCCAGAAATGGCTATCCTCAGTTGCATCCTTGGGTTAGTTGTTCTTGTTGGTTTGGTTTAGCCTTTAGCCTGTGTTTTGTGGAAACTAGGTAGTATAGCAAGTGCAGAGATGTTAAATAACAGTCCACCACCTAAAAAGATTAGTACTGAATCAAAAAACAGGGTAATAGTGACAGTGGTCCGGTTTGACCAAGTGGAAAATCATTCTCACTTGTTGGAGAACATTGTCACCATTTTAGCCTGAAAGTTAAAGACTTGTTGTGCAAATTAGCTCTAAGAAATCCCAGTTTATTGCCAGTTACAATACCACTGATGTTAGATTCTGCCAGCATTTTTCCTCTTTCTCTTGCACTGGCAAAGAGTAACTGTGGTGTGGAGACAGATCTGGCTATATGAATGTAGTGTGGGTCTGGCTCAAGGGTAGAGCCACCACAGAGAATTCCCATCCCTAATTCTTTGCAAACTCCACATTAAATCTCTTCAGCATCTGTTTTTTTTCTTTTCCCAGACTTCCTTTGCCAAAACAAGAAAGGTGACTTGTATGGAAAACGGATGAGCTCAGTCTCTCCTTGTGCCGTCTCTTGGGTGTCACATTGTCACATGAGTTTGGTTATGGAGCTTGAAACGTTCATGGTCTCTGTTATACCCATCTGCTGCTGATAGAGGCCATGGTGAGACATCTGAAAGACGGCCACACGACACAACACGCACACCCAACCACAGCAGAACAAGGGTGAGGAACTGGTACTATTGGACGAGGATGAAACGAGCACAAAGAGGAAGGCAGTATATTGAAAAAAGGAAGACGGGGGTCACATGTGCTTGTGGAAAGAAAAGAATGCTGCCTGAAGATCACAAGCAGAGAAATAATTTATCACTGCTCCCTCTATCATTTCTTCTGGCAGAGATGGATGGCCCGCAGTCAGGCTGGATCACTCCTTGCTTGCTTTGGGATTTTTGCCTGCTGTGTGTTTTGAGTATATACACACATAACATAATCATTTCCTCAAACACACACACACACACACACACACAAACACACACACACACATATTCATACATATACAGTCAACAATAAAGACCAACAATTAGCAAAGTCAGCTTGATGAACATCTGCCTTCGATAATGAACTGACTTCATGTGAAAACATGATAATTTAAGTGACACAACTCAACACCCAGAGCTCAGGCAAGGTAGTTAATCTTTCACCAAACCAATTAAAGGATATATTTTTAAACTGTTTTCATAGGATAAAGAATTAAGAGACCCTTTAAGATAAACTGTAATCCATCATCCTTAGCGCCAGGAAAATATTAGTTTTTGGCTGGTTCCAATTTCCTGCCAGAAAACGTAACTTAAATAAGCCTGCAGCAGTGTTTGAAATGTTGTGGTTCAGTACTGGTAGATGTAATTCAGAAACATCGTACACATGGCCCACCCACTGTCTTCATTTAGTCTCCAACCTCTTAATGTTTGCTTGAAAGTTCGAGTCAGTCAAATGTGGCAGATTAAACAAGTCTTTCAACAGGAGTTTTAGATTGTTAGGCTGAAACATTTACAGAGTCAAGATACCCTGAACTCCAACACACTTAAACAAAGTGTATGTGTCGACAACAGTAGGGTCACAGTGAGAAGGAGAGTAGTGGGCGGATACGGGCAATGTTCTTGAGATGATCTAGATGATCCAGGAGAACGCCAAGATCTCAAACGTGGGTTGACAGAGTTGGGCTGGTGTTATCAAAGTAAGGGTGGCTGTAGTAAGAGATTTTGGTCAGATGATTATTATGTCTGATTTATCACAGTTGAGCTGGGGGAAGTTATTGTGCTAGCTATTACGTTACCAAGGGGGAGCATGTAGAGGATGAAAAGAAGAGGACCAAGCACTGAACCCTGGGGGATGCCCTGTGACAGAGGGGCAGTGAAGGAGGAGCAGTTGTTGATGTGGATAAATTGTTGTCTGTTTGAAAGGTATTATCTTAACCAGGGGATGGCAGTGCCAGTGATGTCGTATAAGTCGTAGAAATCCCTGAATCTGTCTGTAAACTCTACAAACGGTGCTTCCACCATTCATGACACGTTGATAGCCTTAGAGAGACAGCAGTTAAAACAAGCACTTCATACAGAGATAGGTTTTTTTTTTTGGAAAATTCTTTTTTTTTTGGTAGCGGTTTATTATTCAAAGATACTACAATGGAACCAGAGTGACAGTATAAAGATAAAAAAACACAATATCCCAATATCCCCTCTTTAATTCTTCAGACAAGCCAGCTTTATCATTCAGTATCTTATGTTTACACATGCAAAAGATAGTGGTTCTCTTTAGAATACCTTTGTAATGGGTCTTGACTCAACTCAATTGCTAGAGCTGGCCAGAGATGGGCTCTCGTTTGTTTATTCCTCCTTTAATTCCAATGGAGAATGCTCTATGTTAAAAGTTGTTCTGAAAACAAACACTACACACACTCATCCATCTTTATTTCAGTGAGCCATCACAGCCGCTGTCTTGTAAACACACATACACACACACGCACACGCACACACACGCACACGCACACACACACACACACACACACACACACACACACACACACACACACACACACACACACACACACTTGTAAACATCTAAAAACAACAGGGCACAAACATTCACAAGGTCAGTTTCACCCACGTAATCATTACAAAAGCATCCACACAAAGCAGGCCTGCTGTGCTACACAGTCAGTGGACGCTCTTATGTAACTTAAATTAAACCAGAGAGGATGATGATGGTGATGCCAAAGCACAAGAATGAGCTAATTGCTGATGTGTTGTACAACAAGAGTTGAAACTGCAGTGCACCTGACTCTTTTCTTTGATGTTAATGAAATGCTGATGGTCCGCTGGGTTAACAAGAGTACAGCGGGCCTGTTATGAAATGAAAACAGTAATTTTTTTTCTGGATGAAAGTGAGCACAAAGGTACACAAACCTCGCACATAACAACAACAACAATGCATGTTCAGAATTTCACGCTGCTGAGGGAATTTGGAAAGAAACCAAGTTTTTGGCTGTGATAACATATTTGCTAAGAAGATAGTCATGCCATGAATTTCTACAGCTCCGTCCTTCACAGGTGTGTTCATCGCTCCACTCGACTTGTCTGTTAACACGCACATAGATCTCGGATTGGAGAATTTGCATCCAGGATGTTTGGGAATGCTGGAAGACCATGTTTTCATCTCAGATCTGTTAAATTATCTTGGCTTTTTGTGTGTTGTTGATGGATATGCCTGCAATGGATGCCAGCAACCATCTGAGCAGAAAGAATAGGGATGATGGGAAGAGGCCGAGACAATGAGTGAAAAACAACCGTTTAGGGTACACTGCAAAAACTGAAATCTAAGCAATTTTTGGGGGGCTTATTTTTAGTTAAAATTGTCCTAATATATTTGATATGAGACACATTCACCTGCCAAGTTCAGGAACATGTCTTATTTCAAGATATTAAGACAAAAACAAGGCCTGAATTGCTTTTAACGAGTGAAAAAAGTCTGCTAATGGGGTAAGAAAAATTTGCTCGTCAAGTTTCTTAAAGTTAGAATAATGTCTCAATACAAAAAACTTTTCTCTGACCCCATTGGAAGATTTTTTTTACTCATTACAAGCAATTCAGACCTCATTTTGTCTTCAAGTAACTTAAACTAAGACATGTTTCTGGACTGTTCAGGTGAATGTGGCTCATATGTAATCTAAAAAGACATTTTATTTACTTAAAAAAAGCTTAAAACGCTTGATTAGAGTTCTTTTTTTAAGGGAGCAGCCAAAGGGCATTTGGAGACGGGATTGGGCAATGGTTCATTTGAGGACCTCAAACATTTGCGTGCCTCAGTGCTCCTCTAATATGAGTGTGATTTTTACAATAGAGGTTGAGGTTAACCCCCACTCGTGATTCACAGCTTGGGTTCTTTGGTGTTCAAGAGAATAGATTTAAAGTCCATTCACCCCCTTCATCACACACTTACACTCTAAAAGAAGGCTTGATCATTGCATAAAAGTTAAAATCAATTCTGAATAACTTGGGTTGAAGCATGGCTCTGCTAGAGTCCGACTGTCTTAGTCTTAGTCCCCTCCCCTCTGACACACACATTCATCAGCCAGATCAGTCAGAGTGTGAGAGATATGAGCTACCTCCAAGTGATGATGAATAGAGTGCAAGCTCCCCTGAACTTTATAATTACAATGATTACACACGGCTGTAATTCTAACTCGACACACTTAACACTTCAGCTCGGTCTTGTTTGGCTGGCACAGACACGCCACACCAATAAATATGCATTCCTGCTTTGCTCTCTGCAAAGATTAAAGGCTAGATTTATGTGTACTCTTCTCTGAAGCTTATGTGTTTGTCTGCTTTTATCAGCATACTGTATTTACAGCCAAATCTACAGTACGTGGTCACAAAACTGGCTTGGAAAACCAAAGATGCGATACAAAAAATGTTAATCTCCAACTGGAGGCACCTGTACAGATAATGTAGGACACACACAGATTGCTACTAAATTTAAAGAGAGTTCTCATGAAAGGGTAAATGCTCAGTAAGACACCCATCACAACACAAATCACCCTACCATTGATGTTCTACTGATAGGTAACAAAACCCACCATGTGGTCTCAAATGTCCCCCAACATTGGAACAAGGAAATTTTCAGGAATTTATATTAACTGCACTTACCTGGTCATATACATGCATAAATATTAAACATTTTTATAAGCAGACATGCATACCAACACATCTAATGCAATATTCTTACATGACATAAATACATTTTCAGGGAGTTGTCGGGAATTTTTCCTACCTGAGTCTAACTGTCATAAACGTAGGCATAAACTGTTGTAGCTAGCCTCTAAAAATTATACATAATGTGACAAGCATTTTTTTGTTTGTTTAACTTAGATATGTCCGTTACTTAAAGTTAAACCATACCAACAAAATCCTCAGTACTATCTTCAAAACTTACCTCAGGCTGGTGAAGTAGAGATTGTTGATGATCAAATGTGCTTGGAATTGTTTGCACATGTGATTAATGGTACACAGTTAAATTTGCATTTAATCATGTTTTTTCAACCAAGATATTTTTGAAAACCTCATTTAAGTTGATAACAACATAAAAAATAAGAAATAATAAAAAATTTCCAGCTCGAATTTCCCTGTGAACTTGTATACAAATTTGTTGATGGCAACAAAACCCTGAAAACATTTGATATACTAGAGCTAAAATTCCTGTAGAAAGTTTCAGGAAACTTTCCTGAAATTTACCACCCAGGGATGAATGGGTAGCAAGAGCAGGCACATCACCAGGGTTATCACTGGTTGTCTCCCTTCACCGGTGCTTTTTTGAGTTAGGCCCGAGACGCCTTGGGTATCAAGAAGCTATCCAAGACACATCCGAACTGTTAGCTCAAAGGTAGTTAAATATTTTAAAGTAACCCAAAACAGTTAAAGTGTTTATGTGTGGGGGTGGGGTTGGGTTAGATTATCTTAAATAAACCCTTACACAAAGAAAGCTCAATTTAGGAAAAATTATAACGTGAAGCTGAGCAGTTAAGTTAAGGCTAAATTTGCTAACTGTTGCTAACAGTATGATTTAGCAATTTAACATTTAATTTTGAGCTTTCATGCCTTTATGTAGCCTTGAGGATAGGAGAGTGGATAGAACAGTAATCTGGAAAGAGTAAATGGGAATAATTTACAGCACAGGGTTGAGGTACATGGAGCTACATTTTCACCGCTAAGCTAAACTGATGTCCTTTAAATTAAGAGTTCAAATTTTTATCTTCATGGCATTGGTTAGAAATGAACATGATTGAAATATTGTCCTATGATAGTAGAATTAGCTGTAAGTAATAAATTAGCATTTTAAATTATAGACTTAAACTTAAGTAAATGCTAGCCAAAGTACTGAAAAAGGTTGCTAGTTGGCTAGCTAGGCCTAATGAATAATGATTCAAAGAAATAGCCAAAAGTAGCCTAATATCAAATACTGCAAAGCTAAAAGAGACTAATATGTTAGCTGTGTGTAATCATGTCAACGTTTAAACTTTCTTATTGCTTCAAGTGGTGAATAACTAAGATAGATGAATTCACTGAAATGTTTCACTGCACTTGGTAGGATTTAAAAACCAGTCTAGATGTTGATACTTCTATTGTATGAAACCATTAGATTTTCATATTGACGTTAGTATGAAATTACAGGGTGCTGTTAATGACAGGTTGGGCTCTGCAAGATCAAGTTTGTGCCATTATGTCAGAGAAAAATATTTGAGATCCCCTGCTATTAAATACTTAATCAGTCTCTAATTGTTTGGAAACAGCTCAAGCTCTCACAGTGTGTCCTTATCACAGACATCCCAGAAGCTTCCCGAAAACAAGCCAACATGCCAGCACGCCTCGCTTTCTCAGCTACCCACAATCCTTATCTGCAAAGTAAATAAGGGCTCCCATCCTGCCTGGAAGGGTTTCGACTCTTGTCTTTCTCTACAGTGAGCTCCGTCTGCCAACTATCCCTACAGCGTGGCCAGAGGAAAGGAGATGTGGTTCCTGTATTGTGTCGAGGGCCACAGGTCATACATTCCCAGGTGATTTGGGACCTTTTAAAGAAAATGTTTTTGTTACAGTGCAGTACAGTGTACTCACTCATAATGGAATATTAACAACAAAATGTTGAGCCAGTTTGTCTTGAAGTTTCTTGACAATCTCTTTTATTGAAAAGCTTAAAAAGCCATCTGATACTGAGCTCTTAATAAAACACACTTCTTAGTTTCTCATCATTTGTCATACTTATTTTCATTTCAGTTTCAAATAAGCCTCTACTCTTCTGGGAAATAACTGTGGATTTTCCTCATAATTTTCTGCAGACACATTCCCAAACATCTCACACAACAACTGTGACAAAATCCACCCTGACATCTATGTAAGGGCTTTCTTTTTCAAGGAGCTTAACCTCCATGAAGAAAGCTTTTCCAAACTTCTTGACTTCCATTCCTGCTCTTTTCTCTTCAGGGATTGCAGTGGCAGGGCAAAACACAGAGTCCGCCTGAGTTGCCAACTGGAGAAATGAACTGTAAACACTTGCATGCCTTTCATTTATTCACATTGTAAGCGGAGAAGCCAGAAAACAATTCAATTAATCTTTGGCAGAGCGCAGGAAGGCTGTGAAGAGAACAGGATAAACACACATACACACACACACACACTTTGTGAAAGAGAAAGAGACGGGAGATAGATTAGGACATGTAAACAGGGATTGTAAAGAGGAAGCGTGCCATGGAAGCTATCCTGCCACGGACAACAACCACGTAAACAGGCTCGCTGCTGAAATGTTGGCTGCAGCGACATCACTGATCAAATGGAGGAACCGAGCTGTAAACACTGTCAATCAATGGAAGGAGAAGACGGATTAGTTTTGTAGATATGTTTTTCCAGGCTTGTGTGATGCATTTGTGAACATCCACGCTCAGTGGGTGTATCTACATGGGTGTGGGCCGTTTTGAAATTAAAGCCTTAAATGTTTTCTTTTACTTTATTTAAGACCAGATACAAGAGTTCTGGCTACAGGAGAAGTTGCTTTACAAGACCCCAAATCCCTCGGCCACAAAGCTGCTGAACCTCTTCAAACAGATAGAGGTTTCTCTCATTAATCAACACAGACATGTGCCTGTATTAGTTGTCTTTTTTCTAACTTGAGGCCTATATAACAACTTGTTTACCCTGTGTTTAAAATACCACATCTCTGTTATGTCACCACATCTTAGCGAGCAAGGATCATAAACAAAATGAGCCCCAATGCTCATAATCCAAACTGTAATATCCAGCATCTATATGGGCGTATAACTTTGCACGAAGTGCCATACCATCTGAAAACCAACACCTCAAGAGCCATTACGGGTTGCACTTAATGTGTCCAAACAAAATGTTATTACTTGGCGCCAAAGAACTAAGAGGAGATAAAAATAGTCCCGGTAAAAATAACACATTCCTGCATACTGACAGATCCACATTTGCCCATTTAATGCAAATGTTGCCGTACTCCTGCAGCTGCAAAGAGAAATATTAGTGGGAGGCACGTTCCCAGCAAAAGAGCCCCCCTTTTTTTGTCTGTGTGCTGAAAAGGATAATTGCTCATCTGAGCTCACACAAGACGCCTCTCTCCCTTTCCAATGGCAACATAAACTTCTTCTGCATTCTTGAGAGAAGAGTTATGTTGACCTCCTCTGCCTCTCTCTCTGCATGTTTGCGTATGAGAAAGAAAGAGAGTGTGTGGGTGCATGCATTTGTGTTTAAACAGTTTGTGTCTATGCTTAAATGAAGTATGTTTTTTTGCTTGTATGTAGTGTAAAGGGTGTGGATTGGGGATTTCTTTCAGCTGAGGGGAGGATTCAAGAGAGAGCTTTGGTGGAGTGGGTGAATTGTGTGGGAGACGGAGAAGAGTTTGATGGGGTTGGGAGGCAGGGAGGAGGGCAGGGTGGGGGGGCACTTTAGTGGTGTTTGAACGTTTGTGAGTCAGAGTCTTGCAATGAGGGAGTAACAGAGGCCATGAATGAGAGTGCTTGTTTATGTGGGTCAGTGGGCTCCCTTTTAACCCCTTCAGCCTTTTTCTGCCTTTGCACAGGAAGTAGCTGCTCCACCCGAGGTTGTGCCTGACTGAAAGACAAATCATGTGTGCGGGAAAGGAAGTCAAACACACCACCAGAGAGTCCAAAACCTTTGTAGTCTCTGCGGCTCCGTGTGGAAAGCTCTCCAATAATTGAGGTGTTTACACTAGGGATATGAGGCTTGTTTTTCATCACACGTGCAGCACAAAGCGTCTGTCTCCATCCACAGAAGGCAGGGGTTAATTGGAGTGAGATCGTCTTTCTATAGCAAGCCACATAATGAAACTCTTCTCTCTGCAGGAGGGAAACTGGATCAGGACTGGAACTCTAAACTGTCGCTGACATTTCCACTGAGAGCCAAATGTGGCGCAGGAAGCCTCTCTGCTTAGCATCGCATGCACACAAATTGCTCGTCCTGTTTACGCAGCTGCTTTATTCAGAGAAAATTCCAGATAAAACAGCCATTTCAGGATGTGAGTTAGATGAAGGAAAATGCCACATGTAAATACTGTATGTGCATCTGGCTGAACTCAATCAAAGCTATTTGAGTACTGACCCTTTGGGAAAATGTTTGGACTTCAGGGAAGCATAGGTAATTTTCAGTGATGCACACCATTGCTTCATAGTTATTAGATAGAGGCTGAGATTATTTTCTTCTAACGGTGGGCTGTATTCAGTAATGTTTTTGTAAGAGTGCATTAAAGATGATTTGAAGCAGCAAGTGCATTTCAGGCCATATTTATTTGAAACACAACACTGAAAACTTTTCACTGCGTGAAATTGTTTTTGAACAAGTCACTTATTACTCCATTAAGACGGTTAAAAAAGGCCTTGCACTGATTTCAAGTCTTGCCTCCCACCATCCCCACCATATGGTGGTGGCTGTGGCTCAGTGGTAGAGTTGTTGCTCCACAATCAGAAGGTTGAGGGTTTGTTTCTAGGTTATGGGTTCCATTCCATCCTGCATCCTTGAGCAAGACACTGAACCCCAAGTTCAGTTCAGGTTAAACATGGGCTCTTAAGTCATCTTAAAATTTGGTGTTGGTTTGATTGAAAGAATCTACTGAACACACCTGCGCTCTGTTGATGCAGAGTACACACTACATGATAACTGATCCAACTTATGGGCTAACAAAAGTTAGCTCTCATTTTTTGTTAGTTCCAAAAATTGATTTTTCTGTTATGTGATGTATTCAGTGAGGTATGTCATATCCATGGGGTCCGTCATATTTTCAGCATCTGTTAAGATTTTAAAACCCTTTGTGTTGTCCAGCTTTTGGGGATGTTTTCTTCAAATACAAAGGTTCAAATTAAGAACTTTCTGTGTTATCCAGAATGACAAATTCACTTTTTTGGTCAAAACATACTGAATTTATTAAAATGCTGTTTGAACCCTCACAAATTCATCCCCATTGGAGAAAAAAAATGGTGACAGACATTTCTTTACTTGGGAAAATCAAAGTCAAACTCTCTGAATGGCTGGATACTGTTAATACACCACTTTATGAACCTCACTGCATATCTTACATGTGGGTTTATTCCATAGTTCAGATGACCTGACCTTGAATCTACAGGCTGCAAGGCCTGCAGAGCCTAAAGTTATTTTTCCTGGTCGAACATCTGAGCCTAAATAAACTTCTGGCAGCTTTTTGGTGGATAAGCTTCACAGGGACTCATACACAGTGATTCACCAGAGTTCAAACCACAGCCAGTCTGGAAATAGGGAAGAACAATGATATCAAAGATCCTGTTCTGTCTCTGATACCCCTCTTTTCCTTCCCAGTCTTTTGCCACACAGGTTGTGAAGAGGACATCTGTCCTCTGTAAACTCACCAGGACGTCACTGTCGGGGGTAGAATGTCTGGAATGTGCCTTTGTGGTCAGCCGGCTTGGGAACCGATCATCTGGCCTGTGTTGCTTCTATAGTCTGGAAACAAAGGATTCCTGGTCTACCATTCACCTTTGTGGGATTCTCCTTGGACCAGGCTCAGGGAATTTCTAGAGTTATGATTTTGACCTCCAGGTCGTCCAGTTGGGGACAACCCTCCTCCAAACATATCAGCTCTCACATTATCCAAGGGGTTCATATTTTGGTTTGTAACATCATATTGAGTATATTCGGTGATAGAGTGTTGACATCAGCTGCTAGGAATGTCTGTCAGTTCACTAATCTTTCCCACCCTGCTTGGTGCATAGCTCACCACTATAGCATGTCATTAGCTTCTGAAAGATTTGTGTTTTGAGAAGGAGACGTGGGAGGTGTGAATGTGTCTGTTATTGTGTTTGAAGTTGGCAGGTACTGAATGTCTTGCCATTCGGTGGTCAGAAGAACAAGTCATGGCAACTCCCTGAAAATCAAAGAATAACTGTTTTGTCAGTGATGGTGGGATCTGGAATCTAAAAAAAAATTAGCATGAAAGTGATAGCATTGTTTTTATTTTTCAAGACATGCTAAACATACCCTTTGAAATCTGAAGATCGTTTCAGTTTGGTTAAACTTGTGTCACCCCCTGATTTTCACATAAGAAATTAAATAAATCTGTCACATCACTGTTTTTCAAAAGTAGCAGCTGCTCATTATCTTTTGACAGCTAGCTTCATTATGCTTCCTGTTTGGCTTGTCAATGTGTAATACATTTTATAGCCGTCTCTGGTTCATGCCTGAACAGTAACACATAACAACAATGCCAGCAATAAGCTAGCTTAGCTTAGCAGCCAAGACAGGAGGAGACAGGCAGCTAAGGAGGGGACAAAGTAAACATCCCTTTGAAATTTGCGAGTGCAATCTTTGAGTGTTGTTTTAGCCTCCTTATGTACCTAACCTGTGCAACCCAATATGCATTGGTTATCTTTTTAAATAAATCTGAACTTTAGTGTTTATTGTAGTCGTTTCTTGTTAGCTCAAGACAGCTAGCTTCATTTAGCTTGTTGTATTGGTTTTCTTCATCTTTGACAGTAGCAAGTGCAGTTGCCAGCAAAAGCTTTTACCAAACACTCAATTCAATTCAATTTATCTGTATTTTGTCTTTCTCAATTCATCATGCTACCTTTTTAAAAACTATTTTTCACATTTAGCTTAGCCATTTTGATCTCCCTCCAACCATCACTCTCTCCTCCTTTTTTGTCTCCATCATTTTTTCCTCCTCCATCACAATTTTTTTTAAATTTAGTTCTACCCCTATCCACCTCCCCACTTCCCCACACTCGCGTGCGACGGAGAGAGGTATACTCTTTCGTCAAGCCTGCACGAGTGGAGGGAGGAGGGGGTCAGAATCGAGGTGGAGGGGGGTGGCTGCTGGGACGGATCCATTTTCAAAGCATTATCTTTTCATTTGTTTTCCTTCAGCGTTTCACTGCTTTTGAGGAGGGAGAGAAAGAAAAGGAAGAAAAAAAAAGAAAGCGAAAACCGCGCACATGCTCACACACATATTCTGAGAAATGGCCCAGATGGCCATCACTCATAAAGGGAATCTTTCAGGAACGACTCACCAGCCTATATACCATGTTAAGACAAGACAAGACAACAGCCAACCCCCAAACCGCAGCTGCCAGAGGAAGATTTGTATCTTTTCCTGGGAGGAAAAAGCCCCATACTCTCATCCAAATGTCACTCAACGTGAGCATCAAACTGCTCTGCGACAACAGAGACTCGCCTGACGTTGTAGAGCAGCCACCAAACTCAACAATTCCCAGAAGAACTGGCAATACAAACCATGATATCTGTCCGGGATGTTCTTTGTTTTTTAAATCAATCCAAGAAGTGTGTGTTCACCCTCCTGTGGCTGCGTCTAATCCCTCTGTCATGAGAGGAACAGCAGAAACATCTCATAGTTGCCTCCATGAATAATAGAGACAAAAAAGTCAGCCTTTGTATCTTTTGTCAGTAATAAACTATTGTAAAAGCACATGAGGATGGAGGGATAAAAAAAAAAGAAGAAGAGCCACGGGTGGAAGGGCAAGAAGGGAAGGGGAAAAGGTCACTTGGAGAGTGATTACCTCAGTGGTTAGCACTTCATTACCTTGTGTTTCACGTTGTTTTATGTGCCCGGCTGTTTCTTAGGTGGGCTGTAATGGGATAGCAAATGTCAGGTCCCACAGACTCCTGGGAAGTTTTTTTTCCCCCTTTTCTTTTAAAAAGAGACAACCGTACACGGACCACCCGGACAGAGATTATAATATATGAAGGGTTTGACTCCCAAGGTATCTGAAAATGGTGAGGGTTCAAAGAGGTCAGCGGAAAAAAAAGACTTTCCTAGTGATAGGTGGTCAGTATTTCAGGGGTTTAGTAAGGTAGATCATTTTAATGGGGCTGCTTTTCAACACTGAATAGAAAAACTTGTTTAACATATCACAATATAAATTGAAAGAATTTGGAAATGTTTTTGATTTGAGTAGATTTGAACCAAGCTTTAATAATGGAGAAAAAAATTAAATGTTTGTTTGTTTGTTTGTTTGTTTGTTTGTTTCTTTCTTTCTTTCTTTCTTTCTTTCTTTCTTTCTTTCTTTCTTTCTTTCTTTTCGTGGCCAACATTGAAGTTTGGTAATGGTTAGCATTGCAGCCTCACACCAAGAAGGCCACCAGTTTGAATCCTGGTTCGCCTTTCTGTGTAAAGTTTGCATGTTCTTCTCTCCGGTTACTCCAGCTTCCTACTGCAGTCCATAACATGCCCACTAGGTTATTAATTGGTGATTCTAAACTACCTGTAGGTGTGAGTGCGTGTGTGAAAGGTTGTCTGTCTTTAAGTGTCAGCCCTGCAATTGACTGGCGACCAGTCCAGGGTGTACCTCACCTCTTTCCCAAAGACACCTTGAATAGGCTTCAGCCACCCACGACCCTGAACAAGATAAGCGATATAGAAGATGAATGAATGAACAATTTTTACAACCACTGCCTGACACCATCTGTCCCTTTTTTTTCCCATTCAAGCTCCAGTTTCCCCCATTAATACAAACTAAATCTAAGAAATCTTTTTTTCCCCTTCAGGAAAAAAAAAAGAGAGAGAGAGAGAGAAAGAGAGAGATCTTGCTTCTCACTGCAAAACGTTTCTGGCTGGCCAAGTGTAAATGGATTCATGTTAAACCAGACCCCAGAAACTGATAAATACCATTTAGAAATAACCAATCATGGCGCTGATAATCTTGTTTCAAACAGTAGATTATAATCAGGCAATTATACAAAAGTGATACTGTCGGACTTATAAAGTCTTCACAGGGTCTTTGATAATAAGTTGCACTCACATGACACTAAAAAACAACTGAAAAGTCTGAAATTTCTCAGACCAGTAGATGGCCATATACTGTTATAATGTAAACCGACAATTTTGTGAAATTCTCCAGTGGTTTGTGAAAATGTCTTTTGTTTCAAGTTTATTTTGTGTTTAGCTGTCCTTTAAAAATACAGCAATACAATCATGATGAGTGTAAATTGTCTGGATCAATCAGCTTGGTCACTTGGTATCTTATTTAGTTTGTCACTGCTTGAAACAGCTTAAAATTGTTCATCTCACATTCGTGAGTCTGATCAAGCCCCCCTCCGTGAGAAACAGCCACTCATGGAGAGCAGTGGAGGAAGAGGAAGCAGGACAAGGAGTCACCTCCTGGGTTCATATCAATCACTGTGATGTCACTTTGAGGATTACCAGTCAGTTGGCACAGATGATAAAGCTCTGCTCAGGCACATTGTTTGAAGCTGAGCGTGAGAAAGAGCAATGGATATGTTGCAACAGGATGCAAAACAAATGCAAAGAGACAACATTGTAATTACTGTTATAACTGAGAGTCTCAACCTTTAATTGAATTCATTTGGAGGGTGAAACAAACAAGGTTTTCATTCTTATTTTGTTGTTAAAGTGGCTGCGAGGCTAAACTGGACTGGAGTTTCCCTGGTCAAATTTGTTGGCACTATTGAAATTCACAAGGAGCAGGCGAAAAAGACAGAGAGGAAAATGGCAATGAATGGAAAGAGAGTGGAAAAGCAGAGGGAGGGGGGGAAAGGGAAGAGAAACTTTAATCACAGAAACACTGACCCATAAAAAGGGAGAAGCAGACACAAGTGGAAACCAGAGGAATGTTGTCCAGCTGTGGGATACATCCATGCATTCAGCTCTTTCTGCTGTATTTCCACTTAAAGCTCAGAGTGAATTAGATCGGGGTGGGGGGAGGTTGGTAAAAGAAAAAGACTTCGAAACAAAAACCAAATTGAAGGATGAGCTAAAACCAGTGGTGCTAAAACCCTGCGGCCCATGGATGGAATCCAGGGGCAACCAGGCCGCACATCTCTGAGCTGTAGCCAAGAATGACTTTGCTTCCCAGCTCTTTTCACACTCTTCACTCCCTCATATGGAGAGCTGAAGGCTGCTTAATTACCAGACCGGCCAGTTAGCTGGACGGCTCGGCCATGGCGTCTGACGAGCTTCCTCTAAGTCTCCTCTCTCCCCTCTCAGTGGCCCAGACCTGGCCCCAACATATCGGAGCTAAACCCACATCCCCTTATTGTGAGCCAAGGCCAATTAACTGTATCCATGCTAACACTGCTGACTGTTCGCTTTTCATACTCGCCTGTGTCCATCCTAAAGCTAACAAGAACAAGATGTTTTTGTGATGGTAGTTCTTATCAGTAGCTGGAGGAATGGCAGGATGCAGAGTTCACTGATTTACAATGAAGGGGTCACCTGCCATGGAGGCATTCCTCTCTGTTGGCTCCTGAAGAGGCAAACCGTGCATGAATCTATATTATTAAAAACTTGGCTGTGCACCGTTGTGTTATTTTTACACCCTCATACTCATGCCCTAATCACTTTGCCTGGAGGAAACCACTCCCTCGCCGGATGAACTCTCACTGCCATTTGGAAAGGCAGAGTTTATCTCGTTAAATCAAATGGAGACGTGCGCAAAACACACCCTCTGGATTCAGAATGTGGCCTCGGGGAAATATCTCCACAGTGGTGATTTATTTGAAAGACAAGCAGCAGTATTGTTCCTAACAGTTCCGTCATTTCTGAATGTTTGGATGACACTTGAAGAAACGTGAGCAGTGCTACTGAATGCTTTCCCCGTCACTTAGTGGTTCAGGCATGTTTATCACGTACTTTTACACTGTAGTGCACTGTCTCTGCTTGGGTAATCTTGTGGAATGAATGGGCCCGCCTTCTCCATTGATGTTATTGAGTGGCATACTGTAGTATGTCTCTCGACAAGGCCCAGCTCAAGCGGATCTCTGCAATCATGAGCAACAGGTGGGCTTGGATGGCGTTCCCTCCACTGCAAACAATTTTGCTTTGAAACCCCTAAAGCCTGATCCAAGACAGGAAAAACTTCCCATTAGTGCTGCTTATTTTCTTTTCATGGACCACACACACAAGCACAAACACACACGCACACAAACATGCACACAAACTGGTATGTAGACACACAAACACACAAAAACCTGTAAGCAAGGCATTTTTGTTGACTTTCATTCATTTCCTGAGAATTTAACCTAGCTATAACTGCTACCATGTCATGACAAAGAACAATCCCAGCTCTTCACTTAAAAGAAAAGAGCAAAATTTTGGACTCAATGCTTGATTTTTATTGTTTTTGCAAAAAAACACTGTTACATTCTCAGACCTGCCAACACTCCCAATTTGGGCAGGAGTATCCCACTTTTTATCCTTTCTCCTGCTCTAGTCCTGATTTGTAATTTCTCCAGATTATCCCCCTATTTTCAAGAATGGTCCTGTAATCTCTTATGGTCTGTTAAATCAAAGCAAGTCCTCTAATTCCAAACCTGAAAAAGTATCCACCCCTCTCTCTGGAGTTGGTTTGATCCAAAAGATGTTGCATTAGATTAGTGTTTTTCAACCTTGGGTTCACAACCCCACATGGGGTCGCCTGGAACTCAAATGGGTTGCCTGAAATGTCCAGTAGGTCTAATTAATAAAAAAAAAATACTGATAAAAATATTTTCTTTAACTAATTATTATTCTTTTTAAAATTAAAACACCACCCAATCCCAATCAACTGTATTTTATACTTTTACTTTTTTGAAAATAAATCTAGTTCTAATAAAATGCAGCATATAAAAATATCTGAGCTGGTGCATCTTGATTAACAGCCTCGTTCACGCAACTGCACAGCTACCGCTACCGCTACCTGAGTTTCCTCACTTTAATTTGTATAAACAAACTTGCAGTCAGTAGCAAAAAACAAAACAAAACAAAACAAAAGAGAAAACAAAACGGAAAGATTTCTTTGCCTGCCTGGCCCCTGGCTGAGAAATAAATATTGCCAGCGACCACAAAATGGTAAAAACGATGTGCAGGGAGGAAGAAGATTAAAAACTAGAGACTCTAACAACAGACTCTAACAACAGACTCTAACAACAGACTCTAACATGTTTCCCTTATTATCTCAAGAATTTGAAGATTGTGTCTCAATACTTCATCGTCAACACAAATAAACTGAGAAGACCGAGAAGTGCAGTCTTCCTTTGCTCCGGTGTAGAGAGAGCTAAAGCTACAGCTACATCTACACAGGGTTTAAAGTTGTAATAAGAGCCCTGCGTGGTCCGCCCTGCACCGAGACTCTGGAGTGGTTTGAGAGTGGGCCAGACATTCCTGAAGAGATCGCCGCCCAGACACCCAGCAGCAGCCAGTCAGTAACAAATTCCAGAATAGCAGCGCTGCGGCTAAAAATAGTCATCTGGACAGGAGAGGGGATGGAGAGATGGGCGTGCGGAGGGGGCCCGCTGGATGGAGCATGAATGATAGAGAAGTGGAAGCAAAGCAGGAAAGGAAAGGAGGGTGGTTTTATTCCATTCCATATCCAGTCACAATGTTATCACAGGGACACAGAGGAAAAGGAGTCCTGCAGGGATGTGAGTTAGTGTACCTGTGTGAACTCTAAATGAGAGAGAGGAAGAATGAAAGAGGACGTATAAAAATGCTCACGTGTAAGTGCAAAGGCATGGAAAGTGGCTTCTCAGACCGTTATTTCTAAAACAATGTGTCAGCTTACCCGGGGAACACACGCTTCACTGTACTCAGGACTTTCCTCAGACCAGGTCCTCTGTTTATTTTTCCTGCAATGAACGGGCAGCTCAGTTTACAGCAGCCACCCTAAACCTTCACTGTGGAACATCCTGCCTGCAACAGCAGCAAGATGTGCCAAGGCAGCACTGACTTCGCCAAATCTTCCACCACTTTTTGCTCAATTTGCAGAATACTCCTCTACTTTCTTCATACAAAGCATTATAATTTTGGAAGGAAAAGGAAAAAAAAGAGAGTCATAGCTTTTGAAGATACCCCTGCTTTCATGGACTGAATCCCCTCTGCGTGTTAAGGCTTTTATCCCATGCTGCTTGCAAAAAAAGAGAGGCCTCTCAAGTCTGCACTTCATGCTCACGAGTCACTTATATCCTCCAACATTATGCAGACCTCCATATCTGCAAGGCAGGGAGTTGGGGGTAATGTGAAGGAACCGGATGGGGTATTCTGGGAGGGGTTTGTGGTGGTTTAGCATTTTGAATGTATAGTCGGGTATGTCGTCTCCATCACTAAACCCCCACCTCCTGGGGCAAACAGGCTCGCCTTCTGCAGATGGAGGGAGGGATGCGACAGAGGGAAGAGTTCAGAGAGTCCAGCAGCTGGACTTTGTTTAAGGGTCAAAAGTGAACCAGAAATTGTTCAGAAGACATAAAATAATCCCTTTGAAACTCAGATCATATCTATGTCAGAGGTACAGCTGTTGAAATATTAAAAGAATTTGAGTTTCTTTTCTCTCAATAGCACTGTTTTGGCCCTTGCATGCGAGTGAAAATTAATTTCCACGAACGTTTAAACTGTTACATAATTGCTTTGTTTTTGTTTGTCCTTTCCTTGAAGTACAACATCTGTGCTTCATTCTCGCTTACTGTTTGACAGCTGGACTTTGCATGAAAATGAAAAAAAGACCTGAGCTGATTCCATTGATAATTATGTTGCTCTATTTGAGAAAATTCCCAGAAAGAAACCCTGCTTCATTGATGATTGATGTTATTTAGTGCTGTTCTCTGTCAGTCTTACAAAACGGCATATTGATGAAGGAGCAGGGATTCATAAATAGAAAGCTTAAAAGCTGCTTTCATTGCCCAGACTGCCTTACAAAAGCCAATTTGAGTCTTTGGGTAACAGTTTCAATGTGTGATTGAGGAAACTGAAATCCCACTCTTCACCGTACTGTACAAGTATTTGATGTTGTCTTCTTTCAAGGCCCGGAGCTTGTGTCTGGCCCGCACGAGCTAAGGATGCTGTTGTACTCATCAGAACCAAAGCCCCGAAAGACTGCAGAGCTTCCAGCCAGCCACCCACTCCCCCTCGCAGAAATGTGGATCAAATTAACCCAGCAGCAGCGGCAATGTTCTCCCTCGACAATCAATGGACTCTCCAAGTCCTAAAAACAGACACTCTTGTTTCTCAGCGGTGCCAGACATGAGCTGTGTTCTTTGCTCCATCTTGTCTGCTGCAGTTTGCTTGACCCTGTCAGGTTTCTAATCATCAAAAAAAGAAAAAAACTTTTCCCCAGAGACCACTTGTAGTCAACTTGTTTTATTCATTACCATCAGGTATGCAGGGCCCCAAATAAACACGACTATTCACTGAATATATAATATCAACACTTTTGGCACATACCTGCCCTGAGGATTTGTTCTATATTTGCACCATTCCCAGCATTTGTCAGGTTTGCCTGTGTGTTTTGGCAAGTGTCATCTCATGGGGGTGCAGCTGTCCATCATGTACTCAGCAGCCTAGCTGTTGTAACAATAATTTTTATGATTGGGACAATCACTACTAGAATTAAAAAAAAACAAAAAACTTTAGTACTTTTTTTTAGCTTTTGGAACAATGTTTAGACTTAATGACTGGATTTCCATATTTTTAACAGTCTATGGGAGCATATTTAATGTAGACAGCTCCCTACTGTTTGGTACAATGCTTACCTTTCGCCACTTATTGTGGCAGCTGTTGATTTCTGTAGAGATATTTTGGATGCATAAAGAACCCATCTCTCTGCAACAGCTACAGAAGCCAAATTATAGGAATCACAGTCTCGGACATGTTTACTCAACTTTGCTTTGAGTCATCCCAAAAACAGACAGAGGTGTGCCGAGCTAGTAAGCCTCCTGGCATTTAGCTACATCACACCTGCCGGAGTTAAAACAAATAAAACCTGCATGCAGTGTATGTCAGGAAATAGAAACAAGCTCCTCAGATCAAAACTGTTGCAATCCAGACTGGAAATATCTTGCTGTTGTTTCTGCAAGTCACGTGATATGAAGGATGGAGTCACGGACAGGGAAACTGGAAAAATCTGCACCTTCATAAACAACAAAAAGGCCTTTGGGGTCTAAAAGGTGGAGTAAACGTATCACTCTCCACAGCCATCCACTAATTTTACTTTAAGAGTAGAAAAACTAAAGAAAATGCACTCAAACAAAAGTGGAGTCGCTTGGCAGAGAGAATAAACAAAGTGAAAAATCTTCAAAAAGATCAACCCTCTTAAAACTCTTTTTTTTCACCCTCTATTCCTCCACATACACTCAAAACACTCTTTCTACAAGCCTATGCTGTGTCCCAAATGGCATACTTCCACACTTACACTTTGGGTGTATACCAAGTTTACACTGACAGTACTGAAAAACGTAGTGCACTTTGATTTCTCAGCTCACAGAGCACCTGTGAAAAGTTGTGAGATATGATCGTAGTTTCTGGTAAGTGCAAAGCCTCAATGTCTTTATTTGGGACAACACGACCCTGTAAGATTTCATGCACTGTTCCAGTAAGTGCAGAGTGTACGCAATGCACATCATGTGAGTGTTCTTATGAAAGTACGGTTGGCTAAAAGCAATAATTTCAAGTTCAACTCAGCTGACCCTGAAACGATTGTTTTCAAGTAACCTAATACATTTACATGGAACCGGTAAACATACTGAATTTAATTAAAGTCAATGTTTCATTTTTTTGAGTGTGTTGCCCATTCAGAATATGTGCTCAGGATGTTTGAATCACTGTTTGCAAAGCATTACTAAATACACTAGTTTAAACTCAGTCAAAACACTTGGCTCATGCTTTCTAATTGGAACGAGTTTGCACACTTTGTACTTCATGCTGCTGGCTCTTCTGAAAGAGCTGCGCTCAATCAGTCATTGCCTCACCTAGTCTAGTAAACCTAATATAATTCATCAGTCCACTTGTACCCAGCTGGCTTTTCACTGAAAAAATAACTTCCTTTGACAACTTTTAGGCAACAATCAGGCATCTAAAATGTCATAAGCATTGTCTTGTGGGAAGCAGCAGTTTTCTTTGTTTTGCAGAGTTGGTTTAAAATTTAGTGGGTGTTTTGATTGTTTTTACCCACTGGAAAAACTGAAGCTGGAGTTTACAGTTATTAGAACTGTTTTGCTTCTGTGGGGGACTTTGCTATAAAATTTTTTACAACCACCTTTTAAGCCTTTTGTGATTGACTTTTAAATGCTTCAAAAATAGATTTTGGGTGGAGTATTACTTTAACATCCATTAAGTTCAAATTAAGGCAGCGGCTGAGTGGAAACTTTGGCTAATGTCACTGCCCCAAACTGGCCTCATTCAATGTTCTGCTTTGAGAAGCCTGATTGCTGGCTCTGAGCGGGCCATGTGGTTAGATTCTTTCAAACCAAGTCAAAATGACCTGGCCTCTTTTGGGGTGGCATCTCGATCCCAACTTTCTGCCCCTATTTGATAGTTTAACTTACAGAGTTTGTATGAAAATAGGACGCCTTCACTGCCGACCTCCTTCATGAATTCATGTAGGTTTTGGGGTCACACCTCCTTAAAATGGAAAAGAAATCAGGTCACAGCTCCAGTAATAGTCAGACTTGTCCCTCCTGTAGGTGTCATGAACCAAGGCACAAAAAGGTAGACACAACCACGTTCGGTAAGACAAAAGGGATTAATCCAAAATCAGGCAAGGTCAGTACACGAAAGGCAGTCCAAAAAACAGTCAGAGGTATAGGCACATGAGGCAAAAAACAAGGTCAAAAAGGCATGCAAAGTTCAAACACAGCTAGACTGTGACTATGAAAGACGACTGGAACGAGGACTATGAAGTGTAACGAAGTGGCGACAAGACAGTGAGACACACGAGGTTAAATACAAGAGGTAATGAGGGATGATGAGACAGCTGGGGAAGACAATCAGGAAACAGGTGTGATAGACGGAGCAGACAGGAAGTGATCTGAAACAGAGACAAGGGTTAGTGAAACAAAATAAAGCAGGAAGACAAGACAAAACCTGAAACATGAATGTGCAGAAAAACAGAAACTTTACAGACATGACAGTCGGAAGCAGAAGAGGAACGGTTTTGTGCTACTCCAAGCTTCAGGATATATTTATTTAAATCCACAACTGAATCAGCATCCTTCCATCTTTAAGTTACTCAGAAGTCAGGCTTGACTCCTAAAATACATCACAAAGAATCTAGCATAGTGTGAGCAGAGTTGGACAGTATTTAAGTACCTTCACATTTATGCATTTTCATTTCTTTTCTAGAATTAAGGAGAATTAACTGTGCTCCTGCTGTTCTGCCAATTGGTTGCCACAGTGGTGTTGTTGTGCCTGTATGCTGAATGTAGAGCAAACAAAGTAAATGTAACTCAGATCATCCATTAGTGGTCATAACGGGTACTCTTTCTCCCTGAGAAAATGTGAACTCTATGCTGATAAGCACCTGTTTCCCGGTCAGGGAATCGAACCAGGAACCTTCTTGTTGTAAATTGTCAACACTTACCACTGTGCTGCCCACTGGAAGATGAAATCCCAAAATTTCTTTTGTTTACGATGGGCAACATTATTCTGAAATTGTTGATTTATCTGCTCACACAGTCACAAGTTTTCCTCCCATCTTTAACTCTGGGAGATTCAGCCTCACTGGGATGACTATTTTGTCCCTGGTGAAGTCACTAACCTGCTGCAAGTTAGTTAGAGAATGTTCCCAGAGGTATTTTTTAATCATGACACAAATTTTTCAGTGTTTTGTAGCACATGTCCAAACTATTTTAAACACATCTCTAGCATCAAAATTTACAAAAGCACATTTTTCATAACATGTTTTTCAGTTTCAACACTTGACATGTAGTTTTAGCAATGTTTTCCATCAAATAGGGTAATTAATCATCTTTTTTTTCTTCCAATACTAACCAGCATCCCAACTTTTTGTTTGGAATTGATTCCACTCATGTTTATTTTTCCTACTTCAAACGAATTTCCTGACTGTACTTCCATCTGACAAATTAAGCACTTCAACTCAAATGACCACACACATACACACACACACATACCATTAAAACAAACAAGAGTACCTTTCCAGATCCATTTATTTGATACAGTACTACAGAGGCATTGTGTTGAGTAGAAATACACCTGTCTGGTTGAATTAAGACATTTTACAGGATTTGAAAAACTGTTTTGTTAATCTTGAAAACACACTTGGCCACTGCTTTCAAAATGAGATGATACCACTCTGTTTGGAACAAACAACTGAGATTCTTTTTTTTTGTGCAGTTTGTCCTGAACACAACACGCAGTCCAGAGCAGACCAAAGCATGAACAGGGAGTATTTCCACAACAAATTTAATGGCTTTATCACCAATAAATACAAAGTATAAAACACACTGATAATAGTTTTCAGTATTAAAAAAAAAAAAAGGGGGGGGGGGGGGTCATTAAAAATACCAAAGGCACGCAGCTTAATCCACCTTGGCAGTCCAGGATCAACATCAGACAAAAAAAGAAAAAAAAGAAAAGAAAACCAATGTGGCAATAGCCAACAAAAGTAATGAGCCATTACAAAAAAAATAATACTTAAATAAAATAATAATACTAATTTATTATTATTATTATTGTCATAACAATATCCAGTCAAGTTTTCCTATGATTAGACTTTCTGCTAACTAAAAAAAAAAATATGCGCCACTTAATTCCAGTTTGGCAGAGTCAGAGTTCAAGATTCTTCTTTCCAAGTTAACCTATTATTTTGAGTCTCCCCCGCTAAGAAAATATTGATAACGCAACTCTTTCAGAGTCTGATTTTGGTATTTTGGCACATTTTCTTGCATACTGCCTTATTCAAATGAACAATTTTGGGTTGTTTTCGCCATTGTTTAGCTGTAGATGGGCTTTCCCCACTGTAAAAACGTCACCAATACTTCAAGGAAGGAAGTATTTTTTCTGCCATAACATAAAGCAATATAAAGTTTCTTATATTTTGGAAAATCAAAAACAGAAGCATAATAAAACAAAATACTAACATAGTATAATTTTTTTCACTGTAAATCCAGTTGACAATAAAAATGCAATACAAAAGGCAATTAAATGCAATATAATACGCAGCGGGTCTTTCATTTGAACCAGTACCCAGGACCTTTTCCTTCACACCAGAGAACAACTGAAAACATTCAACATGTGATCTTTCTCCTCCAGGTCATCTCCTGCATGGTTTTCCATCCACATCATATGATATTTTGGATGATGTCAGTCGCCGTTCTCCCGCTCTTTCGTTGCAGTTGAAAAGTGTAACACACTTTCTAAGGCCATGCAGAACACACATGTCACACACTGACTGACCCTCAAGACAAGCTGTATCAACAGCCTCCAGCATCTCAAATAGAACCCCCCCCCCCCAAAAAAAAAAAAAAAAAAAAAAGAAAAATAAACAAACGTGATGTAAAGCCAATACAGGGATGATTTCATTCACCAATGGGGGTTCCAAAGTTGAAGAAAACAAAAAAAAAAGCAGACTTTCTCAATCCTTGACCCATCCTTACCAAAGCTTCATAAATCTTTGGCATCAAATAAAAACTTCCCATTTAACTCTTTCTACTCACTTTCTTTACTTTCATCATTCTACATTGCAATTCCTTCAAAAAACACAAATCTAACTCTTTGACCTTTTCTGTATGCGACAGAAAAAGTCCTCTCTAAACTCAACACCTTCCCACGCACCACTTTTTTTTTGAACGCTCTTTCCGTCTCCCTCTAGCTATAAATCTCTACACACTCCCTCCCTCTTTTACTGTCAAATGAAAACAATAGCTGGCTAATTGTGCTTGGTTGACATAATGCACTAGTATACACAGCTGGAGGGCTGAGCATGCACCGCAGATCCCACCTGTGCTGACTCTGGCTGGTGCTGATAGTGATCTCTAGCACCAACACGTCTCCACCCTTTGTCTGAGGAATTCGCTGTGTCATCAGCAGGCTGAAACAAAGCGCCTTGCTTTGCTCTTTCGGAGGGATATGGGTTGAATATTAAGGAAAATGGCAATGAAAAAAAACAATTTTAAGTCTTTGGCCAAGAAAAAAGAACAACTTTTTTTAACAGGTAGCCTTAAAAAAAGCGTGATAAAAAAACAAGGGTAAAGAGAGGCAGACACATTCCAGGACTGTGAGATGGTGTCTGCATCTCCCTTCACTAAATGTCCCACTCACAGAGTCCCTCCAGACCTTCGGGTGCTGCCAGTCTACTCTGCTGACAAACCAAACTCTGGGCTTAAACACTGACAAAGAACACAGAGGAGGGTTTTTTTTTTTCGAGGAGATGTCTGCGTGTGACTTCTGAAGGAGAGCAGAGACAAGGCTGTTTGATCTCTACTGTCTGAGTTTGACCTTTGACCCCTGAAACATGTAAAGCTGTGTGCATAAGGCCCTGGGTCTCTCCACATTCACAAACAACATCAGAACAAAAAAAAGCACAACTGGTGACAGGTTGGCCTGGCTTTTCCCTCCACTTTAAGGAAATGACATACATAATTTTTTAGTTTGAATCAAAAAAAGGCACTTCCTACATATTCCCAAGTATCATACACATATATAGGACATATGCATTTATGAAGGTATATTTGCCAGCTTGTTTTACAAACGCAGACATACTTATATATGTTGAGTATGTATATGTCTCCCATTATCACTGAGTAACATAATTATATATGTCAGTTCCACACAAAGAGTTTGGACTCTTCCAGTAACAAGCCAGCGCCCACCAGTTATGCACCTAAAACTAAAAGCTACAAAAATATTAATAAATAATCAGCAATGTCAGTTATTTTTGGAACAAGACCCTGGTTTGTTTCTTTTTTTTCTAAAGGAAGTAAAGATCACAAAAGCATGTGCTCTGTGTGAGTTTTAAGGTGCTTCTGTAAACTCAAGATTGGTGGCATGCAACCAGTTTCTGGTCGCTGCATTTGTGATTCTAACTTGCCTTCTTGCTGAATATGTAAACATGTTGAACACAGCAAAGTCAATGGGTGGGCCAAGAAAGCAGACTGGGTAGCATTTTTCATGCCTGATCCTTCTCTCTCACTACATTTCTCCTGGCCAGAGAAGTGTGTACAAGTGTGTGCAGATGTATCGTTTCAAACAAGACTCCAGCCTCTTATGGAAAACCACAACCTCCCAAAAGGTAAATCCCAGTAACACACTGGTCGTTAAAAACGATCTTGATACATCTGTGCACACACATACACACCTACACACACACACACACAGTCTTGTTCAATCCCCTCTGCTTTCTCTCTCTGCCCCCAGTCTGTTAGGTGAGGTTGCTACTGATGTCCAGAGCTTGCTGGTACACCTGAGTCATGTCCTCCAGGTCCCCCAGCATGGAGAAGCTGCCATTGTCCGCCGGGGAGCCTTTCGATCTGGGGCCACGGCTGAACTTGGGTCCCTGGAGCGGCGGTGCTGCCTGGAAGCCCTTGAAGTTGGCGAGCTGCAGCAGGTTTTCTGCTGAGACGCAGGCTCTGATGTTCGGCCGGAGGTGGGTTGTTGAGGGGTGCCACTCAGCCCCGCCTAAGGAACTCGGTGACAGGGACAGAACAGAGCTGTCCTCCCCGACAATGCTGGAAGGCCGACTCTGGCTGCGGGACAGACCGGAGTCGGTAGAGGGAGGAGGGTCACCGAGGACTCCAGCAACTGCTGCTGCTGACGGAGGCCCGCTGTAGGTGGAGTACTTGCCATTACGCTTCAAGATGCCCTTTCTTCCCATCACTCGCTTCGGTGGGGAGGTTGCTAGCAGTGACATACTGGCACCCCCTAACAGCTCGGAAGACTCGCTGCGCTCTGGAGAAGAGTAGTACCCTGATTCCCGCTGCTGGTTGTTCTTCAAGATGCCTTTCTTCGGTAGAGTAGGAACCATCTTAGCTGGCGAGCCCCCACCCAGAGCTGGCTCTTCTTCCTCTCGATCTGGACTTGAGGCTTCCTCTCCAACTTCAGCACTTTTGGGCAACACCACCTGACCCAACTCCCCCTCTTCAAGACTGGCAGACTGCTGCTGATCGGTAACCCTGGTCTTCAGGATCCCCTTAGGTCTCTTCAGACCCGGCTTGTCTTCAGCTCCACAGTGGGTCTGTCCCGCTTCCACATTCTCCTTCTTGGACTTTTTGGGCCTCTGGCGCAACAGCTGGGGCATGACAGCAGCCTTTGCTCCAGAACCACGTGGCTCAGTGCGGTTCTGCCAGTCGATGAAGCGGGCCAGCATGGGTGAGCCGCCATGGTCCCGTTGGGTCTCGCAGTCACAAACACTGTTCTTCCAGCCCCAGTTCACCCACCAGTGGTTGGCAATGTCTTCCACTGTGGCCCGGCGCTCAGGGTTCACCATCAGCATCCAACGAATCAGTCCACGAGCATCTAACAGGAAACAAACCAAGAAATTTCTGACATCTGAAGGAAAAAAATTGCTGCAAGTTTCTGTAGATATGATTTCAGCCTAGTTTTCTAAAGGTCACTGGGGTCAGGGGAGGTTTTGGGGTATAATAAAACAAATGGAGTACCTGAGGACTGAGTAGGTTCTTTGTACTCTCCGTTGCTAATCTGGCGAATGAGGTTCTTGTGGTCACCCCCATCAAATGGCATGGTCCCATAGACCAAGGTATACAGCAGCACCCCCAGAGCCCAACTGTCCACCTGGGGAAAACAAAAAATTGGCCTTAAACTAGTACCTACTGTGAGAACTGAGCATCTTATAAGTTAAGATAGTTGACACAGGAAGAAAATGCACCAAGCTGTATGGAATGAATGATGGTTGGCATTAAAATGAATGCACAGATTAGACTCCTTTTCACTTTTTGCTCCAGCATTTCAAGAGAACATCTCTGTTAGAGAGCTCTGTAACGCAGCTTTGCTTCTTCATAGAAATTATGATAAATGCCTGCCTACTTGTGGGGAAGGCTTATTTCCTCTAAGATAATTCCCCCCTCTCTTTCCTGCTCTGTCAGGCAAAAGCAAGCACTTTCTGACCACCAACCCTAATGCAATGTGGCTTCCTAAGTAAGCGGTTACATAAGACTTTGTGTCTGGGGCACAAGGAGGTGCAGAGCGACGTGGGAAATGGTGGGAAATGGAGGAGGGTAATGAGTCCAGCAGAGATGGCAGAAGCGAGATATCCCGGCCCCTAAGAACTCACTAGAGACATGTTACCATACAGCATCTCCGTGTGCTCATATGTGTGAAAGTGACAATGAGGGGAATGTGAAATATGTGTTTACAGGAATGAGAGGATGAGATTTTCTTCTGATGACGGTGGCTGAAGACAGTCTTGGAAGAGGAAATCAGATCGGGCCAGTTAAAGAGCGAGTGTACTTCCTCTTAAGGATCCTGACCAACTCCAGGAATGTTTCGAGGGCGAGACAGGGCACGAACTATTGTTGTGTTCTATTTTTGTTGCATGCGTTTGCTGCAATTTGCGGCCTCACCCCAACCAAGGTTCTGTAATTTTGATCGCAATCGGACTGCTGTAGTTTTTAGCACTCTGGAGGAAATTATAGTGAATTATGCTAAATTGAACGGTTGGACTTGAAAATCTAAAAATGCATGTTTTTTTCCTTCCTCTGTCACTTTGTTTTATGTAACTGATGCGATTTAAGAGACAACGCCCATCAGAGTGACTCTGGAATTGCCAGACGAGTGGCTTTTAAGAGACATTTTCACTCTCAATCTTTTACCAGAATCATTTCACTCTGGCCATGAGGTTGTTTTTTTAGGGTTGTAGAGCTCATTCTAATCCCATTAAGATGAAGCGAAAGTGAGCGAAAACTATTCTCCAGTTCCTCACTTCAAAGGATCAACACATGGGAGGAAGGAGAGGACAGGGGGAGGGATGCAGACTGTATCTGAGCTGACCCACTGTGGAGCTGCAACAAGAAAGACCTCCCTCTGACTGCAGCCTTAGAGTAATCCCATCAAAGACACAGAAAATAAAGCCTGTCCCCTTCTTTGAGTATGATAATCACTGGTGAGATAATAATAATGAAAGCTGCACAAGGTGAGAGATCTTGGAGGTTCCCATTGAACTTAACAGCTAGAGAGGACAATAAGGATGAAGATGGTTACATAAAAAGATAATGATGTTCTAGGTATTAAGTTCACAAGAGAACAAGTGCATTTTTTTCAGTCATCGTCACTGACTGGTTGACCAGGCCTCACCTCTGGGCCTCGGTACGGTCTCCCATTGACGATCTCTGGTGAAGCATAGAGTGGGCTGCCACAGAAGGTTTGCAGCAGCTTGTCCTTGTGGTAAAGATTGGACAACCCAAAATCAGCAATCTGTGGAAATAAAGGCACATATGAGTTTAACGCACCACATGTGGTTGTTCGTCCCTTATAGAGAGAACATTACCGATAACTGTTGCACACTTTCGAAAATCCAGATATTGCGGACTTGCCACTTGAATAATAAACTCATTTGTATGAGCATGGGATAAAATTTATGATTTAAAATCTTTGCTCAGTCATGGATCTCTTCCAAACACTTACAAAGTTGGTTTCCACCGGAAAGAAAAGCAAGAAACTCTGCCTTGATAATAACAAGTGATTTATTAAAATCTCAAACGAACTCAAAATCATGATAGCACGAGTTATAAGACTGTGATAGAAAAGAAAAATGCTCATAAAAAATGGATAATTATAAGATTAATAACTGTAATTAAATGTGCAAGGTAAAAAATCCTGCGATGATACATAAATATGTTACCATTATAATATGTTATTGTTAGACGAATGTTGATGATTATGTGGTAAAAGTCATTATTATGAGACAATGAGGAATAATTATGGGGTAGGAAATGATGAGATAGAAAGTTGAAACAATGAGAAGACGAGTCAAAAGTGGAGATTTTGTCATTTTTCTTTTCGTAATTCTAATTCATGAGACAAAAAATGTCGTCATTTTGAGATTAGCAGTCTAAATTAGGACACAAACATTTTTTACTATGAGTTTTAAGTAAAAATCTGGAGGCCAGAAGTCATGACTATGAGACAAAAGGACATAATTATGAGATTTAATGAAAGAAATTATTAGACAGATCATGATTGTCATGATAAGACTTGAAAAACGTTCACTTTTTAGACTTCTTGTGTCATAGTTATGATTTTATAATTTATTATCACAAATATTTACATCGATTTTAGTTTTGATTTCATATTTTTTTTATTGTGAATCTCAAGATTCCTCATGATTACAGTAAATATCAAATTCAAGATGTTTTATACCATAATTAATCATGTTATTTACTATAATAAAACACTTACTGATGCTTTAAATTTTTTTATTTTTAATATCTCATAATTTACACTTTTGTCGAAATTTAAGTACTTAACGTCCTTTTTCTTTAAAAAAAAAATATATATATATATCCTTAAAGGTCTTTATTCTCCTGGCAGAAAAGGACTTTCATACCTCAGTGATCCCAGGTGAAACTTACCTTAATATTACAGTTTTCATCCAGTAGCACATTTTCCAGTTTCAGATCCCTGTGCACCACCCCGTTCTTGAAAGGCAATAACAAACAAAGTCATGATTAATTAATCTATCAATGCATTTTTCATGAGAGACAGAGAGGTAACAAACAGTTGACTGGTGTAAGAGATGATTTACTCATGACAAAGCGAGCATGTGGCTCTCGGGGGAAATCAGCACAGCCTGTTGGTGTACCTCTCTTTAATTGCTCTTGTCCCCTCTGGCGTCTTTATGCTGACATCTGCTGTGATTTTCTTTGTGAATTCAACTTGCATGTGTCACATAAAACATGAGACTGTAATTACCGCCCTGTATGAATAATGTTCTCACAACATCTTGGGATTAAAAACAAATCCTGGGTTTAAAAAAAAAAAAAAAAAAGAATACAACCTCAGAGTTAACATGTGCTATGCAGGCGCATGCGATGGTTTCTGTTTTGAAGGGAGCTTTTGTTTAAATAGCTCTGACTGACAGGAACGAGGGCGAAATGGTTGCTTGCTTGTTGTGTCAGTGACTCACACCACCCCGCCCGGCACGAGGCAGTGCTTGGTGGTGATGAGTCATCATTTATGACTGTCTGGGACTCTCCTATCTGAGGACCATGACATCATATCTATCTCCAGCTGGGAGTATGACAAGAGGGGAGCCCATCTAAACAAGATCTGGGGAGGGGGGTCGATGGGTGTAAGTAGGTCTTGGAGCAGTAGGTTGGCATGTGTGTGACTGGGGCCAAATCTCAGGGGAGAAATCTTCGGGGGTATCTTGGGACAGCTTTTAGTGCGTCAACAGATGAGGACAGAATTAATGCAGAGGTCTGTTTGGTGCGCTGTAATCGGAGCGTAAGCCTGAATTAAACTGGCCTGTGTTCCATCTTCACTCAGAAACAGATGACTCCTTTAAGCTAGCGCGCCAAGAAAAGCATACCGTGTAGGGCCTGTAGATTAACCGGCTGTATGGCTGACTAAAGAGCTGGACAGTGAGTGTTACGATGAGCATGCCAGGAAGTCTGAATGTGCATGTGGGAGACAAAGGGAAATAAGGTAACCAAGAAAGAAAAAGCGCATGTTTTTCTCAATGAGAAGTATGTTTTGTCTTACCTTGTGACAGTGGTGCACAGCAGAGACTATCTGTCTGAAGAAGTGTCTCGTCTCCCGCTCACTCAGGCGCCGCCGCTCGCTGATATAGTCGTACAGCTCGCCCTTGCTGGCGTACTCCATCACAATCACAATCTTGTCCTTGTTCTCGAACACTGAGAAGTGATAAGAACACAGTTGGAGTCCATTAATATCTACTTTCAAGGAAATACATCAAGCAAGCTAGATAGGAGGACAGCTGGCAAAGGCAGTCCAGGTTCATTCTATCATGTTAAAATCACAAACAGACATTGTAATGCAGCATAAGGCACACATACACACACACTTTTTTTTTGGAGTTTTGGAGCAGGAATCCAAATTCCAGAGAAGTGCATAACATCTTTACACTTCTCCCAAGGTTACATCACCACAAACCCCACCTCATGCGTCTGGCTCTTTTACAACATTGCAAGGAGGGGTTGTTAACTCAATCAAGCCCACTCCTCAGAGAGCAGCAGAGCAATAAAAACAGAGAGAAGGCAGGAGCTTAAGTGAGGATCCAAAGCTTTGCAGAAAGAGAGAGGGTACACCAAAGAGTCAAGCTACAAAGTCTGAAAACATCACACCATCCTCGTACCATGTCAACACATTTCTCAACACACTGCAACATTCTTCTCCTCCAAAACAAGTGTGTATGTGATTAGGAAATATTACATTGTACAATTTATGTTGAAACGCTGCAAGACAGGCAAGAGCATCCTCCTCCTGTCATTCTGAGAGAAATTCAAGTGTCAGTGAAAAGGAAAGGAAAGGAAAGGAAAGGAAAGGAAAGGAAAGGAAATCAAACCATGTAGAAATTTAATCTGGATTTTGTCTAAAGATGCTTTTCATTTCAATTGGAAAAGCTCTGAGTTGGAGTGGTACAAACCTGATACCAAAACATTAGGGAATGAACAGACATAGTTGTGGAAATCATGATAAAAAACTTGGCTCCAACCTTTCAGAACAAATGGGAAATGAGTCGCCTTTGTAAAAGGAAGAGGATTTTACTCTGTGGTGTCCTGGTTGTGGAAAACAATATACCCTTGACACCGTTTATTATGATTCTCTGGAGCTTATGTGTCTTTTCATTCAATTAGTTTAGATATTCTTTTTATTTTGCTGTATAAATGTGAGTGAAAATATGTTTCAAAAAAATCTAAAAAGAAGAAAATTGTGGGGTTTTGCACATCTGGTGACTAACCATCTGCAGTCAGTGAACATATCATTCTGTGTTTTTACGTAGCCTGTATAATTTTGATTTGGCAACATGTTCCCCTCCCAGCGCCCTGGCATGAAGGGAATGAAAATGGTTATGTGTGGGAAGAGAAAGACAGGGAAGAAAATCCGAGGACATGACAACAACACACTCCGCCACGTCGCTCTGGGTTGACTTTCCCACACAGCAGGGTCACCGGGGGTGAGGGCCTCTGCTTTCTGCACCCTTGAGTGAGCACCTTCAGAGTTTGTCACACTCTATCCACCCCACCTTTTAAAGACATAATCCCCACAGTTGCTGAGTGATGCTAATGCTCCCTGATCGTGTCTGTCTGGCTGCTTAGGAAGAAACAAACACATTCCAGCCCTCTGATTGCAGGACAGAGTGGGGACCTGGGGTGATATTCACGGCGATCCGTGATGGGGTTTTTCTTGCAGAGCCAATTCTCAGCTTGCACTCTCAATTACCTTTGACCCCTGGTGGTGAAGTAATTACCTGGCTTACATAACTGGGTTTGTTACAGCCCGGTGGGTACAGCAGCCACCGCTACAGGCTCGCCGTCACTCATTGGGGCTTTTGTTCGCAGGTCAGGCCCTCACATCTGAGTAATTAGCACCTATTGTCCTACTGCCTGCATTGATGATAGACCACTGTTACAAGCATACCTAGAAGACAAGAAGCAGAGTGCTGCTGCAATTTAATACAGACCTTTATCATATCAGAAAGCACTCTTAAAACATTGGTTTCTATTGTGCCCTCTGCAGTTTGTGTTTCTTTAGCCCTGTTTCCACCAAGCGGTACGGTATGGACCAGTACAGTTTGTTACAGGTTGGATCGGTAAAGGCTGATCCTGATTGTGTTTCCACAGCCAACTATGCCCATCTTGGTAGGCAGTGTGTAAGCCGGATGCCGATAGCTGCATCAGATACTTAAAAGTGTGATGGCATGGCTGTATGACACGGTGTACCCCGCTAATAAATCCAACAAAGAAGAAATACAAAACACAGTAAACTGTTTCGTGATGCCATTTTCCGAAAAAAAGAGAAGGCTATCTTCACTAAGTCTTCCAGAGATTTAAACATGGCAGGGTTATTTGGGAAGTAACTATTTTTTCAACCAATCAACAGACTGCAGTGTTTCTAGCTCCACCCTCTGGGGACAGATCAGTATGTCTGGCAACCCAACAGAAGGGTATCAAAAGTGGGACAGTACGGGTCAGTAATTTGGGGACCTGTCCCGGTTATAGTCAAAGGAAACGCCACAAAATGGGCACCAAAGTGAACCACTTGGAGGAAACAGGGCTTTTGTGTGTGTTTGAAACTGCAAGGGTTCCAGCAGTAGTCATGTGTGTGTGTGTGGGAAAGACAAGAACAGTTTGAATCCTTTTATCATTCGTTCAGTAGATAATCAATTATGAATAACAAAAACCAAAACATTAAAAAAACGGTTTGTTTTCTGTTTTTTCCTTTTTGAAATGAAAACCAATGATAATATATCAATTTTTCAATATCCCATTTGTTAATATAGATCAAGTAAAGAAAAGTTGAAATATGGGCCACGGGCTGATTTTGATTTTATTATTATTTGTCCGATCATTGTGACCCGGAGGTTGCAGATTGAGGAGCTTCTCTGTGAAGAGATCATAGACGAAGCCAGCTTAATGGTAGTTACAGGCGGAGAAGATGATTAAAGATTTGTGTATGTGTCTGTGTGGGTCAAATAATAATCAAATCATAAAATCAGAATCAACCCATGGCCCAACTTTCCTTTAATCCACCTTTTTCCTGACTACCCATAGTTCATCGTGATTGTCGGTTTTGCTCTTCCAGTTGAACGTTCTGTTTACGTTGCCATGGGGACCACAAAGCTGATGATGTTAGCCTAGCTGTCATACTCGCTCTAATTACCGGCTTTTAAAAGCAAGAAAGTGACAAAATTAACAAAAATCGGAGGTGGAGTCATAGTGCGGATGCTTTAAAAAAAGTTTATACTGAGCCCTGTCTAGCACTAATGATTTCACGAGAGTTGCTTTGAGCTAGCTTGCCGGCGGCAGCAACCGGAAGTCAATAACTGCAGGCGAAAGTCATTGAAAAACAAATGAATTTTCATTTATTTGTTTTCATTTCAAAAAGGAAAAAAAACAGAAAAATGAACCATTTTTTTAATGTTTTGATTTTTTATTCATAATTGAATATCAATTTAACGAATGAAACAGATATTAGTAAATTTAATAATTTTAGGTAAATGTGAGTGTGGCATTCGTTGGTACAAGGTTGTTTTTATGTGTTTTTGCATTTGCCTGCATTGTACATTCCTGTCTTTTCTCATTGTTAAACACGATTAATTTATTTTTACAATGTCTAACAAATAAAACTAAGAAGAGGGATGACAGAGTACAGTTAATGCGGGGAAGTGGTAAAACTAAGCATTTTAATCTGTGTGTTTTTATGTTGGATACCTCAGCAGGTTTTGTCTACAATTATTCTTATATAACTGAACTACCAAAATAAAAGCTCCTCAAAGCTTCACTTACCATCCAGGCTGATGTCACCTTTAGAGAATGCAGCATAGTGAACCCAGTAAAACTGCTGGCCATTCACTCACAGCAGGATTAATGATTTCATGTTTGTTCTAGCTTTATATTGCTTTATTTCCTTTACCCTCTCCATAAAGGAAAAGGTCAAAGTTTTGAGAAATAAGAGAGGAAAGATACCTTTCTCACATCTGTGGTAAATATGACACTTCCAGCAGCAGATTGTTTTTTGGCCGTGAGTGCGGACTCCAAAAAGTCTGACTTAACTCACCAGCTGCTGGCTGCAGACTCATATTTACTGTGACATGAGTGATATCTAAGCAGTTTGTCAGTTTGTCGGTTTGTCAGCCTTGACTTGACAGCGTCACTCGATTCTTAGAGATGTCTTTACAAAGGCGGAAACCCGGGAGTTCAGTTATGCCTGAGGAGCAAAGAGTGAAATCCGCTTTCAGATGCCCCTCACTGCATGCTGATGGATGCAGAATATGAGGGAGTGGTAAAAATCAATCTTCACACTCACATCTGGTTCAGCTTTGCTTCACACAAGGCAGTTAGCAGGGGCTGTTGAAGAGGGTGTTGCCGGATACACAAATCTCAGGGCCTCCTATATATCTCTAAAGGGAGGCTGGGTGGAGGCCAGGCCACAACAGTAAACGCTGGGTTTGAGGAGAAAACGCAGGGGCAACGAGTCTGGTTACGATTGTTGATGAATTAGGCTGCTTATAAAGGCTAACTGCACATGTAGAAACACTACACGGCCTGTGTGGAGTTTATAAAGCTGGGTGTTCTTTTAATCATTCCCCCACAAGACCCATTAAACTTCAGCCCTCCAGCTGACTGCTGGCACGTTCCCATGACAAATAGTGCTGTTTGTCACAAATACACATTGCTGATAACCTGAGGACTTTGACACAGAACAAAGGACAGTGGGCAAGCCTGTTTGGGCAGTGGCACATAGACCAGATGCCATTGTGCCAGGGCAGTTTCACTGAAAAGGGCATTGAGACTGTTGCTTTGTTGACACAGGCATAAAAATAGTCATGAGCCACAAATCATATGAAACCTACTCAAGCTGCAGCGCCTTGTGACTTTAATTGCCCGCATGTAAGCCCAGACGACATTATAAAGGATGATTAATTGAGGGCCATACGTTAAAAGAATTCAATGGGAATTGTTTAACCTGGATTCTGTGTTTTCTTACAGTGAGGTTAAGGTCATTCAAAAGGGCATGTTTTTAAATATAGTGGTAAATATGCAAGCTCTTTAAGCTTGACTTGAAAGCTTTGATATTTAGAGGGTCTCTTCCTGGAGTAAAAATATGTGGTCCTTGCTCCAGGGAAGGTTTAAGGCCTTTCCTTTCTTTTCATTGCACCGGGCCAGGTCAGACAGGGTGCATGCCTTGTGTTGATTTAGGTCAATCCAGGGTCTTCCTATGCTCATACATAGACACAAATATGTAGAGGCTAATATATTAAACACACACACACACAAACATGTATATATCCAAGTATAGTCTGGTTCCCAGCTGCACTTGTTTTTTAAGTATCAGCAGATGTCTGGCCCTAAGATCAAGACCACAGAAGACAAGAGATGAGACCCCTCAGATGTGGGAGAGGCAATCCCTCAGAATACCATCGCTCTTACACACAAACTCCTAGTGCACACGTGCGAACACACACACACTTGGAAGGATCCAGACCCACACTAAGTCAAAGCCATCCAGACTTTTACTGGTATGAGTGAAATCCATGCAGACTGACAGCAGAGAAGATAAATAACATTGCAGAGCTGTAGTCCAGGTCTTATTGTGACATCTGCATGTCATAGCATGTCAGGATATATGTGCTTTTGTTTATGTGGATGATGTGTTTTGATGTGTTGTGTGTACGCACATGTCCTGATCTGAAACAGATCCTCACCTTCGTATATTGAAATGATGTGTGGGTGGCGGAGGGATGACATGATCTCAATCTCCCGGCGGATGTGAACCATGTCCTGCTCATCTTTGATCTTCTCCTTCCGAATGGACTTGATAGCCACCTTGAAATAGAGAAACAGAAACAGACCACGCTTGGATCACTTGACTCGGAGCAGCTTGAAATGTAGACTTTTCAAAGTAAGAGACGGCCAGGCTGCATCTTGTGAAGATATCTTTAACACACTGTACTTTTTATTACAGCTTTATCTGATTACGCAGACATGCTCGAGAGAAATGGCCAAAGCAAAATGAGACGAAGAGAAAACACACTGATGTCACATTCATTATCTTATCTGTGAACTTTACAATGCACACGGCTCTGAGTACATACAGAGTACATACTGTACACCATGTGATGTATGGCTTAGTTAAGTCATGTGAGCCAACTCTGATACAGCTCTTTCCCATATACACTGAACTTCATCAACACTTGATTTACCCTGTCCCCCAAAGGCCCTACAGAGGTTACCACTAAATGAATCAACCAAGGGGAATCATCCTCTTCTTTAACTGTGCTGATTATTCAGTGGGTCGTAGTCTGTGTTAAAGCTGGGTTAGCTGATCTGAGGCCTGAACTTCACTTTGAAGACAGTATATGGAAGTCATACTTGTATACTTACTTTCCATGTCTACAATCTACCTGGATGTGTATGGTGTTGGACACTCAAAAAAGGCCTTGAAGCTACACTTTCAGGGGTTATTTCATACGGACAATAACTGAAGACAATTTCAATATGTTGATCAGTTCATACACTGATGGAGCTCCCAAACATTCAACCAGATATTAGCCAGTATCTGGATTGTGCCGCCGATCTATGCCCCTAACTCTTGTGTACTAGCAGTAAGCAAGTATCAGGTTAACCAAGTGAAACATGTTGTTTCCATGACAACATTTTGTTTGGTTGCTGCACCTGTTACCACACAAGGCTCTATAGCTGTGTTGTTATGGAGAAGTGCTATCAAGCTAATAATGGATAGGACGTTGTCTAACTTGGTATATATCTCATTTAGGATAAGTGCTAACACATGCTAGCTGAAAAGTATGCTAACATGCATGCATTGACAAAGAAGACATTCAGCAGAAAATTTATATAATTTTCCCAAAGTTGTTTCACACGTAAGCATGCTAACATTAAATTAAGTCTTAACCAGTGTTTAGGTTTGGTAGTTAGTTTGCCTAAGTTCATTTGTGTTTAAAAAGTTCATCCTTCGAATTCTATGAAGGTATGCTCAAGATTTCAGGGTAACCATTTCTGCAGTTGTTGAGATATTTAAGTGATGGAACAATGTATGACTAGCCAACATGATGAATGTCCATCCTTGGAGCCAAGTAGGACCACGGGCCTCATAAAAAAAAAGGTAAGCAAGGTGTTAAATTTTCCTGCTTTCTTGAGGAAGTCAAGGAGGCACGGAGGTCAGAGTGCTCCTGCATAAATCAGATGTCAGTATTAACTTTCACAGCCGTGTTTCCTTCCCTGTTAGTGAGCCTTGAGACGATACTAAATCACTTCCCAGTCTCTTATTTTGGTCATGCTAATTTAGAACACCTATGCTTGAGACAGCCGACCCTCTGGGTTTTTTTTTTTTTATAAAGAAATCAGGAAAAAGAGCAGGATGTGATTCAGTTTCCTTGCCTTGCTGGTATGCCTGCTACAAGAAACTGAACAGTCCAAAACATCACTTGATTTGATTATTTTTTTCAACACTGCTATTGGAATGCAGCTGTGACAGCATGCTCACAAAACTCCAGGCTCGTCGTCTTTAAAAGTGAGGTTAGCGTCCGTTTTCGAATGAACCAGTGAAGAATGCACAGTCTCGCACATGTCGCTATAATTGTAGCCTAAACATTCTGGAATCGAGTCTTTGGTTTGCTTTGATCAGGCCTGTATGGAGTCTGCTCACTCTGGATTCTGTTAGTTTAAACTTTTGTCCTCTCCTAGCCCAACATTGGTACTCTGAGGAGCCCAGCTTTATTTAATGCAGGAGAAACCACAGGCAGCTGCAAGTGCCAGGCTAATTACCGTGTACATCAATAAAAATAACCCCAAACAGGAATAGTTCTCCTTCCAGAGCGTGCCTTGATTACACAGAATTGAAAGAAATGACACCATGATAAACAAGGTAAGGTCCAAGGGGGTGCACACGCTGGGTTCATAATTGGTTAGAAGCAGTTTGTGTCTTAACACTGATATTTTCCTTTACCTCATCAGATTCATTAACATTTAACCACTGATACCCAAAAATGTGAGCGTCTGTTTCTTTTTCTTTTTTTTTTACTTCTGTGTTTACAAGCAAGACAGAATGTGAGTCACGTTCCTGGATTCAATAGAGGAAGTAATTCAGGAATTCATTGGTTTAGGCAAAAACTGAGCAGAAAGTTAATATAAAAACAGCAAGTAAACTTCCTCTGTGGAACTGTCCCCACTGAGGTAAAATTTTCTTTTCTCCTTGAAAGACAGTAGTTAAACTTCAACAGCTCTGACCCCACACTGTATGCTAGCAGACTAGCTCCCCCACATTGGGCTTGAGAGAAAGCCAGGTACCTTGTATGTATCTCCTCATGTTCCCCCGTACTGACCTCGATGTGGATCATTTAACAGGACTGCAGATCAACCACTTGCCAGCTGGCCTGGCTGGCTGACACAGCCTCGCTTGTCCTTAAGTGGATCCCTATTACTGTCACTCACAGTAAACAGGCCCTGCTCTGCTGCCCACATCGGCCCCTGCCAGGTACTGAGGCACTGCGTTGTCTGGTTGCCCCTTTAAACCAGCCTAGTTTGTAAAATAGCCTATTTGAAGTGAAAGTCCATGTTTCGCTTCACTGAAGCCTGACATCTTCCAGCGCTTTCTCAGGCCATTAAAATTGATGAAGTATTTACTGCAAGCTTGCTCTTCTCTGGGTTTTTTTTGTGGTTCATGATCATTTCTTATGTTGACTGTGTGTTTGGTTTGAAGTTAGAAGGAGAAAGATGGAAAGAACAGTGACTTTTCCAGAGGCCTGTATTCCCAATACGATCCAAGAATCTTGATACTACTACATGTAGCATAGGAATGTCCACGTTTTCCCCCTTCACATACCCCTCCGGTGCATCCATTGTTGGGGAATGATGTAATCTGGTGCTTTAAGCTCATATTAATATGACTCCCTAACCCCTTTAACAAAGGCTGCCCCTCTCTTGTTATGGTAGTGGGCTTCCCCTGTGTGTATCCGTGCTAAATGCTCCCCTCCCTGAGTACGATGGATTCCCCACACAGGATATTAACCTTCCCCTCCAATCTCATTTCCTGCTGTGGATGGCCTTTGATGTGTCACTTCCCATTTTAGGCCCTGCTGTCACCACAATCTTTTCAATCTAATCATTTAGATGGCACAGACTGCAGAAAGACAACCCCTCTCCATCTTTCTCACCAGTGAACAAACATGAGACACATCTTCCACAAACACTCAAGTCTGTGCATGTGTCACATTTCCTCTTTGTGATCTCTGTGATCCATTGCACTGCATATAATGTTCCACTGAGCTGCCAGATACTACAATGTATGGCTTTGTAGATTAGACCGGGCAGTCACTCAGTTCCACTTTCGCTGACACGCTGAATGTGCCCACATCTAATCAATCTTCCTCGAGTGCCTTCAGTTTACTCCACTCATGTGCACACACACATACACACACACACACACAACTTCCTCGGTCTGTCCCCTCACTTAGTCCTCTCTGTTCTTCTCGTTTGTGGAGCAAACCAAGAGGAAACTGTACAGGGACGCAAGACGATTGCATAACAGTCTCCCAATGCTGCTGTATCTGCCATTCATGGGACAGACTTCGGGTCAGAGGTCAAGTAAACTCTGGCGATGCAGTGCCAGACACACACGTGGCCTGTGAGGTGGCCAGGAGTCACGCTCTGTCTGCATTCTGCTGTTTCTCTCTGTGCAGCGGAGTGGATTCTCAAAGGACTTTCCTTAGATATACAAACTCCCACATGAAACACAGTGGTGCAAGGAAGTTCCATTTACTGACATGCTTATTTAGACCATGGTGCTATTTTGAGGACATAACAGCAGATTACAGGAGAATTGAAGGCATGAGGCCACCAAGATTTGACCTAAAAAAAAATCTATTTTCAAGGCTACATTTTGCTTATTTAACAAAGAGATGGAAATTTCAGTCATCGGAACAAGCAAGAGAGGCCAAATGTATGGCTTTAGAACACATCATAAATACAAAGGAACACACACCCTGTGTTGTTGTTACTGAAATAAGCCACCTGAACTCAGAAGTTCAGAAGAGAGTAGCATGTCAGACTGGCCCATGTTGAAATGTAATACTCTGACCCTGCAGTCAATGTCCATTGTGCAATTTTACAACGCAAGTGAAAGTAAAATACTTCACATTGGAGCTGCTGCCATGGCAATAATAAATAGGAAAACATACCGAGGAGAGGACAAGGAGCCAAATGGGACAGGCCAAGGGAGAGTAAGCCCTTACCAGAGGGTTTATGTTCCCCCCATCAAGCATGTATTTACCAGGAGCTATGAAAGCATGGGAGGGGGCATTGTTGACCTACAATAAGTTCCCCCCCATGCATTCCCTGTGCATGGAAAGTTCCTCATGTCCTGCCAGATCAGACTCACAGGGGTCAAATTTTGCCACACGTAAAACTATTTGGAGACATGTACGGCCTACTTGGACACAAAACACAGTTGGTTTACCATGACAGCTCATATTTTATCTTTTAATGAAGAAAAAAAAGAAAGCAGTGGGCTGATCTGTTAACAACACACACACACACACACACAGTGGAAGAAGAACCGAAATAAAAACTAAAATATGACCAGGACCTAGAGGTTTCTCTGGGAGATGAAGGTGTTTTCCATGATCTTTAACTGTAAGTCACATCATTCAGTCAGACGCTGGATTTGCACTCTAACATCCGGTCATGAGGACCCTCAAAGGACGAGGCGTGTGCAGCTGCGCCTGCCTGGCCCCCCCTTGGGCCCTTTAGTGCGAAGGGGGAATTCCCTCAGGAGAGATGCGCACACGCCTCAAAAAACAAAAACACTTGGAAGTTAAAGTCCGGGCCTGCTTATTAAAGCAATATGATGGATTTTGGGAATGAGCTCACCTCTCTGCCGGAGTGCCGTTCGATGGCCTTCTTCACTTTGCCATACGTGCCTCTTCCCAGGGTCTCCAGCAGCTCGTAGCGGTGTTTCAGGTTATGTTTGTGGTGGTGTTTCTTCACGCCCGAGTTTCTCCGTCCATCACTGCTTGCCGGGGTCCCTTCAGGTGAGCTGCCGGCAGGTAGGGCTGGAGTTGGAGCCTGAGATGGAGGAGAGGGGTCTCCCCCAGCAGCCGGTTTACCAGCGGAAGTTTGACCTCTCTGGGCCCCGGAACGCGAAGCCCCCCGGTGGGGCGATAAATAAGCGGTTTCCATCTCACTAGGGAAGTATATAAACAATCTTCCCACTGTTAAATACGTCAAACTAGCTACCTAAGGAAATCGATAATATTATAGGTCTAATAATAGTATTAATAAATAAATAAATTACAAAGAATAACGCGTAGTCTACTAGTCATATTGTTCTATGTGGAAACTAACATTTCCAGATTGTCTTGGTTGATCAAACGGCTTTGATCAAAGTGAACAGAGAATCCTACTTCTACCTTATCATTGTACTATCGCTATATAATCAATCCATTACGGATAAAGCACAAAAACAGTCTTATATGACATTATCGATTTTAAATTGGCTGGTACATAATCTTATATCATTGGATAAAAAATAATAATAATCACATATAATTAGATCAAATATAGTAATGAAATATGTATTCAGAGATCCAAAAGCTGGATGCACTTCCTATTTAAAGATGATTGGCTATACTGAACGTGCGAGTTCTATCCCAATGAAAGAGGTGAAAAAAAAATCATAGATAGCTAATATCCCCTCACACCTCCATTGACTGGCATAATCTAGCTAAGGATAATACTGGCTCGCTCACACTATCTGTCGACCTAAACGCTGCCAACATCACCGACTCACATCTAAAAGGCGAGAAAGCTGCGACGAAACCGGCGTTCTGGATGAAGATGACCCTCATTTTGTCCACGGCCCAGGTAGATAGCTCCTCATTCATCTGGACTCTGTTTATTGTGCGGCTGCATGCTCCGTGCACTGCTCGACGGTGGTGGAGGTGTGCTGTGATCGGACACTATCTCAAGCTGAGAGGTTTCGGATATTGCCATGGTCGTTTTGCTACTCCCCTTCCTTTTCTTCTTCGTGCGCCCTTCTTCTTGTTTCTCCCCTTTCTCTCTCTATCCTCAACGTGAGAGGCTGTGAAGAAGGGCTGCGAGAGGAGCCGAGACTGAGGCGGAGTTAACGCAGACCTCCTCCTCCTCCTCCTCCTCCTTCTTCGCTGTCTTTTTTCTTGCCTTCTCTCTCTTTGTGCTTCCTTCTTCCCCCTTCTGTCATCTGTGATATGACTGCCGCTGTGCAGGGGCGCAGCAAGGAATCATGTGTATGGGAGCTAACTCCCCAACCCAGGATATTTCTTTTATCCTCACTGTCTTCAATCTTTATAAAAACAGATTCCCACATGACAGTGAAGTACCATAAAATCAAGGCACATTCAACACTCATTTGCCATGTTGAGAGTAAACTGTTTCTTATAGACCCCCTTTACTGTTTTTAAACAGTTATGGCTGCCTGCCCATTTTGGCAACAGAAGTACAGCAGAGAACAATGGTTTGTCAAGCAATGCAAGGGGGTTAACCATCAACAAACACAACTTTTACCTAAATAAAATTCCTTTGTCGGATGGTAAACAACTCTCAGATTCGTAGGAAACCAGTGAGTGAATGGAAGACATCAGCAAGTGGATTGATATTCAGTGAATGGATGTTTTTAGTGTAGAAATCTAGAGTGTAGGTACACCAGAGAGGAGTTTAAATGCACAAGTTACTCAATGTTTATGACTACATTATCCGTGAACACTTACAGACTGTAAAACATCAAGACATAGCCTTATGTGAAGCAACCAGAAACCCTCCTGAGCCAATGACGAGTACACAGGACTGCTGAGTTTGACACCTGTTCCATAATAAGCAAGACAACTATACGTCCAGACAGAGAACTGCAGTAAATATCATAATAATAATGATTATATGTTTAAGTATTAGGGGACTATACTGCAGTTTCACTTTGAACGTGAAATCTGTTTGCATGTAATTTAACCATTAACTTTATTTATCTATATTTAGTCCTATGTATCGTATTTTCATAAACTCAGTCTGAAACCAGCTTTTAAATTCACCATACAAAGTAAAAATTAGATTTAGATTATCGACAGTTATTTTTTTAATTTATGGTTGGACCTGGTCAACAGAGGTTGGACAGAAAACATTTGATAACTCTCAGCCACAGATGTTGCTGGTGTTTCAGTGTAAAGTGTGACCCTCTAAACTGGTGACTGTTAGCATTCAATCAGGGCATTTACTCAGCTGAAGGTCACCAGTTAGCATGGTCACTCTTAATTTGAAAACACCAGTTGCTCTATCCACCCGTTTCTTCAGAAGCCTATGGGTGACAGATAATTACTTCCGCCAGCGGTTATCAGTTTCCGGTTGCCTTGCATCTGTATAACTCAGTGTTTCTTCAGTGGTACTGTCCCTATTTTGTTACTGTGCAAGTAGTTGTATGCATCAACACCTTAAGAAAATACAGGATAATTGACTCGATGTCAGTGTAGCTAACTTTGGGCTATAGCTACTCATTTACTCACTCTGTGAGAACTGACGGAAAAGGCACTGTTACAGAACCGTCCTCACAAGTCAGTAATAAGATGGATAACAATCATAATCCTGTCAGAAATCAGTAGAAGTTGATTTCCTGATGCTGCTTACAGTTTTACTTAGGTGTTAAAAGAACGCTAACTTGTCAGAATGAATGGAACTAAACACAACTTCCGTTGCCAAAATGCATGCGCATGTTTGTGAAGATGTAGGTTGTAAAGGGGTGTATACACCAGGTCAACCAATATATCTACAAACATAGAGCGGTGATCTATTGTGTTGGTATATTTTCTGCAGGAAATAATTCTTTAAAAATCTTCTGACAGTTGTAACGGGAATAGAATGCTGGATACAAAGAGAGGCAGATCCATCAAGTGGCACAACTTTTAGCGCTTTCCTCCCTCATTAGATCATAATCGTACATTGAAATGAAGTGGTTGGATGCAATTGAAAGCTAAAGTATGTGGAGTTCTGGTTTGATTTAAAAGACCCTCCAATTTAAGACAACAAGGAACCAGTCTCTCGGAGTTGGTTGCTGGCAGTGACTCCATCTGGAGCCTGTGCTGAACTACCACACAAGTATCTAGCAGAGTTGAAATAACAGATTTCCCAGAAAGAGCTACACATCTGCATAGAAACAGCGTTTTGTTGAATGTACTGGAAGTCTTCCTGCAGGAACATAGTTTTAACCATTTTCCTTCTTTCTTATACAGTATACTGCAACAACTTCCTGGATTTTGAGGTGCTTGATGGCTAACTCTCATGGTGTCAGTGGAACCTGTTAAATTGAGAGTCTGGGACAAAGCTCTGAAGTCATCATGACTTTGTACTTTCATATTGATCCAGTAAGTATTTACATTAAGAGTTTACATTATGTGACAGCGCTGTGAAAACACAAAAAACACAATTTGTACTCACACAGCTGGAGCATATTCACAAACATAGCTAATGTGGTTCAGTGAATCACTTCCCTGGGGGGTGCTGGGTGAGTTACAGATACTTGGAGAAAAGGTACAAACATTAATCAAAATCAAAAACTTCTTGTCATCCTGAGTTTCCCCCAGGAAAAATAAAAATTATTTCTTACAGAGTTAGAGTTAAAACAGTTATTGGTAACGTTACCCCCAAAAAAGTAATAAGAAAGGAATAGAAAACAAAAACAAACAAACAAACAGATGAAGTTAGATTTTGTGGAAGCCACGTCCCAAACCTTGTCCACCTTGGGACTCCCTAGGGGTGCAGGACTGGTCCAAGAAAGAGGTTTTGGGAAAGGAGTACTGTGCATTGTTGTCGTTGTTTAACTCGTCAAACTGCCAATCTTTGCTATTTTTATGCAACTAGGTCACTGGTTTCAGCCCTTGGAAGAATCCAATCATGAGTAGAGAGTACTAGGACCATAAGTGTTTTAAATCAGTTTTGTATTTATGGCCTTTGTTGAGTGTTTGTAAGAAGACTGCTCAGATTTAATCGAAACAAATCAGATAAATGGGTGGAGATCATTTTAATTAGAATCAGATTTCATGCCTTATAGTTTTTTCATGCTGAGGAATTAGTCTTGGTCTGTTGGTGCAATAGTTAAAAACAAATAGCATAAATAAAATATTGTCAAGAAAAAAGTGTTTGCATGCAAAAGTGAAAAATTAAATATAAACACTAAGAGAAGATTAGATGAACATATGTACAGAGTAACTGTTTGTTAAAATGGGAGTTATCGAGAGATCTCTAGTCTCTGTGCTGTATATGGGGCAGGTGCTTCAACCAACTGATGCCAAAATATAGTCCTTGCTCTCAAACATCACCTCTTACTGCATTCACACCAGGCATCTGAAGAATAAAACCTGTTGTTTAATCTGACCAGCAATAAGTTTTTACCTTACAAGGGTTTCAGCATTACATCTGCTTGTTATAGAGGGGAAGTCTGAGTCCATGTTTAACATTTGATCAAGCACAATGTGTTTTCCATCCACTGCAGCTGCCATAATTTATGACAATTTTTAGTCATTACACAGGGAAGGAAGAGCGTCCAGTTACAGTAACACAGACTTTGAGATTTGTATCTGATCTTATTCCTCTCCTGGCCTCATTTGCACTCAACTTTTGGAGTGCATAAAGAGTCCCCCCGCTGCCCTCTTGTGGTGGAAACCAGCAAAGACAAAAAAAAAAAAAAAAAAGAAAAAAAAAAAAAGATCAATATGAAGTCTGATTTGGTTCCTAAGGATGTTAACCAACAGGCCAACCACGTACAATCAAGCTTCCAAAAAACTTTGGATATCATGCAAAATGTTATTTAAAAAAATATCAAATCATTTGAAGTGTATTATACTGGGGAAAGAACAAAGACAGCATTTCAAATGTTGAACATGAAAATAGAAATGGTTTAAAAGAAAATAGTCATTTCAAGTTTAACCCCAAACACCTCTGTCATAAAAAAGATTAAAATATTTAAATAAAACTAATTTAGTTGAAATATTGAACTGACTACACTAAAAATGCTGGATTCAGTCAATCACTAAAATCTTTTAAAAGGAAAACAACTGAATAAAATTAATTTATCCATAAAATCGTTTTAGATGAAAAACTTGTACACAATTTTCACTGCACCAAAGACAGAGGAGAATCTCAACCATGGTAATATGCCTTCAATTGCCAAGGTGAGAAAGACCCAAGAGGAGAGGGAGATGCTGAAATCACACATAATTACTACTACAGAAGTACATATAGAGTGGGATTAGCTGCCTACATACAAAGTATAGTACCAAGTGTGTGTTTATGAGTCAGTGTGGGATATTTTACAGTATGTTACCAAGAGGCTGTTTCATAATAAAATCCTTTCAACCCCTCAAAAATACAAATTGATAGAATTACCTCATGTGCTAAATATCACTTATTGTGTTTTTGTTTATTTATTATGATCCAGGTGAGGTAATCAAGATGGAAATATGACAAAGTGTGAATTTCCAGTCTAAAACATCGCTTCACCACTGCTAAAGTATTACCCGATTTGGTTACCAGTCTCTGAACGTGCTTATCGTAGGATATTCTGTTATCTATGATGACACTCAGAAATTTGACTGCTTTACCAGCGAGAATAAAGTGAGTCATTCCTATCATTTAACTGTCTGTTTTAGATAGATCTGATGTAAATTCATTGCTGCTTATCCAGTCGACAACTGATTTAGACTTAATATCTGAATTTTTATTCAAATTGCTGATATTGGATTCTGTTAAATATATGGTTGAGTCATCAGCATACATTGAAATACTTTTCTAATAATAAAAGAAGATCATTAATGAAGATCGTGTGCAGGAGCAGCCCAGGACTGTTTTCATTGATATGCACAGATTATTTTCTGTCATTCAAATAACTATTCATCCATAATAATGCAATGTGGAAAAAAAGCCCCACAACATTTCAGTTTTCCAACATCACAACATGATCTATGATGTCAAAATCTGAAGAGAAATCAAGCATAACAACACCAACTAACTTCTTCTCCTCCATGTTCTAAAACCAGTTGTCAACCATTTGAGCTAATGTAGTAGCAATAGAATATTTTTCCCTATATGCATGCTGGATATTGGTGACTGAGTTATTAGTCCGAAAAATAAAATTGTATAAGTGTTCATAAGCAATCATTTCCATTATTAACCCCCCCCCCCCCCCCCCCCCCCAAAAAAAAAAAAAAAAAAAAAAAAAAAAAACAGTAAAAGAGTTACAGGTTGACTGTAGGAGTCATAGAAGGCTTTATTTTTAATTTTTGTTATTGCACTGATATTTACGCTGATTTTATACTATATGTTGATTTGGTCGTACGCAGCCCTGAGGTTGTGGCTTGTTGTGTCTCCACATAAAAATATTTTGTCTGCTGTGGTATGTTTGCTCTGGAATTTTCTGTTGTTTATGAAGACTTTTCTAAACAGATGCTAAAATAACACCTGCACCAATGCAGAATCCCCGGCTGTCAACAGGGATCCTGAATCCAAGCTCTGGAAAAACAGAAACCACAGAAGAGTCTTCTATTTCAAACTGTGCTGTTTGATATCAGGTGAGTTGCAATTCCTGCTGACTTGAAACTCACAGAGCCTAAAGTATCAGCATCAAGGGACAGGTGCCTCCCGCAGGTATCCAAAGGACATACAAACAGAATATGATGAAGACTGATACCGCCCCTGGATTCTTTGTCTCAGAGCTGGACGCTGCTTCTTTCACACTGGAGAGGACACACAATGTCTTTTTCAGAGTGGTTTTGAGGACACTGAGAACATTCAGATATGTTTATGCTGCTTACAACTTTATTTTAATCTCGTCTGAATGAACAGAGATTAAATACCAGTCAACAAACACACCAGGGAACATGCGCGTGCCTGTAAAGCGTGGTACTTGAACCGGATGCGCGCCTGTTTTCGCTTACGTCATGTCGGTAACTTTTACATGACACCCACATGCGAGCTGGAAAATCGGACGTTCTGCGACTGCCACGCCAGGTGTGTGGGTTTTTTTTGTTTTTTTTTTTTATTTGTGCTGCGATGGGTAATGGGGGAAATGTACATATCTCCGTGTTCATGTAAATATCTGTAACTACTATGAAATTTTGAATGCGACAATTATAATCGCTCAGCTAAGCTAGCCATGTTGGCTAAACGTTAACCCTTCTCATACTTTTAGATTCTGTTTTCTTTCTTAGCCGCTTCTATGAATTAAGAGATATGCTGACTGCTGTGCGATATATGCTGTCCAAGCTGGTTTCTCCAATGTGGAGGATAGAGGAGGTGGATGAAGAAGGCACTTTTGCTGGTGCAACAGGTAAGTGTAACACCGTTTCTAGTCTTGCTGGATAAAGCTAGTTTGGAGTAGCTTTGACCTTTGTATTTCTGTTGAATGAAACTCTAAAATAGCATCTCGGAAAAAAAAATGTAGTTTTTGTTTCGGTCATGTCTCTTGCTGATAAGGCATCAAGGACATTCTCCACCTGCGGGACAGCGTGGTGACTCAACTGTGCCTTGACTACGGTATTATCGACGATGCAGTCTACTTCACAAGTGGAGAAGTCTTGGGTGGAGTGCCACTTATAAAGGGAGACTTGGTGAACTGCACAGCAGTGAGAGATGGTGCCCAAAGAGGATGGAAAGCAGTAAGAGTGAGTGGCCTTTGTTTGTAGCAAGAGATTAAAGTCAGTATACAGTGCCATTGATAGAAAAACCCTTATTATTTACAAACCAACTCTGTCTTGCATCTAAACTCAGATATCGATGTATCCTGTTGCTGTCTTGCCCTCCAACATTGGGGACAAAAGTATTTCATATAATTTTATGTCTGAATTCAGCTTGTTTTTATTTGTAGTCCTATTTTTCTGTACTTAGCAATAACAATATAAGAAAAATAGCTTATTATGATAAAGACTGAAGAAAATGCATCGCACATTACTGTTATGCAGGTGGAGAAGAGTGCAGACGCTTGGGAGGACGGTGGAAGAGCCTCCCTAGAAAATGACTGTATGCAGCTGAGGCCTCTCATTGGCACAGTCACATCTTTTGATGGGAATGGAGGCTTCATCAACCAGACAACGTACTTTCCACGCTGCAGCCTTTGGGATGGTACTGGTGCACACGGATCCGTGATGCTCAATCAATCAACATCCTCTCCATTTAGTCAAACTAATGTAACCCCATTAGAAAACCCATTCTCTCAGATGATACACACACTGAAAGGGCTTTGTAAATATATTTTTGCTTTACATAAACTGTGAAACTTGACCAGTCACCCTCAGAGTTAAAGCTTTTTGACTGATCTAGCAAGCTCTAATATTTTACAGTTGCTGTTTCCTTGTGACTTACAAAAACAACAACACTAACATTTATTAACACATGGCTCAAGGCTCTTGTTTACTTTCTCTGACCATTGGGGTTTATTTTTTCCCTCTTCCATTTTCTAAGGCTATGAGCCAGTGAAAGGAGACTGGGTCCAAGCTAAATACTTTATCAATCCATCCCAGTGGACCACCCAGGCTCATTCTGTGGCTCCTTTACGCTATTCCCGCCTAGACCAGGTAAAGTGTGATTAAAACTTTGAGGCTGTTGTCTAAATTGAAGGTTTCAAATCATAATTCTTGCCTGTTGTTGTTCTAATACTTCGGCATGGTGTTCTTAATCAATGGTATGTTTTTCCTTTGGTTGTCTGCTGAATGGTCATCTTTCTCCAGGTGCGTGTGACTAGTGTTTATGGGAACGGTGGAGTTGTGGATGACACCGTGTTCTTCACTCTTGAATCTCTGCTGCTGCCTGCGCACTACAAGCCTATGCAGGGGCACCTGGTCAACCTGGTAATGGTGGAGAGCAGTCAGTCCTTGTACAGTTGGAGAGCTCTGTGCATGGCACCCTGCCTTCAGAGGTACAAATCATTGTGTTTGGACTGAAAAGTGTTTGAACCATACCATCTGGCTGTGCTGGGGACAGCTGTGCCAAAAGGCCTGATGTTTTTTTGAATCCATCTGTTTGTCTCTTCATTCATCTGTATTTTTTTTTCATCAAGTGTTTTGCCTACGAAATGTGGGGAAAAAACACAGAGGCTGAAGGGATGACTTAGCATTTCCGAAAGAGCAAAAACTGGGTTCCAATTCAAGTTGTTATAATATACCAGCATGATAAAGACAACTTAGATCTGTTTTACAAAACTAAACAGTGCTGGGTGTCAATATTTTGCTTAATAAAAGATGGAGCAAACATGAACTTTTTGACTTCTTTTAAAATGAGAGCTCAGGAATATTTATCTGAGATTTACATTTCATTATGTTATTTATCACTGGTCTTGATGGCTTTTTTTAAATTCTTGTTGCAGTTCAAATTGTCCTTCGCCACGTGTTTTGGAGGATGAACTCCGCAACATTTTGGAGGACAAAGGTGGCCTGGAAATAACAAAGTATGGCCAGTTTGGAGATCTGATGATAGGGGATGAAAGAAGACTGGTGCTGTGGATACAGTGAGTGACCACAAGCCTCATTTGGTGGTACTTTCCAGGAAAACCTTTGAAAAACTTTTGGCATTCTATATCCTTTACTTTAAATCTTAACCATGGGGTGCCTGGTACTGTTTAAATCAGCAGCATGGAATTCTAAACTATATTTTTCTCTTTTAACAGAAATAAAGGTTCAGATTCCCACAAGCTCAGGAGCTGTGACTTTGCTGGCTGGGACTCAAGAGAACAATTTATGCTAGTTCCTTTAAAAGGCCCCAAATCCCTGACGCAGGAACAACTGCAGTCACAAGAAAACTGCTCAGAGCCTTCAGAAAACCAAACAAATGACAGCAAAGAGGTCGACAAAGAAAATGACGAGCGGCTGAATGATATGAATCATTCTTCCAGAGTTAGGAGAGAGGAAAGAGAAGTGGATATTGCACCAGGCGAGAGGATGTCTGTTGCAGTAACCTGCCAAGCAAAGTGAGTTTGAAATTCCACTTACATACCTGGGTGGCACTTTTTAACGGCAGACGGACGGAGGACTGATGGATTAAAAAGATATTTTTGCCTGTAGCTTTAATGCAAGTTAAAATATCTACTTTTTATGAAACTGTGCTTTATTTGATGTGGGATATATATTCCTAGGAGCCTTGGGAGCTGTACTGAGCTCCTGTTACTGCACTTCTCCTCTTTCACCATCGGGAGGCGCCTGGAGGTCACTGTGAGCAGTGAAGAGACCAGTTTGCTGCAGCCCTCTGTTCCTTACAGTCCCAGTGATGCTTGCCCGGTTTTGGCAACACCTGAGCATGTGATCACTGTGACTGCTCCAAAAGCACCACCAAGGTCAGATCCGTTTGTCTCAAAAGCTGTCCAAGGAAGGGCAGCAAGCTTGAAATGATTTATTTAATTTTAACAACATATTCAACACAACAACAATATAATGATGACTACTGTTTTCATGCAATGCAGCTGATCAGAAAGAATGATGAAAGAGCGATCAATAAATGGAGCACACACCAACACAATTTTTTTCCCATTTAACTTCTGCATCTTTTGATTTCTCCTAAACAAAATCTTTTTTTTAACAAAATAAATCACATGTGACATTTTTGACACTTTTCTACTTGTAGGCTCACAAAACGACGGCTGCCCAACTTCCTACCCAGCTATCCGGTGCCCCAGGCTCTCAGAGACTGTTTGGAAGCTAAGAGCGATGTGCTGGTAGTTCAGCCCAGCCTCGGAGAGGTGAGTGTGACAGCATGTTTACATGCAGCTTAAAAACTGGGACTATGAGCACAGTCAACACGAGATGGGACTATTAAAATGCAGGTAAACAGCTTAGCAGGTGGAACAGACTTAGTGTGGCTCAACTCTAGTTGGACTCACGAAAAGATGATCAGTTTAAACCAAGGGGTAACATCCGGTAGAGAAAAATGAAGCCTATGTGGAAGTGCTAAAAGTTGCTGTTCATGGAGAATCCGCTAGAGGCTGGCTGCAGAAAGACCAAAAGTCACATACACATCAAGCCAAAAAACGACTTTACGGCATTAAAAAGCGTATTTATAGCCTGGTTCAAAAAACAGCTTGGGTCTGAAATGCTAATTTTGCTATCGGCACACTCTGTAGGGTGGGTGAATTTTTTTCCTAACTCGGCGGTTTAGAAGATATTACGATTATGGGCTTGTCCAATCAGAGGCTCAGCTTGGCTTAAAATGGAAGCTCAAAGTCTGCGTCATATCCAAGATGGCCCTATCCAATGATTGGCTTCATTTTACTGTATCAGGAACAGATGGGTGACGTCATGGAGACTACGCCCATATTTTATAGTCTGTGGTTTAAACTAGCTCGATACGCACTCAGCTTTGCTCATCAAATAAGGACACAGCGCTGCCTTTGAAGCGGAGTGAGACGTTCTTGGGCAGAAGTCTGATTCCCTTTTCTGCATGAATATGCAGACGAGACCAGATCCCCCGATGTAACTTAATGATTGAGCAACGACCTTAGTCAGACCGCTGCGTGCATGTAAACATACTGTGTGACTTAACTATGCTGAAGATTGACTCATTTAGACTGTCAGTTACTGAAAAGGCTGGTCTCTAATACAAGACTTAATAATGTAGAACTACACTATTAAGAGCTGGATCAGTGCCACCTGCACATTAAATGTGGTGGTTCATGGTGCATTAAAGCACTTCGGCGAAGTATGATATCAACTGAAAGTTAACTACTGTGTGAACAGACATCACCACACAGCCTGTTCCAGATGCTCCTTTTTGTGTCCTCTGGAAAGAAGGTATAACCTAGAATCAACTCTCACATATCACATTTTTCTTCTCCTGCTGGGCATCTTCCCCCAGGCATTATCACCATCCAACATGCTTTCACGTTTCTCAACGCTTCTGTGGCTGGAAGAGCTGCACGCAGAGAGGGAGGTTAGAGAATTCACCATCGTCGGGGCACTTCTCAGAAAAGGAGCAGTCTACCTGCACCTGGAGGTTCTCGGGCTGTCTGAAGGCAGACCCAGTCTCTTTATAGGTGAGAATGCCTTTAAGTGGATTTTTTAATGGTTGTTAAATGGTTGCAAAGGTTTATCATTGACAAGGGGAGAGCTGTCTTTGCAGGTGACAGAGTTGTACTGAAAAAAACTCGGAGTGACGGTGTGGTGATGGAGTATGTGAGCTATGTCACAGAGGTACAAATGTTTTGCACTTGGCATGTTTAACACGCTGCTGTCTGAGTGTGGAGCTGATTTTATGCTTTGTCTTGATTCTCAGATTAACGATGAGGATGTCAGTTTGAGGGTGAACGCTGAGTTTCAGCGCGGCTACCTGGGCGAGCCACTTGATGTTGAGTTCTCGTTCAACAGGTCAGAGATGAGATTGTGTTCTCAGTTATATACCTCAACCAGAAATAATACCTCAAGGCTGTAATACCAGTGTTTTCGCTGCCTGCGTTATCAGGTTGACCACGAGGCGATGCCACAATGCACTTGAACAGACTAAACTGTTTGGGGAAAGTAAGTTGCATTTCCTTCAGTTTTTTCTCATTGTGTTTATAGTTTAAAAAGTTTTCTGTTTTAAAATCAAACGTCAACTAATGACTGGATAGCTCCAGGCCACTCTTTCAACATAGCTGGTCCTACATGTTGTTGTGAGAAATAGAATCGAGTCTCGCAAAACAATTCATACACACGAATTTAAAGATAGCAAACTGAACTCTATTGATCTTCCTTTTAAACATTGCTTTCTAGTTCTCTTCCCCTCGAGAGTGACTCTTCAGCCTCCTCAGTGGACAGGAGATTGGATTGAGGGGCCTGATCAAAACAAAACGACAAAGGACAATGAGGTGACAGGAAGCAAGTCAGAAAACATCAATAAGTTCAAGTCTAGTTTTTGAATAATGTTACTGTCTCCTCCCACCAGGCTCCATTCTTAGGGAATGGGGAGGTGTCAAACATTTCTGTCAGCATGAAGTCTAAGGGTACGCAGACCAAAGGTGCAAGTATTAGATTTGTGTTTTGCTACAAGCATTCATTGACTTATTTCTGGGAAAAAAAACAAATAAGACAACAACAAATATTTAAAAACCTCTAGACAGCAGACTTCCATCCAAACCCATTCCCAGCAAAGGACATTTCTTCAACCCCGACCTCAACCCTCCTCAGAGGGAGGCAGTGAAGAGGATATTGGCAGGAGAGTGTCGGCCTACTCCATATGTGCTGTTTGGACCTCCGGGGACTGGAAAGACAATCACCCTCATAGAGGCCATTCTGCAGGTACATTTGAACAAACATTTGGGTGCTTTGATTAATCAAAGGCGAACTTAATGTTTTATGACAGTCAGTGCAGCAATGTATGTGCAAAGTGCTGACTGACCATTCATTTAGTCATTTACATAGAGCTGCAACAATTAATCAAATAATCAATTATTAATCGATTACTAAATTAATGGTCAACTGTTTTGATAATTGATGAATCGGTTTAAGTAATTATTTAAGAAGATAAAAGGCCACATTCTCTAATTCTGAATTCTTCTTCTGAATATCTTTGGTTTGCAAACAAGATATTTGATGATGTCATCTTAGACTCCAAGAAACATTGACATTTTTCACCATTTTCTGACACTTTATGGACCAAACAGCTACTCGATTAATCAAGAGAATAATCGAGATTGATCGTTTATGAAAAGAATCATTAGTTGCAGCCCTACATTTACCACTGCACTGCAGTGGGATCTTGTCAGGATTTGCTCTTATTTCTGTGAAGCTCCAGTCCATCCTGGCTCAAAGCTTGTGTGACTAACTGAAGTGTTTCCACTCCAGGTTTATCACTTTTTGCCCAGTAGTCGGGTACTTGTATGTACCCCTTCCAACAGTGCTGCTGACCTCATCTGCATCCGCCTACATCACAGTGGCTTCCTGCATGCTGCCAGTCTGGCCCGTGTGAACGCATCCTATAGGCAGGAGGAGGTACTGAACAGTTTTAGGCGGCAGACACCCTTCATGTACTGAGTTTGGATGAAACTGAAAAGAATTCTACCACCTTTAGTACACACTGGCTTATCGTTTGAAGTGTAAATGCCTCATTAATATGATTTTTTGCTTTCATTAGTCCATCCCAGAGGTGTTGAGACAGTACTCAAAGGCTGGAGAGGACATCCGTCACGCCTCTTTTCACAGGATTGTGGTCAGCACATGCTCCAGTGCTGGGATGTTCCACAGCATAGGAATACAGTAAGGCACAGACAGCAGTAGGAAAAGTTGTCATTTGTTTTTAATTTAGCGTCTTTTGTCCAAATCTTCTACTTTCAGCTCCTCTGACTTCTTTTTCCTGCAGTGTGGGACATTTTACCCATGTGTTTCTGGATGAGGCAGGCCAGGCCACAGAACCAGAGGCCCTGATTCCCATGAGTCTCATATCAGAGAAGGATGGACAGGTCAGCACAGATACACTGATTAATTCACATCTGTTGTTAAAAGTTCTGTCCAGTGCCTTTACTTTGTGTCCAACCATGTGTCTCATAGGTATCAAAGTTACTTTGGATCTGTATTGTTTCTTATGTTGACTTATACAGAGGGGCAAACCTTTCAATGAAATTCGCCGTTTTGGATCCAAAATAGGTCATTTATTTGATTCATCTGCAACAATTTTTTTTTTTTTAAATCTTTTTTAATCTGTTTTGCAGGCCCAGCCATGAATCTTTTCACTTTCTAACAACATGTTTTCCAAGCTTGTTGGGCCAACAAGCAAGCTTATTTTTTTCCTTGATTCTCACTTCTGTGTTGGTTAAATGGCGTGCCATACCTGCTCTTATAGCCATTCAGTGTTTCTCCCAGGTTTACAGCCTTTGGGCGGTGGGGGTGGGGGAGATGCCATTTTACTGTGGTGGTTTGTACATTATTTTTCTCGATTCTCTCTCCGCAATGGAGTGTGTTTGTCTATGTGAGTGCAAACACGCGTTTGTGTTGTTTGATGCAGAGAGCAGAGGAAAATGAACGCACCTTCATATAGAAACAGAAAGGCTGTTTAGTCTGTTAAATACAAACTCCCCCGAATGCCTCAACATTTTTATCACCCCACTTTTTTCTCTTTTTTCTATGCTATTTTACGTCTGTGGACTTTGCTGAAATCTGCTTGTGCTTGTAGGTGATAACGGTTTATTAAACAACATACTGTTACTGTTGGCCGTAACTATGTCAAACTATAACACTTGGCTCTCTAATTAAGTCTTGGACTAGCACATCCCACAACTCTCTCGGGAAATACACAACACAGACGTTGGCTGCTGAACCGCTGATCAAGGGCGATGCATTCACTGAACCTTGTAATTCCCAAGGTTCTGTGAATTTGGGAGGGGGGGGGTCACTTTTGTGTTGAGTTTGCACCCCTGCTTATAACAAGAACTGAAGTGTTACATGATTTTCCATTTATGTTTCTCTACCCTCATGTTATTTCATGTCAGTCTTCTCGTTTGGCTCTGTGCAGGATCCCCTTCTTCCTTGTTTCACTGATTTGAGACTCCCAATCTTGTATTGCTTAGAAATTCTGTGGAAAAAAAATGATCTTGGATAAATGTGGGGTTTTGGGGAACAAAATTGGTTGAGATTAGGTTATTAACTCGCTGTTTTCTGTTTCAGTTAAATTTTCATTGTTAATTTTAAGTTTCCTCATCATCTGCTCAGATAGTGTTGGCTGGAGACCCCTGTCAGCTGGGCCCAGTGGTGAAATCCAAGCTGGCCACTTCCTTTGGCCTGGGCGTGTCTTTGTTAGAGAGGCTGATGGCCAACCCGCTGTACTCCAGACATGACTGGGGTTACAACCCGAACCTGGTGGGTGTTCCTCAAATACAACTCCATGTGTTTTTGCAAACAGGCTTTTTGGCATCATCTAAAAGTAGCCAAAATGTGTCAGATGTTGCAGATTCTGATTGTTTTATTGCCAACTTTGCAAATAGTTAGCTGTAGAGTAGAAAGAAATAAAATGACATACTTTTTATTAAAAAAAAGCAGAGGAATACTTCTGTACATAAATGATAGTAACTTGGTTTTTTTTTTTTGTTTTACTGTTGTAGGTGACGAAGCTGATCTACAACTACCGTTCACATGAGGCCTTGCTAACTCTACCCTCCAAGCTCTTCTACCAGGATGAGCTGGTTGTTAAAGCCCCCAGGACCATCGTAGACTCTCTCTGCCAGTGGAAAACCCTTCCCAAAAAAGGCTTCCCCCTGCTTGTCCATGGCGTTAGGGTGAGTGCTCTGGAAGATTAGGAAATATGCTTGCACATGTACAAGTTTAATCCGCAATAAAATGAGAGCTGTGAACACAAACTCAGTATGCATCCATAATGAGTGCACTGGTTTGCTCTGGTAACTGTAAATACTGTAAACATCAGTAGGTGTCTTTATCCACTAATGTCAGTGTTTCTGTGTCAGGATAAGCTGCGGTGCAGTTCACCTTCTAGGTTTACTTGACAGACTTAGTTCTGCTCCTAGGGTACAGAAATGAGAGAGGGAAACAACCCGTCATGGTTCAACCCAGTGGAGGCTGTTCAGGTCATGATGTACTGCTGCCAGCTGGCCAAGAAGCTGTACAACCCAGTGAATGTCTCTGACATTGGTATCATCGCTCCTTACAGGAAACAAGTAAAACCACACAGTTTATCAATTTAATATGTGTTATCAGATATAATCAATAGTTTACTGTTTTTTTTTTAATTGAATTTGTCTGTGTGTGTAAACAGCTTCTACAGAGAGCAGAAGGAAAAAGCTCAAACTGTGACATAACGTTTGTCTTGGTGTTATTTTACAACTACAGTGTGAGAAGATTCGACTGCTACTGGGTAAAGTGGGTCTTTCTGACATCAAAGTTGGCTCTGTAGAGGAGTTCCAGGGTCAGGAGTTCCTGGTCATCATCATGTCTACGGTAGGCTGAAAAAAGATTTAAATACTCAGTTCTAAACATGAGAATATGCTTTTCTCTAAACGAGGGCTTTGTTGTCTTTCATTGTCAGGTTGTAGGAAATAATGGTCAAGCTGAGGCTGATCGAGTTTTTGAAGTTGTTTTCAGCACCACCGTGTGGTCACTTGCTGTAGTTTTGTTGGAGGACATTGATTAGGTGTTTCAGTTTTTCCCATCTCATGACAACAAAAGATAATTGAAAGTCAAAAATAAAGAAGTTGACGGAAACCCTAAAACCACCATTTACAAAAACACTCAAACATGGAGGATGTAATGCAGTCAATAGTAATTCATTTTCTGTCGGTCACATGCTTCATCTCATCTTTCAGTCCAGTCTTGTTTATCTTCTGGCATACAACAGCATCTTGTGATGTTTAAGCAGTTTGTTACGCTCATTTAAAAGAGCTGCTGTTTGGTGACTGGTGGTAAAAACAGACATTCATTGTTGTTCCTTGACCTCGTTTGCATAAGAATGCATGGTTTAAAGTTCTCCAGTGTGGTGCCAGATTTATAGCGTATGGAAGTTTCTTGGGAAAAGCCTGTCTATATGTTGGTTTTACAGGGCTCGTTATTTTAGTGTGTGACTTCGGGTACTCTGCACAAAATATTCAGTTCCCGCTATTCTGGCGCTGATAATGTGGTATATATATTCGGACATTAGCTCTGTATAACTCGGCGAGTATTTGCAGGGTTGCAATTGCCTTGATTTTGGGCTTTTAGGGTACAGTTCCTGTAAACGCACACTAGGGCTGTGTAATACATTGATTGAATCAATTAATTCAAATTATTTTCTACAGAAGATTTTTAAAAAATAAATAAATTGAAGATTTTTTTTCTTGCTTTAGTCCAATTGTAAGTTGTTGCACTGTTTGCAAAAAATGTACAGGTTTAATGATGGTAGACCCTATCAGGTTTTGCACAAGGACTATTAAAGGCTTGTATTTTTTTTAAATGAGATTAAATATTGATCAAAGAGTTTCATGTTAATATACTGTGAAAATACTCAGCCTTGAGTGTTTATGTCAAACCTGCCTACGTTGAAACTACATAATCAACATTTTATGACACACACTTAAACTTTAAGAGGGAAATTCAGTTTGGTTTGGGAAATTTTTTTACAACATAGGGGTAAAACTTGAGTGCGTTTTTTGTTTTTTGAGAGGTAAAAATTAATGTGATTTGTCAATCGAAATGTTGTGGGGGAAAAAAATCAGGAATTTTATTTTTAAGCCATATTGCCCAGCCCTAATGCATACCATTATGCCCTCAGTGAGTGTTGACTGTCAGGTCGATGGCTCTGTGTCTCCAGGTGCAGTTTTTTTCCTCTACTGGGAAAACTGGGCTGGGTGGTGATCTTTTAGGTGGGCATGCGAGTGTGTTGTGTCACATTTTTTCGTTGCCACCACTTTCATACAAATTTAGCATACGGGCTCGTCCGTGTTGATGGACACACCTTGCTCGTCAACATTACCTTGCTAGCAGCCCTGCCTCTCCCCAACAGAGACAAAGAGTGGATGACTCCACTGAACGAGGGCTCACTCCGTTCATTCTGCTATGGAACAAACGTACCCAGGTGCTGAGACCGTTGCACAGAGTGAACCCTCTTGTCATCCGGCCTGCATCTGGCATGCACACAGCAAAATATTGAGGCAGGCTAAATTATCAGGTTCATTTATATTTATGGTGGGATTCATTGATTATTGTCCCAGGCCTGATAAGGGCTATTCTATTCTATTCCATTCTATTGGTAGAAAGTAATATGTATATTGAGTGTACCATCTATTTTTTCAATATCTTAAACATTATAAGTGCATATTCACTGTTCAAGTAAGTCTGGTATTGTTCACATGTGGTGCATTTCTTTTAACTTCTTATCGTCACACTTTGAAGAAATAAAAACACAAACAGTATCTCAGTTCTTTTCATTCTCTTATAAAATAGGTGCGCTCTAATGAATCACTCCAAAGCGATGATTTGCAGAGTGTGCTCGGCTTTCTAGCCAACCCGAAACGCTTCAATGTGGCCGTCACTCGTCCCAAAGCCCTGCTGATAATTGTTGGAAACCCACACATACTCATTAGGGTAAGTAATAAACAGCTGTTTGATATCAAGTGTTTTTTTATTTCATAACACTCAGCCTGGTACAGATTTTGGATATCCTGATGTCTTTCAGGATCCATGTTTCAGGGCTCTGTTGCAGTACTGTTTCATTAACGGGGCGTATGTGGGCTGTGACCCCCCTCCTTCTCTCAGAGACAGTAAGACTGAGATGTATGTATTCTGATCAGCTATCATGAAGTCTATCTTCAGAGTGTTCCTATAAGCTTAATTAGAAGTGACCAATACATCACATTATATAATAAAACATTTGAAATCTTGTGTTTGCTGACAGGAAGTTTGAACTAAGCACTGTCATGAAGTCATGATTGAAAAACTTGATTTATCGCCAGCTTTATCTTTTATATTGATTCTGATCAGATCAAACAAACGTGTTTAAATATTTGGGATTTCTATGGAAACCTAAGAATTTGTTTTTCTTATAAGTTTTATTGTGAAAGTATTGATAGCCTTGTATTTAAATATGTCTTATCAACACTAATAGTTCTTTATTTTTTTGGGCTCTGTAGTGTTGCAGAGGAGCCAAGAAGTGAATAACAGGACGATGCAGTCATGAAGGGAGTAACTCCGCTCCATCATCCTGACTGTCAGATCACGTTCTAAGTTGTTTTTCATACACTTTTCCATACCTTGTATCTTTTTACTGTTTTCCAAGAGAGCTTGTACAGTCTCGATCAATGTGATATCCTGGTTTATGTAAATGTTCTTCAATGGAGTCGGAAATAAAGATGACCCTGGTTTACGCTGCAGAATTATTCCTGCGCCCTGTGATTATTAAGTTGATGCGCTTGACCATGCATGAGATTTTTCAAGGAAGCCGTCCCACATAAAGGATAAGTCATTGTTTCCTGCGTCATAGCAGCTGTGCTGTGTTTATACGTCAAGGCTGCACAATAATGCCACGAGAATGAATCAACTCGCATTGACCTGATTTTGAATTTGAATATTTCCACTGCTTTACTATCTCCTCCGAGTGCGCATAAAAGTTTATCCTCACGTCAGTAGTTTCCAAGTTGTCTGTTCACCTCGGCGTGGCAGCGTCTCCCCACAAGGTTATAGACTGGATGTGACAATTGAGTGCTTCTGACAGTCTGCGCAGGGACTGTCAGTCCTACTGGAGCCCAGCAGGATGCAGAGGTGGGGGGGGGGGTTGTGGGGGAGAGAGAGAAAAGAGGCAAATGGGGGTTAAAGCTCTTGAATTGATGAGTCTCTTGTGTGCAAGGAGGAGACAGCTTTTATCTGCATTCACTGTGGCAATGGAGGCCATCTTAGACACCCATCCCCACCCGGCCTGCCTTTGATGTGCGTCTCAGGTGTTTGTTCTGCTTTCCTCTACGATGTGTGTAGGCTCCTGTTGAGGGTAGTGTAACCTTTATTAAAAAACTGCATTCTCTCTAAGAGATTTAAGGACATAGCAGGATGATGCATCAAGTTGGTACAAATGAAGTGACCTCTAAAATACGTTTTAATATGAATAATAATCTAACCTGTAACACAGATTTAGATTGCAGATGTACTAATGAGTGAGTCATCTCATCATTTAGTCTGCCCAGACAGTCACGGATTTGTCTCCAAATTAAGCTGCCACAGATTTTTCTTTCCACATGAAAGGGAAACGATTTTAATAATAAATTGAGCTGATGAACTGAGCTGAAAAGTACAAAATGTTGCCATTAAACCGTACTAAAAAATTGACCTCCAACCTGAGAATAAAAGCAGAGTTAGTCTATTTGCAACAGCCTGTATTAATTAAATCACATGTCTAAACGTAGACCTTTTGTGTTAAGTTTCATGTGATTTTCAGTAACTACTGTTGCTAGATTGTTTTAATTAGAAGTCTATGAAACTGAGATGCTATACTCTCTTAGTATGGGCTGTCAAAATTCATAAATTTCAATAGACATGCATATTAATTGTATTTTTTTGAGTATTTGCTTTTAAATTACACATCCTGGTTCAGCTGTCAAAGTACAGCAATGAACGTAAATGTCTTTTTAATTTTATGGTAAAATTTGCTAGGCAAGGCAAGTTTAATTATATAGCACATTTTGGCAACAAGGCAATTCAAAGTACTTCACATAGAAAAGGTCAGTAAAACAAAAGAAACAATTTAAAAATTAGTCAAAAGAGCAAAAAGAACAAGTAAAATGGCAACAAAAAGAAGGTTAAAATATATTAAAACAGATTTTAAAATATAAGTATAAAAGGCATAGTGCAGAGGTGTGCAAGAAAATTGATATTAAAATGATTTGTTAAAATATTCTAATAAAAGCAGCTGTAAAAAGGGGAGTCTTCAACCTGGATTTAAAGGAGCTGAGAGTTTCCTGATATTTTCTGGAAGTTTGTTCCAGATATTTGGAGCATACAAGTTGAATGCTGCTTCTCCATGTTGGCTTCTAACTCTTGGGACTGAAAGTAGACCTGATCCAGATGACCTAAGTGATCTTGATGGTTTGTGCCAGTTACAGTGGGCATTTTGGCTAGATGTCTAATGAACTTTAAAGAAACTTAAACCAAAATTCAGGGAATATACAGACATTTAGAAAGGGTGGTTAGTTTTGTAAAGAATTGCTCTACATAAGCCTGACTCCGTTTTAGGGCCAGTCTCAGAGGAGAATTCGCCTCTAAATTGTCATCGTTGAGAATTTTTCATCAATCTTTAAAAGCTTATTGGAGTTGTGTTTGACAGACAGGTGCCCAACCTTTTAGCTCATACTCTATCACTTTCTCATTAACTGAGGCAGAGGCAAGCAACACATTACCAACGCAGACACAGTGTCTACAGGGCAGCCATTAGGCTCAACAACAGACCCCTGCTGGGCTCCTGGCAGGGGGAGCTTGTTAAATGTGTGGCCCTATTGTTCTCCCAAATTGGTCTGTGACTCTAATTGCCCAGTTAGTCCCCTCTTATGGGCTGTACTCGTCTACCCGACTCGGAACCAGCCTCCAATCGTCAGATCAGGCTGTAAAAGTTGGCTTAAGCTGGAGCTGATGAAAGACTCTGGGTGGCTCTGAGAGCGTTGCCTGTTTCTGCAGATGGAGCTTGATTGTAGGCAGGCACAGAAATGGGAATAGGACCAATTGAAAGGCCTGATGTCTAAAAGCACAATGACCATGACAGGCTGGCTGGTTTAGAGACCTCTGATTCATGAGGGAAAGTCCTCCAAAAGCCTGCAGGCATGAGCCCCAGATATACATCTAAATCTGCAGACAGACGACATCTAAACAGATTCGATGATGCTGTTTCGTAGTTCCATTGTTGAATTAAGAGGCCCAAATACAATAACAAAGAGAACGAGACAAATTAGCACTTGTGTCTACATCTCAGGGCAAGATCTCTGGTGTCTTGAATGGGATGTTGGCGTTTTACGACTGACCATTGATGCGTCTGTCTGACATAAGATGCTTCTTTGGCTAGTTATGGTTCTTTTTTTTATTATTATTTTATATAATTTATTTTAAAACCACCGCCAATCAAACAGAGTGACATTTTAAAGATCAAGGTCAGACACAGGTGGTTTTGTCAGTCAAAGGAAAGCTGAAGCGTGCAGCATCACTCTGAACTGCAGAAGTGATTCAACACTCAACAACAGATATTGTTGTTATTTTTTAGTGCCATGAGAATAATGCAGCTAACGTCAGGAAAAGGTAGTCCAATAATATTTTTCATCAAGTTTGTTTCATTGGCAGATCAAAGCCAGGTAAGCCAGTTGAGACTATGCTTTGCTAATGAGAACCTGAGGCTCTGCAGATGAAACCCTCCAATTAGGAAGCAGGGACACATGAAAGAGACTCGTAATATGAAAGAGACTGCCTGTTTGTCTACGGAAAACTTCAGTTTGTTAGAAAATATCTGAGATGTGAAAGCATCATTAAGATGTAGTTTCATTTTTCAGTTGGTGCAAAGAAGGCAAATTAGTTTTTCACTTACTGTGCCAAACTGGGATATAATATGGATGAGTAAATGAAACAACGAGCACATCATTCAGGCGACTCAAATAAGCAACAGTTCTGTCGTACAAGAACTATCTATTTCGGGGACAAAAATTTGATGTTTCCCATGTTGATTCTTTTTCTTTTGTGTGTCTGGACCTTTATAAGAAAACTGAGCCTTGTGTTACTTGGCTCCATTCAGTGAACACTCAGCTGAATGTCACCCCTCCCCTCTCCCCCCCCTCCATCTGCTTGCTGCCCCCCCCTCCCCCCTCCCTCTGTCTGCAGTCATCACAAAACAAGCCGCTGTCTCCAAACGCATCGTCTCTACCTCCTTTGATAGGTAGTTGATAACAGACTTGCAGACTGATGGGGCTGGCTGACCTTGCTGTATAAAAAGCCAGCAGCAGCCATTCCAAAGCCATTCAAGGACAACAGAGAGACCTCTGACAACAAGATCTCTCTTACAAAGCTTGTTTTCTACTTCATGGACTCCGGATTTTGCAAACTCTTCAGTATGGCTTTGTTCTTCATCGTGGCTCTGCTGGCTATGGCAAGTCCTTTAATGGCGTTTGACCTCGGCCAGTCCACTCGCTGTGTCACTATCCCGAATCAGATGAAGGTCTGCAAGGATGTCGGTTACTCGGAGATGAGGCTGCCCAACTTTTTGGGTCACAGCAACCTGGAAGGAGAAGTTGTGCCTCGCTCTGAAGACTGGAGGCCTCTGTTGCAGACAGGCTGCCATCCTCAAGCACAGGCCTTCCTCTGCTCCCTCATTGCCCCCGTCTGTCTTGACACGTAAGGACACTTTCAATTTCTTCTTGTTTCGTGTACTCTCTTGCCTACTTGCTGTGAAAGATAGATAGATCGTTGTGTAACATTTTCTCTCTCTTTACCCCAGTTTTATCCAGCCATGCCGAAGTCTGTGTGTGGCAGTCAGGGACAGCTGTGCCCCAGTGCTCGCTTGTCAGGGTCACCCGTGGCCTGAGGCTCTCAATTGTGACCGCTTTCCTGCCGAGGAAGACATGTGCCTTACTCCCCATGCTAAATTCAGCCACTTTGCCAAAGGTAAACATCGACTGCATACCAAATTTTTGAGCTCTGTTTTACTTAACTGCCTTGTCACGAACTCAGTGCTACGTTTTCTTTTTAAGAAATATTACTGTATAGGTCTCACAGTTTTATTAATTCTGTTTTGTTTTGTTTTTTTGTCACAGACTTACCCAGACCTGCTTGCCAGAACTGTCCTGCTTTGGAAGAGGCTCCTGCAATGAAAACAGTCTTGGATGCTTTTTGTCAGCATGACTTTGGTAAGTTACACAAATACTTTAAAGGCTGTCCCATTTGTTTTGTGGGCATGTTTTTTTATGTATTGTTTTCCAAGTTGATTAATTTTTAATCTTTTATTTGCAGCTGTGACTGCCAAAATTCATCGCCATCGCCAGACAACAGGAGATCCAGAGTTTGAGATCGATGGCCGCGTCGAATTCATCCGTCAGGGCCCTCTGCTTCCTTATGACACCAGGCACCTTCTCCAGCAGTGGCTCCTCATCAACCTTCAATGCGCAAATGCTCTTGTGCGCCCCGGACGGTCACAGCTTTATGTGCTGACCGGCTCCGTGCAGCACGACGGGAGCCTTGCTCTCACCAACCTCTTCCCTTGGCACAAAAAAGATGCCAACATTGCAGTGGCCACTCGCAAGTGGAAACACCACAGATGTTGAAACTGATGACCTGAACCCGTGTTTGAAATGTGGAGTCCAAGAGAAAAACTTTGAGCCCAAAATCTAAGAAGTTGTTTTATGTGGAGCGTCTTGGCTTTTGGAGAGTTTGTAAAGTAATCCAAGCATAAGTTAATAGAAGAACAGAGCTGGACTCAGACATCAGACCCTTTTTGCCTTACTGAGCAGCTCACGATCTCATTCTTTTTGTTCAAGCACACAGAGATGGAATGCACTCAAACCTGTACATAATATTATTAAATGTAAATTGATTGTAGATTTTATTTTCTATAAGCAGAGTGATGTATTTATGGCATCTTTTTATATTCATATTGTTTGGAAAATATGACAATAAAATATTTGTCCTGTAAAAGTATTTTATTGTGATTTTGTACTTTTATTTATTAACTAACACTTATGTTTACAGTAACCTTGAGTCCCAAATGTACAACTTTTAATCCAAAACTCCTAAGAAAAAGAGCGAGGAGAAGTAGGACCCCTGAATCTTTTCAACTGTGTTTCATTTACCACAAGATGGCACTGTAACGGAAGCAGAGCGTGTGTTTGTGTTTAAAGTAGAGCGGATCCCATCTTCACAGGTGTCAAAAACAACGTGAATGCACTTGTTTTGATTTTACCTGCAATGTCTGCATTCATAATGATTGTAATTCCAACTTTATGGAGCATATGTGACCAAAAAGTACAGTTATCAATAATTCATGACTTCACTGTGGACGGCCTGCGGTGTTGACCTCATGTAGAGGTGGACAGAAGATAAATCTGTGACTGTACATCTGAATGGCCTTGTTTAACGGGAAGAACAGCTTTAGCAAGGGTTATGGAACAAGATGGTTATGGTTATTAAAATTGTACTTGGCATTATTCTTCTTAATGGTGCTGAGTTTTCCATTCCATGCTTTTATTTTTTTTTGTAAAACACTACATTTGAAAACTAATGGATAACAATTATAATCTAGCATTAAAAATATTTTATTGTAAATCTCCCGTTTGCTAATGCATTAACTATGGAAGCCTATATCTGCCAGTAAACAAAAAAAGAGGAAAAGTTTAAAAGAAAAAAAGGGGAAAAAATGGTACGTCATAAAACTGAGATAGCGTCTTATAGAGTTTCTCATGAAATACTGAGTCATAATTATGAGACTATCTCAGTACTATGATTAATATTTTTTTTCTCAATTTAACCTCTTTTTTTATTGTTACTGGCAAAAATCGGCCAAACCATTACAGAAATGTAAAAGAAAAAAAAATGTTGGTAATCAGCAATATACTGTTTATTTAGGGCAGTGATGCCAAACACCTTACACCGGGTGGTACTAGGCTACATTTGTTATGCACTGTGTATAAATAGCGCTTAACAAATGTAGGGGGATGCATGGTGGCGCAGTGGTTAGTGCTGTTGCTTTACAGCAAGAACGTCACCAGTTGGAATCCTTGTTTGGGCAAGGTGGACCTTTCTGTGTGGAATTTGCATATTCTCCCTGTGTGCATGTTGCTCCTCTCCAGGTACTCCGGCTTCCTCCCACAGTCCAAAAACATGCTTATCAGGTTACTTGATGATTCTGAATTGTCCGTAAGTGTGAGTGTAAATGGTTTGTCCGTCACCATGTCAGCCCTGGCATTAACTGGTGAACAGTCAAGGGTGTACCCCGCCTCTCGCCCGAAGACAGCTGGGATCAGCTCCAGCCAATTGCGGCCCTGAACAAATTGTATGTTTTATTGAAGTACATCAAGTATAATAAAGGTTTTCTAACCTCAAGTTGTACAATAAAAGATGAAGGATGTAGGGGCAGTTTTTCCTTCATCAGGTCTTTGAACTTATGAGCACAAAAGACAATAACTGCAAGTTTTATTCAAACCGCATACAGATATTCCTTGGCCTGAAGTGACAAATTGCACGTGTAATCTGCATAGTATGTCTAATGCCTTGTTTACTTCTGTCCCCTCTCAGTTGAGTAGATAACTAAACCAAGCATAGTGTATGACGTACACATAGAAAAACATATTCGTATTCCTGGATAAACCTATTTGTGCAACCAGCAGCGTCATCATTGTATGAGCTTCTACACGACTATCTGTGGCAGAAACGAAGTGCAACTCATCAGCTTGTGCTCTTCTGTGAGAAAGGAACCATGACAAAGGGTAGGCCAACAAAATCACAAAAAAAGGATTATTTCAGATATTTTGCATGGCATGCATTATTAATGATGTTTGTATTATTTGTCTTTAGTTTGGCTTGTTGTTCTCACACTGGTGTACCTGGAGCTCTCCGTGAGAGTTTGGACTGCTCAGATCTGTGTCCATGGACAGGTTGGATGTCATGTTCCTTCCTTGGCAGATCTTTTTGACAGGGTGATACAACAGTCTTCAAGAATGCACAGCATCTCTGCTGATCTGCACTCTGAATTTGTGAGTTGATTTGGTCATGAATATAATCCCCATTTCACTTTCACCTCCATTTATTGAACATTCATTTTGGTTCAAGCGTGACTTGGTCTAACGTGTTCATCTTCACAGGGACGTTTTTTCTTTCCCAGCAAGAACATCATAGGACAAAAGAAGTGCCACACACATGGCATACTGACACCAGCAGACAAGGAGACTGCACAACAGCTAGGGGTGAGCATTTGTGTTTTGTTTTTGTCTTTTTTTTTGAGAGAGAGAAAAATAATGCACTGTTTGAAAGTGACATGGACTCCTCCACTGAGCCATTCAAGCAGTTCTTTTCTGTGCAGAGAGAGCAGCTGACAGAGGTGATCTGGAGGCTGCTGGGGGCTTGGGATGACCCTCTGTCACAGCTTTTCCAGAGCGTGCCACAGGATGAAAATCAAGACTTCAATCACTACAGCTACAATAAAGCGATGGAGATCAGTGATATGGTGCGTGAGCTGAGGGATGGAGTGGAAAAAATTGCTGAGAAGGTAAGAATCTGCTAATGCTTGCTGGGCATGAGGTATTGGTTATCTCTTATCTCTTGGTGGTGGTATTTTTCACAGCCACTGACTGTATATTAAACACTGTGGCTTTATGCTGCTCTCATTGAGAGATGGAGACTGCCTCATTGGGTGCTGATATATTTCTGTGGTGGGACAAAGCCATGCACAGAACCAATCTAGCAGGTCGAGATGTAATATTGACGTTGACAAAATGCTACGATTCCTCTGATCAGTGCTGTTCAGAGCAGAACAGATTCTGTTGTTGGTTTTTTGTAACCCTGCATGGAAAGTTCATTCACCCTTGTGCTATGAAGTGTTAAATTTGATGTCAGAAGATGGAAACCCCCCTTAAGTTGGAATTCTCCTCAGAAACTTTGTGCAACTCCTCAAGCATAAAATACAAGACGGCCCCTCCCTCCCTCAAAATTAGCTTTGAGTCAGATTTATTTGCAACTTAGTCATCTTGTGTAGAATGAAATCAATCACAACTATTGTAGTGTGCAAATTCTATCTGTAGACATGTTATCACGTTGCTTTCGCAACAAACTTACACACAGTGTGTTGTCGTCACCTAGAATTGGCTAAAAGTGCTTAAAAGAAGAACTAGCGGTGAAAGTTTGTTTTCGTTTTCTCTTCCTGTCCTTTACTATTCTGATATAAAGCAACTGACGATCTTCTGATTAACACCACAGAAGTTGAAACTAAGGTCTTCAGATAAATTTGCACAGAAATGATTGAGAAAAATGTATTTGCTGTGTGTTTAGGTCTCATGGTTCTACCCATACTGCAGCCAGTCAGTAGGGGGAGCACTAAAAGTTATGGCTTCACAGTCTCAGCCATAGGTTGTATAATTAATGGACATGTCTCCAAGACGTCACCCTTTCGTTCCTGATACAGAAGCCAACCATTGGCAGGGAGCCATATTGGAAACAGAGAGATGAGTTCACTCCGTGCAGTGGAAACACAGAGTTGGGGAAAATAATGTGAATTCAACACAAGAAACAGAAAAAAAAATCTCTGGATGGAATGACAACAGCGTCTGACGAGTCTGTCCTCATTGTTTATGAGGTCACTCATGCTGCCATGTCACAGAGGTTCAGAGGTTACAGAGTTGTGGTAACTTCATAGCGTTATAGTTTTAAATGTGGATAAAAATACAATTCTAAATGGGTTTACAAAGACTTTTGATTGCCCCGTTAACTGCTTTATGATTTTTGTTTTTAGAACATGCACAAATATAATCTTGACAACCTCATAGCCACAGATCAGTCAAAGTCCTGCCCCCCACCCCCACCCCTCCCACCCCCCTTGAGTTCTTTGACAATAATTTCATCTGCCAGACACCTGAATTTCCCCTGGGGCTTAATAAAGTACATTCCATTCCATTCCATTCCATTCCATTCCATTCTATTCTATTCTATTCCATTCTATTCTATTCTATTCTATTCTATTCTATTCTATTCTATTCTATTCTGTTCTGTTCTGTTCTGTTCTGTTCTACAAACTACTCTCAAAATCTTAATATCTTATCTTAATATTCTGCATAGGCTTAATTTTTTTTAAACCGGATGTTACTTCTTAGTCTGAACACTCATGGCGTTGATATTAATATACAGTCCATGCCCACAGCAGCTGAATAAACCCGGTTCAGATGCTGTTGCTTCACTAAATTCAATTTTCTTAAGAAGTGTTTTAATGACATGTGTCTTGATGTCTTTTCTTGGAGGAATTAAATTCAGTATGTCTTTTATGTTTTCATCCTCTGCAGATGAAGCTGTTGGGGGTGCTTAGTAACACCGTTGGATATGTCTCTCCTGAAGCTCTGGTTCCCTCTCCAGCCTTCTCCTTTAATAAACAAGGAAAACTCAACTCAGTAGATTACCACGACCTGCTCTACTGTTTCCGCAGAGACTCCAACAAAGTGAAAAATTATCTCCGTGTCTTGAAGTGCACCACCCTCCCCGGACTGGACTGTTAATGACGATAGCAAAGCAGTGATCCTGCAGAGATCTTTAAGCTAAGGTTAAGAAGCATTTTTTTTAAGCATCATATTCATTCTGTATGAGCTTACAACCATTGTAATGGACTTCATATAAGTCATTATGCTTATCTGTTGCATTATTTTCATGGTTGATTATTTCTCTTTGAGCACTGAGCATAAAAAAATCCAAAAAATAAAAACGACTTTGACCTCATTGTTGATATTTGTCTGGTTTTACATTTAATGAGAAGCACAATCTGTTTTTTTTATGGTAGATTTATAATAGTGCTCATTAACATGTCGATAATTATGTACACCATCGTAACAAAATCAGGGATTAGAAAAAGATTTATTTACAGTTCATCTAGACATTTAAGATTTTTAAAAAGTATTTACAAAATACAGCGGATGAAATATGATTCCAAGAATGTTTTCCACAATGAGCAGTGCATTAGTGTAAAAATGACCAAAGCTTGTGATAGAAAAAAACTCATATGAAAACAAACTAAATGAAATGGCTAATTTGTGTGCACGTTCTAAGAATTGTAATTTTTCCAGGCATGACTCATCAGATTAATAACCAATGAATGGCTCACTGAAGCAGTGGAAGTTGTACAGATCATTAACTGAAGAGTTGAACCATGTGACATCTATGATGCAGCAAAATGAATCGATGCTTTGAAAAGTTAATAACAGGATTGTTAGTCTTCACAGAATGTCTATTTTAACACCACAAGGATACTGCTGCCTTTTACAGGTTTTTTTTTTGTTGAGATATGAAAAGTTTTTACTTCATTTTAACAGTCACAACAGCCTCTCATGTGTCCCTGGCACTGTTCTGTGTCAATGATCTCTCTGTTTTTGCATTAATGTGATTGTGTGATGGTTCTTCCTCTTCCTGAGCAAGACCTTGAGCCATGAGCTCATCCATCGGGGAGCGAGTGTTTTGAACCTCTTTCTCTTTACAGTTCCTCCACTTCATTCGACGGTTCTGGAACCAGATTTTGACCTGAGATAGAGAAAAAAAAGAGATGCATACTGCCTTTGTTTGATTTTATTTGTTACTTTAATATGCACCCTTCTTACATTTAAGCTGTAGAATGATGCCAAAGGCATTTAAAAAGGCAAAAGATGTAGGGATTTAAATCCAAATTACCTGTGACTCCTTCAGACTGAGACTGGCTGCCAGTTTGTTGCGGTCCGTCTTGCTGATGTATTTTTGTCTCCGAAAGGTTTTCTCCAGCTCTTTTCGTTGTTCCTCAGAAAACACGGCCCTCCTTAGGATCCCCCTGCGCGATTTATGGCTCACATCACCAGACCACATTCGAACGTTTGAACCCTCTGAAACAAGTTTAAAACATTATTAATTTCAATGCATTTTCTCAGACTACTGATTATTAGTGTCATTGATTAGTAGTTGCCATGAACAGACAGACCCTTATGAAGACAGGTATAAGGTATAAAAACCATCCAGGGAAGTAAAGATGTTTTTTAAATAAAGTGAGATTTAAAATAAAAGAAGCATAGCCCTTGATCATACTCAAAGACATTGTCCTGTTTTATTAGCACCAGTATTTACACTGTACCAACCACTCTTCATTTCCTATCTTTAGAGCCAAAGATCATGCCTCTTAGTGTCACATTCACTTTATAATGCACTTTTGATTTCTTTTTTTTTATTATTTGCCCAGTTTAACAAACTGAGGGTGACTAAAGAGAATTGAAAGCCACTTCATCTGAGAAAATGGGATTTGATGAACTGTGAGGAGCAATCCCACGCTACTTCACTCACAGGTGCAAGCACAACAAAAGTCAAGTGGAACAATTTATCCCATCCATTCAATGTTGCCTTTTTAATCTGTACGACAAATCTGCACATAGACCACCTCTAGGGAGCACATAACCGGTTTGGACATGCTTCTCACTTCTCTATTGGGATTCAATGGCTTTCACTTAAATAGCTGATTACCAGGTCATTCCTGGGCATCGTGTGTGTCTACCCTAGTGGGACAACTATAGAGCCCTGTGGGACACCAACAATAGAGCTGTTCAGTGCAAATGCCATTACTCGATGGCTCAGTGGTCCAACACTAAATCTTTTCACTTGCAGGTATGAAGCCAGTTTGTATGTGAAGATGAGCTCGAATAAGTCTATAAAAGTCACTTTCATTGAATGCTTTATGTCCTAGTCAAGAACTCTCCAATGGGCAGGAATGAGAGTTGAAGGACAGGAGAAAAGAGGGGGGTCGGTGGACCAAGCTCTTTAGTCAAACAATGGCTGGGGGATGTTCCTGGTCCAACCCTCTTCTGTAGAGAAATGGGCAAGTTTTTTGTGCTAAATGGAGTTCATTGCTGCAGTGAAAAATTGCAGTGAGGTCGCGTGTGGATGGTGGAGTGAAAGTGCCGATTGGTCACGGCCAGACTTGGCTTTGTTGCGTTGCTGGGCACTGTGGGAAAGTGTCAGCCCACTGAGAGGACTCTAGAGACCTGTGGGATGAGGGCTTTCTGATTTGTGCTATTTTCCACAACATTTGACAGGCATCTTAGGTTGCAGCAACTAATAACTTCCAATTGCTGTGAGACAAAACCAGTATGACAGCTGCTCTTGTTTATATCACTTAGGGGTTTGATATTGAGCTGGAGGCTCTCTTCAACTTTTGAATGAGATGAATCGAAACATTTGACACATAATTCACGAAGAATAACTCAATAAAATCATGCAGCAATTAAAAGTTTCCTGAATGTTTTCAAACCCTAAGCAAATTGAAAATCAATTCCAAGCTTCGCCGAATCCTAATCAAATAAAATAATCGAGCTGTGAAGCTGTCTGCCTTATTTAGCTGTAAGAATCTACACCTGGTTATCATAGTGTTAATATGACAGAAGACAAGATGTTTATTGGCTTTGCATATTTGTGCTAGTAAAAGTGTGCATTTGCAAGTACAAAATAGGGGGGCCCCAGGGACTCTTAAAAAGCCTTGCAACCCACCCCTCTTCCCCATCCTAAACAGCCGTGAATGGTTATGAATAGAGCTGTGCAGAGTTGAGTAGAGAATTAGCTCTTTGGCATTGCATCAGTAATTAGCTGTGGAGAGTATGGGAGACCCTGCTGCTAATGCTTAGAGAGGAGCTGAGGCATTGCTGATGAGGCATAAAACACTTACTGGAGAAGACAGGAGGGGGTCTGGACCCACCGCAGCATGCCAGCAGATACTGCGGGCTCCGCAGGAAAACACTGCTCAGAACACCTGAACAAATAGATAAGAACAGTCAGATACGGTTGCGTAGTAACCAGGTAACAGATATAATCAAAGTGTGACTCTACCTGAACAAACCACTGCCTATCTGTGAAATTATGTCGTCTTATTTTGAAGACAAAGTCATTTTAACTTTAATTTTCACTTTTCCTTACAACTTTGTTAATGGAGGTTGTATTACATATAAAACAGGCATAGAAATGTTGTTGCGTCCTAGTCTTAACAATGTTAAGCTTAAGGTACACATTGGATCAGCTTTCCCTTTTAAATAGAAATATGTTTAAAAAGCTACCCATGTAAGACTGTACTATCAGATTATTTTAAATCAAGGGGAAAAAATACTTTAAAAATAATTCGGCATATATGAAGTGACTTTATTACACCTTGAAATTCTATTCATTTTTCCCCACATTTATTTAAATTTGTTTAACCTGATCATTTTTTGCGGTCATTCTATTTCTTGTCGAAATCAAAAAGAAATAGATCAGTGATGAAATATAAAAAGGTAAGTTCTTATCTCTTTATACATTCAATTTCATATTATTTGAATCTCTTTTAAAATGTTGGACGTACCTATGTTTTTACCACAGGGATTATTTTTTTTCCTTTTGGAGTGCAGTAGTTTGGTACATAGTCCAAATTAAAAATGACATTTTAAATTGACCTTTTTAGAGAATGCCATAAAACTTTTATTTGCATAGTCAGGAAACATGAGTATATGGTAAGACATTTTATGAGGACAAAGCAGGAAAATTTAATTTCCTTCTAAGTGCTCTTGATTTAAATAGTACGGACGTTCAAAATTTAAGTCTGTAGATTTAAGTCTCCGGTAATATACATGTAGTTGGCAAGTTAAATGTAAAATCACCGCACAAATTTTAACTATAATACTTAATGTCATTAAATTTAAACATCAATTAAAACAACGTTTATAATTTTCAATGATGCAATAAATTTAAAAATGAACATTTTAGCATTTTGGAAGAGCAAAAAAGCGCTCAGAGTGTAACTTTGGCATACTAACTTTATAAAATGTCTCAAAATTTAGCTTCTTTGCATAAAAGAGGTATTTTTACCTGAGTGTGGCAGATATGGTCCACTTGTATCTTTCACCTGTTGAGGACTCGGGGCCAGGCTTAGGTAGGCTTCATGTTCAGAGCCCCAGCTCCTTCTTGGACATTCACACGCTCCTAGTCTCAGGTGTTCACCTGCCGTCCTTTCCTGACAAGCTGGAGGTGTGTGAGACTGCAGCAGATTGTCAATAAGAAAACTCTTCCCCGAGTTCCCAAAGCCTGGCAAAGCAGGAGGTGAACCAGCCATATTCCTCCTGGTGCAGCTCTGGACTGAGACCATCGTGCTCACTCAGTGACCCGAACACTTGAGTGCCCTCTTCAGCAGTCACAGCTCAGTGACACCAAAGTCTCCTTTAATTCCTGCTCGAGTGACCAGGCCAACTTCATTAAACTCTGAGGAAAACAAAAGTTCTCTGCTCTTCTTATTTTGGGCCTGCACTTTGCTACAGCGCTGTGTCCTGATTGGCTGAGTGGCTCTAATGTGCTTCTCAATTCAGATAAGGCTTGGGTCTTTTAGAGAGTGGCAGAAGGTGGGTCTGGCTCATTCATTATGTCAGCTAGCCTATTAAATGATAGACACCAGAGACAATGAACTGCTGGCCAAAGTTTAACATGCACCAAACAGTCTTCTGCAGTAGTAAATAGTTTTCTCTTTTCTCCAACCTCCCATTGTGCCTCATACAAACCCCTCAGGAGTGCATTTGCGACGTGGCCTTTTCCCTCCATTTTATATCAGAAACAGTGCTGAATGCGAGGTTCATTTAATGCAATTTACAAAAAAAAAAAAAAAAAAAAAAAAGGAGAACATTTTTTTTTTACGTGTTTGATTAATAAATAACGTCATCATTACACAAGATTTGTCTTCAACTAAAAATTTCAGGGAAAAAGCTCACAAAAACATATTTTGTCTTAAAAAATTAACAAAAGTTTCTGCAATGTAGTTTTACGCAAAACCTTGAATGATAAAAGTTTTATTACCTGCGTTACGGAAATGATAATAGTGTAACTTTCTACTTTTTGTGTTTCCCCCAAATTTTCTGTCCATAGTCTGTGAACCAAAATTGTTGCAATCCTGTTATTTTGTACAGTCTTTAACCTATAAAAGTTACATAAAGTTATATGCTGATGACACTGTATTGTATATAATACTCATACAGAATTTTGACCTTACATGCAAGTTGAAGCTCACTTTAGTGACTACTTCGAAAAACTGCTGTTAACAGATATAATTAAGAATTAATGACAAGCTTTGTAGTGTGATTTGTTCAGTTTTGCATACTTTTTGAAACAATGACTTTTCATGCCAGTCCTTTACTTACTACTTATCCACTTTTTTTTAATCACATGTGCATGACAGATTTCGGTTTGCAATGTTTCTCCATATGCAGCAGACCCAACCACTTTCAACTTCTCTTTTAGTACAAGTCTTTGTCTCGAATCTTGTATGCTGTATTTGAGAGTTGCAACCGTAAAATTTAAATAGACACATAGAAAAACACGAATACACACACACACACCTCAAGATGTGGTACAAACACGTCCGAAGAGAGGCTTGTGTAACCTTTCACTCTGCAACTAATGATCCTCAACATTATATAAAGAGTCCAGCAAGAAGGGGCGACAGACGTGGATTCAGGGCACAGTAAACAGGCATATCCAGTCTGCTGGGGTGTGCGGGAGGGTGTCAGGGAGCTCCAGTCTGCGCGTGTAGTTACCTCATGCTGAGCATGGAAATTGGCCCAGACAGCTCAGCCTTTTGTGCGACGGCCAGGGAGCCAAAGGTTGCTTGTAATCAAATTTGAGGTTTTATTCCTCAGACTGGTGGAAAAGGCATAGCGCTCTGTCACATGATGAGTGTTAGCAAGGCTGTGTGCACTTCCTACTTTTGTGTGTCGTGAGAGTATGTTAACATGGTGCATATAGAGGAGCAGCTGTGATAGTCGCCTGTGACTTTTTGTTTGGTGGGAAGTCATTTATCTCTGACTCTGTTGCACTGTTATTATTAGCATATGCTCTTCAAAAAAGACCAACAGTTTTGTTAAGTTTTATGTGGCGACATTCCGAGTAACTTTTATATTTTTAAATATAGTCTCAGCAGTTTTCACTTAACATTTTAAAGCAGAAAATAAAAATGAAAGGCAAATTTAGAAGTTGTAACGTGCATTGAAAGCAACATTATGCTTCAAAGAACTGTGCATGCTTGGGAAAACCCTGTGTTTCTCCATTCAGTGATATTCCAGGTGAAACCAATATCACACGACTTTGTTCCCCGTTTGAAAAGGCAGAGCTGAGAGCGTATCATCATTAAGATTCACCACTTTGTAATTAGCCAGATTCCAATTGAGCTCTCCAGGAGAGGGAGGTATAATTAGGCTATTCTTAAACAGAAGGTCTTAGAAACACCCTGAAGCAAGTTCATGTGAAATTATTTGATGTCCATCTCTTTTTTGGAAATGGAGGGAAAAACAGGGTTCCCTTCTTTCAGATTTCTCACAATGGCCCTGTTGAAAGCCAGTACTCTGCAGACCGGCTGAGATCCCTTTTCTCTCTTTTTTAACCCCACTAAAGCTCTTAAAAAGATACCGGCCCATTGCACACGCAATTGATATTCCACCACTCGAACTTAATATTGTGAATGGAGGGCCAGGCTCTATGAATCAGGAAGACAATGCGCTTAGCTTAGCAGCAAACTGGCACTTTGTGTGCGGTGTCTGTGCCCCAGAGGAGGAAGTTTCTAATGTGAGCCTCACAATTGTGTGTCTATAGAGTTCTAATGAGCTTCTGTGTGCTGAGTGAATGGCTATGGGCTATTCACCATAAGGGCCCAATGAGCCAGCTCACTGCGCACATTCACAATGGGATCCAGGGGGAGAGGGAGTGGCTGTGTGCAACAGCAGCAGCAGCAACGCACGGTCCGTGTTCTTATGATGGTGACTCAATGAAGACTACAACCATTTTTAGATGGTTGTATCTTAAATAGAGTGTTTTAAACTTAGTTTCTGTTTCACCTAAAAGAGGCATCCTGGATGGGTACTTTTCCAAATGCTACCTTGATTTTTTTTTAAGCAGGAATGCAGAGAACCAAGGCTTTATTTTTTTCAAAACAATGATATAAACCTGTCCACTCAGAGCAGAGATCGTTGTGCAAGATCGAAGTGAAACAAAATCTCAATTTATCAGAGAGTTTCAGGATAACACAAATCATTCAAGTCACTCGATATGTTCACTGTGGACATGTTGGATCTCTGTATTACAGAATGACAGAAATGCATACATAACTAAATCAACTCTTGAAGACGTAAAAATGCCCATTTCTTCAATTCATCCCGCTGCCCCTGCCTCTGCTGTGTTCCTGTAGAAACATTTGGTTACCGTTATCTTGTGTCGTCAAGTATTTAGCCCCGGGATGGTCCAAGAGTGACACAGTCTGTTGCTTTTCAGTACTGCTACACTCTGATACTGTCACTGCAATCCACTGCTGTGCACACAAGATGGCACTGAGAGAATGATCTGTGTTTCAGCTCAGTGAAAGAGAAGAAAATGCAGAGTTGTGCAGATTGGAGCAAAGTGTTATCGTTCCTGTAAGCTTTACTTTTTCATACCATAGTTTCCATTTCATTTCCCTACATATATTGAAGTATGCATTATACATGCTCATCATTTTGACATTTGGGGAAGTTGTATCAATTTTTAATGCTGTTTCGTTTTTTTGTTATGCAGGCTCTTGAGCAGAATGAGAGCTTGAATTCCTGAAAAGCAGCTTCAGACCAAATGACTGAATCACACGGCAGCTGTGTCATGATATCACCTATAATTAACATTGAATTAATAGTTGACAGTTGTTGTGGGGGATGCCTCGCATTATTAAACAGATGTAATGAATCACTTGAGCGTAAAGACTTGGATATGAATCATGAATATCAGATTGACAGACAAGGTCAGTACAGCATGGAATTGTGCTACAGATGAATTCCTGGAAAGCTCAGTGGGAATATTAGGGACAGCTTTTCTACAATGATTTCAAACCTAGCTCCATGACAGCGAAGCAGTCCTGGTTTTGTTCTTGATGATACGTCTCTATGATAGAGTTATGAGCAGTGTGATTGAGCCCCTGTGAGTTTTCTGAGTCATAGCCCATCTGGACCTTTTGGAGAGGAACGACAGGACTTCCTCTGTTCCTGCTGCCCTTGCCCTGAGAGATTCACTCTTTTTGTGTGTGTGGGTTGCGCAGCAGGACTGTGTGAGGTTATTGCTTTTCTATCTTGGCTGGGCACAGGCTTTAATGACTCTTATTTTCCTGATGGCACTTTAGGAAATGACAACTTGTGGGTAATACAAAGTAATTACATTTCCCGCGTCTACACCCAGAAGAAATCAAGTGTTATAAATAATGAATTGGGGCGATGAGGGGTTAGATGTGACACTCTGCAACTGCACGAAGGACCTGGGCCTGCCTTTGTTGTAGACCTACGAACCAGCCAGAAGACGAAGACCTATAGATTTGTCAATACAGACTTACATTGCAGTAGTTATGAATAAAACATATAACTGAGGTTGGTAAAACTGTATTGATACATTGTAGGTTTATTGGTGTCCACATTTAAATTAGAGCGGTGCAGTATTATATTTTGCCTTCACTTGTAAGTCTATTTTCACAGACCTGCACCAACAACTAAAGGCTTCCTCAGCAGTTTCGGGAATTTTTCTGGACACTGTTAAGGACTTGATCGCCTCTGAGCAGCTTGTATATAAAAGGGCTTATTGGTATTTGGGTAAAACACAACAGTTTATCCTCCCCTTTTAAAAATAAACACACTACCATGGTATGGCTTCTGATAAAACAGCTATGTTTCGACATGCTAATTAGTCCCATGGATGGAGACGATGCAAGAGGAATAAACAAACATTCAAAGCACAAAGCATCTGTGCTCCATAAAAAGCCATTAACAAGGCTGAATCACAGAGACAGCCAAGCCACCACATTTTAATTTGTGTCTGTACCACCTGCCAGAGAAGCAAACTACATACAGTATAACCTCACTGTCTGACTTCACTAATTTCATACACAAGATAATTTGGTAATTGGTATTTTTAGTGCTTTTTCACATTCAAGGCTGTTTGCTCTGGCATCTTTTTTTTTTTACTTAACTCGTGTTTTTCTGTAGCACTCAGAAGAGACAAATGGTTTGAAAGAAAACTAAAGAAATCCATTTGCAGATAGAGGATGGTCTGCAAAATCTTCTTTCCAAGCAGTTTTACCACCTTACATGTAAATCATGTCAGACTCGTTTCCTTTTTTTTTTTGTTACAATTTGACCTTTTCAACCAGAGCACTCCACCTGTCAACAGAACAAATAAAACCTATGGGGCAAGATATGGAAAATATTTAAGACTATATATGGAAAAGCTTGTTCAGATCACTGTTGTACATCGGGTGCATTGGGACAAGGTTGGCAGAAAGGACCCAGAAGCACAACTCTTTCAAAAATGGAGACTTAAAAAAACAAAACTTCGAGCTGGCAAAACACCAGGGCAGGAAGACAAGTGACCTTAAACAAGAGGAGAGGCGTGACTACAAAAGAAAACATTGCATGACAAATATGAAAGACAAAACTGAAGTAAAAGATGCAAACTTAACACAACTAACGAGGCATAACATTGGGGAATATCAATGAAATCGAAACAATTGAGCAAAGAGCTCCCCCTGTCAACTAGCAGCAGTAACTGGCCTCTGACTTATGTATCGACCTCATAATGTCATAACACAGGGAAGATGAGAAAATCAGGGAAGTATTAATTTATTCTTATGTTTCTTGTTTTTTTTAATGTTGATTTTAAACTGATAAAAATGCAAATGTCATAATTACACTGGTAGCTTTCCTGTCGTAATGCCACACTATTTTAAGCAAATTCAAATGGTTTAATAACGTAAAGGGGCTGTGAGGACTATACAGGAAAGCTTGTGTTTTTGCAGGATAAAGACATCGTTTCCCATGAGCACTTGCACCCACTTTCGTGAGGACGTGACTCTTACCAAGGCGTATTTAATTTGAAGTAGTTGAATGGAGAGCATATCTTCTTTTAACACTACTTTTCTTTGAGACAACTTTTTACTGGATAAAAAGTGATGAGGTAATGTATGTATTAACAGTTACGTAGCACTAGCCTTTAAAACATGATAACAAGCAAACTTTTAACACTCAGTTTGTAGAGTAGTTTAGTACCCGGCTATATTTAGTGTTATTCACAGCCCAGTGCTCTAAAAAGCCCTCTTCAATTTTGAACGGATCACTGCAGTATAGCTCCTGCATGTGGGTTGGAATAAACATTATCACAAACAACTTAACCTGTGTTTTAGCCTTTCATGCATGCCTTAGCCTTTAGCCCATGTTTTAGCCTTTAGCTCGTTTTTTTTTAGCTTTTAGCCTGTGCTCTCTCCCGTTTCGCTTTCTTCTGCTCCTCTGTCCTTTTTCCGTCTGACAGTTCAGCTCCAGTGTCCACTTATACTACAAATTGAATCCAAGAAAACACAAATCTCCCTTCTCTGCTAAATTTTGTTGGTCAGCATGGTTCTGTCATGGGGACTAGTGCTGTAAATCAACCCTGTCTGACTCAACCGGGAAGCTGAGGAATGGCATTTAAAAGCAACCTACTAATATAATAATCTCATTTAAGTTGTGGATTGCAATCACTTAGAAAATTCCTCACAGGGGCTTGAAGTTAATTTAACTATGAAATGCAATAACAAAATTGAACTACACTTACAGTGTTCAATGATTTTGGCGGACCCTGTGGACAAAGATGTTACAACTTTATCTCAGAGTTGACTTTATCCCTTATCCATTTTAAGAATTTTCTGTTGTTTTTTAATTTTGTTTTTGTTTTTGCTTATTAAGAGGACAAATAATGTCACTATGATTTTTTTTGTCCATAAAAACCCTGTTCCACAGTGACCGTGCTCACTTTTTTGGCCCCGTGAGACATCAAAATAGCTTTAAGGAAATGACCAGTCCATACCTGTAATGTGTTTTGCTTTGATTAATTTAATTCTGTTTTATAACCATCTGTAAAGTCAGAAAATAAGCTTAAAATTATAATGAAATAACTGTTGCCTTTAAATGTCGTCATAATGTTCTGAAATCATATAAACTGGTCTCTTAGAATAGTTGTGAGGGACTTTCAGTGTAAAGAAACAAAGCTTCTCTTTTTTTTCCTTTTAAATCCTTGTATATAAATTTCCATCAATGATTTAGATGCGCCATGTACAGGCTCTGCCCTTGATGGTAGGCGTGGCTCCATTCATGCAACCTGTATGCCTTCTCGTCTATGGCCACAAGGGGGCTTCACAGCCCCTCTCTCTACCTATCATCCCTCACTCCTCGACAGCCCTCCCTCCTCCTCACCCTCCTTCCTCTCCTCTCTCCTCCCCTGCTCCTTCAGCTCTTTCTCCCGCTGCTGTCGGAGCGTCTGTTCAGCTGGTGGAGCAGCGGCAGCAGGCAGCCCGCTTTGTGCGTCCTCTCTCAGCCACCTGTGCCGCGGATGGAGCACACCCAGCGTTACGTGGAATAATATCTTCAGTGTAACATCTCTTTTTTTTTCTCTCCTTCTTCTTCTTCTCCTGTCAGGATTTGCTTCCCCTTTTTCTGCACCATTGGGCATCTAAAGTTGTAATGATGATGCCTGGACCGCTCCGCATATGGGATTGGTAATCTAGCCGCCTGTGCGAGGGGGAAAGCGTCGTTCGCATGTGATTAAACAAAACTGTCTCTCGGAAGTGGACATAAAACATGGACTAATTTATTTTTTTCACTCATTCATTATGGGATTATTACAGTTATTTCTGGTTCTGGGCATATTTTGCTCCTTCTCAGGTGAGACACGGCTGTCACTGACCGTATTGTAACGTTTCTTGTTGCAACATGTAGGCGCATGATAAGATACCATTCATATATGTGTTCAGATTATTCTTATTTTATCCGGCAGCATGCAAATACTACAGTTTCCTCCCATCTCTTTCACCAGCACCTATCTGCAGGGCTTTATCTCAGTATCACAGGTGTCCTTGCCTCCTGATAACAATGACAATCTTGCTTTTGTGTTTGCACATTAGTTGTAGGTTTTGGGGTTGACCCTGCCCTGCGAATCAGCGTGTTTGACGAACTAACGCTTGAAGAAGGCTTTGATGGAGTTACTCAGGTCCAGGGCTTCCACAGCGAGTCTAGAGCTTTCCACTTCCAAGGTACAGTAACAAACACATTCCTTGTAGTTCCTTCAATGATGGGCGATTATGTGTCTGCATGAGGGGATCAGGACGCAAAGATATGCAGGAACCAAACACCTCTGCATACAAAAAGGTCTTTTCTTCCCTTGTTTTCTTTGAACAACTGGTATGACTAGCAGTAATCCACAGATAATCTCTTCCTCTGAGACGCCTGTGCAGACCTTTTTTTGTTGAAATGTCAGATTTTATCATGATACTGTTGCCAGTGCTCTTTTACTATTTTATTCACAACAGTTTGAGAGACTGTCAGCACCACCATACAGTGGATTTGCAGGTCTGTTTGCAGACATAGTTTGGGGCCCCTCAGACTGCCACCTGCCTGAACAATAGGCAGTGCTGGGTCCCCATTAAAAATGGTTCATAGAGGGGGGGTGAGATGGGTGGATCACACAGAGAAATCATAGAAAGACTGAGAATAATCAGATTAAACCCTTGGAGTTGTATAATGAGGGTAAATGGGCCCCTTGCAAGAGTTGGTCCTCTTCTTGAGTGCTAAAGCAGTGTGGACTCTTTCTGCGAGCGCATCATAAATGGGAAGAAGAGTGAGTCAGATGTTTGTGTTGCCAGTTTTGGAAGCTAAATTTGTTAACTGCAGCCTATGACAAACGGACACTGTGCGAACCAGATGTCAGAGCTGCAGGGCCCGGCTTCATTTTTCCTCGCACTGTCCAGTCAAGCCAAAGAAGACCGTTAACAGCGCCGTCAAAGTCTGGGATTAATTTGTCCATCATTCAGCCCAAAGTGGCAACAGAGGAAATCGCTTTCAGCTCCAAGATCAGCTGCAGAACTAAAGACAACACACAGATTGTCTCAAGGGGGCACGATGCACCAAAGTGACAGTGTTGTTTTGGGACAGAGAGACACACCACAATCATTTGTCGACAGTTTTCCCTCTTCCCACCTCCTCTCTGGTATCTTCTCATCTAGCCACACAGCCGCTGAGACAGCAGCACTTCTGCATGGAGCAGCAACTCCAGCGGCTCTGTGAAGGCAGGCCATTTGATGTCCTCTGTGTGTGTAGACAACACTCAGAAGCGCTCCATGCAGGAAGGAAGCAGAAAAAAAAACGAGAAGGGAGGGTGAGGAAGGGGGAGACTACGAGAAAGAGTTATAAGGAAGAGAACGAGAGAAACAAAGAGTTATGTAGAGAAGCTCCTACAGCTTTTTGCACCTCTCCGTCATTTCTCTGGCTTACCTTTGATTTGCACGTTCTGATACCCGGGCATAGAGGGAGAAGAAAGCAGAGGCATTTTATTTATGGCAGAGCTCACCTCCGTTCTTCATTTGGGATGTCTATGTTAAGGCACTGATGCTGGGTGATACGGAGGAGGCAGCAAGAAGGAGGCATACAGGCCTTTGCTTGTTTGTGATCAGAAAATAGACAAGGAGAGGCACATGTACTGAAATAGTGAGGCAGATATAAAGAAGCAGAGAAAGAGAGATGAGCTGAGCTATCTGCCAGCTGTTTGATAGACTGTGCTGATTCCACATGTACCGCTGCTCGGCTGGCTGGGACCAGCAGACAGGCCCACGGTGACATTCCGACGCTCATTAGATAGCAGGCAGAACACATCCATGGCTGTCCTCAGCACCACCCGCCCGCCTGCCTGCCTTCTTGCTTGCCCGCCCAAAGGGACGGCTGTTATCTCTGGGTGCAGAGGGTGGAGGCAAGAGGAGGGGTGGCTGCTGAGAGCTGGAAGAGAAAGAGCAGGGCAGTTCCTATGTGTACATGTGCATCTGTGTGTGTTGTACATCTTCAAATCTGTCTGACAAAGTGTGCTTTTTTTGTGTCTGAGAAAATCGAGGAGCAGCAAACAGTGGGGGGGGGGGGGGGGGGTCTGTTTAGTGCACCCCTGCTGGTGCTTTTGAAGGTAGCTGTCAGTGCTACATTGCATGGCATTAAGAGAGGTGGACCTGAGAGACGGGCGTAATAGAGATGAGGGTGGAAACACCCTTAGGCTACACTCCTCTCAAAGTCTGATGCCAGGTGATGCTCAGCCATGCAACCAAATCATCACATCATTAGCACCTCCCCCTCCCTCCCCTACTGGTTTTAATATCTCCACATCCAGATATCTATCTGTCTCTTATGAACAAGCAGCAGGGCCACACCCAGAAGCCCCCCCCCCCCCCCCCCCCCTTCCCCCAACACACATACACCCACTCTCTCCTTTCTCCGGCTTTCAAACTCATTCTTAGTGCAGACAACACAATTGCTAGAGCTACTGCTAGAAGCATCCTTTCAGCTGCAGAGCAAGACTGTAATTGTATCTGTGTGTGTGTGTGTGTGTGTGTTTGTGTGTGTGTGTTTGTGTGAATCCCGTCTGTCTCTGGAGCATGTTCTTGCTCAGATTGTTTGAACACTGCCAGTGAGGTGTTTCTGTGTATGTTGTGGTGATTACGTCCCCGACTGCAGCGACACTAAAGTGTAACAGGATGGAAGAGACTCATTTATAATACAGCAACACTACGAGTGTGTGTGTGTTTTTTTCTCTTGTGAAGACAGAGGGACTGTGTGTGAATACGAGTTTGTTTTCCTGCATTTATCTATGTGAGAAACAGACATAAGTGTTTCGAATCGGAATGAAAATGATGTGTTTCCGCAGCAGAGGCTACACTTGACAGCTGCTATTACACCGGTGCGGCTACATTCACTGCAGACTGATGCATTCAGCTTCCGCACCCTGAACTGAGTTTTACTGAGAAGGTTCAGAGGGTGTTGTTTTGTTGCAAACTGCAGATAAAGGAAAGACAAGAGAATCAAACCTCAAGAATCAATAAGGTTAATTTAAATGACTTTAGTGTAACAGCCGTGCTAAACTTCAGCGCTTCATTTCTGCTGTGCTTTGAAGAAGAGCCAACGCTCTCACACAGAGCATGTAGTGCAACTGCGTTACAAAGTTAGTGTTATATTTGTCTTATTCTGCTGCCCCATTTACTGTAATAACAACACTGCAAAAACTGTCTTAAGATGGACAAAATATCGTCCAACTATTGAGTAGGTCTGTAATGAATGGCTGTTGTCAACTGGTTTGTCATGTATCACTGAAACAAGAATTTGGAGGATTTTATGATGAAGTGACTCATTTGTCCGCTTTTGAACATGACATCTCTCTCTAAACTCAAAACATGCTATAAAAAAAAATCTAACCCCAATCCATGTTTTTGTCTTGACTATAAACTAAACTGTTGATGTAAAATTGGGGATTTGGTTTTAACTCAACTCAGCTCAACTTTATTTATAGAGCACTTAAAAAACAGCCACAGCTAAAACAAAGTGCTGTAAATAAAGGCATTAAAATAAATAAACCAAATACAATGAAAATAAAAACAATAGGACTTAGATAACTGTTTCATTTTTTAAAAAACAGTTAAAAACAATAAAACAGTACTTAAAAACTTAAAACAACCCATATAAACACTAAAACAGGAGCCGAGTCTCAAGCTGGGTTGAAAGCCAGGGAATAAAAATGTGTTTTAAGACGAGTTTTAAAAACAGACAGTAATGGAGCTTGTCTTATGTGGAACGGAATGTCCAACATGGCTGCTACAGCTCTTTAGTTAAAGTTTGCTTTGCTATTAAGCAGTTGGAGAGGAAGAAAAGGGGATCAGAAGAATTGAAGAAGATGAATTGTTATTGAAAAAAGGCTTATATGAAAGGCGATATGAGAACTTTATCAGTGATATTGAAATCGTCTCACTTTCCCATATTTGCTTGTTCTTAATCCACAATTTAAAATGAGATTATCAGTAACAGACTTGGTCATTTGGGCTGCATGGTGGCGCAATGGTTAGCGCTGCAGCCTCACAGCAAGAAGGTCACTAGATTGAGTCCAGGTTCGTCCGGTGGCCTTTCTGTGTGGAATTTGCATGTCCTCCCCGTGCATGCATGGGTTCTCTCTGGGTGCTCCGGCTTCCTCCCACAGTCCAAAAACATGCTCATCAGGTTAATTGGTGATTCTAAATTGCCTGTAGGTAGGAGTGTGTATGAAAGGTCTCTGTGTGTCAGCTCTGTGATTGACTGGCGACCAGTCCAGGGTGTGCCTAGCCTCTTGCCCTAAGACAACTGGGATAGACTCCAGCCACCTTACAGGATAAGTGGCAAAGAAGACTTGGTTTTTTGTAAATACTATTTCTCAGTATCAGCATTTGGGTCGTATTTTCCTGGGATAACAAACCCATTAACTGCACATTGACTGAGAGCCCCTTTGGTGACACTACGCTAGCCAGCAAAGTCCAACATTGAGAATTAAGATGACCCAATGTGAAGCAAGATCTGGTGAGGATTCTCTAACATTATACATCACAGACAGGTCTTTGGGCAACAGGCTGAGTAACACGAAACAGCCTCCTTACCCTCTGCTCACTAAACTATGAAACTGACTTCACAAAGTTTGATTGTTGTTACTTTTCAAACAATGGTGCTACGTAACTACAGATGAATATATTACTTTGTCGCTTTGCATCCTGCAAAAAAAGTTGTCTTGAACATAGAAAAGAAGATCTGCGCTTCATTCATTTGCTTACAAAACAAATGCAGGCCTTGGCAAGAGTCAAATGGCGTCTAACCCCGGGTAAACACTATAGATTCCAGAAAAAGGTGTCATTACGATTAACGCCAAACGTGACGTTCCTCACAGCTCCTTTAAGGTGAAGAACTGAAAATGTAAATAAGGGAAACATGCAAGCCCTGACTTTGGACTTTTAAAACAGATATCACAGATGTTCAGCGTGCCTTCTCTTCAAACACTTGTGCATTACTGACATGAATTGAAAAGGTCCACTTTTTCAAGGTGAGTACAGACTAATTTCTGAGCTGTGTAAACTGGAATTTAAATTCAAGCTTGCCACCTTGTCTAAAGGTTAGAAAACACTGAGAAAAGAATCCAAATTGAACATTTCAGCTAGGAATCACAGAGTTTTGAGGTTAAACATGTCAAATTGGTCTGCAGCCTGAGGCAAACATTGGCAGAGCTAGCACCCCCAGTCTTTGGTCCTCCGTACAGGTTGCATTTAAATTTCAAGTCCAGCAAACTGATTATACACAAGTTTTTTTTTCTAAGTAATGTTTTGGGTCTTTTTTAGCTTAGGGAGCAGAGAGTGGGGAAAGAAATGCAGGAAAGGATCCTGGCTTGTGCAACAAGGACTATAGCTTTTTAGATGGAAGTGCAGGCTTGAACCAGAAGGCCAACCAGTGTCCCTGATGAATGCCAGTTAAACCAAACACAGGGTACACAAGTACATACAACTTTGTTTTCTTTCTAGATCAAAATACTGACAGACTGCACCACCCTGTGAGAAGCCATCTGTCATCCAGGGGAGCGTAGTCAAAGCTGATGGAGGGGGGCTGTACTACAGTTTAGACATGGCATAAGACCAGAATTTAAGGTCTACAATAATACAGATAATAATGATGAGGAGTTTAAAAAGTTAGTTTTCTTTCTCTTTCTTTGAGAAAGAGAGATGTCTGTATGACCCATAACTTTGTATTCACATAGATGTGGGTTGTCCTGGTTGTGCACCCTGGCTGTCAGGATCTCCCTCTGTAAAGTGATCTCAGTGTAATAGATGGAAACAAAATCCACAGGCATCACATTCCCTCCACAGTTTAGCTGAAGCTAATATGAGGCTCCCGCAGCCTGAGTCAGACAAATCAGTTGAGGGTTTATTTTCTAGTGAGAGACAGTATGAAATTTCCTCTTTGTGCTGCTCAGACGGTGTCGCCTTGCTGAGCGGCGGCGGCGGGAGGATAGTGACACAAAGTGGGGATTGTAAAGTGGAAAATACTGCACAGATTTGTGTCGTTCAGACTGCAGAAGTCTCACATTAGTTTAAGACTGTTTGGATTGGAGCTCGAATGGCCCCTCGTCTGTTAGGCAAAAATTGCTAATGACATGACATAAGAAGGTGAGGTTTACAGGGATCAGTACCTGGGTGAGTGCATGTAAGTGCTGTTTTTGGTAGACTTGGAAAATACCTACAGAAGCAGGAGGCTTAAACAAGTGGCAGCTAATTGTTTCAACAACTTAATGAAATTAGAGATTCTCTTTGTTAACCAGTGTCTATCTGCAGTTAGCTGCGAGAAACTGTAGCTGATTTTTCATTAACTTTTTCAACCCTGAGCTGATTTTTCAGGTCTCTGTTAAAAAATTACATTACAGTAATAAAATGGGTATATCTCTGAAACCACAAGGTCTATTTGAATAATTTTGGTGTCATAGTAATGGAAAAAGTTGTGTGATTTATTGAGATATATGATGCAGATGTAGCCCTAAACTTTAAACAGATCACAGAAAAACATATGAACATTATCTGTCCAAAGGTTGACTCTGATAAAGTGAAGAAGAACTAAATTCAAGAGGTTTTAGTACAAAGAGTTCAGGCGAGCTCTCTTTTGGCAAACTTTGGCTCCATCTGTGTCATTTGAATTTTCTCAGGTAAAACTATACATTTCATTTATCTCATTATGGTGATTAATACATCTAAATACAACAGTTTTTGGTAAATTTATAGACAAAAGTTTTAGAACCTTTATTTGGTAAGGTGTTTTTTGTGTTTGTGATTCTTTGGCCTCTATCTCTCTGATACTTTGCTGTAGAGAGCTTTGGCTTCTATCATTGGAATCTGTGGAGTTTCTGCTTCCATCCGAGGTGTTGATCTTTTGTTCCACATGTAGTGGCGCAGCGATAGAGCCGGAAATAAGTAAGTGGGTTGACACAGTGGAGCTATACAGAGTTTAATGTGTTGTGATTTTTTTATTTGTTATTTGGGTTGTGTTTGTGGCATGTAAAAAGGTTTATATAGTCGTGTAGCCTGGGTTCTGCTGTTTAATTTGATGTGCAACATCACTATATTCTTTGGTGATTAGTGCATATTTCATGCTGTGTTTGCCGATTGACTTCAAAGACCCCCACTTGGGGGACCCTCGGGTTCAAAGGGTTAATTTGTTGCTGATTTGTTTTGGAAACAGGCTGGAATGTTAAAAAGACTCTTTTAAATTATTTAAGGACAGGTCTGATTGCTCAGTGAGAGACAAAACAGCTTGATTTTTTTCTGTCATTTGAAACCATCATGCCACTCTTCTTTTAAGTAGGAAAGGGGTTGATCAATTCTGATTCTCTTCTCTGTACTTACCGAACGTCTGGATTTTAGAATGGGATTTTATCAGTGATGTGTGTTACAATTGTCTTGGAGAGACTTGAATTATTAAAAAACAAAGATAAGCTGTGTGTGTGTAAGTGCAGGAAGACATGAGAGAAGGACTTTGGTGAATCCGAGGAGTTTTTCTTGGCAATCTGTAATCTTAGTCTTTCATGTTGTTCCTAGAAGCTCCTTCCTCATTAGATTCCTGTTGATTTCAAATAGAAATATGTTGAGACATGATCAAAACAATGCAAACCTTTAAGCTTTCAAGAGAGAATATGACACTACAAACTGATTTTAATTTCCCGCTTTATCTTAGACCTGCGTTACATCTATCATGTCGAATCATTCTCAGTCCCGAACAGGGCTGCAACCATAGACTGTATAAAATATGGACGTAGTCTCTGCAACATTACCCGTCTGTTTCTGATACAATAAAATGAAGCCGATTGGTGGACGGGGCCACATTGGATATGACGCGGGCTTTGAGCTTTCTTTCTAACAGCTATAGGATGCCTGTCAGTTACATGAGCTGAGCTGAGCCTCTGATTGGACAAACTCGTGATCCTATTATCTTCTAAACTGCTGAATAAGAAAAAAATCAGGCCCCGTACAGTGTGTTTTGAAGCAAAAATAGCGTTTCAGACCCAAGCCTTTTTAGAACCAGGCCGTACATATGTTTTTTAATGCCATAAAAGTCTGTTATTTTGGCTTGAATCGTACACGACTTCTGGTCTTTCTGCAGCCAGCTGCTAGCGGATTCTCGATGAACAGCAACTTTTAGCATTTCCACCTTTTTTTTTCCAAGAAAAAAAGCAACTAGCGACAAATCCAGTGACTTTTTTGGAGTTAAGAGACTCTGACGTGAAAGCACATATAGATCTTACGCTTCCCAACGAGCAGTGAGTGCTTCTGTGGACCCCTCTCTTGTCCAAAACACTCACAGACCAGTTCTCCTCACTTGCAGCAGTCCATCCAAGCTGCACCCAGAACAGATGACTGCGTGCAAATGAATCATACATGTGATGGCTCTTTCTAGCTATGACTACTGCTGTGCTTGACTAACTAGTGTTGATTGAACATGTGGCCTTCACGTGGACACAGCTGTTTTTTTTCATCAACCAATCCAAGGATCATGTGGGTGCTGAACCATGGAGAGGCATCTGTACAGATCACAGGTCAACTATGATCCATTGCACCACTAGTCCCCAAAACAGAATAGTATAGACTGTACTTTATTAATCCCTGAAGGGAAATTCAGGTGTATGGTAGATGAAACCATACACCTCGAGCCTCACAAGCCCCAGGTATCCATCTCCTGACTGTGAGGGTAGTTGCAGGCTGCCTCTGGACAAAGGGCCCACAACAGGTCTGCAGGAAAACCAGGCCACAATCTGACCCACCCAGCGGTGGTCAGGCATCAGCTCTGTAGGCACCCCTGATGAGGCAGTATTTTAGTCAGAGCCACCCATCACTCAGTTTTCATAACATACAGTTATTTTGCTCCCCTCATTATAAGCTGTAAGTTTTGCAGTAACTTCTGTTGCATTGTCAAAAAAAAGTTAGCCAACCTTTCCAAACTGTTGACTGACATTATCCCCAACTCCCCGTGGTCCAAATCTCTTTTAGTTGCTGCTTTCTGAGGCGCGCCTGATCTCCTGCTCCACACAGGACAACCATGGAGGGAGAGTTATTTCTGTCCCCCCAGGGCAGTTACTCAGTTGGGCGGCTGGGAGGCTGTCATTAGCCTTGTGTATGTGTGAATGTCAGACAGGCAGTCACTGGAGAGGTGATCTAAGAATTGGGGATTTGCTGGCCAAAGCAGTCCTGGAGGTGCCCTTGGCTCAGTTCAGTGTTTGTTCCAGAAGAGTGGAGACAAGGGTGGGGGTTGGAAGGGGGGGGGGGGGGGTGAATGCAGATTGACTGAATGTGGTGAAATATTCAGGAGCTGAAACAGGCAGTCTTTTGGGGGGGCTGGTATGACAGTGTCTGTGAAGGTTAGTGTGTGTTCATCAGTCATGTTTCTGCATATCTTGACTTTGTAGCTGCCTCTCTTTGAACCCACTTATTGTTTGTTTGGACCTGTTTACAAGCCAAATCTCTGCATGTATCCTCCGTGTTGTCATCCTCTACACCTGTTTGAGTGTGTGTGTGTGTGTGTGTGTGCGTGTGCTCATGGACTCAGTGTGTCCGCGTGTTGACAGTAATGAAAGGTTTGGAGTTTGCTGCTGGTGGAGAGTTTATCATTACTCTAATCCCTCTGGAGAGAGATTCTCTTGCTGAATCCTCCCACACGTATCCTTCTGTGTGCTCAGGCCGGCAGATTAAATGTGTTGTTTGAAACCTGCTCGGTCATTTTTTTTTCTCCAGTGGACAACATTACACAATCACAAAATAACACATTATCACTTGTTTTACTGTAGCATTGTGTGCCTGGTTCTGCTGACTAGATGACTGTGTTTATTCCAGCCTTTCCTGGCGCTGCGATTACCGTGCAGCTCACGGCTCGCTCACTCTTAGCCGGTCAAAAGATGGCTTCTTTTCAAGATTGTTGCGGAGTTGTTCCAAAGACGTGGGTGGTGTTATCTTGTTCTGTCAATCCAGTAGCGACCAAAAACTAAAAGTCCTTCTTCACATCCAAAAAGTGTAAAAAGATCTTTGAATGTAATATCTCTTCACCGCGTTGGAGAAGACGGGAAGAAATTTGCCAGTGGAAAAGAAACCTGTTTTTTAAGACCTGCAGCTAGTGTTAAGGAATGGATTTGAAAAATGTTATCCCAACTGTTGGGCTGAATCTTGTTGTTTTCAGAATTTTACATAATTCAAAGCCTCTATTTAATGAAGCTCTTCTTGGTTTGTTTGGGAACATTTTGATGTAACATCAAAGCTATGCAGTCCTTTGAATTATTTAAGGAGAATACAACTTTTAGAGTTCAGTGAAAGTCAAAATGGCTCGTATTTTTACACTTCAGTTCAAAATGAACCAAACTGCAATACCCAGTCTGATTTTACCTGGATGAAATGATGATTCCATGTCATAGTGAAAGTTTATTCCTTGACATACGCTGTACACTTTTGCAGAAGATAGGTTTTGAGTCATGTTTTTCAGGAAAAGAATTGGATATAAAAAGGTTGGGAATCTCCTCTTCTTTCCAACAAAAAAGAGGTCTGTTATAGAAATACAAGCAGAAGTGAAAATGCTGTGTGAGAAAAGGTTTTTGGCAAAGCAGGGTGTATCCGGACTCTCATGCTGTGCTGCAGAGCACCTGTTCTAAATGCTAAATATGTGAGCGACTGATTGGTGCAGAGTGCACTGGTGGGAAATGTGGAAGGATTACAGCAGTGTGAGTACTGACGGTCAGACAAAATAAGACCACATTAGACAGTTTAGGATTAAATGTGAAGCTGAGGGATGGAAACAGTAGCCTGTGTGTAACCATTAAAGCACAATGTACCCAAGAGATAAGATTAGGTTATAGCCCAAAGCCGCGCTTCCTAGAGATGCTATTGAGCCTGAGGCTTTTGGAGATCTCTAGTCAGCTGATAAAACAGCCAAAAAAAGAAAAAAAAATAGTTTTCTCACAATCAGCAGGTCCATGTATCCCGTAAACAATGAGAATTCATGACAAGTGCTGTGTTATTGCACTGAAAAATGTGCTGATTGGATTTTTATGCTCAACATCATCATTTTTGGTCTATTTCGTGTCAGAATCTCTCATCAGAGTGGTCGTTAGGAGCAGGTGGCTGCCCCATCCAGGCGCCTGCCAATAGATAATCGACCAAAGGGCCCCCTCAGCAGGGCCACATTGATTTGGCAGAAGAGAAAAGCTGGCCCTCTCCTCACAGCACTCGTCTGCTGCTCTCTCATGTGTGTTTTTGAGGAATGCCGAGATGTTGCCGCTTTGCCTGGCTTGATATTCATTTGAGTTCATGCAAAGAGGGGTTCGAGATCACCGTGCTTTTTCATGCAGGCACACTCTGCACAGACCAATCTCATCACTCTATCCGAATGAGGAGATGTCTCCGCCCTCCAGTCCCCCTGAGTCTCATTTGATGCAGAATCATTCCCCTCCAAGTACAGAGACCAGCGATGGGAGTCATTCACTCATAGATCAAAGGGCTCATGGCTGCAGAGCTGTGGAGCAACGCGGTGCTGGAGGTTCCTCTATCCTCACCATCCCCCCTTTTCCTCATCAGGCCTCTCTCAGTGCCGACCCCGCCCTGGCACCTGCTCCCACTGCGCTCATTTCGCTCATGATTGAGATGTCAGCGTTCTTGCTGCTCAACACATGGCATAGCAGCAGATTCAATATTGTCATTGACACTGTTAATCCAGTCAGAACTGTGCCCAGATTTGCTGATACATGTTTGCATTGATGACTTGTGATTGTAAGTTTGCTTTGATGTCTATATGTCTGCCAGGGACTACAGATGAAAATTAGCCTGATGGCTAACACTGGCGTGGTTACACTGAAGCGATACTGAAATGTTCATTAATATGCACTGTCCTTTTAAAGAATAAAATGAACAGGTATGGGTGCAGTTTCAGATTTTGATGCTGTGGCTTTGATCGGAATTGGTAAATTATTTGCGTTCCAGAAAAATCAACTGTCTGATTTCTTATGCACTGTGCTAAATTGTAACAAGTTATCTGAGGACATTTAATAAACACTGGTCTAGACCGTCATTTATACAAAGCAAAACCAAATACATTCCCCATCATTTTTTTTAGATTGTTTTTGATATCTTCATTTGGATTTGCTTATTAAGTGGGATCTGTCGATGGCAGCAGATTAATGCTCGGCAGAGCTCCTCTCGCAGTCATTGGACCATCTGTCCCACCTCAGCCAATGACACTGGAATGATATTCCTCTGCCAATGCAAAATGCATGAAACTGCGCCTTGTGCATCTCCTCTGGTGAGCAACAAATCCAGTGAGTGTTGTTGTTTAGACAGAAATGACGTCCCAGATGGGCCTAAGAGCCTAGAAGGCTAATGCTAGCACGGTTTTCTGCTTTAGCAAAAGATGAAAGTATGAGATCACACTTTTTTTCCCCGAGCATGCTTTCATTGTATCATATAGATATCTTTACTTTATGCCAATGCTTCCTGTTTGGCATTGCGTTGTGTTAATTGGCAACTCCCACCAGCTGGAAGTAATGTTTATACACTGAGGAGAAGCCGCCACGCTAGCTTCCTGGAGCGCTTAAGTGTGCCAGGGCATCTTCCATGCACTCCATAGCTGGAAGTGAACTCTTTGATGTGATTGCTTCTGAGAAACGTCATCATTTATTGATGCTTCCATTAAAGTAGCATAGACGTCTGTGTAGAGGCAGAGAGGAGGGAGGCTGAGCACTGGTGGGACCGGGAGCTTACGAGCTAACAACACAGAAAATGCCCTCCCATCCACACCAGCATCGTTAGCCTTTCATTACTCCTCCACAAACCCTCGGCCTCATAACTCTACTCCTCCAACAAGCCACGGAGACAGCATTTGATCATCCACTGGTTCAGCTGAAAGTCACTAGTATGTTTGGATCAATAATAAAGCTGTTATCTTTTTATTGTAGCAGGTGGACGACTTGACTTGATTTTCAAAACCACTGAAGGTTTAAATCGACTGGTTTGTTTCCGATTTAACTCGGATTCCTGTCAGTATTGAATAGCTGTCATTCATTCGTTATCCAAAAAAAAGTGGCTCAAAGTGGTTACAGAGTTCTATAATAAAGTGAGATAAATTGAGCTGCTTCAACATTAAGTATCATACAAAACAAGTAAGAATTAGAAAAGACAGGTGCACAGATTTAAGCTTTGCATTATGTGTCCATTATTTAAATTCTGGCTCGAGCTTTTAACAATTTGATGGAAATGTGATGACACATTTTCAGCACATTTTTCGAACAGCCAGTATCGCCGGGTGTTGATTTCGCATTTATGAATTCAGATTCATCAAGAGTTCATGTAAATACATGAAATATTTACAAGGAATGGCTGGAGAAATCCCAGCCAAGTGTTCTCTAGTTTTGTACTGCATGTCTCTATGTTGAATAAGTCGACTCCTTAAAATGTGACTACACTGTTTCACTTCACAGCAATTTGTTTTGACGTATTTCCCCCCTCTGAAGGATACTCTTAGCAATGCTTAATTTTCATTGAGACTTCTACAGCTGCACGATGTCTGTGACATAAAAAAAACACACATCTGCTCATCAATTTGTGAAGAATGTAAGAACATGTTTTGGTTTTGATTCAGATTTGACATGTTATCAATAAAAATTGTTACACCGTGTCTTCAAATATTGGCACTCTCCAGCAAAACATTCAATTTGGCTGTTAAGTGTGTGATGTGCTTACTTTTTTCTTATTCATATGTAAACCGCAGCTGTGTGGTCAGAGGATTATGATGATTTTTTGCTAATTGTATTCAACAATTTTTTTTAGGATGAAAAAAATCCTGTCTTCTAAAACACACATTAAGCTCTAGATGCCAAAGATAATCTGAACCCCAATTTGTTTCTAATTGCTAAGGCAGCTTGCACTGTAGCCCATTTCCATTGGTGTTCAAGTGTGTGACTAAGAAGCAATTTGGAAAGTGCTTTAGATAAAAGTGCTTTATAAATGCAGCCATTTTCCATTAAAGTTTTCTTCTTCTGTCTTCTTTCTCCTGCAGGGTCCTCCAGGGAGGTGGTAGCTCCTGTTGAGGTCTCTGAGCAGATGGTGCAAAAGCTGAGAGGGAAGAATGAATTTACTGTGCTGGTGACCCTCAAACAAGATCACCTAAACTCCGGGGTCATCCTGTCTATTCATCACTCTGAGCACAGGTGGGACCACTGCATGTTTTACTTTATGTTGTGTCAAAATACACAGAGAAAGGTTGTCTGCGCTAAGCTATGGTTCACGACATAACATTTGTAGCCTTTTTATGGAGAGATTTTTGCAGGAAGAAGTCGAGCAGATGGGTCCAGGGGTCCTTGTGTCTTTCACAGCAATGAATTTTTTATCATTTAAAGTCTGTGTAAAGCAGTAATAAACCACTGAGCCAATTTTGAAAGACTAAAAATATGCTAAGTCTTTAAAATTAGGTCTCAAAATCATGGAAAAATAAGCACTTCTCTCTGCTTTGGAACGCTGGGGGAGTGTCAGTTAGAGGCGCTTAGCCACACCCACATGGGTAAGGGGAGCCGCCTTCGTGTACCGTACAGGGATGTTACCTACAGTAGCAATGGAAGCTAGTGCTAGCAGCGTAATTGGAAGGACCCAGCCCTACATGTTTGATCCATCAGCCAGAAACTGACTCTGAGTCAGACACTAATAGTGCTCAGCCTCGTTTCTCACAGTCTTCATCAGAATGCTCATTTATGTCTCCAATTTATGACATTTAGCAACATGTATTACTGACTAGTAACATTATAGCCTTGCTAAATACAGTCAGGCTATCAATCTACCCATTTCCTCAGAAGCCTATGGGCGTTTCTATGACAGATAACTACTTCTGCCAGCAGTTATCGGTTTCTTGTTGACCGCCACTCGCAGGGGCGGGGTTATGCTAATGATGGCTCCGTGTCGTAATGCTGCTATGATTTCGGACCTGCCTATTAAATCCTGAACACGGAAATTTGAAACACAGTTTGTGAAGCCTAACTCCATAATTTAACCCTTAATGGTTGAATGGCTTTTACATGTTTCAAGGAAATACTTTATGACCTATTCAATGTGTTTAGAAGAAAATGGCTGATTTCGCTTTACATGGACTTTAAACAAAATGATTACATGCTGACTGAGTGGTTCAGAAAGATGAATGAATTAAAATCCCACCTCCCTTTTTAGAGCTCCCCTTTATGTGTAGCCTATTTTAGGGCAAGGTTATTACCCATGACAGTCCACCAGCAGGTTATCAAATTAATAGTATTTCGGCAAATTTTCAATATTAATGCCCACATCCAAACCTTGTAGGGCACAAACATGACCTGGTTTGTAATAATCACATGAACAGGGTTTAAGATGCCTGAAAGATGGCAACAAGCAATTGTATACAAAGCTAAGCACATTTTGACAGTTGATTGTGTTAAACATGGGTGTTTCCTCTGTGATGCAGCCAACTTTGGGCTCTGAAGAGATGATAAGGAGCCCAACATCTTCAGACATCATACTCTGTAACTCCATATTTTGGCTGCCTGACAGTTGTTTAACATCTCTGCTGCATTGGCCATCATTATCTTAAAATTAGCATCATAACTCCGCCTCAGTTGTTCGTTAACTTGCTCAGCTTTTGATCCACATTTTCATCTCTCCATTTTTCATCTCCTGTCACTGCGTCTCTGCTGTGATTGACAGATTGACTGCTGTTATGTTTGTGTAGCAACAACTATCAGCGGGTCAATAGTTGGACCCTGGTCATAAGACGACCCCACTTTTTCACATTATTTTCAAATGAAAAAACAACAACAACAAAAAAACACTTGTCCTATATTCGGGTCAATACGTCATCCATGCCCCTAGTTATGTGAGATTGTGTGTAATTTTAATGCATTTGTTCACACAAAAACTATTGTTCATTTTAATATAGACCATTACAAATGTCCTTAGCTTTAAGAGCCTGCCTTAAGTGGACACTTGAAGAACTGCACTCTGCAATCGGTTAATTTTCAACTGCAGGATTTTCCACTTAGTTAAGATGTTGCCTTCCAACTCGTTTATGGGCCACAAATATTAAATCAGCATTCAGAAACAAAGTTAAAGAGAGTTTTTTTGTACGTACCTGTATTGTGAAAATATTTGAGATGCATATTTTTGCAGTGTGAACCAGACCAGAGCTGGAAATGTCACAGATTACAATTGATGTATTTTAATTTTCACTGCTAAGCATAATTAGTTGTTTTCTTTATTTTAATCCCCCTCTCTGTTTTGTCTTATCAGCTGTCTGTAATGTGTTAAATGAAACCAGTGTATTTGTATCTGATGAGCATTTAGATGTTTTACATGCAAGCCTAGTAAACACAAGCAAACCACCCTGTATGCCAGCGTATTATTCTTCACAGTCCATCAACGATCCGAACATTGAGTCTGCAATCGTGGATCGAAAACTGATGAGACGCTATCTGCAGTTAGCATGCTAATGTTTTCCATTAGTTGGCGGGAGCTGAGCCGTTGGATGATCACAACAGCAATCTGAATCCTGCATAATGCGCTGATTGAACAGTTTGTACATTAAAGTCAGTCCTGAGACGAGAGCTCGCAGGGATGTTAATGACTTTCCCTGCCGCTGATTAGCTTTCCCAGCAATTCATATGCGACAAAGCAGCGCTGCATTTGGAAACAAGGACTAATCCAGCGTCAGAAGTGGTGGCTGGTTGCGTTTATGGAGGCAGGGTGAATGTATAGCGTGACAGAGGCAGAGTCAATCTATCAGATCTTGTTTGCAGATAAACACTTCCATTGCTCCACTTTGCTCGAGTGCCTGTTTTTCTTAAGAATAATGTTTCCAGCAAATGGGCCCATTTAAATAAGTCTGTCCTTAAAGGCAAAGGTGCTGAGTGTGGATCGACAGCTCTTTCCATTAGTGTCACTATGCTGTGTGATCCTCAGCAGAGTGCAGAGGAGGGGCCTGATAGAATACTAATACCCCAATGTAAAGGCTTCACATATAAGTGTTGCTGATGTTGCACTTAACCATAAAGTGCCATTATGCTTGACTAGTGATGTGAATAAACTCTAAATGGTGTTGCAACTCAAAGCAGATGTGGGTGCACTGTTTATAAAATGAGGGACTTATTATCTCTTAGCACTGTGCTGAAGGAGCCCTGTGTAAAGTCTCTTCAGTGATGCACTCAGGTTTTTTATGCCGACAGAAATAAGGGCTCTGTTCCAGCAATGGCACTTAAATGCAACAAGACAGACTGTACAATGCAAGGAATCCAAATGCTGTGGAAAAACGTGACTGTCTGACTGTTACTGGAGGCCATGTTTTTTTTTTCTCATTTTGTACTTTTCAGGTTCCTGGAGCTGGAGAGCAGTGGGCAGCGCAGCGAGGTGCGCCTTCACTATCGAACCAAAGGCCAACAGGCACACACAGAGGTGTTCCCTTACAGCCTGGCTGATGATCAGTGGCACAAGGTGTCCGTGGCTGTCAGCGCGTCTCATGTCATACTGCATGTGGACTGCAACAGGTGAGACACCAACATGAATTTATGTAGAAGATAAAACAAAACAAACAAAAAAAAAAATACAGTTTCCATGAAATTCTGTCTTTTACTAAAGGTTTGTGATTCTGGATTTGTCCAGTGGTTGAGACATAATCCACAATTACTTAAAGGGACTGTGAGGACTTTCTTTAGGATTTTGAAAAAGTCTCACTTCTAGATATATGCCTGAGTATAATCCACAAATTAATATGAAACTATCAGCATCAATATAGGTTATTTATTAATGCTATTTCTAAGATTCACAATCGAGTTGGACAGGACTGGATTGATTTACGGCACGTTGTGGTCTCTATGACAACACCACGCCGGCTGGTCAAGTTTAGTCGTGAGAAGAGAGATCTGTGTTTTTCTCTGCTTAAAACAATTTCTGTGATTTATTTAGTAGTGATGGTGGACACTGGAGCTGAACTGTCAGACAGAAAAAGGACAGAAGAGCAGAAGAAAGCTAATCGGGAGAGTGACAGCACGAGCTGAAGGCTAAAACACAAGCTAAAGGCTAAAACACAAGCTTTTTGTGATCATTTTTATTCCAACCCGCATGTAACATTTAAACTTCAGAGTCTGTCAATAAAATTAAGAGTGAGGATACATTAGCTCTGCTTGGTTAATGAGCAGGACATATCAAAGATTCAGTAACGTTAGCGTATGGATACGCGAGCGCCGGCTTATAGACTACGGCCCAAACAGACAAAGTTGGCTTCTTTCAAACAACAGCGCTGCGTAACTGTTGATAAATACCTTACCTTTTCATGTTGTATCCTATAAAAAGTTGTTTTAAACAAAGAAGAGTAGTGTTTAAAAGAGGATCTGATCTCAATTCATTTACTTCAAAACAAACACGCCTTGTTCAGAGTCATGTCATTACAACAGTGTGCGTGCGATTCTGACCAAATGTGTTGCTGCAATCTGCTTCATATGGATAATCCTCACAGCCTCTTTAAAAGCACATTTTGCACAGGGCAGAATAACAGATTATAATGTTCTTCTAGCTCTCCACTGTTAAATCATTTATACTATTACTATTATAAATGATTTAAACGTGGTCAACTTTTATTTCAATCATGCATTACTTGCTATAAACCGTAACATTTAAGATAGAATGAGAATGTTTATTCACAATAACATTTGACTTTAAATGCAGGCATAAAGGAGCACAAAATGGTTTAATTCCTGTATAATTACATGATACTGTCAGCATCTCTTCTCTGTTTCTGGATTTTTCTCCCTTAGATTTCAGATAAAATATTTCACATTTCATCGCCTCTGGGGAAAGTGCTTTTTCTGATGACAACTTTCTCTGAACAATTTATACCACCCGCTCTGTTCTCAGTTAATATTTTATATCTACTACTGATGCTCCCAAATATGATGAATTAACCCAGGATTTCCTCACTTCCTGCAGCATTACCTCTATATCAGAACTACTGGAGTATGTCTTGTATTGGAGGCTTATCCTGAGTTTCTTTTATGTTTGATTTGTGCATTTCTGCTGTCTTTCTACCTCTTTTTAATGCCGTTATTCCACTTCACACTTTAGCCCCTTTTATGGTTAAAAGGAGAAACATTTACCTTCTAATCCAGTTGATAAGTGTGACGTCATTCATAAACTCTTGCTCACCCCTGCTCTTGTAAAATATAAAGCTATTACATTATCAACACATGGTTTATGTTGGGAAGCAACGTTTCATCTGCTTATCAGCTTAGTCTGTCATCAAACACTGTTGAGGATTAAACTAGCACAAGACGCTGGCTTGACAAATGCTGTTCCATCTTTGGGCTAACACCAATCAGTCAATAACAAGTTTAACAAACGTGTTTTCACGGGTCTTAAAATTTAACACATTTACGGAACATTAGCTGCTGATACTGCAGCCTGCCTCCAGTTTGATAACAGTACCTGCTTGAAGAGAGTCTAATCAGGAAACGGAGAAGGAGCTGAGCACAGATGTGCGTGTGATCTGCGATCATTTACAGCTCAAGTGTGAATGTTGCAGCAGCTATTTGTAAGTATGTATGTATGTATGTTCTGATCCCATAGCTTTATGCTAACTTCAAGAAACTTTATCGGAGTTTCCCTTTAAGTCATCAAGTGAAGTGATTAACTTCAACCATTAGCTGGATCAAGAACAAGTATGAGCTCACAGATTCAAATTTGTGAAGACACAGGATTTATCAGCTCAATTGGGAATCTTTTCAGGATCAAATTAAGGAAAAAATCTGTGGATACTGTTAAATGAAACCCTCCTTAGAACATAAACCCCACATTTGGGAGAAAACTGGTCTGTGACAATTAGTGATGTGTCATGCTCAAAATATTTGGCTGTAAGAGACGATGCTTTGTAGTGAATCAGAAGAGACGATTCCCATCGCGCAAGAGCCAACTGCCAACTTTTTTCCATTGGTTGCTCTGCTCAGGGCAAATTTTATTTTGATTGACAGCCATGGCAGCCATGCAGCCAATCACACGTGAGGTCATAGGATCATACCATTACGTTGAAGCAGAGAGGGGGACACTCAGAGCGTCTTGTGAGGAGAGTGTGTCCTGCCACGATGTATGTATATATGAGTAAACGAAGCAGCATCTGGATCAGCAGAACAAGGCAATTATGAGGCTTCTCATAAAAACACTTAATGCAAAACGGGTTCATCAGTACACAAAATCATTCATATTTGCCAGTTTAGGCTAAAATATGAGGTAACAAGTTATACTCAATTAGAAGCTGTTTTGGAGCTGGAAGAGCTGGCTCTTCATTGCGAGCCGAGCCAAAAGATCCGGCTCTCTGCAAAGAGCTGAACTTCCCATCACTAGTGACTATGAATGATATCAGTTTTACTACTCATCTAATCTGAAAACAAAGTAGAAATTGGATTTTCTCCCTTGTTTGCAAAACTAACTATAAATCCAATCCAGTGCGAGAGATTAATCTCAGATAGTGATCTCAGTAAGAAGACTGGTCTAACATTGTTCAAATCATAGAGAAAGAAAACATAGACCAGAGTAAGTGCTGTACAGTAAAGCTGAATGCTGAGTTCGCTTGAGTTCAGGGCAGATGGTGGATGGGAAATGGATAGCATTTAGCAGGGCTGTAAAGTCAGAAGAGGCCTGCAGAGAATACTTGTGACGGTAACAACAGATGGCATTTTCCGTCCAAAGGGGAGGTATTAAAACTTTTTTGCTGTCCTCTACAACACAATTTACAGCCAGATTTTTCTGCAACCCTCTCAAACATGGAAGAAACAAAGGCGATCCGATCGACAGCAAGATGAAACGATACCACATCACATTATTAAGGAACATGAAGCACGCCATGCACAGGTCTTCTTCATAGCCTCAAACTTTCAAAAAGCATTGCAAGTTTTGTATTAGACTGTTCAGAGTAGATGCCACAGCAGTGCTTTGGCATCACTGGGCAGAGTGCTGCGAGGGCAGCTGTTGAGGGATCACATTGTTGTAAAGCCAAAATGTGGACTGACACAGGGACATGGATCAAAAATTAATCCGTGTCCCACCCTAAAGGAAGAACTCACATCAAGCTGCCCTTCTTTGCAGTCCTCCTCCTCGGGTTTAACATGAGTTTAAGGCTGTTCGGCTTTCAAGAACTGTAGTGCAAGAGTAGAAAAATAATTGTAGGATAATTATGTTTAAACACAAACTTAAAAAAAAAACTCCTTCAGAGAGACTGATAGACAAAAAAAATGAAACAAAAACCCCAAAAAGCAGCTGCTTGTTGTAATTCTTCTATTACATTTAGTACATGAATGGAGCAACACCACACACTTGATGCTCTAAACACTCTGACATCTACAGCTGGTGACCTCAGTCATCTGCCTCATTTGACAAACTCTAACACAGGCTGATGGATGGCACACACAGCTGACCCGCATCATATGTGCATCTGCTGTGTGAAAGGGTTGTTACTGTGTGAGTGTGAAGATCCTCCCTGGCACAAAAGAAGAAGCAGACGGAGATACCATGTGTATCACGAACAGCATGTGACCGTCTGAGGGCTCCTCAGGAAAAAGGGTAAATGGGATGATTTAACGGGGCAAGATCTGCTGCCTGTCGTCATCGTTGAGCACATTGTAAAAAAGTCGCAGAATGCTGACAAATGGTTAACTTGCAGATCAGTTTGATATTAGAACAAAGCACACGGGTCACTTAATGCTTATGTAATGATGTTTATTAAATGAGGCGGGCTTTGAGTTTCTACACTTACAGCTATCCACCTTTTTTCTGACTACCCATAGTTCATTGCGTTTGCCAGTTTTGCTTGTCTGGTTGAACGTTTCGTTTACATCGCCATGGAAACCACAAAGCTGCTGATGTTAGCCTGGCTGTCATACTCACTCTAATAACCGGCTTTTAAAAGCAAGAAAGCAACAGAAAGAGCAAAAATCAGAGATGGAGTCAAAGTGCAGAAGTTTTGAAAAAAGTTTACACTGAGCCCTGTTTGGCATTATTGATTTCACGCCAGTTGTTTCAAGCTAGCTGCCAGCAACCGGAAGTTGATAACCGCAGGCGGAAGTCATCACCCATAGGCTCGTGAAGAAACAGGTGGATGGTGCGCCCATCAACCATGTGAGCTGAGCTGTGCCTCTGATTGGGCAAACTCGTGATCTTAACAACTTCTAAACTACCGAGTTAGAAGAAAAATTCAACCCGCTGCACAGTGTGTGCTGTAAGCAACATTAGCGAATCAGACGGGTGACATTTTTTGTTTCAGGATGTAAACATGTTTATTCCTGCTGTGAAAACAGCTTTTTTTTTGGTTGGTGTGTTCGTGACTTCCAGAGCCAGCCTTAAGCGGACACTCGACGAACTGCAGATTTTAGCACTTCTACATTGTCTCATATTTTCAGACCAGAGGTTGCTGCTTAAACCAGACAACAAAAATAACCTCATTTGTACAGCTCTGGTCAGATTGTTACTTAAAATCCTACCAAAATGGGGCTGAGCTCAGTGTGACATGGTTGAAGGGTAATTAATGTTCTAAACCCTATGAGCAAATCATAACCAAATGGATGAAAACTCATTACGTGAAATACAGAGTTTTGCTTTCCAAAAAGAGCAGCGCTCAAATGTATTTGTTTGTTGTTTTTTTTTTATATATATATATATTTTCTGGGTAGATACAAAGGTGACCTCACATTTTTGGTCCGTATCTTGAAACACCTCCCTATGATTCTTATGTTAAGTAAGAAACATCCGGGAACTTTCTCATATTACTCTGGCTTTGTATAGGAGGATAAGTTTAGAAATGAGTCTTTAAACGGATCTTAATACCTGCTGGGGTTCTTCCTTATCGTTCTGTGTTTGTCTTACAGGATCTACGAGCGGGTGGTGGAGGCTCCTTTCATGGACATACCTGAGGACGCTTCCTTCTGGCTGGGACAGAGAAACGCTGCTCATGGCTTCTTCAAGGTTAGCTCTGCTGCTGCTGCTGCTGCACAAACTCCTCCCCCTCTCTGTGCATGAACGCTGATGTCTGTCCTGATGGGTGATAAATGATTCAGAATGCACGAAGCAGTAATGCATCTCGTCTGTTGCAGCAGCTTTTCAGCCATCATGCTCAGTCTTGATTTATACTGTATCCTCTCCCTCTTTGTGCCGCTTGTTTGGTTTTATTTATTACAGCTGTTGGATTTAATTGTGTGCATTTCTCAAGGCTTACCATTTTAATTTGAGGGTTGCACAGGCTACCCAAGGAATTGACTTTTTTTTTTTTTTCTTCGTTGTCATTGTTTGTTCCTGTTTCCCTTAGTCTGCAGCTCAGCCCAGCACAATTATCTCAGCAACCCCCACAGCGCTGATTTGGGAGAAATCATTAAATAGCCCCTGGACCCTGCTCATTAAGTTTTGTCTATAGTATTGTTTATCAGACAAGGAGTCATATATTGCCTCTCCCAATCCGCACTGTGTGTGAAATTTTCCACCTGGGGAGACATGTTTGGGCTGGATGTCAGCTCACCGGCAACTAAAACTATTTTAATCAGTCTGCTAGTGAGTGGTGTGTGCTTTCGTGTCTGAGTGTGTGCACCTGTGTGTGTGTGGTAATGCCTCACACATTGTGTCCAGACTGTTGGATTTCCTCTGTGTTAATTTGTAGATGAAAGAAGCCTTCGAGGTCACCCACTAATCGTGTCACGTTGTGGCATCTCTCCACGCCTCCCTCTCTGAAGCCTTGATTAGGAGCTAGGAAGGCTCGAGTCCTTTTAAGAGACACTGCTTCATTAGCACACGTGCACGCTCACACATGAAATACGAAGACGATGTGTGTATGTGGGTGTCAGATGAAGACGAGAAAATCACAGCCCTTACGGTGGATTTAAGGACTTGAATTAGAATGAGTGTCTCTATCCGCACCTTTGCTGCACGGCTCAATTGGGTATCTTCTTTGCAGTCCACACACATCTGAAGGGAGATAAATCCATTTTTTGTTACTTACTCAGTGTCAGAATTTGTGCTTGCTGTGTAACCTGATGGAGCAAATTGTTCCACGTCCCTCTCTAAAAGGCTGAAAACAATTTACTTTTAATCCCAAATGCAACAAGAAACAGCAAACAAGTTTCTGTTTTTCACGTCAGATTTCATTCCAAAGTCTGTTTTTTTATTTTTAATCTGGCCCGGATAAATCTTAACTTGATTGTTTGTGCTGGGTGGAAAATTACTTTTTTTTTAGTAATTTCACTGCATCAGAAGTGATTCAAGCCTCGCTCTGCCATTTGTTGTTTTTCACAAATTCACATTTCCGGTACAGATGGAGCAAAGCGCCGCCGACGTCCCACGTGTTACCGCAGGCGTGCTGCAGTGAACGGTGTCACTGACTGCACAGGGGGAGGTGGGTGGTGGAGGGGTTCTAGTTTGTAAAAGTTTCAGTTGCTCAGAGCTGAAGAACAAAGTCCAGCAACTGCTCGCAATCTTTTGAGGACAGCAAAAGATATCCTGTTGTACCCAAACAACTAAATCATTCACTAACTGTACAAACACACAGATATGTTCTTAAACCATGCATACAAACATCTGAAGCACAAATCTGGCATTACTTGAATTTATTCTCACGTTGCGAACAGAAAAAAAACCCTCCCTCAGCCCATGTGTACACACAAATGATGACGACCAACTTTCTCTGAAAATGTAAACACATACTCTTAACTAAATTCATGACATATTTAAACAACTTTCAGTAAAAGAAAAAAAGCCTTTAACAGAATTCAATAAAAGAAAACCTGTAAATTGACTGAATGAATGAAATAGCTACACACCTGTCATGAATCCGACGGTGATTTTGCGTACGCTCTTATTTTATGCACAGAATAAGAACATTTCTGCACAAATATTGAACGTGACCTGTTGTTCCTTCGTGTTTCAAGAAGCCTCTTCATTTAGGATTCATCTATAAGTGGAATTTTAACTTACCCGTGATGTGTAGCAAGCAACTCAAGCTTTCATCCACATTTTCGTTGAGAGTAACTCAACAGATCGTACAAGATCATAGAGGGTGTGTTTTTTTTAATATATCTGAAATAAACTTGGTTTTTGTACATTTTGTATTTTATTTTAATATTTATCAAATTTATTTATTTTGTGCCAAAGACGCTAAGCTATGTCAACTTCAAAGTGATTCAGTCACTTTTCATCTTGACTCACTTTAGCCAAAGCAAACGTGTACTTCAACTAGAGGTCGATACATAGATTGATGGATGCTCAATTAAAGGCAGGGTTGATAATCAGATTTAGACACACTTTTTGTTATTCTAGTTAAAATGATCTTTATGTCAATCAATGCATGATGTGTTCTTAAAATAGAGTGAAAAATATCTGCTGTCAACAGCAGGAGTAAACCTTGGTAAACATGAACTAATCCTATTGTTTGGGATCCATTTTGTTAAACCAATCAAATCCCATCCTGCCATTCTGCCCGCCTCCTGCTCGTACATTTTGCCGGCGTGCACTCGCCCTGATTCAGTGCTCATAACCAAGAAGGATCAAAGTATGCTGGAGAAAGGCAGAAAAACTACCTATACCCTGATTACTGGTAACATAGTGCAAACAAAAACGATGAGCTGAGGACCAGTTTGAGTCTGTGGTTTTAAATTAGTCATGATCATATGGTTGCGAATCAATGATGCTCATGCATGTGAGCGCGGGCGTCGTTTTGGAGGCGCTCCAAGTGTGAGAGGGTGGGGGTTAAACGGAGTCCTGAGGAGATGCTACATTCAAATTCATACTATTTTTCTCTGACTACCAACCCTGCATTTAACCCCAAAGGAAATTTCAGGCATCCAGAAGCTTTCAGGGCATTTCTGTTGCACATAACGACACTTGGTGGCCATATTGTGCTCAGTGGTGACTGTTTTCTGAATGTTGTCTTTATTTAGACATATCAGCTGGTTTGACTCCCCTCATGTTAAATTCATGGACACAAGGCAGTGTTTTTGGTTACAGGCAGAACTGCAGAGAATGTAGAGATCACTAAGTGAGCTGGGTGAAGCTCTAAAACAAACTTCATTCTCACAGAAAACAGAAAAATCACATAAATATATAACTTGTATAACAAAGCTCTAAAACTATACACAAATATATAAACTGCTAAACTCAATCATATGTATTTATGCTAAACAGAAAAAAGCTTTGAACTCAAAATGCTTCCTGGTTTAATTATTAAATAAAACCAGTTATTAGATTAGTAAAAACAATATATATTTTCCATTGGAATAACTGGAAAAAATTCACTTTGAGTGCATTCCTACTCTGGAGTAATTTATCCTATAAGGGAAAGTTTACATGGATTCATGAAAAATAATAAATATGTAACATGGCTCCAAATGGAAACATGGGTCCAAGGTTAAAGATATTTCTTTAACAAAACTACAGTAAATGAAAATATATAATTAATAAGTTTGACACATTGATCTGTTTTTGTTTTGTCATGTTGAGAAAAAAAACAGCTGCATTTTTTTTTTTTTTTTTTTTTTTTACCAAAAATTGAAATAAAGACTATTTTCTTAGTTGTACTCTATGAGTTCTATAAAGGAAATAAATGGAATAAAATAAAGATAGGAGTAAAATGGGCCATGTCTCCATAGTAACCATGTACTCGTGTCTTAATGTGTATACATGTGTGTGTTTGGGCTGGTCGACAAGAGAAGAGTAACTATCAGTCAGTTTTTATGAGTTGAAATGAATCTGTAACTCCTGGTTATGTCCACCAGAGGCGATAATAACAATAATAATAAAAACATCTTTGTAGTAAGTTTATTATCAGTGGTTGAGTTCACTTCCTGTTTGTGTTTAGGCATATAATTATTTATCTGAATGACGATGTGAGAGGAATATTATACTACATCCATTTTCTTGGTCTCTCGCTCTCCAGACTTAAATTACATTTTTAATTTCTTTCAGATTTATGTCAGTTTTCCTGCTTGAACTTTTATGACCCCAGCAGTCATAAACTGCTTTTTTATTAAGCGTTGTTTGTTTACACGTTCTGCTTGTTCCTTATTCCATGTTAGATCATGTGGAAAATGTATCATAAGCACATCAGACACCACGGCCCCCTCGGGTCCTGAACCAGTCACCACACATTAACACGCTCTGTGTCACTTTATCGCCCGTCTGCCTTGTGTGTCATTCTTCCTGATATTTAACTTTATTTCTCTTGATGCAGGGAGTGATGCAGGACGTGGAAATCCTGGTGATGCCACAGGGCTACATCTCACAGTGTCCAGATCTCAACAGAAGTGAGTGCAGCATCTTACTTCACAGATTCAAGCGTCGTTTTTATCGAGTCTTTGATTCAAATTACCTCTGGTGCAGCCCACTTGATTGCACAGCTTTTGCTTTTTTTATTTGAATTCAGGAAAAAGCAGCTTTAAAACAGCGTCACAAATGAGAAACAATCCTTCTCTGTGAAGCTTTGGTTGATAAAGCGGTTTGGGATAGTCAGTTAAAGAGGAAAATTCCCACAGTCTTTACTTACATATTTAAATCAAACCGAAACTTCTTGCAGCTGCTTTGAAATTCATGAAGCAAAATTTCGAGGTTAAACAAATTTTTTGCAGAGCATCTGCACTCCAGTTATCTCTGCAGTGCTACGCTTTAACTCAGATGTTGTTAGCGTACCTGTTTGAAGGGGAATTTTTAATGGCCAGTCCCACCGTGGAGCCTGTTGTAGCTCATGCTAACTACAAACAGTTCTTCATGCTATCAGGGGCAAACACAAACATCTCACAGTTTAAAACAATTTTCACAGATTTTATGTCCACGCACATCTCAAAACAGCCAGAGGACACTGCTTACTGCTCAAGAAGAAATTTTATTTTGGTCCAATTTTGTGCTTCCTGTGGACGAAGCTGCACCTCTTATTACTGCTTATTTTTTTCTTGGGCTTGGAAGTTTTTTGTTTTTTTTATTCTATAAGAACCACTTCCTTTTCTCTTTCAAAATGTCAAATTGTGGCATTCACTGTGGATTTTTGCTGAGGATGATGTTTCTGCGTCATGTAATTATTCCTGTTGTGTGACATCAACCCTGCTATACTCGCTTCATTAAAAAGGACAAAATACAAATAATCTTGTTAATTTACCTCTCGATTACTGAAAACTCTTCACAGAGGCTTTAAAAAATATGTTTTTATGACACGTGATTTTGTGCATCACTTTTTCTTGGATTTTTCTAATTGTTTCCTAAATAAGTGAATATAAAAACTATAATTAATGGTTTTATTGTGATTTCTTATGTGAGGATTCTCTATTTAACTCCAGCAGTCCTTGATTTTAATTATCCTAAATATTCATAATTAGTGCCCTCCTTTATACGCTGACCTTCTGTATTATCCCCTTGTGTCCTAGCATGCCCAACCTGTAATGATTTCCATGGACTGGTGCAGAAAATCATGGAACTGCAGGATATCCTCGCTAAAACATCCAGCAAGGTAAAGGATTTCACAATCTAAATTGTCTTAATATGATGTTAAATCAGCAAATTGAGTCTTTCAAAGAGGAATAGCTCTGAACAGAGCTGTTATAAATGATTTGATTGCATGAACTGTCAGCAAATTGATCTATGGCTCCCCTTTGTATTCACTGCAACAGTCAGTGACATATTAACATCAGTCAGAGGCTATTGTTGAAGTCTTTTCTGCGTAGATGCAGGGACAGCGTGTGTAAATGAAAGCAATCACGTCTAATGACTGACTTTTGTGAAGCTGTTGGCTTGCTTTTAAATCCCTGCTCTCTACATGTGGAAGAAGACATACAACCAGGCTGAGTCTCATCCTCTTTCCTTCTTCTCTTTGTGTTTCGGGGGGGACGGCGTGAGCAGCTGTCCAGAGCTGAGGAGAAGATGAATGGGCTGGATGGATGCTATTGTGAAAGAACCTGCAGCGTCAAGGGGGTCGTCTACAGAGAGGACGAGGGCTGGACAGATGGCTGCAGGAACTGCACATGCTCGGTGGGGCTGGATACACTGGTGCTCCGTTCTGTGTGTGTGTGTGTGTGTGTTGATGTCTGTGTGGATGGAAGGGCATTCATATTAATCAAATTTGCAGGGTTTTTTTGTGTGTTTGAACATGTGCTTCTCTTGGAGGTTGTGTTATGCGTGCATGTGCATGTGGCTGTAAATAAGTTGACATGTTTGTTTTATGTGAGGCAAGGTTGCTGATGTAGGTGTGTGACTGTCTGCAAGAGAGAGAAGAACATGCATTTTTTTTATTACATCTGCATCAGTGTGATGTTTTTGTGTGTGTTCGTTTCACGCTCATTGCTTCCATTGTAGGTCTCTGCTTTTGTTTCGCTCCCCCTGTTCATCAAGTGGGTGAAGGTCGGGGGTGTGTTAGGGTGTGGTGGAGGTGCAGGGTGCAGGGGCTCCATTGTCAGTAGCTGGAGTTCTCATTATTTCCTGCGTAAGAGAAATGTTGCCCCAGTTACCCCAGAAAAGCTACTGTGTTGAAAACCCCCAGATTAGGCACATAAGGAGCAGTGCTTAGTAACGCTCCCAGGGGTTTCATTTGCTGCTGCATAAAGCGTGAATAATGGCTAAAAAACAAAATTAGAAGTGATTAGAGATTTGGAGTTTGTTGCACCTCAGCATAAAGACTTCACCTTCAGTTTTCTCAACTTTAAAACATGAAACTCCTGCGCTCGAACAAGCCAATCAGAAGCTTTCACGCACCACTACCCAACATGGAAAAAAAATAGGAAATCACATATCTCTCAGTGCACCGAACCTAATTGCTCTTGACAGATGATAATTATCATCAGGGATTTGTTCTGCCTACTCATCCAATGAATTCGCTCCATACGCCAGGAACTGTGTGTTTGCCATTCCTGGGCTGCAATTAAGGAATTAGATGGGATATGTTTCTTACCTTATGTGCGGCAATTAACTGGGACCTTTAAAATTCAAAGGTCATGCATTAAGATGTTATCAATTATGTGGATCAGGCTCATAGATGTTGCTGTCACAGAGCTTTCATCCGTGGAAGCAATGTTAATTAACAGGCACAGGGATGGGAAAGCTGCAGAAGAGGAGATAGCATTTGAATATGTAGCGTGTAGCTCTGGGTTCATGTGGAAATCCAGAGGAGGTTATGAGTACATTAAGAGCACAGGGGCATACCTTCGAGGTTTTCCATCTGTTCTAACATATTTGTTTAAAAATTCAAAAGAGTGAGGGATAAGCCAGAGCAGAAAATCAGCTGCATGATGGGAAATGATCAGCATGTTATTTGTTAAAAAGGCGGTTGATAAAAGTTGGAGAACCTGCCTTTTTCTGGTTCCCCCGTGAGGGTGTTGAGCTACAAACTAAGTGACATCATCAAATTTGTCACCTCTTCATCTGCCGTCTTTCAGCTCTTTACAGCCGCTTTTTTTTTTTTTCCACAGATACATCTTCCTTTCATAACGTAAACTTTAATATATGTTGTCTGGACACACTAAGCATCTGAAATTTACGATACAAATCAGTTGTTATACGGATTGTTACAATACTTGTTAGTATAATCATTAAAACTACACAATGTCTCCGTATGATACTATCACAATTGTGCAATTAGAGGGATTAGAGGGATCCTTATTATGATTAATATGTGAAAAAAAAGCATGAACATTGCCAGATTGAATTTTTGTCTGATTCTGACCAGGGGGAGCAGTTTTTGTGGCAACCTCAGTTGCAGCAGAGCGAGATGACAGACATTTTTTTTTACAGTCTATGATCGTGTCTTATTGTATCGTATGGTGTTGTATAGCACTTACCAGTTTGGATTGATGTTTTCATATATATATATATATATATATATATATATATATATATATATATATATATATATATATATATATATATATATATATATATATATATATATTTATATATATATATATACAGAGGTGGAAAATCTGTATCATACTGTATGGTATGGTATTGTACTGTACAGTATCTTATCTTACAATTTGTATCATATCTTATTGTATCGTATTGTATCGTACTGTACCATATCCTTCTGTAATGTGCTGTTTTGTATCCCATCATTTCCCTAAGTACCGTATTGTACCGTACCAAACTGTAACATACCATACTGTAACATACCATACTGTAACATACCATACTGTAACATACCATACTGTATCTCTTCTCTTCTCTTCTCTTCTCTTCTCTTCTCTTCTCTTCTCTTCTCTTCTCTTCTCTTCTCTTCTTGTATCTTCTTGTATCTTCTCGTATCTTATTGTATCTTATCGTATCTTATCTTATCGTAAGGTATTGTATCGTATTGTATCGTATTGTATTGTATCGTATTGTATTGTATTGTATTGTTAGATCCTCTGCTTCTTCAACCCTAAGTATTGATGTACATTTATTGATAATAGCCTGAAATGCATTTAGAGTCAGTGGTCTTCTATTAGTCACCCTTTAAACAATGTGTTTGGTTTTCCTTTCTCTCCTCTCCAGAACGGCACTGTGCAGTGTGAGGCCATCTCCTGCCCTCCTCCTCAGTGCCCCACAGGCACAGTGCCTGCCTACGTGAAGGGAGCCTGCTGCAAGGAGTGCCAGCGTGAGTAGAGCACCCTTAACACCGTCACCCTCCCACACTTATACAAACATGGACACAATTGCACACAGCAGAAAAAAAACAACCAATACCACCGGCACCAGATTTAGAGCGCACATCACGCCTCCACAAGGGCTGCCTGACAATTGACCAGGGCTCTGCTGTGTTGCTAAGCTACCTCCTAACATGCCTCTTGAGATGTGTCCAACCTTTTGCATATACATAGACCGATCAATTATTCACTAGCTGGCTTCAAAACACAGATGGCCACCAGTCACACTGACATGAGCCAGTAAACGTGGGAGCTCTGCATGTGATTTGAAGTAGCTCTTATACATGGCAGACGTGTTTGGTCTGTGATGAAAGTGAAGAAGAAAGAAATCTTAAATGCTTGAAGTTATGCAGACTCTTACAGGCCAAAGTGTCTTCTTAAATGTCCATTTTTTAACTGCTGAGCGCCGATATGTTCTTGTTGGATAAATAATTCTGTTTCATCACGCATCTACATTCAAGGTCTGTTTTTTTCCCCCCCGACAAGTCTCTCAGATCAGCAATGAACTCTTATTAGCCTCCTCAATGCAGCACTCATACTTTTTTTCAATTCCCCTCTCAATAAAAATGGATTTCAGAGGATATTAGCTTTTTCACCCTGGCATTCTTCTCATTTTAACCCAAATGAAACTCAAGGAGACGGGATGAATTCAGTTTGAATGTGTGGGTGGAGCTGCCAATCATTATATGAAACAAAACCTTGCATAAAGCAACCAAATTAATTAGTGAAGAATGTCTTTGTTCTCACCTGTCTTACATAAAGTGAGAGATTACGACATTAAGAGAAAATACTGCTCGTTCTTCATGCTTATTTCACTTGAGAACTCTCTCAACACACTCCCTCACACACTGCTGCAGAGTTAACTCTTTATCAGCTTGAAACCATTAGCCTCGGATTGTAATCAGCTCGCGTCGGCATCGTTACTGTCGTCCTGTGGGGTCGGGGCTGCAACACAGAGGCTTAAAAGCGTGACTCCCAATCTTGCCGCTGAGATATACACAAATATAAACACGTAGCAGGTAATCCCCTTAACTCGACACCCCTGTGCGCACTTATCTCAACGAAGTAGACAAACACACAGCTAATTACGCATGCTCCAGCTTTGGGGAGAAGAGAGCAGCAAGTTTCCCCGCAACAAAGACATGATTCGCTCTCCAAATTAAAGCCTTATCTGGCAGCACAGAGGCCTTGCAAGGAGGAGTTGTGAGTCCTTTTTTTTTTTTTTTTTAAGATGGTCCGTCAAGTAAATCATGAAATGTCTACTTCAGAAGTCCTCCACTTTCATGACACACTGCTCTGCGATGGAGCTGAACCTGAGGTGTCAATCATTTCTCATCTCCCGATCAGTCTGACGACGGCTGCTCATAGAACAGAGACTTTTTAGACGTGATTAATTTTGCCTGACGATCATAGTAAACACATCCTCCTAGAGGTTTGCAGTGAAGGGTGATTTCTTCCTCTACGTGTGAATTATCCCTTTAGGAGCATTGCTTAATTGGGTGCCTGATCTGGTTTGTTTCCAGTGAACCTGAGGTCTTAAAAAAGCTGTAAACAACACAGGGAGATCTTATCAGAGGTGTGAAATAGCTTTGTCACATAAGGCGCTTGTTGTTCTGCATTTTTTCATGTCCAGAACAAATTGAGGAGCGTAAAAATGAGTTAAATGCTAAAGCGGGGTACACAAATAAGGAATTTATAAATCTGACGAAATTTTTTATCCGTTTGAGACCCCACACATGAAGATCAAAAATCAGGCATTGAACAGTTTTGATCCTACTGTGTGTGGTGTGCTCCAGTAAGCTCACCACAGCTCATCACACACATAATGGTTCTGTCTCACCATCGATCTAGAATCTAGAGCTTCAAGACAGAAATCTCATGGGACCAAATGTGATCCAACAAAAAAGAAACATAGCAACACATAGCAACAACCGGTAAACACAGAACGCAACATGGATAGGTACATAGAAGAGGGAATGATGGTGGTCTTGGGACTATTTTTAATGTAAAATTCCCGAACTCCCCATAAAAAGAAAATACAGTGGAAAAAATCCTGGAGACGGCAGGAACATGGACTTTTTTACGGACTCTCCGTGTCAGGTCAGCCATGCTTATTTTTGTCTGCTTCCTCGTTCCTCAGCCAGCTCGCTTCCTGATTGGCTACATTCCATTCCACATCACAATTCACGGAGTCATGACTCGGGAGTTGTCAGCTTTCCCCACACACTCGAAGATTTTTGGTCGTAAATATTGAACAAGTTTAATATTCCCGATTGTCGACTCCGACCGGTTTCGCAGCCGATTATCGGGACAAATTCACTCTTAACACACCTCAGACCACAGGATAATCTGATAGGATAGTTTTATAAAACACGAGATAATCTGGCATTTGCTGTCCTTGGTCAGGAAGGAGAGAAGTCATCTAAATAGACATCAAAAGTTTTATAATTTAACTCTGTCACACTTTTTATTCTTGAAAACAAAAAAATACAGAAGAACAGAAATATGAAGGTAGCTACTTTGTGAGTGATGGTGAAGTTTATTTACAAAGGCATGTGCGTGTTTGTTTTCATGTTTATTTTTGTGTATGTTGATGTTCTCTGTGTGTCCTCTGTGGACAGCTGTCTGCATGTTTGGTGGGAGAGAGCTGGTGGAGGGGGATCAGAAGGCTGTGCGCGACTCCTCCGGCAGGTGCCTGCTGTTTGAATGCAGGGTAAGCCATACACACACACACACACACACACACACACACACACACACACACACACACACACACACACACACACACATGTACAAATGAATAGATAGGGAGAAAAATCAAACTTACTCATATTTATTTAAATTATTATATCAGTTCTGTGCAGGATGAAACTCATAAAAACTCATCCAACAAACAAACACTTCGGCTAAATATCTGTCGGTGTGTTTGTGTGCTGTAGCTCTCTAGATACTCATTCAACAGCTTCCCAAACTGAGCAGATAAATCAGGCTTGAGTGAGTCACCATGAAGGACCACCGTGGGTGAATTTCATTCATCTGGCTTGTCATCATTTCCTGTGTGATTTGGAGAAATTATCCAAATCCCTTTAATTACATTTACATTTGGAGGCGTTTCACCCGTCAGTCATCGTATGCCTCAGCCATTCTTCATCCCCAGTCATCAAACTCACACACTGGTTCCAAATCAGATTCATTTCCTAATTATTCTGAGTGTTTGCTTTGTCTGCCTGCTGCACCAGAAAGGTGGGTTGCTCACTTTTGGGACCAATTCACTTGATGACATTATACCAGGCAGGCCCAATCCATCACAGAGAAGTGATTTGAAGTTTTTAATCACCCATTTCTCTCACATCAAGCCGCTTCTCGGTGAATCCTGCACAGCTCCATTAGAAGGTGCCGCTTCAGACAGCTGTCTGGCTTGCTTGGCTACACCTGGCCCATCTGTAGTCCCGCTGAACTGACTGGCAGTCCCAGGCAGATCAAAGAAATGGGGACGGGGAGCACTGTCAGTCAGCCCACTGCTGCAGACTCCTGCAGGCTTCCCCTGACAGCTGCTTGTCACACCTCTGATCTTCTGTCTACCTGCTGGCTGTGGGAGGGGCAGCGGTGCAAGTTTTGGTTGGTGGGTGGAAGAAGAAAACAGAGTTTGTTTAGAAAGTTGTCAAAAGTTGTTTCCTTTAAATGTATTTAAGAAATGGTTATGAGTCTGTTCTGAAAATGTCAGAAGTAATAAGTGTGTTTGAATATAAGGGGGTGAAAAGGTGTCCATTAAATAAACATCCATGTGAAGTACAGATACCTGAACTCTCTTACTTAAGCACAGGTACATTGTAGAGTGGTGCCTTGACTTACAAGTATAATTTGTTCTGTGATGGAGCTCGTAACTCAGATTACTTGTATGTCATATCAGTTTTCCCCATTGAAATGAACTGAAATGCCATTAATTTGTTCCCGACTCCCAAAAAACAGCAATTTTGTTACATGGTTTTAAATAAGTAACAAATATTGTATAAAAACATGATACAGTAGAATGTACTACAATCAACTGGTTTTATTAAGTATAATGTTCAGCTTTTAACTATGAGATAAAAAGACTCGGAGACGCTGACAGAGGTGGAGGAGAAAGACTGAACTGAATCTTATTCATTGATTTTTGCCCTTTTTGCCACAATTTCCCCTGCAGGTGTTTTCCATAAAAAAACTATCTAATGAAGTCTGTTTTATCCTACTTTTTTGAATGTTTCTAAAGTGAGTTAGGCAAGTGTCATTAAACTGTGAGGACTTTCTCATTTCTCAAGTCCCTATAACAACACCACGCTAGCTGATAACGTTTAGTAGTGAGAAGAGAAATCTGTGTTTTTCTCTGTTGAAAATGAATTCTGGGGTCAATTTAGTAGTGGTGGTGGACACTGGAGCTGAACTGTCAGACAGATCAAGGACAGAAGAGAAGAAGAAAGCTGAACAGGAGAGTAATAGAGCACATGCTAAAGGCTAAAACATGAGCCAAAGGGTGAAACAGGAGCTAAAGGCTAAAACATGTTGTGTTTGTGATAATGTTTATTCCAACCCACATGCAGTCTGTCATTAATATAAGATCCAAGGTATGTTAGCTCTGCTTAGATGAATAGGACATAAGGATTCACTATCTCAGTTAGCCTATGGGTACCTCTCAGAGCACCGGGCTGCCAGTAGTGCTAAACATAACCCGGTACTAAACTACGGTACAAACTGACGAGGTTTGTTTGTTGTCACGTTTCAAACAACAGCGCTATTTAACTGTTAATAAATACCTTACCTTGTTACATTGTATCCGGTAAAAAGTTGTCTTTAACAAAGAAAAGTAGTTAAAAAGATGATCTGATCTCCATTCATTTCCAAAACAAACCACGTGCCCTATCAAGAGTCATGTCATCGCAACAGTGTGCGCACGATTCCAGCCAAAAGGAGGGGCTACAATCCAGTTCAAACAGACAGTCCTCACAGCCTTTTTAAACGGTGCCTAGTTGCAACTTTTTCTGAGTGTTTCTTTTGAATAAAAAATTTTGCAAAAAATTTTGCAAAATAACAGCAAGCACAAATATGAACACAACACTGTCACTTCTATTGGAGCTAACTGCTTGAAGTGAACAAGTGAGAAACAGGATGCTGGGCGGACCTTGTGGCGTTTGCTGCACGATTGGTGCGGTATCAGAAGCTGGCTCATATCCCAAATTTAAGCGCTCAACACAAGGCAAAAAAATCGGCCAAGAGTCGGCTTGTATCTCCAAAAACTCAGTAGTTGGGACACAAGGTACCACTGTACTTGTACGTTATTACGTCCCATTTTTGCTGATGTAAGATTATCTTTTAGGAAAACATTTGCACAGAAAGATGGAGAGACTGTAATATCTGTTGTCTATGTCCAAATGTGTCTTTGTGTTAATAACTCTAAATTACCATCATTCAGAAGGACATGGATGAGATCATTAAACAGACCTGCCAAAGGCATGCTGGGAAAAGGAATCCTCTAATCAGCTTCTACACTCTGACTAAACACACATGCAGGGATAACCCAGAAGATTGATTCACTGTTTGTTTAATAAAGCTGCATCATGAATCATGATGTAAATCACTGAGGATAACAGGAGGAGAGAAGGAGAAGGAGACAGATTTCTCCTTTCAGGTGAAGTTTGACAAAAAAAAAAGAAGAAGAAGAAGAAGATGAAGATGTCTATTGACCAGTGAGTAATTGGTTTGTAATGAGCACACACAAAAAGGAGAGAGAGAGGAAGAGGGAGCACAACAGATGAATAATTACCTTCATAATTACAGGCTGGCTAAGAGCAAATGAAGAGAGGCTTAAGAGGTCACTCATGAGGATTTTGTCTCTGCCTGTCACAGGACAGGACCATGCACCGAGTGGTCCCCAGTGAGCCTTGCCCCGAGCTCAACTGTGCAGAGTCGGAGCAGATCACCCTGAATGACAGGTGCTGCAAAGTCTGCAGAGGTATGAAGGAAACACTGCCCTTGACTACATTACTTTCAATCTTCGTAGCATGCATCTTTTTTATTGTGGAACATAATTATCCTTCATTGTTTTTTCCTTATATTGCAAGTTTTTCTGATGTGCTGGTGAAAGCTGGATTCAGCGGCTGCTGATATGGATGTAAATGAATCTAGAAACAGCATTTGATTTGAAGAGAATGTGCTGAGACTTTTTATTCACTTTTTTTTTTTTTTTTGTTAAAGCAAAGTTTTGAAATCAGACATCTCCAGCGGCCCAATTGAGAGCGTCTGGCTCCCAAAGCCGGTATATGTCTGTTCAGTATTCTAAAATGTTATGGACAGTCACACTCCATAAGGAAATCTTATTTACATTAAATTCAGATGATCTAAACCTTTCTAACATTTTGAAATGTGCCTCAGAAGAAGGCACGCACAAAGAAAAGGCTGTGATTCTGTTACAACCTCTCTGTGAGCCTGTCTCTCTCCACCACTCCTCTCCTCTCCTCCCCTGGGGGTCTCAACCTTTCTCCCTCTTCCCCTCCTGCAGGTCATGACTTCTGCTCTGAAGGCCACAGCTGCGTTGAGCACTCCGACTGTGTGAACCTGGAAGCAGGAGACTGCTGTGTTTGTAAGGATGGCTTCCGCCCGCTGCGAGACGATAACGCCTACTGTGAAGGTACGGCGTGGCTCTGAATAACAAACTCTGACTTTAAGCTGAAGTTTATTTGACCTCTAAAGAGAGATTTCATGTTTGTTTTGTGACTGCGCCAGAGCTGCATCCGAAAAAACGGGGGAAAAGGAGGAAACTTTTTTTTCCTCCTTGGGATGACATGGTGTTTTACAGTCAGTGTTATTTATATGCTGAAGATTTACAGTTGTCAGAGTTCTCTTACCGCCTGATCTTAGCTGTCTGATTCAGTTTTGAGCTTAGAGATAACTCGCATATCTTCTGCAGACAGATATCTACATCATAAAAGGTTACTGATAACTAGAAAAACATGTCTGACATGAAAGAAGAAGGGGGAAATTGAATTCTAGAGGTCAGGAAAACTAACTTACATTGCTCACGAAACTTTGGTGTTCACTCTTACAGCTTTGTGTAACCACATTTAGTATTTTCTTTTTGTTTTACATTAAAAAGGAGCTTTTGTTTCTCTTTGCAAATTCCCACGTAACCACAAATGTTACCTTACCTTAACCCTGAAGCAAAATATGACTTTTATCTTTCATTTAAGTCGCTTATTTTGTCACTTTTGTTCCAGCATGGGCCATTTTTATTATGATGACTTGTTTTCCAGCCCCTCAGAGGTTTTCTGCTGGAACAATATAAAAGCAGCTCCCACACTTGCCTCAGGCTTAAGGTACATAATTCAGCAGGCTAAATACAAGCCATGAGATCAGTGTTTCACAGGTTTTGTTATATTTTTCTCTTCCTGGACTTTTATTTTAATGAACTCATTGCGTTGCCTTAGCCGACCCAAACAAATCTCTGCAGAAATTTCATCTTACGTGCTTTATTGTAACTTCAGTGACGTGTTATTTGGGCTTTTATAACAAAAGATAATGAAATGGAAATGCTTATGCACTGAATTGCAAACTAATGTAGACATTAGTTAAATACCCATGAAAACACTTTGTTAATTCATGCTTTATCGCATAATCCTTTTGTGATGGGACGCTGTAATCCTCCTCATTATTCGTGTCTGAAACACGCAATAACTGCTCTCCAGAATGCATTTTCAGAGACTCATGTTTGCCTTCTGAGTCAGTTAATTTTTTTTTTTTTTTTTTTTTTTTAAAGAAAATGCTAATGGTCTTTAATTTTGCATGCATTTGGCATCACTCTGCTGGAGGAGCGATTTAACATCCCGCCATCAGTCATCGGGAGGTCATTCTTTACAGATTGCACGACGTGGCTCTGATGCCCTGCAGCCATGTTGCACTTGTCAGCACTGCTCTCTCTTAAAAACACACAATGTTACACCTAATTGCCTTCTGAATGTCCCACATCGCATGATTGAAAAAAAAGGCTCAATACCTCTTTGAGCCGGTCGTTTCATGTCGATGGAGATGCTTTCAGAAAACCTGCTCTAAATTCAAAGGTTCATGCGCCAAAATGACGGCGTTTCAACTCGATTCCTCGCTGCTTTCACCGGTTGGGTCGTTAAAAAATGATGACTTTATCATCTCAAATGCCATCCCTCGGTTAAATATGAAGTAGACATCATGTAGTAACTTCTACTCAGTGCTTCTCTGCTATTAATGAGCAAACATGACATCAAAGTCAGTCAGATTCTTCTGCCTTTGACTCTGACAGCTGTCCTGTTGATATACCACCTTCTTGATCTCTCTTCGGTAATGTGTGTGTGTGTGTTTGTGTATGTGTGTGTGTGTGTGTGCACATTTTAGAGCATCTGTTTCGAAGTACATGCCTTGGCTCTTTGTGTTTTTTTTTATCCCCAGTCCACACTCTCTCTGAAACATATTTTCAGTCACCTTCTTCGAGATGAGGCTGAAGTGTCGATGGACCCTTCCCGCTTTTTTGCTGACTCTATCCAGGGTACTTAATAAGAAGAGAAGTGATTCATAGCTTCTGCAGATCTCATACTATCTTACAGATATGTGCAGTTGTCCAGGCAATTAGCCAGTGTGAGGGAATCTGCATAATTGAAGATACTATCTGTCTTATATTAATGGACACTGGGGCTGTTAGTTGTAGGTTTTGATCATATAGCAAATATCGACCTCATTCACTACAGCTCTCTCTCTCCCTCTCTCTCTCTCTCTCTTAACACATTCACATACTGGTGCAAACTCATTAACATTAGCTCAAGTGAATGCTAAAGTGCTGCTGAGGGGCACTTTACTCATACAGCACTGTAATTGCCCACTCTTTTTTACATGATAGCGTACATTTATTGGACAGATTCTGTAAATATCCTACAATCTATAATGAAAAAAGAATATGTGTTGGGGAAAAAAAAACCAGTGGGCTGTAAACTCAAATATTCATCTTAATTTAAGAAGTAAAAGTTTGCTCAACTTAATTCAATTCCCACAACTTCATTAATTCCTCAAGAGGAAAGTGGGTTCGAGCAGTTTATACGTAAATAAAGTAAATAAAGAGAAACTTCCAGATGACAGTGAATTATAACTGAGCCTGAATCTGAAATAAAATGAGTACTGATGTGAAGCAGACTGATAAATAGACTACAAGAACAACAACAAACGATTGTCCTCATTATATGATGTATTATATGAACGTCTCAGTGTTTGTCATGCTGAAGGGGTCTTGGGCAAGGCACTGAACCCATTCTGACTGGTGGAAACTCAAAGAAGTGCCTTAAAAGTGCACTTGTACCAAACACCATTTCCCACAAAAGTTGGTGGAGACCAAAAGAGAGATAAAAGCAGAGTGAGGACTACAACAACATTTAGTCTCAGAAAAGAAAACAAATGTTAAAGAGGGGGTATTGTGCTTTTTTAAAGCGTTAGACTGCCCCCTTTTACCTCCTTAGTAGCTTTACATGATTTATTTTAGCCTCTGCTTGAAACAGTTTTTAGCTGCTATCTCTTTAAGGTTCCGACAAACCCCCTCCTTTTGAATGGCCAACCATCTCATGACAAGGCAACACTGTGGGCAAAGATCGCCTTGACCATGTCTACATGCCTAAATGCACTGAGTTGCTGCCATGTGATTGGCTGATGAGAAATTTGCGTTAACGAGCAGTTGGACAGGTGTGCCTAATAAAGTGGCTGGTGAGTGTCCATTAGCTCAGTTTTACTGGAAGGTCAGAGAAGAGAGTCATCTGAACATGAACCAAACTGAGGTCTGAAATAAGTTTTAAAAAGGATAATTCTTAAGTGGTGGCAGGATTTTTGTTCTATTATGATTGTTTTTTTCCCCCCTGAAAGCAACTGTGAAATATTTCCATCCTCTTTTGCAGCTTGGTTTCTCTTCATTCGGTTCACTCTCGTGTGATCGCTGTAATTTGCGTATTACAGCCAAGATCCCCAAACATTTTTCAGCACTTCAAAGTTGTAGAGATAAACATGAAACAACCCAACCCATTACCCATTTGAAACTAGGAACAAGGAGACAGACTTGTGTCCCCAGCATCAATCCTTCAGAGCCACACTATTCATCTCGAGAGCAGCACGACTCCCACGGCGAAATTGGATGTCAGTGTTCAGAGTGTGCGTGTTTGCATCAGAGACCGCACAGAGAAACATAAAATTGACTTAGTTTGCTGATGGATTTTTCTGAAAAGCAAATGATTTCGTGTGTGTCTCTGTAACTCACTTACTATACAGTTGTGTGTGTGTGGAAAATAGAACTATCTTGAGTATTTAGGGTGACTGAGAGAATGTTTTTGCTATATTAGGTCCACTATTTTAGGAGCCACGAGAAGATGTGCAGAAAGATGAGGGAAATTGCTTCCTTTCATTCCAGATGAGTTTCAATTCACTGAGATGGGAGGTCCAACTTAGAGGCAATTTTGTGGATTGCACACAACAGGGGATCACAAAACAGAGCGATATGGAGACACATACAAACATAGCTTTTCTGTACACACTCCTCCACACGCACACAACATTTTTGGCTTCTTGTGAAGACAAACATCAGAAAAAGCAGAGACAGATACTAGCTCTTTAAAGCAATGCTAGGTCAGAAATGGGCTCGAAATAGCCGATGAGATCACTTCTGCGTAAATTTTTCATAGAAGCAGTAGGGAGGACTCAGGGGGATACAAGCCCTGCCTTTGTGTAACTTTGTGTGTAGTTGTGTGCAGGTGGGTGTGTGTTTGAGCGCATTTTCTCCTCACACTGCAGTCAGACCCAAGGCCCTGTTTTGCTACATGCATGCGTGTGTTTGGAACAGAATTAGACAGAAGGGCGAGCAGGGGAGAAGTGACGGACTGTGTTATTGTCTCTAAATTGAACAATCAGTATAATTCAACGTGTTGAAATAACACCATTATTCACCGCAGCAGTTTAGAGGACTTCAGGCAGAGAGACGTTCTCTATTGTTGTCTGCTTTTCAAATGCCCTACTTTAGAAATACTCTGTCAAAATTGCTCAGGAAGAAGGACAGCTTGGCTGGTTTTTCTAACATTTCTTTCCAGAATTATGAAATACAAAATGATGGTCAGAAAAAAAAGAGGAATTAGAAAGTGATGAAGCTGCAGCAGGATGTTAACTTCATATGTCCTTGGAAGTCTTGTGTTACTTTTTAATTTTCAGAGACCTTGCACGTCGCTTGAAAAAGTATTTGAGCTACATTTAAATGTATTCAAAGGCATGTTCTGCAGTTTTAAAGGTAGTCAGGCAGCTGCATAGACTGTAAACAGGTTGGTTCATGTGTGATAAATAATTGCTCACTCACGCCTCCCTAACAAGCAAGCGATGAGTACTAAAAGCAGGGAATGAGCTGCCATTTTTGCTCCTCTGGGTTCTTTGTTTCAGAATCAACTTGTTATTCAAAAGGTTTGAAGTCTGAGTGTTTACCAGAAATTGAACATATTCTAATTATCTGATGGGACATATTGGAGTTGATTGGTATTTTTTTTAAGTGTCTAAACAAAGAGAGTGGCTAGAAAGTGGCCAAAAGAGGCTACAGAGTTTTTTTTTAATTCCTCGTACTTAAAATGTTTTTGTTCAAAGCACATGCTTGTTGTCAGCTAAATTGTGGTGGTCCTCAATTGCGAGAGGTCCTGGGTTCAAATCCGGGACGAGCCCCCACTTGTCATGACCTGGCTCAAAAGATCATGACAAAAAGGGAGACAAACACCAAGTAGCTTTTATTTGAATAATACTTTCAATTCAATGAGATTAAACCAAATTGAACCAAAATAGGGCTGCACGTTGGCAAAGCTGTTAGGGCTGTTGTTACACAGCAAGAAGGTCGCCAGTTCGAGACCCAGTTTGGGTGTGGAGTTTGCATGTTCTCTCCATTGAAAATGATAAACGTGTTAAATGCACCTTCCCTTTATAAAAGAAATGGAGTTATCTATTATCTATTTGTGGTGGTCACAGGAACTTTTGCACTAAGATTGATGAGACGTCTTTTAATCCAATAGATCCTATTTAAAGACCAAATTATAGATAGATGAGCAGCTTTTAAGCCAGTCGGAAGCCTGTCAGCTTAAAAAACTGAACATATATATATATATATATATATATATATATATATATATATATATATATATATATATATATATATATATATATATATATATATATATATATATATATATATATATATATATATATATATATATATATATAAATATAAATATATATATATTGTATTGCTTTGTATGTCTATCATTGTTTGTTTGCGCATCAGCGGAGTTATGATTTGTGGTTATTTTGATTCTAACAGTAGCAAGTCGTTATCTATAAACACCCAGCTTGAATGGACACAGATGTTGGTTTCATCATTTTTAAGCCCTGACTGTGTGTGTTTGTGTGTGTGTTTGTGTAAGCATAGTGTGAGACCAAGGACCGATCCGATTGCTACTGCTGTCTTTTGAATGTCACAAGGTGGCAGCAGGCTAATTGGCACTGACTGAAGAGCACGGCCTGCTCCAAAACCCAATCACTTCATGGATGAGCCCTGAGCCTCTGGGTTTACCACCTGCTGGGGTCTCGACCCCCCCTTCAACATACACACACACACACACACAGATAAAACACACACATATACACACAAGCAAACACAAACACAGTCTGAGTGGGTCTGTGTGTTTATACACACCTCACCTCTGTGACCCTGTGGAAATGTCAGAGACAGACAGTCCCAGCAGCTTCCAGACAGACACCTTCAGTGTGAATAACAGTTTGTGAATGAACTGATATCCTTCAAATGCCTCATGGGAGAAATCTCCTCAATCTCTTTCCAGGTGAGAGCGTACTTAATTCACTGAATTGATCCAAAACAAAACATTGGTACCAACTTCTCTGTCACTACGTGATGGATTTCTGTCTACCTGATTAAAACATGGTTTCTCTTTGTTTTTGTACATTTTTTTATCCTTGTTTAAGTCCTCTTTCTTCTAGATGGATCCCTGTATTCCTTAGCTCATCTCAAGCTTTTTTTGTTCGCTGCTTGGTGTTGAAAAGTTAGAGTGCTTTCTTGCTGAAAACAGCTGCCAGCCAGAAAAAGACAGACAACCTCAAAGTCATTACAAGCCCTCTATTGTTTTTCTTTTTAAGTTTTCAGGCTTTTGTGCATTTAAAGGAGAGGACAGTTGATATACCAGGTTGGTGCTGAGTGCTCGAGGGCTTACATGATGAGAGGCCTAATCTGAGCCACCGCCTATTTTTGCCAGATGTCAAGAATTGTTTCAGGAAATCAATGAAAGATTACTGAAAACCACTTTGTGGGGTTTCCTTTGAATGAATGTTCTGTAACAAGTATGATCAAAGGTATTAATAATACTAATGATCAGCCTGCCATAGAGCGCTGAAAGCTGATTACTCTCCATGTTTCTTACGGTTTAGACCTCTGGCCTGCCGGCTGCAGTCAATGACAACGTGACAAGTGATTGATGATGATGCTGCATCGATTTACACGCGGTTAGAAAAAATCTCTCCCAGATTAATGAGAGTCGTGATGGAGAGCAAAACCCCATTCAGGCTGCCGCATGTAAACAAGGCTGCTTTGTCTACCAGACGAGGAGAGCTTCATTTATGCCATGCCAAATCAAAGTGTGTTAAGTGCATGTTAAATTAGACTTTTCAGACACCCACGGATGCTTGATGCAGTCATTCACAGCCTGATAGATGTTTGTAGGGACTCAATAAGTGTTCTTTTTTAGGAAACTTCTTGTGGATGGGATTGGGCCCATTAACACACAGACATATCGTGACACCTCTACCTTTTTCATATACGACGCATTGTTCAGCGTCAGCTCGGTCTGCTAAGTGTTTACAGTGATTGATCACAGTATGTGTGTGTGTATGTGTGTGTGTGTGTGTATGTGTGTATGTGTGTGTGGTATTTAGACAATGCCTGTGTTCTCAGAGTGCAGATTTTCACTCTTGCTGACTCTTAATGGAATTCTTTGCACTCAGTCATCTTAATTGGCTCCTACTTCTGCCAAAATTGACAGTGATGTTTTTCCTTTTTTGTCTTCTGGGTCCCTTTGTGCCATTTTTTGTAGGAGTGATTGTCCAGTTTTATCAGTTGTATTTTTTTTCAATAAATCTTTTGCTAATGTTTTGGTAATGGCTCAGAAAACAAATGATGAGCTGCTCGGTTACATTTCAAAGAAGCTAATCTTGCTTCCAACAATGAAGAGCAAACTAATTTAAAGCAATCCACTCTTCTCTTACCTAAAGACACCAATTTTATTCCAAATTAAAGAATATGATGGAGTTTGAAGATAATTTTGCTTATATAACACCTCGGGATGCATGATATATTGGCATTGATATCGGTATCAGCCGATGTTTGTCATTTTTTAACATATTGGCATTGGTCCAATGAGTAAAACTGGGTAGACACTAACAACCGATGTTTATATCCGTCTAGTTGCTGTTTGTGTTTGTGTCGGTAGGGGGTTGCCATGAATACTGGTCAGTTTGTTAAGGTAAATTTGTTAGGATATTGTTTTGATTTCTGATCCTTTTTGTAATGTTTGATACAGACTTTCTGGCAGGAGTTTTGTGAGTTGAGAATTTAATGACACACTTGCTACAAGTTGTGAGGGTTGCTAAAAAGTAACACTGTTGGTTACTTGTGTTTATGGTAGACCTGTAACCTTCTTATTTGAAAGTGAAACCTTTTGAAAATAAAGGCAGACATTCAAAAATTCAGTTTGCATGATTTTCAGTCTGTACAAAATTTAATCATCTCAGAAACATTTTTTTTAAACACATATCGATATCGGTAAATATCGGTTATTAACCATAACAGAAATATTAATATCGGATATCAGTATCGGCCAAAATTTCCACATCACTGCATCCCTAATAACTACCCAGAAGGTATAATATAACAAGTGTGCTATTGCCCTAAATAGTTAATATGTTTGTAATGTGTCTAAAATTCACTGTTTAGAAAGAAATTACATCTGAGCTCAGATTAGCATGATCTAGCAGCTCTATGAAGTCCTTTACCTGGAAATAACTGCTTCCAGGCTAGTTGTTACCGACTGCTTAATGTCTTTTTGCTAAGCTAGGCTAACCATGTCCTCAGTGTGGATCATTGAACTGACTTTGCATGAAAGAGTGAAAATGAATCCAAAAGATGTAGAGCTCCCCCTACTGGCTGGCTGTATTATAGGTCTCAAAGCCAGCCTTCGCTGTGTTAACAGATAAGACAAATAGGATAGGTCAAACTTTTAAATGACAACAAAACACACATCAAATGCACTTTTCTCATGTGAGAAAAGATTTGTTTTATTTCCACACTGATTTATGTGAGTGACAGTGTGTGGGTAGTTCCCGTGGTGCTGTGTGCACTGGATCAGCAGAATAGAGAAGTAATGGCAAGAAACAACTCAACAGTGACTAATACAAGAGTCATAACAGTCAGTGCCACAAAAAACCAGCACAAAAAGCTGTTATGCTGAAGACTATACCAACCTGTGAGCTCTTTGGATTTGATTATTGGTAAGACGGGTGCGTTTTGGCTAGGAGTATCACAGCTTTAAATGATCCATACTGTGTAGACACTGGCTTAAAAAAGCGCTGATGCATGATGAAATCAACAGTAGCGTTCATAATTTGGCTTCACTTTTGCAAAGGATGGGCAGTTGCATCATCCATCTTTTTATACAGTCAACATTGACAGTATAGTGGTATCTGAAATTTCTAATTATCTCCTCAAAAGAGTGTTTTGTTGATTATATATAACAATATGAGGACTCAATATTTGGAAAGATATTTAAAAGATAAATTAACTGATATCTCTCCAAACAACAGCTTTTCTTCTACATCCCAGCAGCTTATTTAATATTAATATTTGATCCAGTTACATTTCCACAAACCAAATAAGCACCCTCAGACACTTTCTTCCCATGAGGAGGAAAAGGCCAGCAGTGGACATTATTGGCTGGGATGGACATTGTTCATCCAAAGGGACAGCGTTTTGTATCTCTGCTCTCTCCTCTTACTGCTATATATCTGGTCATGAGGGAGCTGCCTACTGTGGAATATCAGACAATGTTCCAGCCAGCCTTGTCCCTGTGCCACGCATTGGAAACCATCTGTGTGACTACGTAAGCTTGTTGGGGAAGGGATGGGTGGATTGATGATGAAAAGAAAGAAGAGCAGAGCGATAAGAGAGAGAGAGAGGCAGCTGGTGGAAAGGCACAGATTCGGGTGTCTTTGCGGGACATCCAAAGGCAACACCAGTGTTATCTGCTTACTCCCAGACCTCAGTGTTCTGCAGTATGAAACACAGATAGGGAGGACGCTCTCTATTATTATACTCTGCAAGCAGAGAGGGATGAGCCACTAGTCCCTGTTTACATAGTTGAGAGTGACTCAGATGAACATCAGAGGGACAATTTAAAATGTCAGAAGAGTTTTGGCCTCAAACTATTTAACTCTTGGGTGATTGCACATTGAGTATTACAGTCTTTTAACTGCACTTTATAAAGGCTGTTTTAGCTGTAATTGGAGTCAACAGACTTAGTTTGTAGAGGCTCAGATTGCTGACTGCAGTTCTGTACAGCTAGCTTCTTTGAAACACTATTAGTGCTTTATGTTTTGTACTGATGTAACTCTGCTGCCTGGTATTTAGAGATGACAGTATCCCAAGACATTTAAAATGGATAACTATGTGGTAGGACAGATAGTTACCAATGCAGTCTTGCCGGACATTATTTTTTATATTTTGATCACATTTTAGAAGAATTTGATCATAAAAATGTCATTTATTTGCTTGAGAAAAAGAGGTTTGGTCACGCAGATCTTGAGGACTGAACAGTTAGGCGTTCCTCAAGGAAGCCTTATAGGTCCCATGCACTTTCTTCAAAATTACTCTTCTGCCACGAAATTTAGTTTCACAGTTCAAAATGCTAAAATGTTCCTGATACACAACGTCAATTTTCTGCAATGTCAACTTTTTATGCTCCATTTATCTGCCTTTTTTTAATATAAGAAGAAAACAGACATTCTAATCCAACACAGAGACTGGAGGTAGCATTTTATTAATTATCCAAGTCACTAATTAAGCAATTCAGTAATTTAAAATGAAATAAATGATGAAGATGCAAAAAGTTTGAAGACTGAACTGCAACCAAGATATTTAAAGAAATAAATAAAGCGCATATGAAACCTTAAATGGTTTTGTATTTATTTTGTATCCTTGAACATGGTTTCATACAGCTCCTCAGGCTACAGCTGGTGGAGCTTGTTGTGATTTGTGTCCTACAGCAGGAAACCACCTCTCTTTACACAAATCAAGGACATTTTTTTTCACCCTTGATAATACAAAGCTTTCCTCCATCCTCAAATATGACGTTGATTGATTCATTCGTAATGCTGCAATGAACAAAGGTGAACAGATATAAGGCAGCCGTTTTCTAGTCATCCATAACGGTGTGGAAAAAAGATTGACCCCCAGCTCTCCATTCAGGGATAAAAGCCACTAGTGAATCTTGGCTGAGCTCCTCTCTTGGCGCGTCACGTGTGCGCGTGTGACAGGCCAATCAAGAAAATGGAGTGTGTTAATGGAGATGAAGATGGTCACTCTCCAGCATGCGTTGGTGTGCTGCCCCTCATCATCTCACCTCCTAACATATTGTTTTAGCCAACGTAACTGCTGTCACTGGGTGCGAGATGGATGGTGTCCTACAGTTAATAGGCTCTAAATCAAAGCTGCTCCACGGATAGCCAATCACAAAGCGGGAAAGCTGTCATCTAAGACCTCCACTCAAGGTTACTGTTGTGATTGTAGTGAATTCGTTCTCTTACTTTCTGTCTCCTCAGTGGCTGTTAATGCCTTTCGTTGCTTTCTCTCCCCTTCTGCTACTTTACCATCTTAATCGCTTTCTCTTCCTATCTCAATTGTCCACTCACACTTTCCAGCACTTTTTCTTCACACTGGCTGTTTCACATGCCACATTTTTCTCTGTTAATCCACTGCTTCACCTGCCCCTTTTCTCTCAACCTCCTTATGTCTTCCCTCCCTATCTCTCTCAACTCACTATCTCACTTTCCCTCCCCTGGCTGTCTCATTCCTCTTTTTCTCTCCATCTCCACAGCTAGTCGTGACTCCATCTTTTACTATAACTTAATTCTTCTTTTATTCTTACCTGCTCTGTTGTCAGCTGTTCCGTCTACTTCTCCTTCTCTCTCCGCATCTCTGTTTCTCTTAAAGCCAGTCATAGGGTTTAATAAGACTCCATTCATTTAGGGAAGGACACATGTACTTTCATAGCAGATCGGCAATTGTCTGCGTTTCATTTATCCGTGACACTTTTGAATAGCTGCAGGCAGCGAGTATTGATGAAACTGTGAAAGGAGAGAAGGAAATGTGAAAGCCACAGTTGCAGGAAAGCGCTGGGCTCTTAGTTAGGTTTGGTGGGCGGTGTTCCACCCAAGGACATGCAGCCAGAGTGAATGCCAATGCAAATCTATTGAAATTCAATTTCAAGTGCTCTCCTCAAAAGCACCTGGCTTAGAACACATCCAAGGGTGAACATCCACCTGCACTCCTAAAGACAATGAATGTAATGAATGAATAATAAATTGCTTATGTCAAGGTTTATGTGGCTGCTCTCTCAAAAAAAAAGTATCTACATTTGACCCGTGCTATCCGTAAGAGCAAGGCCTTGCAGCCCATGATGAAGTTTGTTTGCTTCAGCCTGTATTTGCATCGTATTGCACTTGGTTGCATCACGTTATCAAGATTATTTTGTTTACCCTGGCAGTGTTGTGCATCCTCTGTCTGACGGTTTGGCATGCAGTTTGGAAACCAAGAATAGCAGTTGCCAAGGCAACTGCTAATATAGATCTAAATATGGAATCGTGAGGGTAAGAAGGAAATCCAAAAGACAATATTATAAATTCAGATTCTTGACACTTCACTGACCAAGTTTTGGTGACGTAAGTGAGAACTTGCAAACAACATAGCATTAGCACAGTAGCATTAACATGTTGTGAATTTGTGAAGCACAGCCAACAACTCAGATCGAATCAACCGTTTCATTTGGTCTGACCATCACGGGAACTCCACCGACCAGCAGGGGAGAGAACACGGCTTTGTCTGCTTGGAGGTTTACGATAAGATTTTCACAAGGAAACTAAAATCATGATACTAGACTTGCTTATTACTTCATAGAACTATTTATAGACAGAAAGTCTATAATGGCGGGCCATCAGAGCCTGCAAGGCCTTATCTGCTGGCCTAAAAAACATCTGAATAACAGACATATGTTAATTTTATTTTCCATGTATACTAATTAAATAATTTCAAATTGTCTGTTTGCATCCTTTCATAGCTTTTCCTCATGGTTGAGTTGATTTCAAAGGTGTGTTTTCCTACTGTCTATGGAATCTTCATATAAAATCATTTATCCAATCATGTTTCAGCCATCATTTGTTGCTAGGGTCAAAGAAATCTGCCTGGAGGCCTTAACAATCTGTTCTGTTGGCCCTGTAGCATAAAATAAGTGTCAATCAATCTGTCACTTTAACCAATCAGATTTTGAGTTGATGACACTGAGGCCATCTAGCAAGCGTACGGTAAAGTCAGCATATTCAAACCAACAAACGCAGTCAACACGCAACGGAGCACAATCAGACCAGCGGCGCATGGTGCATTTGACCCGTTAGTCGTTATTGATACTTTTTAATGTGTCGCAGCTGCAGTAGAAGGAGACCTGTGCACTCTGGGTCTGTTTCTTCAGTAAAGGCATTTATTCTGCTACACGAGTTATCTATCTGCGATGCAACAAACCTTTACACTTTTTTACAGTTCTGCATAAAAATATACTTTCCACAAATTGAGAAATGGAGTGATTCCAACGGCGCACTACTGAAGGCCTAGGTGCAAAATGCATGGCCTGCCACTGACTTATGGGAACCACTGGGCTAAGCCATGAACTTTATAAAACGATGGACGGAACAAGTGAAGCTAGAACTTATAGAGCTCCCCCTGCTGACAAGCTGGAACATAGGTCCTAAGACCTGCCTCCTACCTTTTAATTGTAGAAGCAAGTTTTCATTTAGTGAGAAATCTATTTTTATCAAGATATTTAATGTTAATACATGATTGGTTGACAAAGCAGCTCCTGCAGCTTCTTTGTACATTACATATAATGTAACTCAGAGCAGACTTCAATTCAGAGCAAATGATGTTTAATCAACCAATGAATTTACAACAGCTGTGGAGTGTCCTTCATCAGTATAATGACCCTATAGTTCCAGCTCGTATAACCTGGAGTATGCTGAAGCACACAGCTGACCTGGATGACCAGTATTTGTAGTAAGGAGAAAAGCAACCAGCCCGCTACTTGGAGTGATTTGCTTTGAATAGATTCAGAATTGAGTGGTGCAACCTTAAGTGCTTCGCCGCTCACTTGGTAAAGACCCTCTGCTTTTCGACCTCTGTCTCACACTGATGAAGACAAATAGCCCTTTACCACCAGCTGCAGACAAGCCCGTATAGAAACTTTCTTGCTGCCAGAACCAACTGGGACAAACAGCACAAGTGGGTTTCTGTTGGATGGCGGAGACATTGAAAAGAGGCCAAAGTGTGATATTAGTGGAGTGGCTGGAACAGTGCTGCAGAGATATCTGCTTTTTACTCAAGACTGCCTTCCCATAATAGGTTCAAACAACCATTTTCTCTTCATTTATGGTCGTTTTCATGGCAACAAAGTTCCCAAAGCCTGAAGAAAATATATATATATATTTTTAAAACAAAGTCATGAACTTTATGATATTCTTCAGAAACCATATCCTATAAATGTATCATAAACGACTTAAATTTCCTCTAACTTTTCACAGCTTTAGAAGGCCAAAATTGGTTCATTAGATCATGATGTACTGCATCATTTTTAATGGTATTGAGAAAACTTCTGTTCAGTTTGGGCAAGTTGTTTTCAAAGCCACATCAAACACATCAACATCTGCAAAAGATGTGTCTGTCAGTTGCATGGAGATCGAAATATGTATGCATCAGACTATTTTCAACAAATCACAGCTGTTTATCATACAAACAACTCCTCTCAGTCTCTCTCTCTCTCTCTCTTTCTTTTTTATCTTTTTCTACTGCAGAACTCTTGAAAAATGTCTGGTCTGTTACAGGAAGAGTTATTTAACACAAACAGTTGTTGTCTCCCACATGCATTCAGGCCTACACGAACAGTCACTGGAAACTTTTCTTCCACAATAATTCTCACCTCCCACTCAGTTTTTCATGGAAGAGGAAGCGTTATACAATAAATCGTGATGGGAGGAACTTTCAATGACTTTGATTAATGTCCTAAAAAATTCTTTTCACTGAGGGCACAAGTGTGATTGTGAATTCAAAGACTGACGGTGGTTTAGTGTCATTATAGACCTTGTTGGTATATAGAAGAATATATATTTATTGAGGTTGCAACAATATAAAGTACAGTAATACTTCAATAAAAAAGTAAATCTGTGAAAACAGCTCTGTTCATCTCAAATTAGATACGTTGTATTCACTGTACTCAAATATAAAAAGATTTATAAATTATAAGTTTTCACTGGTCATGAAACTGACTGTTATTAATACTGATGTCTTTATAAGTGCTACAAAAGCAAAAGAATTATAATCAAAAAGACTGAAATTTTCTCTGAAAGCGACAACCTATCTTTAAAGTCGATGCTAGCGCGCTAAAAACTGACGTTCTCAAAGTGTCGACTAGAAGCTGGTTCAGAATAGCTCAATTCTCCATCAGCACACATTTTATTGGGGATTTTTTTTAGTTTTTATTTTTTTAATTATAACTCGTTAGTTTTGATTTCATTAGGTTATGAGTTTTGTGTAATTAAGGCTGATTTGACCGACTGGTGAGCCCACGATAGTTCTCAGCAAGGAGGCTAAAGATCGGCCTCAGCTCTACCTTCGCCTGCTGTCAGGTTGACCGAAATATAGGCCGAGCCATTTCCAGTATTCAAATTCCTATTTATAGTCTACATCCATGTTTTATACTGTCTGTTTCTGTGTAGTTATTTTTAAAGCCTGAAACAGCTGCTGGGGAGTGGCTGTTAGATAAAGTGATTGACAGCAGGCTGCAGAAAGAGTGATTTCCTGCACTTTCCATGAGAAAGAACAGGATATGATTTGTAGTTGGAGAAGCAAAAAACACTTCATGTAGCTGTGTGTGTTAAGGATATGTTCAGCAAAGACATAAGAGGTACCATGTTGTCCTCGAGGGGTGCTAAAATTAAGATAAAATGAAAAATTCCTTATAGGAGCTTTAAAGAAGAATGATGCTCTTAACATGATCAGGATTTTGGTGAAAATGAACTTTATTTTGAAAGGTAAAACAGTTTAAAACTAGAGTCAAGAATAAAATAAAGTTTACCCAACTCAAAGATCCCTTTATTTACGTTTATTCTGACACTTCTTATAGATATCAAGTTAAGCTGCTGTAGCTCTTCAATGTTACTCAGCCGCAAAGACTTGGAAAAACACAGATCCCTTAAAGAACGATCATGAGGCTTAAAGTTGAAGTCTGGTGCCTGAAACATCGATGCAGAATACTGATTTAATATATTCTTTGATCAGCTCCACGAGAGCGTGTCTCTAACCTGCTAACAAATACTGTACAGATTTTCATGTCAAGGCCTATTACTATCATCGACATTTTACCCTGACCTTTGAATGCAAAGAAACCATCAATAAAAGATGATGTGAATTTGCATTAACATATGAAAATGTAGTAGCAGTCCACATCTGACCCAGCTTTTTTTTTTTAATACGCCTCCTCTCTCCTTCTGTCCCACTTTGCTTTAGATATTGATGAGTGCGCTGAAGGGAAGCACTACTGCAGGGAGAACACCATGTGCGTAAACACGCCCGGCTCCTTCATGTGCATCTGCCATACGGGCTACATCAGGATCGATGACTACTCCTGCACAGGTGAGTTCCTCTGCTGCTGCCTTTTTGACAGGCAGGCGGAGAAGAGGCTTTTTTTTTTTATTTTATTCCAGGAGTACAAACTTCAGCTTCAAGTGTGACCATTCTGTGTCAAGGGTGCTAGTGCTGGCTTAGAGTAGTGCAAAAAAAGGATGATACATTGTTGTCTTCAGAATGGAAAGACAAGGAGAGGATGTGCAGGTATGAAGGAAGGAAATAGGAAAGTCTTAGCAGTAGATTTCAGGAGTTTACCAAGAGGCAATTTAATTATATACCTCAAGTGGGTGAGGAAGTGTTTAATTTGCATCTTTAGTCATACACTGGAGGATGATATTTGGCTTTATTATAAAGAACTCTGCAGCTGAGTGAAGCTTCTTCTGCATTTGATTACTTTTTATCAGTCAGCGTTTATGTTCAAATGACAGCTTTCTTTTACATCCATCCATGTGATTCCATGCTTTGTATTTCAGAGTTAAACAAATCTTTTATTTGGTGCTTTAATATATATATTTTTTGGTTTTGTTTTTGTTTCTTCGGATGTTTTTCTCTCCTTTATCTGGTGTTGGTTTTTAGCCTTTCTATATTGTCGTATTCTTCCGCTCCTCCTCACATTTCTCTTTTACTTCTCTTCTATTTCTTTTTACTGTTTGTTTTTTATTATGTAAAGCACTTTGTAACATTGTTTTTGAAAACTGCTATATAGATAAAGTGTATTATTATTATTACTATTATTAAATACACCAATCTAAAACAGGGGATGCTCAGAATTTCAGAAGCAGCCTAACATCAACATACTGACAAAACTATCAGCATCAAACTGCAGAGAGAGAAACTTTGAGATAAAAACACGTGCATTATCATCCAAACCTGCCAAACACGCAGCAAACTGCAGCCACACTCATCTGTGAATCTGTCCCCCTGCAACCACGCAAGGTCTGTTCATTTAATATGCATCGAGATTAATGTCTCAGTTTGATTTGCTTCTATTGGTTTTGCTGTGATTGCTCGCGCCACATTAAAATAAAACACACACACACACACACACAGACACACACACACACACAAACACACACAGAAAAATCAATACCAGCCTTTTACTACTTTATGATTCAGCAAAAGCGAGCAGTACAGAAGAGATTGAAGACTCAGGAAAAGTATTGAACCAATTTTTGGATTGCATTTGCTTTGTGTAGATTACAGAATGCACTTCTCTCCTTGCTTTGTTAAAAGTTCAGGTTTTTCAAACCCCATAATAGCACACATTTATTCAGTGCCAGAGAGTTAGACGAAATCGCTGAACTCTTTTTGTATTGTAAGCCGAGCTTGTTGTTTGTGTTTGAAGCTTAAAAAAGAGATTACAGTCGTTGGTATAAAGACTTTTATCTGTTTTAAACTTCACTTTGGAAAACAGAACAGATTAACTTCAGGCCTCTTTGGAAATGCCAAAGTGTCTGTGGACCTGTGTGAGTGTTTCTAGCCTTCATCTGGTGTGTGATGTACTCTGTGTGTGTATGTGTGTGTGTGTGTGTGATAAGGAGAGGGGAAGTGGCTGAGAACCTGAGAAACAGAGAGACTGTGAGACTGTAGGCGGAGGCGGCAGACCCATTTGGTTCTGATCAAAGTTGAAACCAAAGTTGATTTCAAAAGTAGTCCAGATCAGTCTGTGACAGAATGCCAGGATGATTGTCAGACTTTAATCTGTTGTGTTGTGGGTGATGTGGTCGCGGCCTTGTTGGTTTAGACCATCTTTTTCTTGTAGGTTACAGTGGTTCAGACCAATTATTACTCCACTTTCTTACTTGTTAACCAGCTGTGCTACATACTCAGTTCTGATTGATTGAAATCCCTTGACAACCTGTTGACAGAACGTACACTCCGCGTGGCGTCCGTTCCCAAACTGCAGGGGGGGGCAGTGTATCGCAAACACACGTCTACCACAGCACTAAACTGGGGTATCAGGATCAGAATCAGAAATACTTTATTCATCTCGAGGGAAATTGCATTTTAGTAACATCCCGTCCAAGAAACAAAAAAACACAAAGACATAAACATGGGGGACAGGAACAGGAGCACTGTGGGGCAGCCAACGTGCACAGTGTGGCGCCCCGTTTCATCAGATGTGGAAAGATTACACATAAGGTAAAAAAAAAAGGACTAAAAAATCAAATACCAGACTGTGCTCCTGAAGGGGAGCACAGTAGAAGAAGTTGTTTACACTGCTTACACCATTTCTTCACAAATTCCTCTTCTCTTTCAAGTTTGGCTACAATTTCACACCAGGAATTGTTAATCACATGATTGTACCTCGGATACGAGGACCCCCGGCTAGTCCGTGCGTCTCCACGCAGAAGTTAGAAATTTTTGGTGGTGCAGGACGTGAAAATTTTTCCACGTGAAAAAGACCACATGAGGGGGCATGGCATCACGTCCGCACGAAGCATTTTTTCTTACAATACAAATTTAGGATTGCACACTGTGTAAATCAGAGTCCGTAATCCCTGCATAATGTAATCTTTCTCTGTCCTTCATCTAGAATAACACAATGTCATTCTCCGTGATGAGTGGCAGATCTGCCTCATCATTCCTCACCAGTTGTTGCAGCTTGTTTAACACGATGCTAAGTAGCTCCCTGTGTGCGTCATCCCCACAGAGGGGGCAACGTGCTGCATTTCTTCATTGACGGTAATTAAAAAGAAGTCATTTGCATCGGTGCAAATGAGCTCAGCAGCAGCAGAGTGAAGGGCCCTGCCTGCTGCCTGCCTGCTGCCTTGTGCCACGAGCTGAAAGATTGAGCCTCGCAGCCTTCCTGCAGCGCCTTTGGAGTTTGAACTGAAGCCGTAAGTCGCAGCAAACACCCGATGAAAACTCCCATTTCCTGCTCCATCACAGCCCCCCGTTGGGGGTTCTCTCTTCCCCGTGGTCCGAAAAATCTTCACATAATAGAGCGGAGCTAAAGAACTGTGACTTTTTACGAACGCAGTTCTGCAAGGCATAAACAAGTTACAAGAGAGATTGAGGAATAGTTTCTTAAGGGAGTTACAAATGTGAATTCGTCTCTGTTTTTGTGCCTTTGCGATTCATTTTAAATAAGAGATTTGTATGCTGTAGCCTGTTTCTATATTATCTGTAGACAGCCAGTATACCTTAAAACAGACTTCATTCTGTTTTCTGCGATCATCTGGAGCTGCAGGCAACTTTTATTTTTTTGCTCGTTTGTCTTTCTTCCACTGTGCGCTCCTTTCCTCAGATTCACAATGATGATTAATACCCCCCAAACCCAGTGGATTAAGCTGTGTCACTATAATTTATGTAAGTTCCTATTAAAATGCCTTCAAGACACAGGAGTGGAATACACAGCAATGCAATAGAAGTCAATTTGTGTGATTAAACTGGGGCTTATGCACAGGCCTGATGTAATGACTTTTTCCCTGCATCAACTATCGTAATCTCCCTACTGAGTTATGGACTATCAGCTCCCACACATCCACTATCACAATTATACCAAATAGAATCACTTCAGCGGGGGAAAAAAATCCCACCTTTTTCATAAGAAAGATAAATTAGAGTCAAATTAGATGTCTGCAATCTCATTCAGGGACTTCGAAATGAAAAAATAAAAAAATTAAAAACGCGTGAAGAAAACTCACCAGGGTGCTTTTATAAACACATGTTGATACGCTGAGTTTAGCGTCACCTCTCTTGTTGTGGTGGCAGTAATTGGCAGTGAAAGAAGTTGGATGCTAAGCTAGCAGCTGCAGGAATCTGCAGCTTATTAATAGTGGTTGAACATCTGCTTCTGTTTGAAAAGAGTCTGTTGGGAGCGCTGATTTGTCTAAGAGGAAATATTGCAGCTGTGGAAGGACACATTAACCCCCCCCCCACACACACACACACACACACACACACTTCAATACCTATTGGCATTGTACATTTGCATGATATACGAGCATCTTTATCATTCTCAATGGCTTTCCCCAATTAAGGAACAGCTAACTCAGCAGAAACAATGTCCTGCCATTGATAGCCATATTTCCACATGCTTTACAGTGTCGTGGGAGACGCAGGCTGCCTGGTAAAGAGGATTAAGTTGGCTGTAGTTCATTTCATGGCTCAGTGTTTATGTGCAGAATAGTGGATTAAAGGACTGATCCACAGATTTAAGCCTTGAAGAAACCAGCATGGAGCCGCCCTGGTTATATTCTCCCTCAGCTTGTCTGGAGGTCGGCGAGCTCAGACACAAGTCTGTATTTTACATCAGGACCATCTACAGCGAGAGAGGTCGCAGGATCACATCCCAGCTGGTGGGAGACTGGAAGCATGCTGCCATTCGTGTACTTGTTTAAGTGAAATATATACAGCCAAATGTCTGGACACTGGAGAGGCTGTGAAACCAGTGCAGCTTTTTGCTAAATAAAGCATCCCGAACTTTCTTTAGCTCCTTTTTTTTATTTGACTAGAACTCTATCCTTGATCTTGAAGGTCAAGATTCCTCCTGTTTCTTCCCCTCTGCTCATCGTCTTTTCCCCAAAGTGCCCGAGGTGCTCCTCGCTCCGTGAGATTAGCAGCTAATCCATGAAAGGTAGCGGATTGGTTGTGCTCACCCTTTGAATGTTATTAAAGAAGGCTGTCCTGAGGTGTGTGTGTGTTTGTGTGCATAACGTATAGGTGTGCATGCTTTCGCCCAGGGTGTGTGTATGTAGGGTGTGTGTCCTTGTTCTAATCCTGCGATAACCAGACCCAGGCCCCTGAGGCAGAGGAAACGGAAGGAGGGCCGGGCTGAGAAGGGTATGAAAGGATGGACAGGGGCAAGAGGTGGAGCAGGGGGGTTTGACAGCAACAGAGATCAGAAAAGATGCCTTTTATTCTGAGGACTCAAAGAGTCTGGCAGCTAGGGGTCGGAGATAAACAGAGTTTCTTGTTCGCTCTGTGACTTCCAAGTATCATGTCATTACAGAGTGGCACGGAAAGTTTTAGACGCTAAATGTTCATCATGAAACAATTCTACAACCATTTTCTTATTTGTATCAAACAAGCATTTCTTTCATTTTCCTCTGAGATGAACGGCATGACTATGTAACAGCTTTTGTCAAGCAAAGTCTTTAAAATTAAAATCATTGCTTTAATGTTACCTCAAGCTTATTTTATCTTGGCTTGTTTTTTTGTTTTTTAAGTTATTATTTTGGGTTTTTATGGCTTTAATTTGAGAGGACAGGACAGGACAGTGGGTCGAGCAGGATACAGGGTGAGAGCGGGGACTTACATGCAGGAAAGTTGTCACAGGCCGGAGTTGGACCAAGGCTGCCCCGCTCAAGGGCTCTTTGCGCATATGGAGCGCAATCTTCACCACTACTAGGCCAGCTGCGCTCCATTTTATCTTGTCTCTAACATGATTAGTGGTGTTGTTTTAGTGTTAGACTTGTCACAGAGATGTCATTTAAATTCCTTGATTAACCACCAGGGAGTGTTTGCACGTCCAGCCATTTGTGATAAAAAACGGACTGTTTGTATGAATGGTGAAAAAAAATGGATTAGCACGATGCGTGAGCCAGGCTACTGCCCCAATAAAACTTAAAATATAATGGCGGTAGACCCCACCATCATAGGCGCTAACGGCAAGATTACCACGCCTTTTCGGCTGTTTGAAGGATGTTGGATGTCTTGCGTGTGCGTTACTGTTTAAAACCACATACTGGATGACAACAAATATTTAGGAATGGAACAAATCCTTTGGAAAAGTATGTCGATGTGGAGCTATATAGAAAATTTTGAGATAGGAGACACAACAGGGAGGCAGTCAAAGTCTCAAACCAGCAAGGCTTGCTGCCGTCAGTTTGGCGAGCTTGCTTGGCTCTTTGCTTTTATGTGTCTGGGCTCTTCCAAGATGTGTGTGGTGAGATGTTGGAGTCTATCAAACAACTGCTTGTGGAGTTATTCTTAAAGTTATTGGGGCATTGCTGTGGAGCTTGTTCCTCAAAGCAGCTTTCATATTGCTTGTTTTATTTTTGAGGTCCTCTACTGTGCCCTCGGAAACACCACACACATTCATTCATAATACTCCTGTTCAAGATCTTTAGCCAAACGTTCCATTTCTCTTTGTTTGTGATCTTTAATGATTGACCAGCTGATAAAAGCTGTTTGTTTATTCTCTATTCTTCTAATGGAATGTCCCTTTCTTCCACTTAAAAAAAATGTTTTCTCAGCCACTCTGTTGCCACTCACCATGGTTATGGCTGTGTATGTGTAGTAGGTGTGAGTAATTTGAATTTGTTGGATAGGGGTTTTCCAGGAGGTTCCCCCAACGTATGACATTCTGCACCAGTCTCACTTTCATGGTGCATTTAGTTTACTGGCCAACTATTTACAGTCGTGCATGTGGCTAACACTGCGACCAAATGGGCCGTCCCATAACGGTACATCAAGACTAACAGTCCCGTTTGAGTAATGACTGGAGGTGCAGGAAATCAGTTGTTTCAGAGCATTTCTAGATTTCTAACCAACTCAGTGCACACAGTGCTGACACAGTAACTCTCTGGAACAAATTCAGAGTCATGGTGAGACTTTTCTCCCTGTGTCCGTATCATAAGAACTAAAATGTCTTTGGGAAAACAGCCTGAGGTCAGACCTGGCTGGGCCGGTGTTGTTTTGGCAGAAGTTGGAGGGACTTGAGTGGAAGAAGAAGCAGCCAACTCGAGAGAGAAAGATCCCCGGTGACAGGCTCTACATAATTGATTGTTTATCTGTCTACAGCCTGAGCTGCAGCAGTCAGCGAGGCCACACCAGCTCTGCACTGACACACAAACTCACTTTTTAGGGCTGTAGCTGGCGATTAAATTTGGAGTGGCTTGATCTGAATGCAGAGTGATGAGCCTTAATTCCCAAATAACCCAAATTACAAGTAAACTCAGGGGTCATTGGATAAAACACTCTGCGGCACACACCCTTATTCAGAGAGAGAGAGAGAGAGAGAGAGAGATAGAGAGAGAGAGAGTGGCTCCTTGTGGCTCGGCTGTCCTGTCTGCTCAGACTGACGGCTGCTCTGACAGATGTGACCTTGTAAAAAAAATCTCATTCTCTTTCATCTGTCTGTGCTCTTATTACTGTTTTTATATGCCCATGAGCTGGCTTTAAATCGCCCAACAGCAGGTGCATGTGTGTGTGCGTGTGCTTGTGTGTGTGTGATACAGCAACAAGAGCAGAGCAGTGGGCCTTCCTAAGTGCCCTTCAGTCCATCTAACCCTCACACACATACACACACATACATCAAATCCTTGAATGGAGGAGCTCATCACAATGTCACTTTCAATTTGGATGAGCCCACGGTCTGTTCAGGAGATTTAATGGATTGGATGATGGCAGAGAAATGGATGAACAAGTATTCACACTTCTGATGCTTTGGGTGCAACCACTCAGGTCTCAAACTTTGATTATTTCACAAGGAAATGCGTTCAAACCTGGAGGGAAATGTGTTTTTTTTTCAGGAGGCACTGAATGTAACATGCTGTATCTCTGTCTGGAAAAAGCTCAAGAGATCTTAGTTTTTCTGTCATGTTTCAGAAAAACGAGAAATAACCAAGAGTCCAGTTCATTGCGTGGATTGATGATTAAAAAGCAAACAGTGCTTTAGAAATTTTAAGGTGATAAATTGAGCAGTTGCCTCTTTGAATCAAGGCATGAAGAATTAATGAAATCCAATGTAAAAATAAAATCTTAATTATTGCTAAGAACATTTACACATCCAAAGAATTTGTCTTGGTGTACTGGGTGTGATATAATTAACAGGGAAATAATGTGAAACTAGATTTAAAAAACTATAAATGCAAGTATTACGAAATTAGAAGCTATACAGTATGTAAAAATCCTTTACTTTTTAAAAGTTTTATTTTCTTATTTTTGTCTTATTTTTTTCTTCTCGCTTTATATGATAAGACAAGCTTGTCAGATTGACAGAATATATAGAGAAACTGGGATATAACCACAGACTGTGTAATTAATGGACATAGTCTTATCGACGTCACCCGTCTGTTTCTGAAACTGGTTTTTGAAGCAAAACGGCCGACACAGCCGTATGGAAATGAGGCGGGCTTTGAGTCTCCACAGTAACAGCCATAGGGCGCCCGGCAGTCATGTGAGCTGAGCTGGGCCTCTGATTGGACGAAGTGGCAATCTTAATATTGTCTAGATTGCCAAGTTAGAAAAAAAATTACCCCCCATACAGTGTGTGCTGTTAACGAAATTAGCAAATCAGATAGGAAACATTTTTGTACCAGGCTGTAAATATGCTTTTTTCGACTTCCTGTACTTCTGGAGCCAGCCTCAAGAGGACACTTAACGAACTGTAGATTTTAGCACTTCCGCATTGTCTCATATTTCCAGACTGGAGGTTGCTGCTTGGATATAGTATATATAAAATACTCCTGAGCTAACAACCAAGCCAAAGCAGCACGCTGCTTGCCAAGAGTTTTGATTCTTTTTTACAGGACATTTAGTTTCTGTAATAAGTTTTGATTAAGCTCAGTGTAAGACACATTCACAATTAAATCTTGATTATTTTTGAGCTGATACAAACCAGAACTGAGACCTGATTTACATGCAATGAGTAAAAAGGTCTGCCAATTGGGTGAGCAAAATATACCTAAATTTCTTGAATAAGGACATGATTCTTATTGAGAAATATTAGCAATAAAACTTTTCTTCCCTCATGGCTGATTTTCTTTTACTCCATACAATCAAATCAGGGTTTTTTTTATGTTTTCCATGTCCTTGAATGAGGTATTAAGTCTTTTTGGGAACAATGGCTAGCAACACATTAATTACTAGAAATAGACCCCCCCCCCCCCCCCCCCCCCCCCCACACACACACACACACACACACACACACACATAAAAAAACTTGCTTTGTTTGGGTTTTGAAAGTAAAAAAATTTCTAAAACCCACAATTTTTGAAAATTTGATGATTTTTGAGCTCACACAGATTATTTTATTACTACTATTATTTTAATTGAAGTATAAATGTGGGTTTTATGAGGTGTTTTGTCCTTTTTTGTTGAATAAAACAAGTTATGTGCTGATTCTAAGAAGATGAATAAGTAAAAACTAAATAAAAAAAATAAAACATTTATATAAAAATGTTTTCAAAGCGCTTCAACCTTCCTGAGAGATTTAGTTGACTCCTTGTCCTCTCAGCAGCCCTTGAAACCAGATTTGCTGCATTATGAATGCTTGATAAAAACATGAAGAGCTGTCTGGCTTATTTACAGAAAGCTTTAAAAACCTTGAATAAGAGAAAAGCTTTCTTGTCAATAGACAAACGGTTTTTTTTTTGTTTGAGCCATGAATGGAGTCGTTTCTGAAGGTTACAAACAAGTCAGAGAAGTTTAGTTGTGCTCGGCTAAACAGTATCTATCCAAAATAAATATTTATACCAATCTCCACAAAACCTCAGAAGAGCAGCTTTAGTGTCTGAGAGGGATAAAGGTCCGCCTTTGAGGGCTTTAGTGATCTACATTTCGTCGCCAAAATCTTGGTCCTTCACTGGATGCTTTTGCACTTGGAATGACTCGGTTGCACCAAAACTTGAATACAATCATCTCATCTGTAAACAAACATCCAAGCAGAAGAGGATGAGGCCAGAAGGGTTCAACAAGCTAACGCAGAGCGGTAAACTCCAGTCAAAGAGGGGTAAATAGTCTGCAGAGGAACGCCGGTGCAGGTCAGGCTAGTGTCAGGAAGAAGCTTTAAGTGAGCTGAAACCAGATGAGATTGAGTCTTTGCTGAAGGGACAGATTACAACTTCAGGTGCTTTAAATCATCATCATCATTATTTTGTCATGAATATTGTTACATTGTGGTCTTCTTTTTTTTTTGATCAAGGTCATTTTAACATGTCGTCGTCATCCCCCCCACCCCCCAAAAAAAAACTTCAGAGAAGAAACAAAAAGTTATAAAGACAAAATCTGTAAATGTGTACTACCAGCACAAAAACACACACCCATACACATACAGAAAACTCTATACATAGACATACCTATACTTGCACCCTGATTTCTTACGCATTTATAGTTTCTAAGGCCCCATTTATATGACAACAGCATTAGGGTTGCGTTTCGGCCTCTCGTTTGTACGGAAATGCTGTTTCAGTCGACCTAAAACGAAACTTTTTTAAAACACACTCTAGAGTTGAATTTTTCTGAAACGCTGCAGCCTCGTTGCCATATAAACTGCAAGCCAGCATTCTCAGTGAAAACGCTCCGTTTTGTGCGTACGCATTCCACTTTCGGTGTGGGAACTTTTGCGAACCGGACAACAACAACGGTCAAATGGCGGACTTACCGGGTTGTGCTTGTGCTGCTGAATCTGCTGACTGCCTTTCAACAAAATGTTCATCTGTTGCTCCACTTCTGCACTCAGAAAAGACGTATTTAATATATCAACCAGACGATCAGCCCGCCTCTTCTTCGGCGGCAGACTACTGAAAGACTCTATAGTTATATCAACACCTACAGGCCTTGTATGCATACTACACCGTTTTTAGTCCCTCAATGTTTCCGTATAAATGCAGATTTTTTTCTCCGCGTTTTCGAGTGAAACGCTGTGAAGCGATGTCATATAAACGAGGCCTAAGTGAGCTAAGAAAGATTGCCAAGCATTGAAGAACTTCTGAATTTACCACTTTACAATGTATCAAATCTTTTCCAGTTGGACGTAGTGCATGACCTCCCTCACCCTGTGTCCACATACAGGTGGTACTGGTTCCTTCCATTTTAGTAATATCATCCTTCTGTGAGAGTACAAACAGCTTTCATGTTGGTTTGTAGTTTAGTATATTTTTGTACTCTGGAAAGCTCACTGATGGGTTATTTCACTGGATCCCAAAGTAGAGTCATGAAATTCCTTTTAGAATAGATGTTTATAGTCACCTCAAAGTTCCTTTTTTACCCACTGATGTGAAAAAAAAAAAAAAAAACATTTGAAATAAAATCTTGCAAATGAAAAATCTTTCATTGGTTTTCTGCCTGTCTTTGTCACCAGATGACTCCCCGAGTCCTTGAGTAACTCCATTAGAATTAATGAAAGCATCATTAGCAGGAGGTTAATTCTCAGCAGCGCAGAGCTTTGAAACTTTGAGATTTTATGAGTGCAAAAAATAATTAATAAACAGCTCAAAACGTGTCTGATTCTTTTTCTTTAGAAGCCTGTTGAGACAATTCTTTCCTTTCGGTGCAAAAGGGTAGATTCATTTTGGTCATTTCTACCAGCTAACAATAATTTCTCAAAATTGACTATAATATGACAAAAGGAACATATAAAAAATGTCCCTTCCATCATTAGTAACCTGCAGCCTTAATGGTCTGCGCTCCATCATTTTCACAGCATTATCCACCCACAAAGAGTCTATTATAGGAGTATAATAAAGGCATTAACACATTGTCGTTCAGTCTGTGTGTTAGGGACCCAAATGACTCTGTGGAGAGTCATTATCATTTATTGTTTGCTTAAAACTCTGCTTTATTATTGCTTCGTTATGACACACGCTGTATTTAAGCCTTTAAATGTGTCTGCAGAGGCCAACAGTAGATGTTATCTGACTTCATGCTTCCATAAACAACTTTTAAATTATGTTTGCAAACCACAACCCCACAAAATTGTATTTCTATTAGATTTCAGTCATGTTTCTCTGTCACCATTTGGTCGTTTTGCTGTGTATATGATCATATTTTCTAATAACCAAATTGTTAAAACTTGTTTTATGCTTTACTCAGCACTGTTATATTGTTTCTTTTTTCTAATGTGGCATAATTACAGTATTTGTCCTTGGACTATGTTTTTTTTGTGTGTGTGTGTGTGTGTGTGTGTGTGTGTGTGTGTGTGTGTGTGTGTGTGTTTGTTAGATTATTCTTCATGCCTTTATTACATTTTTATTCCGCCACCTCTGTCTCCTCTCCAAATAGAAGGGAGGAGATTTGTTTGCCAGTTGAATTCAGCATGTCGTCACGGGCTGTAGCCATTAGTCAGGCTTGTCTGTGGGATATTCAAAACAAACCGTATCACCAACAGCACAGCAGCAAGTGATTGCAGCTCCGGAGTCCAGGCTCCGAAGGGACGTGCTGTTAATGCTCTTCTTAAAACTCACAGAAAACATTTCTCTCGCGACTTAACGGACAATTGTTCTGGTTTACAGCATCCAAAGAACAACATGAATTGATTTGAAGAAGTTCTAAAAGCCTAATTCATTTCAAGATTCCCCAAGAAAGAAGGAAAGAATGTCGGATGAAAAGTAAAACATCAGAAAGCATTCTTCCTGACAGATGATGCTGTGAGATGGAGAAATGAGCAATGCTGCAGCAGACTGTTTGTCACTGATGTCTTATTACCACGCTCACAGCTGTCTAACTTTCAAATCATTTAATCCAACGCTGACGCCTCAAATCTCTTCTTCATAATGGAGAGTGAAACAAATCACCAGCTGGATGCCATCATCCCTCATATTTAACCGGAAAATGAACATTCGGTTTCTTTTAATCAAGTCTTATTTTCTTTAGCAGTGTTGTGCGGAACGTGGGAGGAGGACAATGTCCGTGCTGTCGCTGCTGCTTTTATTCTGCAGTTGAAGAATATATGACAGAAATGTATGTAGAACTGATGAGCTTGTTAAGATAAACATCTGCTCTGTTGTCCTGTTTTGTTTTTTTCAGAGCACGACGAGTGCCTCAGCGGGCTCCACAACTGTGACGAGAACGCTCTGTGCTTTAACATGGTTGGAGGTCACAGCTGCTCCTGTAAGCCGGGCTACACTGGTAACGGGACCGTCTGCAAAGGTGAGACCCCCGAGTACTGTTTGGTGTCCTGCACATACATGGATCTACATATAACCCTTCAACTTCCACTGCTTTTACCCCTCTAAGTTTCACTTTTTAAATGCAAGGGATATGTAGTCGGTTTAATTTTTATCCTTTTACCTTGAATGAATTTTGTATCTTTAACATTCCATCCAAAAAATAAAAAGATAATAACTGTTAGGGCACTAAAGATCAGAAACAGCAAAATTCAGGAAATTATTTCAAGCTGTTGAGACAAACTTATCAGGTTTTCAATCAAACTTTATTTATAAAGCACTTTTCATACAAAAAGATGTAACGCAAAGTGCTTTACAGACCATTAAAAACAACAATCCTATATACCTTCCCACCCAACCACCATTACTTACTCCACACAGCCATACAACTAGATGAACCAGTTGAGAAATCATCATCTGAGGAGCTGTCTGCACCAGGGGCAAGGAGTCAGCCACAGGTTTTACGAGGTTCAGCATATTTTCAGTAACATATAGCGACTCAAAAAATGCTCGACCAAACAGTTCAGCTGCATGTCAAACGGATAATGTTGCTGAGATGGTGTTTAAAATGTTTGTCAGAACTTTGTTTTTATTCTAATACAAACAAGGAAATTTGCTAAAATTATTAAAAGTAATCAATCATGGGCTTATCATCAGTTTGTCAGAGAGGTCATTGCAAGAGGTGACAGAGATCACGTGATGCGTTGCTCTCTCTGATCGTGCGTGTTTGAGATTCAAGAGGAGATAATCTGTGAAAGATTCTCCTGATGCGTTTGATACAACCTGATTTCAGAATCTTTTAAGATTTTTAAAAATCCTGAAGTGTGAGCCAGGCTTTAGGTGGTGTTTTAAGAATGGAAAACATTTTTTTTATACACGCAATCTACCCTAACTAGAGATTGGGCACCCTGATTCCCCCTGCTACAGTGTCGGTTTTTATTGCTCATACTTCTTCCTCTGTTTTCTCATGAAGCAGGTTTGTGTAAATATTTCCGTTTACTTCTTCTGCATTCTGTCACCAGCGATGAGCTCTCTGGGTTTTTTGGGACACATTAACGAAGAGCCTACTCCCAGATAATGAACATCTCTGAATTAACCTTGCTGAAATGCATTAATCACTCCAAATAATTTCACGAGAGGCTCATAATGAATCACATCACCAAATTAGCTCTTATTCTGTATGCAAATACATATGCTGCCACTGCTGCTCTAATTAGATAGTTAATGCTCGTTAATCTCAGTGAGTAATAGCTCTTCTCTCATCGTCTACCTCTAGCTATGTGTGACGGATTGTGCCAGAATGGAGGAACCTGTGTTTCACCTAACAACTGTGTCTGCCAGCAAGGGTTTACTGGAAAGAGATGCGAGACAGGTAAGAGTTCACAGAGACTCCACGCTTTCTGTTTTTCTCCCCTGAAATAGCTCAAGGTGGACTTTTTAACCGCAAGAAGAGATGAAAAACTGAAAGTGGAGATAAAATGAGGGGATGTTTGACTATCTGTAGATCTATCAGGGGAAAGACAAACAGAAAAAAGCGGGGAAGATAAGTGCGGAGATATACCACACGTGAAGTGTTTGCTTTAGCTGTCTTGTCACATCTTTGCTAATCTGTAAATGCTGAAACGTTTCCAGCATTTATGCTGTGTGTGTGTGTGTGTGTGTGTCCACCACTGCGTCTGAGTGTGTGGGTCCACGCTGCACGGTGAATAATGAGCTTGTACCTCTCCCAGTGGCCTGACGGAGGATTTGAGCTGCAGCAGCAGCAGCAGCAGTGAGGGAATTACCTCATATCACAGCCCGTATTAATCAGCGTGGCATTCCTTCCACATCGGCTCTGTGCAACATTCAAATTACACCTGCGAAAACTTCCTCATGCAGGCTATCAGATAGGGCGCGATAGCTTAAGCGAGTATTAAGCCAGCTCTGTTTACAGCAGAGGCCATATCGCCTGCTCGCTCTCATGCATGGAAATATGTCAAACACGCTGTGCTGATAAGGCGCCAGGCTGTGGATCCTATTCAGCGCGTTTGCCCCTGCAGTGCTGGTGATTTAAGGTAACCAAGAAAGACTCTAATCCTTGTAGTTGTGCGGGATTCTCTGTGTGTCTAATCTAAAGCAGCAACACCTCTCTCATAACCCCCCGTTTCAACCTTTTCCTGGAGTGTCCTTCACGAGACGAGCGGCCGAGCTAATAGAAAGTCAAGTCATGATGCCTCTCTCAGCGTGTGCGCTCGTGTTTGAGTGAAGCAAACTGAGCCTCTCCGCTTGCTCATTGGCTCAGATATTGATTGCACATAAAGGGTCCTTTTTTTTACGAGGCGTCCTTTTTACTGCCCGTCTTAAAGTAAATGAATTTCCCCATGGTGTGGCTCTAAGATGCTGAGGAAGGGGAGTGTGTGCATCCGTGTAAGTGTGTGTGTGTGTGTGTGTGTTAAAGCTACAGGGAGTTTGTTAACACACCTACCCACAATGACTTATCCTCCTCCCTATTTTGCAGCACTGGAGGTTCTGAGGACCTCGTCCTCTTATAATGGCATGGTCCAGGCAATCACACATTTCATTACCTTCTATAGTGTTTTAGATCCCTGCGCTTCTCTTTCTGTCCTCTCTCTCTCTCTCTCTCTCTCTCGCACATTACTCTCTTCAGTGTGTCCTGCACCTCATAAAAACATCTGCAGAGTAGTCGATCAAAAGAGAAGTATTAGAGAAAGTGCAGCAGCTTTGTTCAAGGTGATTCTATTCATCAGCGCCTAACTCAAAAGAAGATATCTTTGAATGAAAGTTCTGCAGAAACACTTCTTTGGTGTAAAGTCGTTTTTTTTCACGCACAGTGTCTCAACCATGTCAAGGTTAGGCGTGGAGTAGGTTTTAGTTTTTAGATGACAGGAGTCTGTGACACACAAAAAGGACAGAAACCTTCAAAGAAAAAAAAAAGTCAAAGCACACTGACTCATTGAAGTACAAACGTTCAGAAGCCTTTATTTCAGTGGCCACATGATTAAAAATAAAACCATCGCATATCAGCTTCACGCTGGTCTTCCTCCAACACACAAACCCAGACCAGTGATTCTGCAGAACACTTCAAACACACACGTTATTTCAGCAGCAACTCAGCCCTCAATAAAAGCACCGTCACATACACAAATAACAGAAGTGAAGACACATATACGTTAAGATTTTCTTTACCTTAAGAAAACGTAGTGCTTTGACTCTGGGAGGATAATTTTCCATCATTTCGTGAACATTGATGGACTGCCTGTACGTCAGGAGCGCCTGCTCTCTGTGACACTCCTCTCTGATCCCACACACACTTCAACGCTTTGTTTCATCTCTTTGACATCTGTATTTAAATTCGCAAAACCTGTGAAAGAACAAAACGATCCAGGTGTCCGGCTGTGCAGGTGAATTTCGTTTGATTTCTCCATGTGTCAGATCTGTGCCTCCACCTCGATTTAACGAGGATGAATCAAATTGCAGACAGACAGAGCGCAGTTTAACTGCGTCACACACCTTTATCCAGGGACTGGATTTTTGTCTTAATGATATTAGATCAACCGGTCAAGCAGACAGGAAGCTGATCATGGAACAAACCTGATAGCAAAGAAACACACAGTACAGTAGATCAATTGAGGTTTTTTGATCAAAGTTCTTTGACTGGTAAACTGAAAAGAATTTTCATCTCGATGTGATTCAGACAGAAAATCAAGAGTTAAAGAAAACAGACACTTTAGGTGTCTGTGTTCACATATCTTTGCAATCCAACCCATTTTTCTTTAGGAGGCGTTTCTTTTAGAGCTGTACGAGAAGGAGAGCTTCAGAAGTTTCAAGAAGCTTCGCTCTTCCAAAGTGAAAAAGTTGTATGACCTAACTGACAAACAACAAACACAGACATTCAATCTAAACTGTTTACCCCTGATTCAGATCCTATCAAACAGGAAATCGGATATGAAAATAAAACAATCAGAGTATGCGATCATTTCAAAATAAAGCACAATTATCTTCATATATCAAAACTACGTCACTGGCACGGGGCCAGCAGTCGTCAGCAGGTCAGACCCAGAGGAAATCGACACCATGGATGAGAAAAAGGTGAACTTGGAGGCAGAAAACCTCATAATTATATACAAAACAACACATCCTTTCTTTATAGAAAGGACACCGACAGAAACTAAAAGGGATGGACTGAAGTTGCTGAAGTTCTGGGAGAGCCAGGAGAGTTTATCGTACTAATTAATTATTGTGAAAGTAGTTGCCATGGGTGGGATTCTTGCAGGAACGTGATTCTCTTGTGATCTCGCGTATCCAGCTGCTATGGAGTGAGCTGCGCTGCCTTGCGTTCCGCTCCAGAGACAAATTCAGTGTGAATTGGCACGTCTCACTGAGAATGTGTGAATCAGGGGTTCGTAACACACCTTTATCGCCAGCTCCTCCTTTGATGCTGTGTCTGATTTTATCAGTGTAGTATGCTTCCACAGAAACAAGAAGTTGCTCCACCTACCTTAAGCTTTGGTATTCTACAGAGGCACGTGGAAGTACAGGAAGTTCCCCGAACAGAGCCAAAACACCAAATATAACGTACTATGCCGACGCTTCATGGTGTTTGTTGAGAAATCTGGAAAGAATTCGGGTCCTTTTTACACAAAGTTTAATTTGAAAACAAAAAAATAAACAGTGAGAAAAAAAATCTGTTTACATAGCTGAAGTAGAGGAGGGCTGATCATCTGGCGTATATATTGAATGTGTCTTCCTTGGTTGCAAACTTCCCTTTAACGGGCAGAAAACCTCGGACAGAACCAGACTCATGTTAGACAGACATCTGCCTCGACTGTGTTGGGGTTAGAGAGAGGGAGATGTCGAGCTGGAGGCTGGCAGGCCGTCTACAGCAACAATTCAGAGGAACCTAGAAGACAAATAACAAAGGTGCTACCAGAAATCATTCTTCCTCCTGGTGCTCTCCTCAGTGAACTCGCTCTCTGCAGTCAACTAGATCTTCATAAACAGTCGCTGCCTCTTGATGTATGATGTATTCTTAGACAAATGATGTACTGCTGGAGACAAAGACAGAGGCAGAAATGGACCCGTTACTCTCATGTGCTGCTGTGTTCAGACACTATTGTTGATGTCCTGTGTTTCCCTCGAATAGTATATTCATCTGCTGCTGAGCTTTGCCTGGCTCCTGCAGGCCTTTGGATAGAAGGAAGTTAGCTTTTAGCCATATTTTCAGTCATCATCCTATGCTCAAGTAACTGACATGACAGTAGGATCAAAACTTTGCAGTGGCATTTCTTTTTGTATGATTCCTCAAAGCTCCGAGCATGAAAAACAAAATTCTGTCACTTTTTATTAGAGTAAAGTTGAGGCGGTTATTATTAATTCAGTGCAGATCTAATTTCTGCAGATGTAGAATACCACTAGAAATGGGTACTAAAATCATTTTTCTGCAGTTTGGTGAACAGCTTCTGAAGATGTTCGATTTTTTCGACAAATGTTACCAAAAAAAAAAAAAAAGAACAACATTTTTCTCCAGTCCTCTGTTTCTTAATCAAAGCCCGACAGGAATCAGAGATTAAATGATTGGCGACTGAGGGATCCGTCTGTTTTGAGGCTCTCTCTGCTCATCATTCATGCTGATTGGAATTCAACTTCAGCAAGTTAAAAACAAACATTCACACAGATTCCCTCACACCCTCTCTGTGCCTCAGGCGACATGACGTTGTCACCACAGCTGCCGTTTCGGCGTGCACGTCTGTCTCTCTCTCCGCCCTCCTACAATCTGACTTCTTCACAGTCCTGTCAAAACCAGCGTCGTGACAGCTACAGTCCTTGTGTATTTGAGGTTTTATGGTCCACAACCACCACCATCAGGACCTCCTGCTACAAGGCTAAAGCCTCTGGCACTGTTTGGGGACTTGAGCAGTCATTCAGTGTGGAAAGAAGAGGGAGGAGGTCTTTCTCTCAGAATCCTCTTAGCATGACAGGAGCTCCCAGTGAGGGCAGTGTCGACTGGAGGAGCTCACAGAGATGTATGGAGGTTAATGTACTGTTGGATATGCGGCTCTACTGGTGAGCAGGAGAAGGCGGACGAGGAGGAGGGAATGTGGGAGCAGTAGTTTAGGGAGGAAGAGATGGAGATGTACGAGGGAGAGTGACAGATGCAAAACTCTCAGAGGGAGAGGAAGAAGAGGTAACGACTAGGAGGAGGAGGTGGGAGGAGGTGAAGTGGAAAGGAAGATACAGAGATGTTGGGAATAACTGACAGAAGCAGCGACGGAATGGGAAACGCGCGGTGAGGGATGGGTGGTTAGAGGGTTCGGGGTTAGCGAGTTTTTCTCGGCATTTGGATGCAGAATTGGGCTGACGGTGAAGGAGGAGGAGGAGGAGGAAGAGAGGCAGAGCTGGGTGGATGAACATGGAAAAGCTTTCACTAAGTCTGGGTCCCCCTCCCTTTTCTTTCCCTTCCACTCCCAGAACCCTGTGAGCTTTTAGAGGCCTCCCCGGGGACTCCTCCCCACTTCTGCTGCAGCAGCTGCAGACTGACGGCCTGTCATGAGACATCGAGCAGTAGCTCTTCAAGGCAGCGTGGATACACACACCTATGAGCATACACACAGCTACAAATAAGAAAACACTTACAGTTCGCAGATCGCGTACCTGCTTCTACGTTTGTTTGTTTTTTTGGCATGCAGGTGCGAAATATTTCCTTCGTGTTTTTGCGTTGAAGTACTGGTTGTGTATTCATGAGTTCTTTTGCTCGTGTTGTGATCTTTTAGTGGCTGTGTTACTGGTGGCCTGTCATTACCATTCAGGGGGAATAGATGGTAAGGAACATGGGAGATGCAGCGCTGACAGACACCAGCCAGAGGAGAACTCTGACACATCATGAATAATGCAGGATACAGCTGCACCAGGGCAAATTCTCTTCGGTCATGGATATAAATGTACGCAGGGCTGGCCTTGTAATGTGTGCCCTGGACATGTCGCATAGTCAACACGGGAGCCCCGGGCAGTGGCTCTTAAATGGGTTGGGTGAGAGATGGCTAAATATTCGAATATTGGGTTTATTTTTCAGCTAAATGGATGCACATTTTCTCTCTGGTGCCACCAAAGCTAATACGTTGTATCACATTTATGCCTAATATTCCTCTTTTTGTCTGTTATTTTTTTCTGTCCTCTACAAGTAATGACCGCACGGTCCTCTGATTGAGGTCATTACCTTGTCTGAATGATCTCTGAGTTGCTCCGATGCAGGAAAATCAACCCACATTGTGTCTGGATGAAATTGCAACTGCTCTCCAATTTGATCCTGAGTGCATTTTTGTTTTGAGCTCAAGGCAGAGAAGAAAGGTTGACCTGCTGTAGCGCCCCAGGCCTTGTTTCCTAATATAGATTTTTAGAGGCTGGTTTCAGAGAGCATTTCTCCGGGCGTCTCTCAAAATTTTACGTGCATATCTCAGAATGGCACTCAAAAGCAAACACAAATGCACGGCGTGTAAAGTTTGGCCGTCCGTGGTGTATGAGACAAATGGATGTAACTTTAAACAAAACATTATTGATATGAAAGATGCACAAAAGCACAGCAGTAATGAAACATAAAAGCAATAAAGAACTTGGATTACTGAGTGCATTTGGAACATGTTGCCTTACTTACAGTCAATAATAAAAGCTCCCAGCCTGCGGTAGTTTTTATGATGAATAATTCTTGGCGAAGGTGTTAAGAGTAAACCCAGTGTGCAAACAAATAAGCTGCTAGATGTTGCACTTAAGCCCAAATTGAGCTTCAAATTATGATTCTAAAAACATACGTGATGAAAAGCACTCAAATATAAAGAGGAGATATTGAAAGAGAAAGCAAAAGATTAAGAAAAGTAGAACTTTTAGCGGGATGGGATTAATCTGACGTCGAAGGCTCCGGCTGAAGCATGTATGAGCAAAATCCCCGTCACTTCAAGGGTGCGCTGAAAATTAAGGACAAACACAAAATCTGGTATCTTACACCTCTGTCCATCAAAGTGTGGCTGTCATTGTGAAGGTTGTTCTGGATGTCATTGCTCTCACAGTCTTTGCATATCATCAGTGATGAGCAGAATGGCGTCGAAAACTTTCAGATCCTGCACTCTTCCTGGTTGATGGCAAAACATTGATTTGAGAACGATTCCTTGAAAAGCACATCACAGAAATTCTTCTAATCCTTGGTCATTTCCATCCTGTTGTCATAGCCTGTGGGATTTTTATTCAGTTATTCAGTTTTTACATCCTTGCTTTCTACAACAAACTGTATGAAACATGAACATGGTCTCATGCATGCTCCCTGGAAGGTGTTACCCCGGATTCACACATACTCCGTGAGCGCTGTGGTTTTCAGCCCGCGCCAGTTCACATTGGATCCATCTCTGGAGCGGAGCGCAGCTTAGCGTAGTCCATAGCAACTGAATACACAAGATCACAAGAGAACCACGTGTTCCTGCAGGAATCACACCCATGACAACTACTTATATGATAATTAATTAGTATGATAAACTCACCTGGCCCTCCCAGAGCTTCAGCAATTTCAGTCCTTCCTTTTCCGTTTCTGTTGGTGTTCTTATAGAAAGGATGTGTTGTGTCGTATATAATTGTGAGGTTTCAACTTTTTCTCATCCATGGCGTCGGATTTCCTCTGGGTCTGTTATACGAGGATAATGTTACGATCTGCAGCCAGAACATGGTGCTTTATTTTGAAATGATCGGATGCTCTGATTGCTTTTCATATCTGTTCTCCTGTGTGGTAAGATCTGCTTTGCGCAGATTGACGCGTCTCTGCAGCGTACTCCTGCAAAAATAGACTCGCAGCGGAACAGCCACGAGCAGCCATTGGTGGACCGCGGACCACAGCGCTCTCGCTGTATGTGTGAATTAGGGGTTACAGAGCTCGAAGATGGCAGTCTTTAAATTAATAATGCTGACTCCAGCAGCTATTGAAGCGGTTGATCTACAAGAGATTGAAAACAAAGACTTTCTTTATAAACATGTTATATACAAATTGTATATACTAACAATCCAAGGTTCCCACTCAATTCTAATGTGTGATAGGTTTTAAGCTATAAACGTAAAATTCTACTGTGAAAGTTCAGGCTGTGCAGATGCAGCAGTTAGCATTTCAATATGGACATTATTGGGGATTCCGTGGCTTTTGGAGCCAGTGCAGTTTCTCAAATTGTGGTCCGTGGACCACTAGTGGTCTGCCAGCACCTCTAGAGGTCCACCTTGACAGTGAGAATTTTTTTGAAAATTATTATTATTTCATTTATGGAACAATAACAAAACAAGTTTGACAGGACTCACAAAAGTTTCCTTAAACTCATCCTCAGACAAAATAGTCAAGCTAATGTCACTTCATTAACAAGCCTACATGCAAAATTTCTCCCTTTACTTTCTTTGTTTTATATGATTTTCCATGGAGCAATTAATTGGTTTATTGCTATTGTCTTTTAGTTCTTTATGTTTGAGATAAATAAATCAAAATCAAATCAAAATCAAATCAAAATCAAATCAAAATCAAAATCAAAATCAAAATCAAAATCATCATGTGTCGGTGGCTTAAGACAGAGACAGTCAAAAGAAAATCAAATGAGGAAGAGAAAACCTCCAACACTGGTCAGGAGCTGGACTGTTGTTCCGGGGCTATTTAGTTTGGTTGTCCATGAGGTTTTTTTGAAGGGGATAAGTGGTCCTTGGTCTGAAATAATTTGAGAAACACTGCTCTAGTGGACACTCCAGGAACTGTTTTTTTCCCTTTGTACTTCAAAAGTACAACAGGTGAACCGCAAGAAGTTATTGCAAAAGTAAGTTTGACATTTTGCTTACACCGTTTATCATCTGTCGTTGTCTGTGGGGTTAGGAATTATTTAGTCTTTATGGATGAATTTATATTGATTTGTACTTCATCATGAAGCCCAGTAGTAGATATTTATTGATTTATGCATCTATTTTTGTCTTTTAGGTTGATCAGAATTGTTTGATTGGATTTTTGAGCCACACACATTTTCAGATTTCAGCCAGAGAATTCTTCACATCTACTGGAGGCAGCATGCCTTAACAAAAGGAGCCACATGACAAAGGTTTTAGGTCTTGTTGCAGTGACATCATGTAAAAAAAAAAAAATCTTGAGGTTAAATCGGAAAAGTAGACCTTTTTTACAGCTTTTTTACAGCTTTATGATTATTCAAATTTGGAACTGCTTCAGGAATAAGAATACCTTTATTAGTCCCACAGGGGGAAATTCCCCCTGAATCAAGGCCTGGGTGTTGAAAGTTTTTTTTTTTTAGCAGTAGGCAGCCGCTCTATAAAATAATTGGTTACAGCATCTGTGAACGTCCCTTCCTGTTTAGCCTCAGACGCATGTTTATTGACTGGATAGCTGAGCCGCTCCATTCAGATGAATGGGAAGGTAGTCTTTGTATTTTCTCTTATTTTCGGTTCATTATCTCATCCTTTCAAGCCCTTCTAAGCTTGTTAGGATGCTGGGCCACCAAATTTTCTGTCACTAAGCTGTCACTTCTGTAACTAATGGCTGCCTCACTCTCCGCCGTCCTTGGCCAGCCTCTTGCTCTCTCCTCAAAGGACGCTGTGGCTTTCTCAAGGGGAGGAGAGCATTTGATCAGATGCTGTGGATGGACACCTCTCCTTTTTGTCTTTCATCCCATCTACTGTCCTGTGTCCTCATGAGCAAGAAGTCACACTGTGGCTTTTTAACAGTGTTCTTTGAGGACAAGGGGAAAGATAAAAGATCCTTTTTTGTGTGCGAGGTGTTAATGAAGCTATTTGGATTTGTACCTCCTACTCTCTCCTGCAGGGTTATGTTCAAGAGCACCATCAGAGAGCCCTGGTGTATTACACCTACACTGTAAATTGCTGTTTTATTAGAAGGAAAAACTCTCATTTCTCAAATCAAGACCGTTTAACAAGCCCACTATTCTTTCTAAAATGATACTCTCATAAAAAGAAGTGATCTGAAGAGGGAAGTGTTCTGTTTATCAGTGAGATGGAGTCTCTTTTTTATCTGTTTCCATATTCTGTGTTTCACAAATGAAATATTCAGCATGGTTTTTACAACTTTTAAGAGGCAGAAGGGAGATAAAAAAAAAGGAAATACAGAAAAATGAAGACGGAACAAGATGTGTTTTAACAAAAAGAGAGCTGAGGAGTGATGAAAGTGGAGAGTATTTTACTTTTGGGCCAAAGCATATCAGACAGGATCTGAAAAAAAAGAAGAGGATTAGGAAGCTCCAATGAGGGTAGTTCATAATGAGACGTAAAAATGAAAGAAATGATCAATTAAGAGGTAAAAGGTTAGAGATAATGGCCGCTGAGTGCACGAGGAAACTGTGAAGTCAGTGAGGGAAGGAACCCTGAGGTTATGCTGCCTTATCGACGAGGACAGAGAGTCGAACAGGGCCAGACAAACAGTTTGTTCCCTCAGACCTCATTTACATTGATTGGGAGCTCGTAAGGGTTTTAAACACAAAGACGGCTCAGAGTAAACATGCAGATGAATAAAAAGAGAGAAACAAAAGAAACCATCAGCAAAATAAATAGAGATGGTTCAGTCACGATCAGCGAGTATAAAATGTGCTACATGAGTATGAAAAGCCGGACTGTCCAGGTGAAACTGCACACAGGATGTGCGTTTCATCCATAACAATACTCAGCAAAAAAAAAACATCACCGCCCCATCATGGCTGAAGCATCCCCAAGGCACCTCCCACCTGACACTCAGGCCCAGGTAGTGAATATTTAAAACCATATTAATTTTTCCAGCCCTCTTTGACAGCTCCCATGATGCCTCTCTGCAGCTCTCCCTCTCTACCTCCATTGCTTTGCACAATCTACTCACAAGGCCCCGGGGCCTGTGACTGTTTAAGCTCAAGCGGCTTGTTTAAGCACAGTGATTATGTATTCATTATTTATTTAGAGACGGCCTTACAAAGCACTCACTCCATCACCCGTAATTAGTGTGTCTTAATTAGGCCCTGCTAATGGCCAGAGCCGACGTTTAGCTGAGCTGCTTCTACCTAAATGACACATCTCCCAGGGATGGCTGACTGCTGTGGCTGCACAGCTGGAAAGGCCAGTGGAAATGAAACAGCATGCTTTTTCTCTGATGCAGCATACAGATGTGCGCTCTGAATGATGTGTCCTTCTCCCTTTTGGGAAAATAATGGGTATCAAAAAGTTAAAAATACATGTTTTATATTGTTTTGAATTGCAAGAGGGGACCTCATGTTAGTGCTTGTGTCAGTCAAATTGGTACAAGTCCCTGTTGTGTTATTGACTGACAGTGACACAACCACCCAGCAACACAGAAGGGCCCGCTGAGGCTTGGACTTGTGCTTTCTAGCTAATGTCTCAAACAATCACAAATGCATACTATGTGCTGTAACCTAAGGGACTGTGAGGATTTAAGTGATCTTAAAAGAGTCTCACTTCTAGATATATGCCTAATCATAATCCATAACTTAAAATGAGATTAACTGAACCAATATGGGTTATTTCTAAATGCTATTTCTTAGCTTCCAAATCAGGTCGAACAGGACTGGATTGATTGTTGTCGAATTCTCTATGACAACACGACGCTGGCTGATGAAGTTTAGTAGTGAGAGGAGAGATCTGTGATTTTCTATACTGAAAACTATTTCTGATTTATAGTGAAAGCTGAACTATCAGACAGAAAAAGGACATCAGAGCAGAAGAAAGCTAAACAGGAGAGTGATGACATGGGCTAAGGCTAAAACACAAGCTAAACCACAAGCTAAAGGCTAAAACACGAGCTAAACTGTTTGTGATAATGTTCATTCAAACCCACATGCAGCAGTTATTCTGCAGTGATCTGATCGAACTTGAGAGTCCGTCAATAAAATGAAGAGTGAGGTTACGTTAGCTCTGATTGGTAGATGAGCAGGACATAAGGATTCGCTAACGGTACATGTTAGCCTATGGATGTGTCTCAGACCACCGGGCTGGGAGGGGCATTTAAATAGCCGGCTACCAAATTAGGGTACAAACTGTCAAAGTTTGCTTGTTGTCAAGGTAGCCTACAGCAACCTCTCATAGCACCAGGCTACCAGTAGTGCTAAATATATATCCAACTATTATACTGACGTTTGCTTGTTATTACGTTTCAAACAACACTTCTGTGTAACTGTTAATAAATACCTTACCTCGTCGCGTTGTATCCACTAAAAAGTTGTCTTGAACATATAAAGTAGTGTTAAAAAGACATTTCCAAAACAATCACGCCCCGTTAAGAGGCATTTACAGCGACTACAGCCAAAAGTTGTTGCTGTAATCCACTTCAAACGGACAGTCCTCACAGCCTCATTAATTTTCTGAAAAAAATATGAAACAGTTCTTGTAAGTTGGAAAAAATTCACAACAAACAAAATCTTAAAGACTTGCAGGATGTGGTCCTCCTCACACCATAAATTCAATGGTTTGAACGGTGTGAAGAGCGACAGTGGTGCACTTTTAGTCTCCACTTTGAAGCCGAAGCCCTGAAACATTAGACCTTAATGGCTTCAGCCATGCAGTCAGTGACAGTTTGACATGCAAGTATATGAAGGTCAGAAATATGACCGATATAATGACATGACATACTGACTAACACACAGACAGTGTAAAAATGCTCTCAGACATCACCCACTGTTTTCTAAAGCAAACTTCTAAAGCCCAACAGTTCATTTCTGAAGATTAGAGATTAATTATGGTGGTTAATGGCATCAGATGTGTAGTACACAACAGCCTTAGTGTATAAAGATCAAAAATGGAAAGCAATGTATTTCCCAGAAAGCCATTAATGGAAAAGTCTGAGAGTATTTGACTGAAATACATAAAACAACTTTTAATGTGCTATAAATAAAAAAAAAAGTAATTTGCTACATTTTGTCCCTTAAAATGGGGGTATTGTACTTTTTTAAGGTTTGTAACCCTGTAGTAGCTTTACATGATTTACAGCTTGTGAAAAATCCCAATTTTTGTCACACTGGAGTTTTAGAAAACTCTTACTTGAGCCTCTTTATCAAATGCTTAATTTTTGCCATTGTTTTTCCTTTAAGGCTCTCCGCTCCACCAACCCCCTTTCTTTCTGATTGGCCAGCCAATTGGAAGCTTGTTGAGGGCAGAGCTATTGGCAGACCTTGGTGTTTGAGGCCTGCGCCTCTTATGTACAAGTTAGGAAATCCTTATGCGATGACTTTATTATTTCAGCAAGTCTTGTCAAGATCTCATGCTATTTTTAGAACAGACTGTTTTGAGCTGCGGAGAAATATCAAGCTCTTAATTTCATTTCTCATTGTACTTGCAAATTGTTGACTTAGTCAAGATCTACAAGACCCAATCTGAACAGCAAAGTTGTACCAATATATAACAGAGAGTACTAATATGATCCAGCTCTCTGAAGAGCTGAGTAGAGAGACGATTATCTGTTAATTCACAACACTTTTCACACAATGTGTATTTTAGTCTTTCTGTTATTGAAAAAACCTACAGCTACCTATGCGGTCGTGTATGAAGTGTTTATATAAATGAAGCCGTCATTAAACTGTTAATCACACGTATACATCTGTCCTCCCACACTGAGAGAAACTGAAGGAAATTCTCACCTATCTGAAAAATCATTCCCCCGATAATAAAACAATCATTCTCAAACACACGCCCACCCATTTATGGAGCAGGATTTTAGTCATGGTTTCAGTTTTACTCTGAAGCATGGAGGGATTTCGAAACTATAGGTAACTGATGCAGAGTGATTACGTGGTGTTTGCTCCTCGGAGCTGCTGATTGTTCGTAAGGCTTGTTTCCAATTCACTCGTGATTACTCATGCGCTCTCTGTCTCAAGTACTTGCAGGTATGGATTTGTGTTTGAGGAGTCTGTTTCATCCTCAGGAACCTGGTGTGTGACTCAATTTGCCTCGGGTTCCATGATGATTGATTGATTATTTGAGTTGGCTTAATGAAGACTGAGGACCAGTGGCATCCACTCAAGAGCAGCCGTACTAAACCTTATTGCTACATGCCACTAACCGCTTTGAAGACGTTATTATTGACTCAAAGGTTGAGCGGCCTTTCTCATCTGTCACGGCAAACGTGATCGAATATGACAAATGTAAAAAATCCCTTATCCTTCAAATGGCATCTGGCTCAACTGGAGGAAAGGTGCAGCTGAGATCGAGGGATGTTTCTCTCCTGACGCCTGTCAGGATTATCAGGTAGACCTCTACGGAAATAGAAATCAGATTGAATTAGGTTACTGGAGCTGGAGATGTTCATGTAGCAGCTGTAACTGGGTTTCTATGCTTAGTGATGCAACACAGCAGAGCTGAATCCCCCCCCCCCCCCCCCCCCCCCCCCCCCACCCTGGGGGCTTTCTGTCAGTCAAAGAGGAAAGCAGGGAAGACTTTAGGAATAGAGCGACAGTAGTTGAAGGAAGCAGAGAGATGCACCTGTCCGGGATCAGAACGGGAAGCGGGGAGAATGTGAGGAGGTTGGCAGGAGCGGGGACAATCAAAGAGACAAGGGCAGGCCGGGCTAAACTTTAAACTCTGCCTTTTCCTGCTCAAAGAGAAGACAAACTGTAGGGATGAGGAGAGGTGACGCCTAAAGCTTTGAGATGGAGATACAGCACACAAAGCCAAAAAGTGATTCAGGAAGGATGAAAAAAAAGAGGTATAAAAGCAGAGTGGCATAACAAGCCCAGGAGGATGCAGGGAAGAGTCTGCGTGCTTCTTCCCTACTTTGCCCTCCAAGCGCCACCTTAATAGAGCGCTTGTTTCCAGACTGCCACTCAAGATAACAAGTAGGATAACTGCAGTCCTCCTCCAGCTCTTCCTCCTACTCCTTTTTGTCTCCTCCTCCCTCCTCTTTCCCTTCTTCTGCTCATCTAGCTACTCCTTGTATTCCTGTTTTGGTGTCAGTTTCTCTAAGTGACTTCAAAATAATTGTTCCTCCATGACCTCTCACCTTCTCAGGTGTCCTCGTTTTGACGATGTAGTCGAAAGGAGTAAAAATAGTGCACGCCTATGACTTAAAAGCCCAGACGGAGTCTTCCAGGCAGCGCCTTTGTCTGAGTGTCACTGTTGATGATTTGATTACAAAGATCTTCCATTATCATCCGAGCAGAGACGACAAAAGAGAAGGCAAGATTTTTTTTTTTCTTCTTTTGTTAGCACAACGTATCCTCGCCGCACCTCACACGTTCAATCCTGTGGAGCCCAAGGTGTGACAGCAGCGAGTTCCACTGTCCTAAAACACGGCTCCGTTTTTAAAAAGTTGATCCGACAGCAGCCTGTGAAGCGTTGTGCTGTAATTGTAGCTGACAGGTTTGGCTCACATGAAAGTGAATATTTTTTGTTCAGGGTGTAACCCTCCGTTGTTGTAGCCAGACAGTCAAGCTTCTTTTTTTTTTTTTTCGGAAAAAAAAAAAAAAGAATCGCCTGAATGAAACCGTCTGAAAATAACCATTTGCATATTTTTAGACTGAGCTCACCGTCAGTGTCTGTTATAAATAGTGTCTGACTGCTTGGTTATACTTTGAACAATTTCATGCAGACTTATTGGGAAGAGGAGGAGGATCTGAACACATTCAGTTGATTTTTTTTTTTTTTTTTTTTAAATCTAGCGATACACCTCGTCTAGCTCTTCCTTTTAAAAGCTCCCTGTTCTTTTATCATGCTGAGATTCACAGGCAACAAAGAGCATTGGATAGTTCACCCTGTCAGGAGTGGGGAGAATTCATTTAAAATTTCAAAGAGAGACTAGTTATACCGTTTCCTATAGTCTCGCGTTTTTTAAACTGTGTCCTTTTACCCAAGCATTGCTATCCTTTGAGGTGAAATGAGGTGTGCTGCTCCCAGGAGGCTGATGTCATTAGTAAAATGTGAGGTTGTGCTTTAAATGACGCCAAAAATAGGCAGCTTTTTAACCTAGAAGTTAAAAAAAAACGACAGCGGAAAAGCATGCAATACGTTTTGTCTTCTCAGCAGACAAATGTAGGGAATTTTAAATGGATAAGTCCCTAATCTGTGGGACATTTGATCAACGGTTAATCTGCTGCAGAAATTCTATTAAAAGGCTGAGGGCTCATTAGCCAATAGATCTTAATCCCATTACCGGCTGGGCGGTGGGGGACCATGAGCCCGGCTGTCTGTCGCTCTATGGGGGATACTGTTGCAGGCAGTGGCGGGGAGAAGGTCACACACGGCACACATTGCCATTTTCATAATGAGTGCAGAGCATCATGCATCATGCACAATCATAAAAAAGCCATCAGTGGCCATGCAGGCACATTTAATCACGGTGCATGTCTGGCGCAAACGTGTTTAGCCCTACTGTGTAATAACAGGCTTTATTTCCTCTCTTGTGTGGGCCTGGCCCTTAGTTTAATTAAATGTTAGCTGAAATATCAGACGGATCTGCCTTCCTGTGAATGCGTCTGTGTTTCTTTTATTATTGAAAATTATATTGGATTTGTTCAAGGCTCATGTTGAAAAAAAAAAAAAAAGTAGCTTACTGGAATTTAAGGTGGAATGTTCGCCTGTTGTGAGCGCAAAGCGAGGTGAGAGAAACACTGATTAAAAAAACGCCTAATGGAGAATGACAGAGACAGAAACTAAACAAAACGGAAAAATCCAGAGCGTGTAATCAGAGTCTTTTGTCAAAGGGAAGATTTGAAGGAGGAGGCAGAGTCAAGGATGTTTCTTTTAGCGGAGTTCATGTGAGAACAAACAGCGGCTCCATCTATTGACAAACGCCCACAGGCTGCCAGTGGAGATGCATCAAGGCCCTTAGCAGAGCTTTTTCTCACGTCACCATGCAGAAAACGTAAATGTCTCTTCAAAGTTTGACTACTGATCCATTTGATTATGTGTTGGAGGATTAGATGTGTCAGATACTTTAGTGACATGTGAGAGGAAAAGCTTGTTAAACCTCTTTCCTTCAAGTAAAGGTTGGTTGTGTTCCATCCATTCATTCCCTGCTCTCTCTTAATGATACAGGCGTCCTTCTCTGGATATGCAGCTATGCCTGATCAATAGAGCCTTTGGACCAGATCCTCTCAGATGCTAGACATGATGTTGTATCTATTATGAAGCAGTCGATGCTAGAAAAGCCTGCTGGGCAGGAATGTGACTCCATGAACCGTTGAGACTGTTTTGTAACCGACATGATAGTGTCGTATAGAGATGTTGAAACACTCCTCTCCTCTTTTCTCTTTTCATCCCCCTCTTCTCTGCAGATATCGATGAGTGTGTGGACGGATTTGTTGAGTGTGATAGTAAATCCACTTGTGTCAACTTGCCCGGCTGGTACCACTGTGAGTGCCGCGATGGATACCATGACAACGGCTTGTTTTCTGCCAATGGGGAGTCGTGTGTAGGTGAGTGGGCCACCATTTCTCTCTGTTAACAAATGTATGGAAGGTGTTTTATTCAATCTATTTTAGGTTCAATCTATTCCTGAAACTTTATCTGAGAGGTGGGGATGTGAACTATTTCAAGAAAAAGAGATTTTTTTTTCACTCAATTTATCAATGCCTCCTCACTCACTGGCTGCTCATAACTCATCAGCCACTTCCAGAGCAAAACACCGTTTTGGAGCATTTTGACCGATTTTTCAAGACCCACAGAATATTGTGTCCTATGATAACGTGAAAACACAGAAACTACTCAAAAAAGGAAGACTCTCTTCTTTCATTAGGAAAAAAAAAGTTTGTTCCTACCATTAGAACATAGGCGCATTTCACCAAAAACATCTTTTCTTTTTGACCAAAAACAGAAAAGTGTACTTTTGTAGAAAACGCTCGTCTCCGAAGATCCATCCTTTGAGTCTCTCCACGATCTCCGACATCTCTTCTCACAATCATGACGTTCTCTCTCCGAATTACTGCGACACATACGTCTCTCCGTATCGTTCCGTCATCTCGCATCTTCTCCTCATATCGCTGCCGATCTCTCATCCAAAGAGAGCACCGCTGCCCCCTACAGTACAAGCCTGATGTTGATAGATGGTTTAGGCATTATCTATACTCTGCCAGACTGTCCCCCAGCCTGCACCATTGAAAAACATAATTAATGTCTATTAAAATCAATGGCAGTCAATGGTTGTGATCAAATTGACTTCTGTAGACATCGATTGCAGCCAATGAGTTAATTAATGACTTCTTGTCGTGGGTTCTCTAGGATATGTTTTTGGTTTTTTCACTTGTGTATTACCACGATAATTTAATTACTTCTTTTCTTGGTGTCTTTGTGTAATGTGTTGTTTTTCTAAACGTATCCTGTTATTTCATGTATATCAGTGGGGGATCAGATTAGGCAACTGATTGGGGGATCAGTTGCCTAATCCCCCAAAGTGGGGATTAGGCAACTCTGATAGGTCGGTCCAAAATGCCTTCTAAAATCAAAAACTATTTACAACTGCATATTTTATCCATTATTGTAAAACATAAATTAAAAAGGGAATAAATTTTCTATAAAGCCATGTAAACTGGAAATGTTTGATCTATCTATAAGACTCCCCCTGAGGTGACTAAGCCAACGACAGTATCAGTGGTGGCAGATAGAATTAGGAAAACACTATATGTACCTGGGTTGATATATTTTCCACCACTCAGATAAATTAAGTAGCTTAGCCCTTTTTTTGTTTTTGTCTGTTGTTGGATTGGCTGAAAGGATTAGGAACCCCTCACCAAGATTTCTCATTGGACACTTAATCTTGGACAATAACTGACCTGAAGCCACATTTCCATATGCCCAGCTCACATTTGCAGCACTTCTATTGTCTGATTTCGTATGATTGGTTGCTTCTGTCTTTTAGCTGATTCTCATTGAATTTTGTGTGTTGTTTATTTTACTATAACCCTGATGAAGGCAGCAAGCTGAACTGGGTTGACCTGAAAAATTAGTCAAGTGTTCCTGGAGTTATGACCCTTTTGGGTTTGCAACTTCCTGAAGTGAGGGGTGGGGGGGTCCTATTTCTAAGTGTCTTTTTTTTAATTAATTAATTAATTTTTTTTAAAGTTTTGGTCACTATCTTTTTTACCTCCAATTTGAGAGCAGTTATTTTAACTCTCTTGGTCTGCCATGTGCCCTTTTCCACTAACATTATGAACCGCTGTCTTCGGGTCTTTGTGAATTAGAATAAACGAGTCTCTGTGTTATTCGTTTCCTGCAGCACAACCACTTTTTCAAAATGAGTCAGTATTCTCCAAAACTTGGTTCAGCGCACTGTCGTGTTTAGATTTTAAGTTCCTCTTGACTGTTTCCAGATTCTCTGTTTCACTCCTGTGTGGAGTGTTTTTGTGTACGCACACAGCTCCACCCTCTCGTTATGTTTCACACCAACATTCCACTTATTGAGACATGACATTCAACGATTCATAAAAACAAAGGTGCAAACAGGCACAGGGGTCATGAAATTTGATCATTGATTCATGTCGTGCACTATGCAAACCGAAGTGGAGTCTGACCCTATTTATTTATTTATTTATTTATTTATTTATTTATTTATTTATTTATTTATTAGGTGCATGGCTGATTTTCAAATTTGCACAACCGTGTTTTGTTTGCAATGCAGTGAACACAACTTTTCTGCCCCTTCACAGCGTAACTCAGGCCTTTAACTTTTCTGAGAAAGAAAAATAAAACATGAAAAGATTCTTAATTGAAGCCTGTTTCTTTCATTTATTTCATCTTATAGGCCCACAATGTCTCATTTATGAAAACACAGTTAATTCTCCATTAAACGGCTTCTAATGTCTCATCTGAGCCTCATCAAGAACTTCAAGAGTCTTTGTGAGATTCTGGTTTTTCACAGGTTTCAAATTTGGATTGAGTCTTTTTTTTGAGTGCTTTTTTTCCAGAACTCTTTATTTTTTTGTTGGAAAAGAAATTTACATTGATATACGATTAGACAATTCTATGCAGAGCCCTTTTCGAGTCTTTTATATTGGCACAAATATACAGAATCTTCTTCTTTTGCTTTTTACATGTAGACTATTGTGTACATTCATTTCTTTGGTTTACCTTCTAAACATTCATGTAACATCCACCTGTTTGTATCAAACATAGAAAAAAATAACTATGTACAAAGAACAAAGGGAGTTTACATTTAAATTGTGTCTCTTAGGACGGTAAAGGAGTGTGATTAATGGTGGAGTCATTTGAGTGCTTTCTTTTTTCATTAATCAGCACCATGGTGGAACACATGAATGAACCCCTCATCAAAAACTCCCTGAACTTTGTGGTTTTATAAGATGTTTTCCTCCTGCTTGTTTAAGCAATGGTGCCATGATTGGATAGGTGGGTCATTATCAGTCTGTTTCCTTCCCAAACTGTCACTTTGCCACAGCCTGTTTGTTTTCTGGAACATTCTCTATGATGCAGCCTATGAGGAGAAATGTCAGCTGTCAAAATAGAAACCTTCAATCTTCAGTAACATGGAAGCATTGTCTGTAACAATAGTTCTAGAGCTGCTCCACTCCTTGACCCCATCTTAGCTGTCAGTTAGTGAAGAGAGGTAGAAAAAAAACACACTGAAGGCACTTTCAGAGAGTGGAGCCTGTCTGGGTTTTCACAAAGCTAAGTTATAATTTGACCAAAAGTAGGTTTCTGGGTTGGATTACAGCTGTTCACGGCGTGCTTCCATCTAGATTGGATGGGTTGCTACATTTCAGAGCCCGATTTGAAGCTGTGACACTGTTGTGTTTTAGGGTTGCAGCAAGCAGCAGGCCATTTTCAAGCTTAATAGGACAAAAATGTGGATTCCCATCATTTCATTTGTGAACTTTGAACTTTTCTATGACAGGACATGCTCCTTTCTTGTCATTATGTCACATAAAGCAAACATTTTGGGCTTGTACTGCAGATTTCAAAGAGCCGTGCAGAAGCTGTGTTACCCGCTATGAGCATATGCATGATGTCATCTTTTCTGTACTCCCTGCAGATATTAATGAATGCAAGACGGGGAGGAACACCTGTGCCAACGACACAGTGTGCTTCAACTTGGACGGAGGCTATGACTGCCGGTGCCCCCACGGACACAACTGCACAGGCGACTGTATCCATGACAACAAGGTCAAGCACAGCGGGCAGATCTGGGTGCTGGACAGCGATAGGTGCTCGGTGTGCTCTTGTCAGGTGAGAAACAGAGGCAGATGGACACAAAGGAAGCAGAGACAAAGAGAGGAGAGATAAACAGAGAAAAGCAGAATAGAGGTAGACGGATGGGATGACGAAGATAGAGGCGGACGTGTGGAAAGATCAATATGATTAAAAAAAGATAGAGAGATTAAAAACAGACAAACAGGAAATGTGCTCAGCACCATGGAAAACTGAGCAATGAAGATCCTTCTTTCTCTCTCTCTCTCTCTCTCTCTCTCTCTCTCTCTCTCTCTCTCTCTCTCGTTAGTTTCATGAAGCAGTGATGCTATTATTACCTGTATTTACAACAGCACAAAATGAAAATTTTCAAACAAAATCACCACAATCAGCAGATTAATAGTCTTCAATTCAGGTAGTAATGCTTAAGTTATCTTACAGCACAGTGTTTCCAGCGGTGTGTCAGAGGTGACACTCCCATTAAAAATCACACGCAGTGCACGGCGATGTTATCCAGCTGAGCGGACATAACAGACACCAGCCATTACCACCTATTGCCATGACATCTTCAAGATGGTTTGTAAAAGGAAGTTATTGCTGAGTATCTTCAAGTTCAGATTTGACCTCTCTAATGCAAAAATATTAAACTTAGATGCACTTTGAAGAGGTGTTTGGGTACCAAGAATAAAACCCTCATTAAAAGAAGCAAAATTGAGGTTTTGGGGGGTTTTTTGTTAATTTTTTTTTTTTTTTTTTTAATTGAAATGAAAGTAAAGTTGCAATAAAGTTTTAAAGATAATTTGAAGCTAAACTATTTAGGTTTTACTTATTTGGGACAATAACAAATAAGGGTTGGTATCAAAAAATATGCTTTAAACTGGTTTAACAACATGTTAGATGTTTGTTGGTGTCACAGTATTTTATGTGACATTTCTACCATTTTTAACCAAATAAAGAGTCAGTCCCATTAAATTGCCAAATGGTGTTACTACAAAATCATGACAAGTATTAAATTAGAAGTTATGCAAGTGTACTGATGAAATAAGTTATTTTAAAGGAAATATCATCTCAAAGTTCAATTTAAAAAAATCATTTCTAAACTTGATAATATGGGTTTTGCTCTACTGAGCAAGTCAGTATGCTGTAGACATCAATGTTTTCTCTATTTTTTTCTGGGTCAGTTGATTTAAAATCCTTTTAAATTTCATTTTTTAGTGTAGTAGACTGTTAAATTAATATTCATATTACCTTTTTGGCACAGTATCAGTTTTTTTATGACAAACATTAGTTACATCAATTGACATTTTCCAGTTTTACCCAATGACCATGTCTTTTAACCATTGATTATAAGTAAGCTAACATAATTCCTGTTACTTTTCCATATTCTCCTCCAAAACAAAATAAAGGCGAACATTATGACTTTATTTTTGAAGTCTACTATTGCTCCTTCAATGTTTAGGTTTTTTTCTCTCGTGACTCTATTTTGGTGAAAAAGAAAGAAATATAGAAAAAAAATACTCATCCTCCTTTTTACTTTTTCGACAACACTTAAACAAAGAGTGACAGTTGAATTGAGGGTCTATTTGCATTGAATTACCCAGAGGCAACTATCACGGAGCTGACCAATGTTTGTTGTCTCTCAGCTCTTGGTTTTGGTTTGATGGCTTTCAACAGTCATTTTTTTAAATTCATTTATTATTTAAAAACAGTCTCCTAACTCACCTACCCCGAATCAAATGACAGACAGATTTACAAAATGACAAGTTGACTTAATGTAGCTTCAGGGTAGATGTTTCTGTGGGAAATGTTTCTGGACCCAAACAGAGCTCGGAGGAGAAAACAAAAGTGAAATTTTATTATTATTTCACCAGGAATATGGTTCAGAATAAATCCAAATGCTGCTTTCAATGCTGCAAAAATTCCCACAGAGCACCAGTTTTAACAGGTGATGAAACAGGCTGAATTTATCACTGATTCCTCTTTATGAAGTACAAAACCTGCAAAATCAGAATAGCCTTAAGTCGCCAAGTATCTTAAAAAAGCATTAAAGGAATTTGACTTCGGTTTTGAACTGTACTCTCTCTGTACAAACATGTATGAATAAACACTAAATATCAAAAATAGAAATGAGATTAAGTAAAAAAAATAAATAAATAAAACGAAACTTAAAAACATACAAAAAGCAATAAACAATAAAAGAACACATTTAATTTATTTTATTAATTTTTTAAATCAGAATGAACAGGAAAACACTCCTGCCAGTTAGGTTCCAGACAAAGTGTAACAAAATAAAAAAAAAAACTGTGGGAGCGGCATTTTATTTATTTATTTATTTATTCATTCATTTATTTATTTATTTATTAAATTTTTACATTCATAAATCAGGTGATACCATTCAGAGAAAGGAAAAGATATATTATCAGAGTAAAATATTGTTCACAAAATGAACTTCAAAAAAATTTAAACAACTAAGAAAAGGCGTTCTGCTCTGTCCACAGGTGGTGCCAAAATCAACACAAATTGAAAAGCTCATCAAGGGAACTTTAAGACAAAGAAACATCAGTATTAAAGGAAGGGGTTCGGTTCACATAAAAAAAAATAGTGGTTGATTATTTATTCTCCAACTTGTTTCAGTGTTTTTTAAAAACCCTTTTATGTCTATAAATGGAAGTGAAAGCAGCGTGTGTCATTTCTGCATCATTTTTTTAGCCTTGATCTTTTCTTTTGAGTTAATGAGCGGGCTGTGTCGCTGCTGCTGCTGCTGCTGCTGAACCAGCTCCTGGTTCTGTCTGTAATTACAGTGAAACAATAGAGAATTTTATTCTGCCTTCTTCTGATGTGACAGGGCTCATTGACCCCTTAGGGCCAAGTAATTTTCGGAAATATTAGAATACAGTGCTTCATTTCCACACGACTAATCAAAGTCTGCTCAAAATGAAACGCTGCCCTGATCCAAAAAAAAAAAAAAAAAAACACCCAAAAGGTTGAAATTCCTCGAGAAATTTCTGCACTGACAAAAAGAGAGCGCAGTAAAAACACTGGCATGATAAACCCCTGATGTGACAGCGCTGTCGAAACTGACAGTGATGCCTCTGTGATGTGCAAGTTAATAAAGTGCGTGAGCGTTATTTAGTGATTTTTAAAGGTCCATCAAAGTGACTCAAGCTTTGGAAGCTGTTGTTTTGATTTTTTTTTTGACATGACAGTGACATGAAATCTGGGAATACTTGATCCGGAAAACTCAATCCATCATTCCAGCACTTTTTTTCTTCTCCATGATTATGAGGTCACGGACCAGTCATACTTAGCTATTCAGCTTTTCACTCAGCCTAATGCCGAGTGTCTGGCAGTAGTTGGAAGGTGATTATGGTGGATTAGTGTCGGTGGTGAATGATCAAGCAGCAAATTATTCATTTGATTACAAAAGACCAGGGCAGAAATGGCTCCTTAATGAAATGACTCATATTAATTGATTTGAGAGATTGAGGAGCTGCCTGTCAAAATTAGTCGCATCAAGAGCCGCAGGAAGCAGAAGAGTAAACATGTTATTGTTTTGGATTTGGGTGGACACAGCTGGATGGACGACGGAGTGCTGTGACTAACTGATGGAAAGGAACCAAGGTCAAACAGCACAGGAGACACACTAACTGGGATGTGTCCAGGCTGAGGTCACACAAATAGTTTATTGTTTCAGTCTGCGGGGGTGCAGCAGATGGGTGGAGTTCACTGCATCAGCGCGTTTGTCAGCAGGGTACGCTCATTTCTAAAACATTTAAGAAATTAAAGTGCTTTGATTTAATAGGCAGGAGAAAAAAAAATCAAATTAGAGAAACTCTGAGTGCAGCTGCAGTCTCTGGGCATTAAAGCAGTTCAGAATCCTAAATAAGGCAGCCGTGAAGAAACTGTGCTGAACGGTCGTTAATATTTAAACATGGAAGAAAATTTCAGAATTGGTTTTAAATTTTAAGTCTGCCTCTTGAGGGGAAATAAAAATCGTTAGGTACATCGCTGAAGAGCAGCTTAGTGTCTTTCTGTACATAAATTAAAAGAAAAAACCTCTGAAATTTAAGTTTCAACTGATAAATTTCTAGACTGGTCATTTAAACAGAATTTATATTTCTATGTAAACAAGCAGGAAATTTGTCCCCTCAGTGTAAACCTGATTAAAACGATAAATCAGATATCAATAAACTCACATTTCGGTGGATTAATGATGAATTGAATCATGATGTCGTATCACCCTCAGATATTACATCTTGATTAAAAACTGACCGTAATAACTTCCTACTATTTCTGGGCCTGGGTAAAATGATCGCAGCAGCACAGCGTGGGAGCTGAGAGAAGTTTGTGACAGCGAAATGAAGTCGTTTTTAAGACTCACAGCGTTTTCTTGTTTGGCGAAAGTGCCAGAAGAGACTGAAACAATGAAACAGCCGAGCAGCACTCTGTCAAACATCACACTGTCGAACAATAACTCCTGAGGAAGTTCCGTGCATCAGAATTTGTGTAACAGAAAGAAGCTAGTATTGAATAAACACAACTAAACTGTTACAGGGGACATTCTGCGCAGCTTGTGCTGCATTATTTATCCTCGACATTCATGTTTAATGATCCCGTAGAGCAAATAGCCTCGTCTGTGCGTGCATGTCTATATGACTGTGTTTAATGTTTCATCGGCTAATGTGATGCATGTGTTTCTGCCCCTCACTCAGGCTGGCCAGGTGATGTGCCGCAGGATGGTTTGCGACTGCGACAACCCAAACGCTGACCTCTTTTGCTGCCCGGAGTGTGACCCTCGCCTGAGCAGCCAATGTCTGCACCAGAACGGGCTGCTCACCTACGGCAGCGGGGACACATGGGTGGAGAACTGCCAGCAGTGTCAGTGCCTGGTGAGTTTGGACACAAAGCATCCTCAGGCTAAAAGAAGCTCGTAGTGACATCATGGCGTCACGGTGCTGGATCAGATAGGTTTCCATTCAAGTCAATGTGTCAACTTACACTGGATCCGTTCCATTACGGTTCAGCTGCGTGGCTGGTCCGACAGGTCGCAGCTAATCCGCAGACATCCTATTTTGCCAGATGCCGGAGCTGTGATGCGTCAAATCAGAGTAGAGAAGATCGAGCGGGACAGGAAGTAGTGCGTGAAAACTACCTAAAAAGAACCTGAGACTTTCAAAATAAAAAAAGATGTCAAAACTAGATTGTATTTAGCTTTACCATTGTAAGAAAATGTAACAATGAGCGAAGACACGCCAGGAATCAACAGGTTTGAGGTTTAACAACACAACATGAATGAAGAGAGGTTTATAATGGAGAGGAAAGCACGGTCCGTTGCAGCTCCGCAGCGGAGCGCAGCTGCAACGCAGATGCAGCCGGTGTATTTGAGGCATCAGAGTGGCCGCTGATACTTGTGTTGGACTTTCCCAACACACTAAACACAGTCTTCCACCTGTGACAGCTGATTAGCTGCTGATCCCCCCTCTAAACAGTTCGGTAAATGAGAAATTCTGTAACATTCATACAATTTTGAACATCAAAGTAAGCGATGTCAGCAACCTGAACGTTTGCCTACAACACTGTTTGAGAACAACTTTGCTTGTGTGCTGCAATCTTTGCTCTCGCTTGGGTTTGGAGCACATACCAGCGCGTCTCACACTCATCGCTTGTGCGCACAAGAAGAGGGAATGACGCATTGATTTGTTGGGCCATGTGCTCCCAAGTCTGCCTTTTCCCTTGGACCCGGGACTCAATTTCCAAAGTCCAATTGGGCTTTCTAGTTCTTTTTTTTTTTTAATCCATTTTGTTCATTGTTTTTGTCATTCTGCCAAATCAAACCACTTTTTATAAGGAAGCCAGTAATTGTAAGAGAGAGAGCCACAGGAATTGTAGACAGCTGAATCTGCATCATCGGTTAATAACAAATAAATCAATCAGTAAATTCAGCAGCATGGACAGTAAACACAACAATAAGCAAGTCAATACAATCTGCATGTGAATGAGGTACGTTCAAACATTTAGAAGCTGTGTCACAAGTCATCACTTTTTGCAGTTTCATCATCATGAGATAAAATTAATGTCACAATCATACATTTCTTAAGATAGTTCAAGTCATATGAACGCTTGATTTTACTGTTCATTCATTACTCGGAGCACAGAGTGCTTTTTTGTCTTTTTCCCTTTTTGTAATAACCAATCAGCTTGTAGAAGATTGCGTGATACCTAGCAATGGGGTCAACCACACCTCCTCACTAAGATAAAATTTTCTGTCCTGTCCTTGCTCAGAGTTGCTCTCAGAAACTTCCTGAATCACTCTTAGGCTGCGGTCACACTGGGCAAACGTTCCGTGCTGAACTCAAGTAAGATTGCCCCCCTGCAGTGCTGCTCCTCAGCTGGCCAGTACGGCCCGCGGTCACACTGCTCCAAAAAGAACCAGACTTTAGGCACACGCACGGCCCACCTACGTCACCATGAAGCATCTGTTTACATGCAGCGCGGTCTCATCAGAGTCAGCACAATGAGACACAGAGAACAGGTTGTTTTGGTCCGATGCAGCAGCAATATTGCTTAAAATAACTGTCGAGAGGAGCGGTCGTCGTGTCCACGTGTTCGTGCTTGTGCATGAAGTGTACTGTGCTGAAGCACACCTCTCCGAAGCTTCCCAAGTCCAGGGAGGTGTACCGCGCCCAAGCACGGTACGCTTGTGGTGACACTGGCCATACAAACTGGACTTGAGGGCTGAACTGTGCTTGGGCACAGAACGTTTGGCCAGTGTGACCGCGCTCTTAAGCTATGATTCCTTGCAAGGACATTTAAGGCTAAGTTAGCAGCTCACTGATAGCCCTTTTCCACCAAGTTGGCGCCAGTGCTGGTTGGGTGCCTTTGCTAGTGCTCAGCTGGTTCTGATCCCACTCTTTCAAAGAACTGGTTTGGTTTTCCATTGGCATGAGCCGAGTTGGTTCAACGCTCTGTGTGGGGGAGAGGGGGCAGGCGTTGGTTGCAGACGCTGGGGGCAGGGGGTTGGCAACACAGACTGCGCTCTGAGTGCTTAAAAGAAGGCCGAGATTTTTTTATCTGTGTATCCTGTGGTGGTTGTGTCATTATTTATTTTCTGTCTGCTACACAGTGTGCTCGTCTCTCTCTGTGTAAGGATGTATGTGTGCGTTTCTGTGTGTGTGCGCATGCATCAGGGCGGAACTCTGCTGTGCACGATGCAGAGAGCAGAAGAGAAATGTGAACACAAAACCATGAGGCAGAAATGACATCCTGTCATTTAAATAAGATAAATAGCATAAAGCTAATTAGTCTGTTAAATAAATTAAACGACAGACGTGATCTATAAGAGAGGCAATTCATTGCTGCTTCAATTTCGCCTCTGTTTCAAGTTTTGCATGAGGAAAAGCCAACAAAACAATAGACTCACTCTATCACTCTGCAGCTTTTCTGTTTAAGAATGAGAAATAACAGAGGAAACTTTACGTATACGGGCCCTGATGTTTAACCTTAAGAAGCAGTTTGTTAGCACAAGTTTGAGTTAAAACAACGTGCATTCATCGCTGCACCTCAGTGCCCACACAAAAAAATGTAACAAATACTTCAGTCTCCATGGAAATGCTCATGAATGAGAGATTTGCTCTGCTGAGAAAGTCAAGGAGAGAAGTTTTGTGACAAGAGAGGAGGAGTGATTAAGAGCTGAATAGGAAGGTTGCAGAGAGGAGAAAATGAAGATTGCTTTTCATGCCCCGGTAGAAAGAAGGGAGGGAGCGATTAGAGAGATTTTAAAGGATTCAGAGGACTCTCCGCGCTGTTGTCTGCCGTGATGGAATTATACGTTTTATTGAAGGATAACTTTCAAGGTTGAAACGGGAGAAAATGCGCGTGGCTTCAGTGTTGGATGGTGCTTTGTTTTTCGCCATTATGTGCTTTGGATAGCTCTGGTTTTGATTGATGAGTTTTTGCAGCATGTTTGTAGAATGTCCTCTGCATGCGATCATTTTTCTCCCGCTGAACAAAAACAACATCCCCTGCATGAATCTTTCACAGTGAGACATTTGCGCTGTTTTATTTGCTTTCCGATGACCGTTTCCCCGGGTTTGCACACTTCTCCTGCTGAAACAACAAAGACGCTTCCTCTATAAAATAGAAAAAAAAACAAAAAAACAAAGCATAAATCCTAGCTGCGATGCTTCTCTCTGTATCAGCCACATGCATGTACGATGTAAATGTCATGCTTTACATTCTGCCCTAATGTCTCGTCTCATCTCACCCACACTCAGCTGCGCTGTGCTCCACACCCACACCCGTGTCACTCCGTCTGTTCAGTGACTCACAAATCATCCTCACGGTGGATCCCAGACAAGCACTTTACCACTCGCTTTTTCTTTTTCTTCTTTTTTATTGTTTTTGTTGTGGCTTTTAAAGATCAGCCCTACTCGTAGCTAATATGAGTTGGTTCCAGTCTGACAGATTTATGGCCTGAGTGGCAACAGCAATGCCATTTCCCACCCTCCCTCCCTCCTCCTCTCTTTCCATTGTAATGCCATCCGGACCTGAGGGCTGCTTTTTGGCTTGCTTACAGCAAGTCTTTATAGAAGAGTTTGAAAAATCAGTGCTCAGCGGAGAGGCAGCGGGAAGGCACAGTCGGCTGAAAATGGGTTTGCTCAGCTTCACTCTCTCTCAGAGGCTGTCGGCACTTATAGATGTTGACACAAACAGACACCAACACATCAGAGATTCCAGAGCGCATAGACGCGTACGTATATAGAGAGAGTGGACAAACACTGGTATGTACATAGAGACACGTGTAAGCACACTTGTACTCATGTTTGAGAACGCAGGCACACCTGTCACCACGCGAGCATGCGCTCGTGCTTTCTCACAAGGACGTGAACGCACAGAAGGACATGAAACGCCACCGATTAAAGATGCAGAGATGCACAGACAGAGCAGAAGGACCACCAGCCTCACAGTACAAAGAGCAGCACTTGAAAGGGCGGAGAGAGGTGGGGTACGGCCGCCGAGCGATACCGTACAGAGGCTCCAGTAGCGTGACAGGAACGTGAAATGAACCTTGAATGCTGCTACACTTAGCAGAGCCATGGCTGTCCAGGCTCAGCGGGGGCTTTCAAATACACAGTGACAGCAGCCAGATGGGCAAAATATTCTCCCAAGACCCCAAGATGTGAATCCTCCTTCTCACCTCTGTAAGCTGCACACTGTACTCGTGCAATCATTTGAAATCAAGCGAGGGGCCTTTGTGGAACGTGCACACACAGGGCCACTCGTGATTTGCTATCATGTTGGACTGCAGGAGATCAAAGGAGCATGGATTTTCTCAGCTATAGGTTGTGCTGCAGGTCCTGGCGCATAAAAGAAAGAGCACGATCGCTGCAGGCTAATTCCTGGGCTAAGATAAATGTCACTAGTTTTAATCTCCTGGAGGCATTATGTGACATGCAGTCTTTTACGCCGTGAATCCTTACATCTGTTCCTGTAAAAAGCAAAGAGATTAAATTGCAGTGAGATAGCATGAAATCTGAATGCAAAGCCAGATTAAAATAATAACCTTTCGAAATATCAAAAAAAGGAAGAAAAAGGAAGAAAAAGGAAAGACCGGCTTCTGATTTAAGGTTGATCTAGTCTCACGTCATGCTGCTCAAGGCAAATAAAAGCTGATTGTGCAGCAAATCTCTTCCTCCTTTGTCATCATAGGCCACATCTGCATAAACAGACAAAGGCAACAGTGTCCCTTATCACAGCATGGGATGGATACCTGAGGCTGAATTCAATCCCTCCCTCCAGCTGAAGACAAAAGAGTCCCGCTCCGAGTGGGGTTTCCCACTCCAAATGTTTACTCTCTGCGTGGAGGCACAGGGTGCACATTAGCAGGGGTGAGCCTGTGCTTTATAGCAAGACTAATTTACTACTACATAACCTGGAAATGCTGAGCCAGACCATTCTCAGTGATATTAAATATCCCCGGTGGGACACTTGCATCGATACCTCTGGTAACTTTGTGTGTGTGTGTGTGTTTACCTTTGGTGTGTTTAAACATATAACAGTCTGAGCTCATATTTAATTTCCCTGAGTAGGGAATGGCAAGATGGCAGTGTGAGCACAAGTGGGTCAGTGCCAGATAGATTCTGCAAACAGGAGTCGGGACGTGAAGAAAATATATATATACATATAAGCTGTTTTCTCAAGCCAGCAGGAAATGGCAGCAGGAGGAATCCAATAAGGCTTTGTGTGCTGAAAGTTTGAGATTAATATGAGAACAACAATGGAAAAGAGGGACGGGAACAAGTCAATTAAAAAGCTGGAGCGTTTACCTCCACTGTCTGAAATAAAAAACGCTGACTCTTTGAGAAGATTTCTCTGCTCATCTGTATTTTCTGGGTACCTGAACAGCTTTTTTTTTTTGTCATCAAGCGAGGTGGAGGCGCTCCCTGTAGCCTGCAAATACTGAGCGTCAGGAGAAATATTTGCAAGAATAACTTGTTTTTCCTAAAAATGCAAGAAAGCATTTTTTTTTTCTTTTACCATATTTTAAACCCACACTTTTAAATCTTAGTGTAAAAGTTGGTGTTGATTTTAAATTGGATGCATAAATAAATTCAGTTGTCAAATCCAGTTTTTATCATCTCAGGCTTTTATCCAGGATTAAATCAGTTTTATCTTTTAACGGCTTTGAGTGAGTAATTCATGCTTTTATTTCTACATGGTTGGACAACTGTAATGCTCTTTACATCGTTGTGAATCAGGCTTCCCTCGCACGCTTATAGTTAGTCCAGAATGCTGCTGCTCGTCTTTTAACAGGTACACGAAAACTTGACCACATTGCCCCGATCCTGGTGTCCGTCCTCTGGCATCTCTCCTCTGGCCTCCCATTCATTTTAGAATTCATGTTAAAATTTTAGTTTGTTTTTAAATCTTTAAATGGATCAGCTCCCCGGTACATCTCTGACCTTTTAAGTCTCTACGATCCCTCACGGTCCGTGAGGTCTGCTGATCGCTTTCAACTCGTCATCCCAAAAACCCGACTGAAAACCTGAGCTGTATGGACTAGTTGGTCAAGTTTCCGCTTGAGGCTGGCTCCAGAAGTACAGAAAGTCACGTACACAACACGCCAAAAAAAAAAAAAAATGTTTTAACAACCTGATACAAAGAATGTCTCCCGTCTGCGTCACTGATTTCGCTAACAGCACGCACTGTACGGAGGGGTGAACTTTTTCTAACATGGCAGTTTAGAAGATATTAAGATCACAAGTTCGTCCAATCAGAAGCACAGCTCAGCTCACGTGACTGATGGGTGCCCTATGGCTGTTACTGTGGAGACTCAAAGCCCGTCTCATTTTCAATATGGCTGCACCGGCCATTTTGCTTCAAAAATCTGTTTCAGAAACAGACGGTGACGTGGCGGAGACTACGTCCATTAGTTATACAGTCCATGGCGGTGGCTCTCAAGTTGTGGAAGAAACTGCCACTCTAAATAAAAACATCCTCCATCCTGCCAACTTTTAAATCACATCTTAAAACTAATTTTCATTCTTTGGCTTTTAATTCAGCATGAGAGTTGTGTGATCTCTGTCCTTTTATGTCTTTTATGGTCCTAACTCTTTTTTATGGCTCTTACTTGTGTTTATGTGTTTTATTTCATTTTAATTCTTTTATTGATTTTTTTTTTTTTATTTTACCGTGCAGCACTTTGGTAAACTTGATTGTTTTTAAAATGTGTTATAAATACCTTTCATTTTCCTTTTTCTGTGTTTTTTTCTTTTTTTTCAAATTCTTTCCTTAGCAGGGGCAGGTGGACTGCTGGCCCCTGCCGTGCCCGCCCGTGGACTGCGAGTTTACCCTGGTGCCCGAGGGCGAGTGCTGTCCCCGCTGTGTCACCGATCCCTGCCAAGCTGACACCATCCGCAACGACATCACCAAGACGTGCACCGACGAGCACAACATCTCACGCTTCAGCGGCTCCTCCTGGATTAAACATGGCACGGAGTGCACCCTGTGCCAGTGCAAGGTAACGGCGCCAGAACCTGCCGGCAGCCTCCGAACAAACAAATTACAGTTTGTAGAGTGCAGAGGCTGAAAAGACACAAAAGAAAAAATCGGTTTGGAAATTGCAAACCCTTTATTCCCTGTCAGACGCAGTGTTGTGGAGGCAATTTTGTGCAGCTCTAATGCCTCACTGCGGTGTTTTTCTCATGTGACGGTTAATATGTCTGCAGGTGTTGGTGTAAGCTGTCATCATATGTAATATTTCTACTCTAAAGCCTGAGTTAAAAACTTCAGCTGAGAGAAACCCACACATAAAAGCACCTGTCAGCTCCTCATCTCCAGCCTCAGTTAATAACAGTCTGCTCTGCTCAGAAGGAAGCATGTTTGAGCACACAGAACTCAAGTTCAGTAAAACCCCAGACACATATAAACCTGAGTTGAACTTGTGTAATTGGTTCTCGTTAATCAGGTGGAATAAAACTCCTCTCCACAAGTTTTATGTTGTAATTCTTGTGCCACAGAAGACTCGCTGAGAAACTAAGCTTTGCAGACAAATATCCACTTCATTACCAGTTGTGAGCTCAAATTGTAGCTTCAGCTTTAGCGCTAATCCACCAAGACAAACTCCCTCGCCTGAATTTCTAAAATGGAATATGTTCATTCAGCCTGTCTGACAGGAAACGCTGGGAACCGTTCTCTGTAGACAAACTTATAAATATTCCTCCAGCTATCTCGCAGAGATTTAAAAAGGAGTTTAAACACATTTTGGGATTTATCGTTTTCAGACGGTGTGCTGCGTTTCTTGCAGCACGCTTCTTGGCTGATTCAGCTCAGACAGTGCAGCGGCTGCAAACCATTTGAGCGTATCAGTCCTAGAAGTTTAAAGCGAAAAAAGACTCAAAGAGCATCCACATTTGTATTCTCAGTTGACTGTCACCACCGAGGATCAGTTGGTGCTGAAATGACACCCAGAGGAGTTGTAAATGCCAAACTAAGTCAGTCTACAGCAGCACCGCCGCCACCTTGAATAAAAACATTATCAGCTGAGCTTCAGAAAGAGTTTTTTGAGGTCTTAGTGTGACGATAATCCACTCTCTGATTTCTCTTTTCCAGAATGGACACATCTGTTGCTCAGTGGACCCCATGTGCCTTTAGTCCCGGCGGATGTGAAGGCACCTGTACAGTGTTCTCCATGTAAAAAAAAAAGTAACACCACCCCAGTGTCTCCTCACTGTTCTCCTCACAGGCGCAGGTCATCGAGTGTTTGCATTGTTCGGGTTTAGCCTGCTGATCCAAATAGATGGGGGGTCACAAATCAGGAAACTGCATTGAATGAAATTCAGAAAACTGTATAACTTTAACCTTCAGGTACTTTCTGCTGATTTTTAGCTCTTATTACATGTTGTACAAAGTAACCACCCCCCATCTGGTACCTCATCTCACATAACAAGTGTTTCTGCGAATACTCCGTGACCTGCGTCTGCCTCCTCAACTCCTCTTTATACCAAATGCAAACCTATGTCATACCAAACAGATGATGGGACTAGAACTCCCTCAGACCCACTTCTCTTTCTCTCTCTCTTTCTCTCTCTCTCTCTCTCTCTCTCTCTCTTTGTTCTGTCTCACTTTGTAAAGTGACCCTCCAAGGATCACCGCTCCCCCACTCCGAAACATCTCTACATGAATCTGTAAGATATTACTATTACTGGCATGACTGTGCTTGATGTCCAAACATTTTTGCTGATTTCTAACTTCTCAATGATGATGATGATGATGATACTTTAGATAGAGTAAAGGCAGTTAGCATAAGGTTCAGTTGCCACATTTATGAGTCGTCTATATTATGTGGTGCTTTGTAGAATTTTGTTCCATTTCTCTTTTTTGTATTATTTTTCTTTTCCAAGCTTGTTATTGTGTAATAGTGAAATAAAGTATTTCCATTTACATTTAATTCTTGTGTGCTGGTTTGATTTATCGGTATTCATAAGGTTTATATATTACGCTTACTGGCAACTTAATTAGGTAAACCTATTCAACTGCTTGTTAACGGAAATATATGGTCAACCAATCACATGGCAGCAGCTCAAAACAATTAAGTGTGCAGACCAGGGTAAGACCTGCTTGAATTCAAGATTGTCTTCTTATTGAATTAATTTAAAATTATAAACGGAGGCATCTTGTTAGACAGTGTTTTTTATTCTTCTCCTTGAATCTATCTTTTCCAAGTCAGTACATATAAATGAAAACGTGTAACCCAAAAGTCATCAGTTATACTTGAAACAAAGGAGATCCAGACCAGTAAAAACAAAGTCTCAGTTAAAGGACTAAACTGAGGATTTCAATGAAGTTTTAGGCTCCATTTATACAACAATGATTTTAGGATGAAACACAAAAGTATTGTTGCCTCTGGTTTACAAGGAAACGCCATTTAGCCGCCCTAAAACGTAACTTTAAAAAAAAAAAAAAAATCCCTCCAGAGTAGAATTTTTCTGATACGCTGCAGATTCCGTTGCCGCGTGTAAACAGCAAGCCGGAGTTTTCAGTGGAAACGCTGACGTCATGGTCCGTTTTGCACGTGCTCATTCCAGTTTCGTTTTGGGAACTTTTAATTCCCATAGGCGAACCGAACAACAACCAAAGTTCAATGGTTGACTACTGGGTTGTGCTTCAGTGGCTGACTACCAAAAGACTACAGTTATATCGCAACCTACAGGCCTGATATGCATACTACAAGGTTTCCGTGGAAACAGATTTTTTTCTCTGTTTTTTTACATTTTCGAGCAAAACACTGTGAAGCTTTGTTGTATAAACGGGGCCTTAGATTCATTGTGCTTTTGAATTATTGCTCTACAGATCAACCCCTCCTCATCTTCATCAGCTGTTCATGTTTAAGGAGATGGGTCTTTAAACTTCTGTGCTTTTTTATTTACGTTAAACTCACTACATTTAACAATTCTTAAATGTAGCTCACACTATTAGAGAAGTTCAAAGGTTTGTCGAGAGGTACTGTTAAAGTCTGGTCATAGGTAACATATTATGAACAGCGGTGACTAACAGTGCAAGATACAAGTAGCTTTGTGTGCAGACACTGTGTATCAAACTAGCTATCAAGCAAACAAATACTCAGATAGATAAATTGTGTTGCAGTGAGTTGTGCTCAATTTACATCTAAATGTGGAAATGCCATATAAGGTTAAAGTGTTTATTCATTGACATCTTAGTCCTGACGTTAGGCCTCCAAACATCAGACTCTCACTTGTCCAAGTGACTCTGTAAATTAAACTTATGAAATCCAATTTGTGCCCTCCAAAGATCCGATACTAACAGTGTGACAGATTGGAAATAAGGCCTCCTCTGATGATTACACGAGAACATTCACATATTTAGATGCACAGCGATGACTACCCCAGTTGTAGCACACAGATTTCTCGTCTCCCTACTTTGTTCAGTGCCTCTGGAGATGCTGGTAATACTTGTATTGCAGAAGAGCACTTAAAGCTCCTAATATAATTATCTATCAGTTCACAGGCACGGACAAATGACTTCAGCCTGTAGATGGCTTTATTTCCCTGCGGAGTGGTCTCTGACTCTATCTTGCAGCTGCTTTACATTACCAAACACACAACACAAGTGGGATACATTTGTATTCCAGGACCCTCTACGCTCACTTGTCACTCTATTCCCTGGAAAACTTTACCCCAGGTTATTAGAACTCCAAAACTCGTTCCTGAGTTGAATATGAGGGCAATAGGGGGACATGGGTAGTGGACAGTGGGCTGCTCGCAGGTTGGCAAGGGCACCATCTGGCCTGCTTTGGTCCACTGGCTTCTGGCTAGTGGTGGCATGAAGCCAGTGGGCACCTGAGAAGTGGTGGCACAGCAGGGCAGACTGGTCCTCCAGCTGGCTCCTAAATGTTCAATTTTCCATGGCAGTGCTGAGCCCTCTGCAACAGATGCCTGGACCCACAGGGAGTCCATCTCACTGCCTGTCCTATATTCACCATTAACGACCACACATATCATTGTAATTGTGGCGAGTGAAGCAGGTCAACAGGGACAAGTCAGTTTTACTTTAGCAGAAAGTTTAAAATGATAAAAAGGCATTAGCTCGCAGTATTCTGGTACAGAATGACATTTTTCCAATACATTTTCAAATGGCTCTAATTGGTCTGCAAAATTCACTGTGCCGTTTAAGATATCTGTGCAGGGAGACTTTTCCGTCAAAGGGTGAACAAGAGCAGGTAGTTAAGAAAAGGTATTAATTCGTATGTCTTCGCTCTGAAATGACCATCCATGCGATAAGCATGGTTTAGTGACACAGATGTGTTGTTTGGAGCATTTAAACTGAATATCCTCCCCATTTCACTGCAGCTGGAAATGTTTGTTTCCTGGATAGTGCAGCATTGACTGAATGCACAAACAGAGAGCTGCAGTGAAAACAAGTAGAGAAGTCACCCTGCATTGCCATATTTGTGTGAAAACAAACATGCAGACAAGTACACATGCTCTACAGTCCCTCAGTGCCCATGGATTTGTTCTCCAGATTTCACTACAGCAGCTCAAATAACCCATACAGCCACCATTGCAATAACTCTGCTTATACTGCTGTAAATAATTTATAATCCAAGTATTTTTTGCTGTTGCATTGCTTTGCTCCATTTTTAACATGACATATCAACATCTCCAGCTGGGGTTTCTTAATGTATTGACTTTTCATGTGGTATAGCTTGTTGTTATGATGGTATGATCAGAACAGGCTTTAGTCATGTTTATGATTTGTCCCACTAAATCCAGTGTCCTGTCGTTTTTTTAAGCCAAGCCAGCAGAGTGGAAATAAGGGGGTACAAAACCTAGGCCCAGACCACTGACTGTAAATCAACATGGATGGCACGCCTCTATTTCTACTGCCTGATGGGTGCTGACATATTGCCCTAGTGACATATTTTCAGCACCAAGGCATGCGCAGAAGCAATCTGGCTTGAACCGCAGGATTGATGTCTCATGGTTGACACCGCTGAGCCTCAGTTGTGCGTAGGTGTGATATAAGCTGCTTTCTTTTCTTATCATCTTTCCGTTTTTATGTTCAGCAGGTTTCAGAACTATTAATTCTGTTAGGGGGAAATTAGTCTTGCATCTTTTATATAGTTATAGGGAAGATTAAAACAAACTTCAAACAGTTATTTTTGAAGAAGAAGAAAAAGACAAAAGTTTTAGGAAGTCAAAGCGACTTTGTTTTTGCAATGAGATTAAAAAGATATGGATAAAATCTCTGAAAAATCGAAGGCACTGCATGAGTCAGCTTCATTGAAGTCAGAGCTGACGCAAAACCATTCAGCAGTTAAGTAGGGGATAATGTATAGTGAGCAGGTGGTTATGCAAAGTGTAATAATGTCCAAAACTTATCTGCAAAATTTACTTTTTCAAGAAAACTAAAAAAAAATCTTGTTCACTTGCAGAATGCTATTTGTTAAGGATACTCAATGCATAATACATTGATTTTAGGTTATATTACTATATCATGTGTTAACAATACTGACTCAGTATTCGTGCCTTTTAAAGTGCACACAGGTGGTTTTTCCTTACTTTTTACTGGATCATTTTGCAGACAAGAGGTTTGGATTTTAAACTGCATGACCACCTGCTCACTATACACCAAAGAACTTATTTTCTGGCAACAAAAAAAAATAGAAAAAGTATTTCTTTCTTTCTTTCTCTTTCTTTCTTTCTTTCTTTCTTTCTTTCTTTCTTTCTTTCTTTCTTTCTTTCTTTTATTTATTTATTTATTTATTTAATAATCTGTTACATAAAAATATACTCCCAGAACCAGCCTCAGATGGAAATTTTGTCCCTTTTATTTAACCAATCAAAATAAAGTAATTAACACATGGTATATAATAAATGGCTGACATACTCTCTGCTGGATTAAATAGTGATCTGTCAAAAGAAAGTTCAGAGTAAAACTGGATTCACATTCCCCAACAGAGCAGACATCATTATCACAAATCCACATCTGGGGGATTTAGTCCTAGAAGTGAGTTGTTGGATGTGCTGAGAGATTTATTTATCCAGGGTATCAGAAACCTGCAGAAAGGAACGGTGATGAATCCTGTTTCCCTCATGGCCACCAGGGACAGACACCATCTCAGGCACAGTGACAGGACTGAGAGGGGAAACCTGCTCGCTGGATGGCTGAGACTGACTGCACAGATAAATTTCACAGGGTCTCCCAGAGTCACGGAGCTGTCAGCGTAGAATGATGGGCAATGCCAGAACATGATACACTGATCTAATTGGAGGATAGCTCAAAGACAGTAAAGGAGAGTCCAGTTGATCAGTAGCTGCAGCTTGCCTCCTCGAGGGGATTCTCATGGGTTATATTTAGCTGTAGATACAACACAGCAGCACTTCATATTTTTCAAAGTCAGTTCTTTGTGTTTTCTGATATCTTTTTTGAAGATATGTGAATGTAGAAACAGTAAATAATGTGAAATGTTTTAAAGATTCATCAATACAGGACCAAAGACGAGGGGAAAAAACAGTATCTTGAAAGATTTTTGAAAGCAGACTGCAACCAGTTATATATGATCCCCCAACAAATATTCATCCCTGACATGGAAGAAGTAGTCAATTCAATTACACAACATGGCTATCAGGTTCCAGCACCCCGCAAACATTTTTGAAAGCATGCTTTTGATATGTTCTCTCAATTACTGCATGGCCCTCCAAAAATCAATATCTCATTTCTCAGCCCAATGGCAGACTTGGAGGAGGCCTCAGTCAAACAGCTAATACTCTCTGGCAATGATATATTTTCTACCAGATAAACAAGGAAGAGTAAGACCTTGTGTGTTTCCACTGCGACACAGTTTAGTGTTTGGTTTAGAGCTGTGGATGCAACAATTGTACTTGACAACCGATGATTGACTGCTGCAGAGATTAGATCTGTGGCATCACAAGCCAGTCTTTTAATAGCTGCACTTTCAACAGTTTTAAAAACAACCTGATCTATCCAAAGGTATTACAAATTTCAGGTTACAGTATTTATTAGCCCTTCATGAAAGTTATTTATAAACACAAGGAAATGGTTTCAGCTAAAGAAATAGTCTCTATTTATTTTGTTTCATTTCAAAACAAGCACCATCAGCCATGCTAGCTGCCATGCCATGCTGTAAGTATATGCTAGCTTCAAATGAAAAATGCTAGCTTGTAGTTTGGACATAAGTTGACAAACTGCTTGACTTCAACTGGTAAAGTTGTGTTAAAACATAACTGGGCAACAGCAGTGTGTTTAATCAAGTACTTAAACCTTCCAAGCCTGGAAGTCACTGTGGCTAACCTATGAGCAAGCTAGCAAATAAGATTTGTTAGCATGAAGCAAATATAGCGCTTCAATAGTGAAACTCACCATCTGTAAAAAAAAAAAAAAAAAAAAAAAAAAAGACTCTTTGTTTACAGTGTTTGACACATGCCAAGTCCTAAACTTTGAATCCTTTAAAAAATGTTTTGTAAATAGGATGGATGTGGGGTATTCATACGGATAAATTTCACTGTAGACACAGCCTAATTTGGAGGCACCACTCCACACAGCTATGCTTTAGGGTGAAAAATTAGCATGCTAACATGCTACTTATGATAGTACAATCTTTGCTTGGTAGGCAGGCCGGGTATCGTGTTCACCACCTCAGATATGTTAATGTGATGAAATGTGCTAATGATAAGGGGTAATTAATAAAGGGGTTGCTATCTGAGTAGACAAAATTCAAGAGAATCAAAGATGCTCATGCTAGCTAATTGTTAAAACAGTCCACACTGAGCTCTATGATTTTTTTGTGTTTACACTTACTGGTATGAGGACCATACATATTATAGGGAAGTTATTCCTATAAAGAAATTTAATTCCAGTACAAAAAATTGTTGGGATAAATTTAATAATATTTCTGTTTGGAGCAATTAAAGTGGACCAGGAAACAGGCTGACTTTTCCTCCCTGAAGCAATGCCCCTGGATAATTTTAAAAGCAAAATCAAGTGAAAGATAAGAAATAAAATCAGTGAGATATTGCTCTGTAGCAGCTGCAGCATTGCGTTTATCTCACCAGCCTTCAAAGAGTTGCCCTCCCTGGTTTAGAAACAGAGCTGTTACTTCTACCACCTTGGACAGTCTGAAACTAATCTATGACCTCTTTGCACATTTACATGATCTGTAAGCAATTCCTACCATGGAGCAAAACAAATTACAAATACACACATATTTAAATCATTGCAAAGTAGCATAAATCAACCGGCAGACGGGCCCAGAGCCACGGTTTACTAATCTGAGCCAGGTGTCATATGCATGCAGACTATATATGCAAGTGTCCTTGTGAAGATAGTGTCATTATTTCTCATATTGCCAGATTAATTGGGTCAGTAGCTGCAAGAAGCTTGACCTGTGCTGTTGCCTGGCAACAATTTCCCAAGCTTATGGAACAAACATTAACTAGAACTTTTCTCTCTGGGAATTGCATAACCAGAGCAACCTTGTTAAAAATATCTGATATTCATGCCACAAAAAAAGTCAGGAGAAAACCCAGAATGTAAGAAATGTATTAATTTATTGAAAACAGAAGGTTAAACTGACATACATCTCCTTTAATAAAGCACAAACACGCAGAAACTGAATGATGTGTCAGCCTTTGAACACAAAATGAGAATAGTATGAACAACAAATAAAAAACTCTCAAATGTGACACAAACACAATAAATTACAAACAAATTAGACCTCCTTTCAAGTCCAAAAAAGGTTCTGCCCTTTGGTGAGACACTCATTGTATTTGTCCTAAGAGCTGTAAGGTATAAAAGGATAATTACAGAACTCATCACTGCAAACAAATTATGCTAAATAAAGTGACCTCTTCACAGAATGGCCCCTGTCAGAAACAAATGTTGTAGCAAACACCTACGAAACAAGCAAGTCTCCAGTGCACACATGCATACACACCTATACACACACAACATGCACTATTAGGTAAAAAAAAACAAAACAAAACAAAACATCCTTTATAGATACAAACAGACACTGTGTGTGTCTCCACACACACAGCTAACACACACACACACACACACACACACACACGCACACACATACACACACACACACACACACACACACACACACACACACAAACATAAAATTCCATCAAAGACTCAAGAGACTCAGAGTTGGATGCTGGATATTAAGTTTTTATGGGTGCATCATCATCTTAAATCAATACATTTAAAAAATTAAAGGATTACAGAATAACTAAAGTTGCTTTGGACTGCATTTTAAGGGGGAAAAAAGGCTGAAAATGTCAATTAAAACAAGCGGCAACAGGAACAACAAAAACTGTGAAAAGAAAAACACTTGGAGGAACATCTCACAGCTAACTGAGTGAGTAATGTTGAGTCTTTTGGAAGTACAGGTTTACCATATTGTGTGAGACTTGGTGATCAAATAGTCCAACAAATTCAGTGTAACATCCCTCGGTAAGGATGTCCCAATGAGCATTTTTGCCCCCAATCCCGATCCTAATCTGGTTTATACCAAGCCCGATCTGATTCTTGGGTTTGCAGAGATAAGATTTGCTAAAGGGGTAAGAAACGTTAACAGAAACCCAGAAACAGCAGTGCAGCCTTTTCTCTGTACGTTGACTAAGCTGCATGTTGTTTTAGGATGTTCTGGTCGTGTTGAACACCTTGTGAAAAGATCGTTGTAAATCAATGTTTTCATGTGCGGCTGTAGGACTGTTTTTTAAATTTTAGTTTGATGTATTTCCACACTGCTGACATTGAAGCCACAGAGTTTCTAATGCTAAGCTAACAGACTGTCCTGTGTTTGTTTTAGCCTTTTGCACCGTCTGTCCCTGGAGTGTTACCATAGGACACTGTAAAGCAGATGTTATTGCTGTAATGTGTCTGGCTGTGCATGTTTTCTGTAATAAAGCTCAGTGTGGCTGCTGTTCCACATCAGTGTACCTTATGTTATTATTTGATCATCAACTTTATGAGGTTGGGTGCACTCAGAGCACTCATTATACTAACGCTTTGATGTTAAGGAGCAATTTTTGTTCAGACACAGCTAACGTGAATGATCAATTGAGACGATCAGCTAATATTCCTGATCATTAATTAGGAAATGCCAAGATTGGGCCCAATCTAATACTATGAATTGGGATCAGGCCATCTCTATCCCTCATTGTAAAATTACCGAGAATTTGGGCGATTTATCATTGTTACTAGAAAAAATAATCTCTACAAAAGGGACAAGGCCAAAAAAAGAATACAGGATGGCCATGATCTTTGGCTGGTACTGCATAAAACAGACATGACTATGCAGTGGAAATCACTACATGGTCTCAAAATCCCTTCTAAAATCTATTGTCTGTGAACACAGTTCAACTGTAGCATGGAGAGAGGAAACAATATTGACTTACAAGAGCTTGAGCCCACGTAATATGGATTGTGGCTAAGAGTAAATTTTTATATTTTGATAAATATGACATCTTATTTTGGATATCATGGATGCTGCTCTTTGGAGTGGGACTGATCTCCTTGGTTTGTCAATATGTCAATACGTAAGCAAATATTTTTCATAAAACAAAAAAAATTTCAGTCAGTTCTAATATTTGTTTTTATATTAATTTTAATTATATTGAAATAATTTACAAACCAGTAAATTTGTTTCATTGTCCTAAATTTTAAGAACTGGGGTGGTTATTTAGTCTTTCAATAAACTTAAAAAAAATAAATACATAAAACTCAATATATAAATTGCTTTTGACTCAACAGTGGCACGTTTTAGGCTACATTTTTTTGTATTCAAAAAACAGAACTCTGCTAGGACTGTGGTGTAAAGCTGAGTATGTTCAAGACAAGTATTGTACATTACAGCCCATTAAAATACAGAGTGATGGCTTATAATATAATAGTTCCAATCTGTCTTTGTGTATGTATGTATGTATGTATATATATATATATATATATATATATATATATATATATATATATATATATATATATATATATATATATATATATATATATTCAGTACTCACTGGTGTGAAAAAGACAATACTGTTAGTAATGTATAATATAATAATATTATTTCAGTTAGTATCTTCACAACACAAAATAACCGAGGGGCATCCTAGTTTTTGGCAAAAACCTCAAAATATAAGTTTTTAAAGAGACTGCCAAGCTTGTGAAAATATCTAAAAAGGCAGGGGAAACTTTCAAAGTCAGTGGAAAGATAAATGCTCAAGGTTTCAGTTGCATTCCAAATCATGTTTCTTTTAACAGTGGGATAACATTTTAAATAAATAAATAAATACATTTTCATGCATTTCCCATGACTTCAAAACTGCTTCTAAAACTTTTAAGGTTTATCTAGACATAAAGAAGCCCTGAGCTTTGGAGCAGGAGCCTCCCCTGCACTTCAATGGTCTGTTTATGCCAAGGGCAAAACCAACTGTCTGACTCAGTTGCTATTCAGTCCAGGTGCGGCAGCCACATAAGCAATCATGAGGTGGCTTGTTGGTCTGCTATTTGATCTCTGCTGATTTCATTATTATTTCTGTAACTGATATCAAGTGTGAGAAGATGAAAAGGTCATTATAGGACGTTGATGTTTAAATGATGGCATTAGAACAGTTATGCAATAAGACTTAAGCAGGAGAGACATCAGAGGAAGATGAATTAAAATGCATAAAGTCTGAGGATAAAATGAGGTAACAATTGTCTGCATGATATGAGAGCATATATAAGACATTTATATAGGGAGCAATGAAGACATCTTCCATATCGTTGCTCATTAGGTATAGACAGTTCTGTATCCCATCTTATAAAATGTAAAGGCACTAGTGTAGCTGTAACATTGGTTTGATACAATAATATCCTTCTGGCTGCTGTGTCACAGCTTTAGAAAAACTCCTCTATATAGGCACCAAAGCTTTGTAATTTACCATGAAAAGATCCAGTTATGAAAATGTAAAATTCAAGCAAGCACCATGTCAATTAAGAGTTTGCATTCTGTTTGAAAAGGTGTTTGTTATCAGAATTGGTGCCATTAAAGCAGGTTTTGAAAAGATTGTATTATAAAAATATATTCCCACAAGTACATCTCTTATGGTCAGAACTCCTTTTTCGGATGCCCTTATCAGTGTCTGAGGTGAATGACACATTAAGATCTCAACATTTCCAACCTGCCTTCAATCCTTTGGTTCAAAGTTTCTGCAGCTCATGGGGTCAAGGTGAGAGCTTGCTGACATTGAAAGAAACTGCTGGTTCTTCCAGCGGTGCACAGTCGATCACAATGCTCGGATGTGTCTCTTGAGTTTCCATAGAAATCGTAGAGTTTGTAGAGGGCGTCGCTCCAAAGTGTGGCCCATCCACCGATAGAAGCATGGGTGTTCCTGATCGTTTCAGACTGTCACACATTGTCACATGCATCTCCTCCGGCGTCACCCCCATCTCCTTGCTGTACTCAGATGGTGACTTTCTCTTTATCCTTTCGTACGTCTTGTCCTGGTTTTCTGTGAAGGTCTCACTGTCTTGGAATCGCCCAAACAACCAGATGAAGAACCCAAAGAGGACAAACGCAGCCAGACTGGGGATGAATGCGAGGCACTTTACATCCAGACTAGACCCAACATAGCGGCTGTGGAGAAACATATCCCGCTCCACGTAGGTCAGATTGGTGCGGGGGTTGATAGTGGTGGAGCGCCACTCATAGGTGAGTGTGCTGTGGTTGAACTCGCTGAGTGTTTCCGGTTCCTCAACTGTGAAGATCTTCTCCCCCGGACCGACATACTGACCATACTCGTAGGGCTTGTAGAAGATCTGGTTCTTCCACATGTTGAGATCCAAAATGAGCACAAGGAAGATGATGCCATAGTTAAACCACTTCCCTGTGAAAAAAATGTTTGACAACAAATGAGCAAGAAACATGGGTCAACCCAATAGATAGAGTCAGCGCCGCATCATAGTTGGGGGCGGGGCATTTTGAGGGGGAAACAATCCTTCCCCCTCGCCCACAGGATTGTCAGCGCACGGATTTTAAAACCAGATATTTATGCTAACTACTAACATTTCATACACTGATTCATTACAGGCCATTGAAAGGGATAGAAGGTATATGATCAGATTCTTGTCACTATCTTATTAAAGAATGGGTGAATGATCCTACTCAATTGCCTGATGTTTTATGCCCCAATATCTGCTGCCTGGTTGAATCACCCGTTATGGGGCAAAATCACGTTTACTTATGAATTAAACCTGAGATAATTTCACGTTAGCAGTTAGCATAAATTCCTGATTTTAAGATCTCTGCGCTAACAATGCTGCAGGCGAGGGGTAAAGGATTGTTTTCCCCCTTGAAATGCCCCGTCCCCAAAAATGACACGACTGTTATGCAACGTAGACTCTCTCTATACTAAAACCAATGAACCCCCCAATTATTTTAATTCCCCCAAGGGGATTAATAAAGTATATCTAAGTAAATTATGTCAAATTATTTGGTATGACTTTGGATGTAAAATGAATATGCAATTCCTCCTCATTTTATGGTGTTGACCACTGACTGTTTATGACACGGTCATAGTCACTTTGGTGGATCTAGCATGAGGTGGAGTTTGGTAACAAGTAGTGTGCCCGCCTATCAGTCAAGCTGGCTTTGCCAGTAATTAAGCAAATCTCATAATCCATCTTCTGAACAACATAGTTCTCCTTAATCACCCCAGTTTATGTTGTTTCAGAAATAAGCTGTTCAGACCTTTTTTTGAGAAAAATTTGGGCTTTTTGAATGGGAATGTATGTTTTTTTCTGTAGTACTTCCTCATTGGCTTCGCTTCTCAGAACCAGAGGTTGCCACTTGGTGTTGACATGATGCACATCTGGTATAGATTTGGGCGCATAGTATGCACAGTAGAGATCTGATGGTAGAGCAAAAATTCTTAAGGTCAACATAGTCCAAAAACTGACAGATTTCCTGTCAGACACTCAGGGTTATGAAAAATTCAGTGACTCGTGCTGTCTCTTGTAGTTCCTTCTCTTCACTGCTAATCCTACAGGAGCTTCATTTGTCAAAAGAGCCGTCAGTCATGGTGTTAAATAATTCCTTCCCAATATGTTGACATGAAGGAGGGGAGATTTATGCAGCCCATACTGTCAGTCAACCAGTCAGAAGGAGAAACTTTATCTTGTTTGGCTTTGCTTTTGGGGAGGGTTTATGTTGCTCATCTTTTCATACAGTCAGTGATATAAACCAACCACCATATCAGGTGTTAGGTCATTTATCAAGTGTCAATAACAAACATCAAAACAGAGTTACTGACAGAACATCATGTTAAAGCCGTTAACTGTCAGCAATTTGTATTTCTATCGATATTTCTATTGTCATTATTATGTTATAAGAGGGGGGCCTTGATTTAGGTCAATACTCTGGATATTGTGGGTTCTTGGAAGGCGAAATGGTAACAAAGCATCCCTGCTGTTTTCACAGACGGCAGACAGATGTATAAAGAGAGTCTTCTCCAAACAACATTTAGAGGATAGACCCACACAGATGAATATGCTGTCACGTTCAAATAATAGCAATCCCTGTCTCTTTGCATGCAGCTCATGTATCGAGACTGATAGCTCCATTTGCAGGTGCTACTTCTTTTATAGTATCGTCTAACAAGATCACTACATTACCATGAGACAACCATCTCCCCAGGTTGACTGATCGCAGGCAGACATCTCTGCGGGTATTCGTGACACTGCTCCCTTCCTCTGCCAGAGATATGCTGTTAATAAGCTTTTAGTTAAACCAATCACGTCGTGCTGGAGCCATTCCCATAATGCTTAATGGATATGCAATGCATTAGGGTTAACAACCTTTTGCGAATCACTGAGCGTTTGAACTGCCTAACATCTAGCACAGGAACATTGGTTTTGCCTTCTCTTTAAGGTTGTGAGATGCCGTGTGCACGCAAGCGGGGCAAAATAGAGAAACATGGAGGATGGTTTGAATTGGGAAATATACTCGCTCATGGAGTACATTAAGGTCGGCATGTGAAAGATGATAAGATGTGGGTCTGGCACGACAGGCAGGAAGACAAGGAGCAGGAACAGCGGCGCTACCTGCGTCAGCTACACATGTATTATGAATGTTTGCTGTGGTTTAACCATCAAAGTCTTTCCCACATGGAGGGAAAGAGAAAACTGGAGTGAGGGAGGTATGTTTGAAACACAAGTCAAAAATGGGTCAAAGATGTGACTTTCTCCTGGACACTTTAGGAGCCCCACAGAGCGAGGAATGCTACCGATTTCTTTTTTCTTTTCTTTTTATTACCTTCCTTCATTTTATCTTTCCTTCTGTCTTCATTCTCACCTACCTACTTTCCTTCTTTATTCTCTGTATCCATCCTTCCCTTCCTCTTTCCATTCTTCCTTTCAGTCTTCCATCTTTCCTTCCTCCTTTCTTGGTCTCTCTTCCCACCCTTCCTTTTTCTTTTCTCTTTCTGCCTTTCTTTCTTTCTCTCTTTTTTCCAACTCCCTTTCCTTCCTATCTTTGTACTTTCTTCCTTTATTCCCTTTTTCCATCTTTACTTCCTCCCCTCCTTCCTATTTTCCTTCCTTTCTAACTTCTTTCCTAATTTCCATCAGTCCTTTCTTCACCATCTTTATCTCTTATTTGTTTATTTGTTCTTCTTTCCCTTTGACCTGCCTACTTTCTTCTTTATTTCTTTTTCCCCTCATATGTCCTGACATTATTTTTGTATTAAAGGCAGTTTTGATAATCCGATTTAGAAAGACTTTTTAGTTATACTGATTAAAATGATCTTTATGTCCCGATGGCAATCAATGCATAATGTGTTCTTAAAACAGAGTGAAAAATATTCACTGTCTACAGCAGGAGTAAACCTGGGGAATCCTAGAGATTAGGATCCAATTTATTAAACCAATCAAATCCTGTCCTGCCGTTGTGCCTGCCTCCTGCGTGTACATTTTGCCAGAGTGCACCTGCCCTGATTCAGTGTGCATAGTGAAGCTTAGAAGGATCTAAGTATGCTGGAGAATGGCGGAAAAACTACCTACACCCCGATTACTGGTCACGTAGTGCAAACAAAAAAGATGGGCTGAGGACCAGTTTTGAGTCTGTGGTTTTGAGTCAGTCATGATCATATGGTCCTAAATCGGCGGCGCTCATGCATGTGAGTGGTGGCATCATTTTAGAGGAGCTCCAAGTATGGGAGGGAGGGAGCTAAACGGAGTCCTGAGGAGATGCTACATTCAAATTCATGCTAGTTTTCCATGACTACCAACCCTGCCTTTAATAAAATCCTCTTGCACCCATACCAAAAATTTATTTTTTAATTGATTACCATATAATAGTATGTATGTATGTATGAACTTAATGATTTACTGGGTATCTATGTGGTTATGAAATTGTGTACTGTATGGAGAAGAAGCGAAAGATGGACTTGGGATGAAACACTGAGATGTCCTTCTTATGTTCTGTTCTTTGTATGCAGCAGCTGTTCCAGGGTCAGTCTGTACCTGTGATGTGGATGTGATACTCCTCTTTAAAGATACTCTTGCAGACTGGAAGCTTAACCTTTACATGCGTCGTTGACATTCCTGGTAGATTCATATCCAGGTCACCCATGAAGTGAGGGAACTCCCAGTCCTGAAAGACACACACACACACAGGGGCACTCACATTGAAATGCAGATTCCTGCTGTAATAATGCAGCCTCAGCTGTAGAAAATTGAACATATTTCGGAAACACATCAGCATGACAAATGTCAAACATGTCTCGTGCTGCACTGGAGGTCAAACACTTTACGGAAATTTCTCAATTTAGCTGATAAGAATTCTGTTTGAAGAATCTCTGAGAACAGGTCAAACATGGCAACAGACTTCAGATGACACGGTGTGCTGGCCGGCCTTTGGAGTGAACTAATGTACAGAGGGACACGTCACATCAACCGTGCCTGGTGCTGTCATTTTGCTCATACGTGGTTGTATCTGGTGGGTGGTGGCTTTCAGAAAATGGCAATGCCAACCCTTAATGAGGTGGACATGCCAAAAGTGTAAGAAATTACATTTAGGAGAAGCATTTTATGGTTGGCAAGAAGAAAATATTTACATATTTCTTCCTCATTTGAAAATCAAAAACTGAACGTTTTACTTTCTTTGCTTTTTTTCATAAATAAAACAAAACAGTTATGACTTTTAAAATTATATCTATTGGTGAGGTAAAGATCATTTTTGCATCCCAATAATAATCAACTGTAATTCTTATTTCCCTGACAGCAAATAAACCAATATTTCTATGCTTCTACGACACTACTTTTCAACAACAACTTTTCCTGAACTTTTTCTTAAATTAATTTTATAACTTATCGATTGATTTTGTACAATCTAATGAGAAAAATATCTCCCTTCATTAAAAGAGTAGGTGTGTATTTTTCAACTACAGTCACACAAGTGTTTGTTTCACATTAAATGATACACGGTGTTACTTTCTGTGGCTACTCTCAGACTGAAATGATTGTTTTCATGTAGGTAATAAATTTCCTCCAACACCTGCAATTAGTCACTCAATATAATCAAAGCATGCAATTAAGATGACACGCAGGGACGAGTGGAGAGAATTTAAATGTTTCAGAAATGTTCCTTTCTGCTGCGCCAATTTAATAATCTTGCAAATGAGTTTTTGTCATCTCTATTTCAGGAAGGAAAAAAAATAATAATTTCGGCAATTTCATTTTTAGATGAGCTACATTTCCCCGAGGTTCCCTATTGTTTGCAGCCACTGCATCACATTACAGCATGTCTGCTTTCACTCTATCCTCGTGTGATCCAGAGTCTCCCATGCCAATATCAGTGAGCAGCCTAACAGCTTGGTGATGGCCCCCTGGATATTAATTAAATCCTCCACTCCTCTTCCATAGAGGAAGTATCTGTTGCTAGAGCAATAACAGGCATGACGTTCGAAGCCATGCCCCTCCCTCAGACGAGATAATGAGTCTCTATAACATAAGAAGAATAAACAGGCAGGGTACATCAGCTTATCATCCTGGTATGTAAATGTGTATGCATATACACAGAGGACACAGAAGTCTGACATTCAGCTGGAGAACAATTACACAGGAAACTATGAAAAAAAAGTAAAACCAAGCTCGAAGGCAAATCCAGACAGGTCAGTAATTGGGGCATTAATTAGTTTGTGAACAACAACACCCATCTTTTCTCATGAAGACGAGGGATTAAACGTGGCACCCTGTGCTCCAAACATAGAGGTGGATGAAGCTTTATTGACTGGTGGACACCACTGCCCAAGCCCTGTTCGGGTTCACTCATAAATAACATGTAGTAAACACGCTTGCTGTACAGTGTGCAGAAAATGAGAAGGGATGCGTCGTAAACAGATCCATGTGAGCGGTGGGATGATGTACCGGGGAGAGGAAGCCACGGGTTCAGACCGGCACGGTGAGTTAAATGGAGATGTCAAAACAGGGAGCGTGCCCTTCATGTCACATCAGGTCTGTGGGCTTTTTCAGAAAGCAGGGGGGGGGGGGGGGGGGGGGATAAGCTGGTCTCAGCAAGATGCAGGGATGTTTGTGAGGGAGCGCTCGCACTGAGCTGTTTCTATATCTCTGCATAATCACAATAATTGGGTAAATGAATGAGGAAAAACAGCACAGAGTGAAGTAATTACCAGGCCGAGCAGCTGGAGGCCGCGCGCTTACAATAATGAATTGTTTCAATAAGAACATCAAGGATTCACTTTTAGTGCCACTGCTGTAGTAAGGCATGCTAGCATGGTAAATATAGTGGCGTCTTTGCCAGGTTCCTGTGGACTGGTACATCAGTGACACTAGAGGAAGCTTGTTCTAATTAGCATAACCAACACAGAAGAAACATATATTAAGGATTACACCAAATGTGAGGTTTGCAGTGTGTTCTCTAATATCCACAAACATAATTCGCTCATTAAGCTTTTGGAGGAGTCGTGTTGAATCAGGCTCGCAGTCAAATCACATACATGTTTGGCCTGTGGTTCTGGCTTCTGGCAAGTGGTGTTAAAAATAAAAAGATGGAAATTAAAAAAAAAAAAAAAAAAAACGTTGTCTCCTACTCTTTCCCCCTCAGTTGTGTTTGTTTTTTTTGGCCCAGACAAATACATTTGCATATTCATGAGCTACTGACATAGACTTTATTGATGCTCACTCTCCCGTGGGAAGGAGGACATTGGGTGGGGGGAAGGGGAGGAGAAAAAGTAGGAAAAACTCTTGAAAAATATCTAGTGAGTCATCATTAAAGAGAAAAAACTAAGCTCACAGGGGGAGCGAGGGAGGATTGGGTGAGTTCATGGATGGTTCTGGGAAAAAAACAGAGGATTGAAGGACTAAAAAAGATATAAAGGAGTAAACAACAGTTTGTTCTAAGTATATATCTGTGGGTGTATGCGTGTGTCCGTGTATTTGTGTCCATGCCAGCTGACAGCGATCAAACACCAAAGTCTCCCTGCTCTGTGCCGCAGTGCCCCATTGATGACTAAAGAGAGAGGAGGGAGGAGGAAGGGGAGCTGGCAAGACGGGTAGCAGGAGAAGCCAAGAGGCGTCCCAGCTCCGTGGTTTTAATTGGCCACATGGGAGCAGCCTACCTGCATGACAATGAGAAGGTCGAAGACCAAAATGAAGGAGGCCAGGAAGGCTCGGGAGACCTCGTCGCTGGGCAGGAAGCCGCGGTTCAGGTTGTCCCAGCTGATCCAGTCCGTGCTGATGACCAAAACCACCACGGATGTCAGGGAGATGAGCACTGTCCTGCAGGGAGGGGACAGGGAAGGAAAGCAGGACAGAGAGATGAGAGGAGAGGGGAGGAAAGGCAGAAATGGGGAAGGAGAGGAATTGGATGGAAACAGAGGAAACAAGAACACTGAATTATTTCCTGGGGGAAATAGATTATTATTGCAGCAATAACATGAAAATGACAGTAAATGGTCAATAAAGAAACAGGGCACAATGCATACACACACTGTAACACCAGGTACTTCAGGTCACACAATAAAAAGGCAGCTGACATAAAAAGGCAGCAGACATTGTTATATATATATATATATATATATATATATATATATATATATATATATATATATATATATATATATGTGTGTGTGTGTGTGTGTGTGTGTGTGTGTGTGTGTATGATTCAGAGGATGGAATAACATACATTAAAATTCAACCAATATACCATATGTACATTATTATAATGGACATTAAAGGAAAGGAAAGGCAAAAAACCCCAAAATGTTGTCAGAAGAGAGGAGGAAAGAGTGGAAATGCAAGATGTAAGGATGGCAGGAGGGGACAGAAGAGGAGGCAAAAGGATGGAGGGGAAGTATGAAGGAGGAAATTCTGGAAAGGAAGGAATGAGGATGAAAGGATGCAGAGTAGAAAAAAGATGCAGAGGTAAAAATTAAATGAAAGAGGGGATGGATGGAAGATTAGATGGAGGTGGAAATATGAAAGGAAATGGACAGAGGGCAGGAACATTTGGAGGAAGGTACAAAAAAATCAGAGGGAAAAAAAAAAACAGAGAGAGAGAATATGTGGAGAAAAGTGAGATTTGGAAGAAAAGATAAGTAAACGCAGACAGGAGGAGGAGGAAAGTGTAAGGAAGGCTCCGGTGAGTAAAGGAAGAACATCGGTGGAAAGGCGGGGGAAAGGAGAGAGGGGAGTAGAAAAATAAAAGTACGAGCAACAAGAGCAGGAAAAGGAAGGAACACGCCAAGAGAGACCAGCAGAAGTCAATTTTATAAATTACCAAAGTAAAAGCCCTCTTAAAATAAAGATAAATCAATGTTCCTGTGGTATGGAGTCAGATGAGATGAGCTGCAAAGTTTATATATATTCTGTTTCTTGGAAGACAAACAGATTTGCCTCCTCGTACACATGAAATGAAAGAAAGAATAAATCAAGTGCTGTTTCGGTTTCTCCTTTTCATGGACTCAATAATGTATCGAACAGCAAATTTTTACCCGGATTTGAAAAATGGGAGCAGATAAAGCTGGCAGGAAGATGGATGCTCACGGAGATACACTGTTTGGAGATGCAGATAGAATGCAATTCAAACCATACAGTGAGCATATTTCCATAAATTTACATATCCAACATATCTTGTTTTATTTTACCTGGATGCGGTGATTGCTGTTATCTCTCTCTGAATTGTGTTCTGCATCACTCTGCTGTAATTCCGCATTCAGCTTTTTACTGGAAGAGAAAAATCCTCAGCCATATGAGGCGAGGCACAACGACAAGGGCCAGCATTATTCTCCTCTGTCTCTTTCCGTCTCGATGTCACCCACTGGTTTCTGTGCTGTTGTGTTCCTTCTCATTCCACACATCAACCAGCTGCATTGCAGAGACTGACTCCCAGCTTTATCCCATCCCAGCAGTTGGAGGGAAACATTTTGAGAGTTTTATTATCCACGGCGGGTATTCTTACTTTTCTGGCACCGTGTTTTACAATTTGCCGCGACCCTTGAGCCAATATTGACGAAACAGATTCAGCAACACTTTTAGAATCTTATTTCAAGCTTTGAATTATAAACGTTCGCTCATCAAATCTGGCATTGATTGTGACAGTGCGAGTCGAGGCGTCGGTCAATAAAATGAAGGGCTGAGGGGGGCGCTAACGAGCAGCGCATGGAGTAGACGGGTTTTCTGAAGCTCCTCGTGCCAAATCACAAAATTCGCCTTTGACAGTCCATTTTACAATTTGGAAGCCTCGGGGACTCTCTTGATAATCTGTGGATTACTCTGTAAATCTTTTTGTGTGCGTTTGTGCTACGTCAGTATGCCCAAGAAGCTGGAAAATGTCGAGTCTCGCCGACCTGCTGCGGCTAAAGCTAGCAATGCCTCTCCAAGCAAGGCCACTAGTGAAGATCACGACGAGCTGCCGCTGATGTGGGAGAAAGTCTCCGACAAGATTTTGAAACATATAAACGACAGGTTCGATAAGCTGGAGCAGACTCTCCAGGCAGTACAAAGCTGCCAAGCCGAAACGCTAGAGAAGATGGAATCTATCGAGGAGCAGATTTCGGAGCAAGACGGCCGCATATGCAGCTTGGAAAAGACGGTTTCCAGCCTCAAGGATGAAAACCACACACTTAAACTCAAGCTGGATGACCTCGAGGGTAGGTCGCGTCGCAACAACATTAAGATAATCGGCATACCTGAACAAGAAGAAGGAGGTAATCCAACGGAGTTTGTCGAAGCCCTCATCCCGAAACTCCTCGGCGAGGAAAACTTCCACTCATCGGTGATAATCGACCGGGCGCATCGGACTCTTCAACCTCGACCCCCGGCTGGAGCTAAGCCCCGCGCCATCATAGCCCGGGTCCATTTCTACCGGGAGAAGGAGCTCATACTGCGTCTCCGGAGGACGAGGGAGCTGGAGTTTAAGGGCAACAAGGTGCTGATCTTCCCTGATTACACACCAGAGGTGATGAGACAGCGGCGCCAATTCAGCGAGGTCCTGGCCGGACTTCGGGAGCTCAAGGCGGAACACAGCCTCTTCTTTCCAGCGAAGCTTCGCATCAGGCACAAAGGCCAATTCAAAGTCTTCACTTCACCGGGTGAGGCAATGACATTTATAAATACTGACTTGAAATCCGCATCCTGAGATGTTTGATATCGCGCTGTGTCGGCCGTGGCTTAACTATGTCCATACCTAGGCATTTTTTACTGATGCTACATTTTATAGTGGACACACTGACAGACTGTCAACTTGTTTTTTTTTGCTCATTATCTAGATTTGGCAGTGGAGCTGAGTTTACCTTTTAGTCAAGTTTTTATTATTGCTTTTTTTTTTCCTAACCAGTCACTAGACGTGCGTTTAGCGGTCCCGAACGTAGAGGGTCCTAAGTGCCTGTTCTGGGGGAGCACTTGTGAGGGGGGAGGGATAGACATGTTCATAGGGATGTTTAAAAGTGCCGTTTTGCACCAGTATTTTTGGTTATTATGTAATATGTTTAAATGTTTTGTGTTTTGTTTTGGGTGGTTACTAAACTGTCTTTACCATTGGAATTATGCCAATATCTGATAACATGGCACATAGCAGCATCAATGATAATTTAACTTTTGTTTCATGGAATGTGAAAGGTCTGGGTCATGTAATTAAAAGGGGTCGTGTTCTATCACACTTGAAATCGTTGAAGTCAGATATAATCTTCCTCCAGGAAACTCACATTGGGCAAAATGAACAATGCAGATTAAAAGCAAACTGGATATCTCAAGTTTTTCAAGCTCCTTTTACTCGTAGGGCCAGAGGGGTGGCTATTCTTTTTCGAAAAAATGTTCCATTTCGCCTTGACTCCATGGTAGCAGATCCATATGGTAGATACCTCATGATTTCAGGCTGTATAAATTCTCTTCCAATAATAATGCTTAATATCTATGCTCCAAATATAGACAATCCTGAGTTTTTTGTAAAGGCTTTTAATATGATACCAGCATCCTGTCCTAACGTCATCATTGGAGGGGATTTCAATTGTTTCTTGGACCCCATCTTGGATAGGATGTCAACAAAACCTCCTCCTACCATTGCCTCTGTGCAAACGCTTAACTGTTTAATTAGAACTAGGAACATGGTGGATGCCTGGAGATTACAACACCCTACTAGTAAAGATTTCTCATTTTACTCACATGTTCATAAAGGCTACACTAGAATTGACTACTTCCTAATCTCCTCTGAATTATTACCCTGCCTAGTGAACTCAGCGTACCACAACATTTTGATATCCGATCATTGTCCAATCTCACTTCAATTTAAAAATATACTATCTAAGCCAAAGTTTAACTGGCGGTTCAATCCTCTCCTACTCCAGGACAGCTCGTTTAAAAGAGATATTACTGCTCATATTGATGAGTTCCTTGCTACTAATGACAATGGGGAGGTCTCCGACTCTATACTGTGGGAGGCCCTTAAAGTTGTAATAAGGGGTCACATCATTTCATTTGAATCATCTAAAAAGCGTGAATTCAACCGCCGACTTGAGGAAATTGAAAATATCCTTCCGATACTTGAAGAGACATACAGAGCATCCCTGTTACAGTCAGATTATAATAAGATTTTAAAACTGAAATATGAGTATAACAATATCCTTAGTAAACGCATAAGCAACCTTTTATTAAAACTTAAGCAGAAATCTTTTGAACTAGGTGACAAACCTGAAAAGCTCCTAGCAAGCCAACTCAGGGGAGAGCAGGCAAAACAAGCTATACACAAGATTAAAGATAATTCAGGCAAACTATTGACACAACCTAAGGAGATAAATACCTGCTTTAAGAATTTCTATAAGGAACTCTACTCTAGTAAAGTAAAAGTTACAGAAACAGACTTCAGTAATTTCTTTGACAGTCTAAGTATGCCCCAACTAGACATTGCTTCGAGGGATGATATCGACACCCCAATCTCTGAGACTGATCTTTTAGATGCTATTCAAACCCTACCCTCTGGAAAAGCAGCTGGCCCAGATGGGTTTGGTTGCGAATTCTATCAGGCATTTCGGAAAGAATTAGCCCCCCTCATGTTAAGGATGGTGACAGACTCAATGAAAAACAAGAGACTTCCCAGCTCCCTATATGAAGCCAACATTTGCTTGATCTTGAAGAAAGGAAAGGAAGAGACCGACCCTGCTAGTTACAGACCCATTGCTCTTTTGAATTGTGATCAAAAGATCATAACCAAGGTCCTTGCGACAAAGTTAGCAAAGCACATTTCAAAAATTATACACCTCGATCAGACAGGATTTATCCCCGGTAGATTTTCATTTAGTAATGTCCGCTTACTTTTAGACACCCTTTACTCAAACCACAAAGAGAGCACACAAGCTGCTATTATATCCCTGGATGCCCAAAAGGCATTCGATCAGATTGAGTGGCCTTTTATGATCGAGACATTAAAAAGATTTGGGTTTGGCGAGAAATTCTTAGAGTGGGTTAAAATTATCTATTCTTATCCTGTTTCCTCTGTCCTCACCAATATGGATAAATCTCATTTTTTCGAACTGCAACGTGGTGTAAGACAGGGTGACCCCCTATCCCCACTTCTTTTTGATTTAGCTCTGGAACCTCTGGCTATAGGAATTAGGAGTCACCCAGGTATTCATGGCATAAAGTGTGGCAATGTAGAAAGCCTGGTAAATTTGTACGCTGATGATTTATTGATCTGCATGTCTGACCCAGTAACTTCAGTTCCTAACCTCTTACAGTATGTTAAATCGTTTGGTAGATTGTCAGGATACACAATTAACTGGGACAAAAGTGAGTTTTTGCCTTTGAAGGATAACCTGAGCCCTGCTTTCTTAAAATCTCTCCCATTCAAAGTAGTCACAACACATATGACTTATCTTGGCCTTAAGATCTCCAGAAACCCCAAACTTTTAATAAAAATGAACTTCTTAGACATGATAGAAAGACTTAAAGCTAACATTAGGAAATGGAAGTTGCTCCCTCTTTCATTGATTGGTCGAATCAATGCAATAAAGATGGTTGCACTCCCAAGATTCCTATACCTTTTTCAGAATCTACCTATTATGCTTCCATCTTCTTTCTTTAAACAACTAGACTCAGTCATTGTTTCATTTCTGTGGGACAGTAAACCCCCTCGCATTTCTAAACTTCACCTGCAGAAAGATTCAAGCAGTGGGGGCTTTGGCCTTCCTGTGTTTAAGCACTACTATTGGGCTGCAAATGCAAGAGCCCTAACTTTTTGGCAACAGGGCTTCCCTGATGGTAACTTACCTGCCAGCTCCCCACTCTGGTTAAGAATTGAAGCCACATCAACTACAGGAACCTCTCTTCCAGCACTTCTCTTTTCAAGGATTCAGCCCTCACATGACCTACTTAATCATAATTTCATTCTTAAAAACTCCATTAAGATCTTGGATCAAATGAGAAAATCTCTAGGTCTGCAGAATCTTTCAACGCAAACTCCGATAGCATATAATCATCTGTTCAAGCCGGGCTTAATGGATGGTGTATTTCTGAACTGGAGAGAAAAGGGACTGTGCTGTATTGAAGATCTCTATATAGACAATACATTTGCTTCATTTCTCCAACTTCAAACCAAATTTAATCTCCCCAATTCCCATTTCTACCGTTACCTTCAGGTAAGGCACTTTGCTCGCGAATCTATTCCACAGTTCATAAACAAACCAAAGAGCTCGGTGTTTTATGATACACTTACCTCAAATCCAAATACTAAACACTTGATCTCCCGTTTTGTATCTGTCTTTAAAACACCTGTGAGTACGAACCATCTCAAGGAAGCCTGGGCTAAAGAACTTGGCTCCCCAGTGTCAGACGAACTGTGGGAGGAGGCCTTGTCTAGTGTAAAGAGCTGCTCTATAAACTCAAGATATAGGTTAATTCAGTTTAAAGTTATTCATAGACTGCATTATTCCAAAACCCGACTAAGTAAAATTTTTGACTCAGTCTCATCCCTGTGTGATAGATGTGGAACCGCAGAAGGCTCACTCTCACACTTATACTGGCACTGTCCAATACTAAATAATTTCTGGAGCGACATTTTCAACTGGTTTTCAAAACAATATGAAATAAACATCCAGCCAGACTTCAATTTAGGAATCTTCGGCAGCTCGGACTCGACAAGGCCTCTTCCCTCCCACAAAAGACATATTCTTAATGCAGGCATGGTTGCTGCTAAAAAATTGATATTACTCAACTGGAAGTCCAAAACACCCCCATGTTTCAAAAGGTGGCTCAACGAAATGCTTCTTGTTGCTAAGATGGAACAGATCCGTCTTAACAAGCAGAACTCTAACAGGTACTTTGTGAAAATGTGGAAACCATTTTTGGTCTTGTTAGATAATATTTAAATGCATTTCTTATGATGTGTGCTGCGATGTCATGCTCATACTATGCTCGAACTGTTTTATTTGGCATGCTGACTGATGATTTTGACGGACTCCCACCCATGTGTATGTGTGTTTTTGTCTTGTTTGTTCTGTACCCAGGTCTTGTTCTTTTTTTCTAAGGAGTTTTTTTTGCTACTCCTACTAATGCTGGTGATGTTACTGGGTGTGTTTGTATAAAAAGAAAAGCCTTAAATAAAGTATTAAAAAAAAAAAAATAAAATGAAGGGCTGCAGGAGAGGTTGTGGGATAATTTGGCTGCTTGCATTCCAGTCGCAGGTGAATCAATCCTGCAAAAGGAAATTTTTAATGTCTTTGAAGTCAGAGATGTCAGAGTCTTCGGCTTTCTGCTTACATATCAAACAGAAGTCAAACTGTGTCAGCCGTTTCCTCTTCTTCACATGTCCTTCACCTCTCGCTGTGACCCTAAACGGAGCCACCGGAGAGGCGTTTGTATGCTATATTTGACTGACAGCGCTGAGACACTTTAGAGAATGAACGCCGCTGGGACCATCCACTGGTGGTGTAACACATCTAAACAGGGAAACGCTTCTCCTCGACCCTCTTGTAATGGGCGTATCAGACATGGTGTGCAGCGTTTCTTTAGCACTTATTTAAGGGTCACAGCTTGTGGTGCGAAAAGTAAAAGGCAGGGGCCGTGTTATACCCCGCGACCTTGCTGTGTCCATTGATTTTTCACCCTGTTCCTCTAATTAAAGGTGCTGACACTGAGTGAGGGAAGATTAACACGGCTATTGACTGCGTGTTGCCCTGCAAACGGGGATGGAGAGACTTCATATGTATGCACAACACACATGCACACCACACACACACACCCTCATCTCCTGAGCCTTGAAGGAATATGAGCAGCATTACCAAAGTTGGTGGGAGTAAAAATTGGAATAAAATCTTGCACATTCAGGCAAAGACAGACGTGTAAGGAGTCAAAATACCAGAAGAGAACGATCCGGTTGTTGCCTTGTTTCCAGAACCTTCTTGCTGCTTTGCCCCAGTCTGGGTAGTGCTGATCCTGAAGCATCATGTCTGTCACCTGAAGGAAAAAAAAAAGTACTAGTGGTGAGTTTGAACTGAGCTTAGCCTTGCTTAGCTTGGCATAAAGTTTGAGGGGACATTAGCAAACAGGGCAAACATCAAACGTAGGTTTCAGTTCTTGTTTGTGTGTTTTACCTCCACTCAGTTCAGATCCAGCAATCTGGAGTCCACCACAGCAGATGCACAAGACCTCTAGTTTTGCTATTTTTTTTTTTCTTTTTTAAAGATCACCTTTCTTTATGTGGCTGAGCATCAAAATGTGAAACCTGCAGTCACTTTCCATCCTTCTTATTTGTGAAGAATTCAGTAAAGCAGACATTAAGTGGAAGCTGGGGGTTTCAGCTGTTTGTAGTTTTAGATCCTTTATTCTGTGTAAAGCAGGTGAAGCAGTCTTTAACATTCAGTTTTTTGAATCTCAGTTTCCTAATGTTAAAAAAATCCAGCAAGTCAAGAAGGGAATGAAAAGTCCCGTTTCCACCAAGCGGTTCAGTTCGGTTCATCTTGGTACAGCACGCATTTTGTGGCGTTTCCTTTGACTAAAACCAGGACAAATGACTGACCCGTACTGTCCCACTTTTTGGTACCCTTCTGTTGGGTTGCAGACATATTTATCTGACCCCAAAAGGTGGTGCTAGAAGCACTGCAGTCGTTGATTGGTCGAGAGAATCGTCACTTCCTGCATGACAGTGGTAAGAAAGAACAACACATAACCCTGCCGTGTTGAAATCTCCAGTCGACTTTGTGGAGATAACTTCCTTTTTGTTTGGAAAATGGCGTCACGAAACAGTTTACTATGTTGTGTTTTTTCTTCTTCGTTGGATTTATTAGCGGGGTACACTCTGTTATGCCACAATGCCGTCAGGCTATTACATAGCTGATGCAGCTATGCATTCGCCTTACATGTTGCTTACCAAGAAGGGCATGGTTGGCTGTGGAAACACAAACAGGATTAGGCTTTATCAATCTGGCCTGTACTAAACTGTACTGATCCATACCAGGCTGCTTAGTGGAAATGAGGCTTAAGACACAAGTAAAGAGAAGATGATCTCATTTGAGATTTTGGTTCTCAGTAAATGCTAGTTTATCCTATTCACAATAATTCTATCTTTGTTGAATTAAACTTAAATATTATGTTCGACTAACAAGTTGCATAGTCAGTCATGTAGCCTGTAATTGTTTCTCCCAACTCGTGAAAAAGGATGGGGATGGAGACAGCAGCAAAAATCAGAACATCACCAGTGTTATCAAGTGGACACCTCTGACAGATATTTTGCTCAGTAAGGCCAACAACACCTTGGGGAGACTCAATGGTTGGCTCTGGTGTCTCAGAATCTACCCCCTCCATGCTAACCAACACCCCCAAGATATTCATACACAAAAGGGAAGATAAGACAGAAGAGGAGCAAACATGAAGAGAAGAGTCTGTAGAGAAGTGTCAGAGGCAGATCCAGGGTGAGAAGCCCCTGACAGGTTAGGCTGTACACTCTACATCCGTTTACTCCCTGATTTACACGAGGGAAGAGAAAGGGGGAAGAGAAAGAAAGAGAGAAGAGTGTAGTGAGATGTTAGAAAGGAGACTGGGAAGAAAGATCTGAGCCAAGAAGAGAGAAAAAGGAGATAGACAGTTTGTTGTTTAACTTTGTTTTGGCCCCAACCGGAATCACAGCTCCCCATTTACTGAAATGTTTTAACTGCTTTGCCTGACATCTCCTTTACCACCTTTCACAGCAGCTCTCCAAGCACACTCAGTACTCCTAGATAGTCGATCATGCTATGAACCCTCTACATCCCACTTCAACTGGACGAAACCCTAACTTTCCACCCTCGCTGTTCAGTTTCTGCGGCCAAGTCTGCATTTGGGCCACTTCCTCTCATACACTTCCAGGCCAGGATCAGTTCAATAAAAATACTGTGCCTGGAACTGTGAAGCTAAAATTTAAGTGAGGGGAAACTCTGTGTTTGAATATAAAAATGTCTCTAATCTAAAAAATCACCCAAACCTTTTGAGGGAAAATGGAAGCTGTTACAATAACGAGAAATGTCATAATGGTAGCAGCTCAATCCAAAAGTGGTTTTGTTTTGGTGTTCATATACATGTAGCAATGTAGTCAGTTTTCTGCAGAATACTATATAATTTAACTCTACTTCTTTTTTTGCCATACATATGATGAATAATACTGAACTAAAATTACTGAAAATTACTGATTAGAAAATAGCCCTCTTGAAACCATTAAGATTATTCTTTTGTTTGTTTGTTTCTAGGGCTTATTCTTTCTTTCTTTCTTTCTTTCTTTCTTTCTTTCTTTCTTTCTTTCTTTCTTTCTTTCTTTAACCCAAAACTGTTTGCCTTCAGTGTACCCCAAAACTCACCAAATTTTGCACAAGATTCAGTCCTGAATCCAGTGTTCAGTCCGATACGTGTTCCACAGCGCCCCTGATGACTTAAGGGCTTTTTATGCTTTCAGCACGAACGTGTCGCGCGGAAACTGGATGCATGAGATCTGCGCAGTAGACTGCGTGTGGCTTTAATGCTTTTTGCACCCCGCGCGGCATCTGTTCCCAAACTGCAGGGGGCGGTGTATCGCAAACAAACATCTACCACCGTACTAAACTAGAGATGAAGAGCTTGTTCACACAGTTTACAACATATTTTCACAAATTCCATTTCTCTGCCAAGTTTCACGGCAATTTCACGCCAGGAATTGTTAATCAAACAGTTATCACAGTGATCTCTGTGTGGTGAATCATTATGCCAGGATTTATTGTACTTCAGACACGAGGAGCCCCTGCTCATCTGTGTGGAAGTTAGAAATTTTCGAAGGTGCTCAACATGGAAATTTTCTGCCTGGAAAGGACCGCACGAGGGGTCGAGGCTGTTAAAATTATGTCATTAGTCCGCAAGAAGCCGCGCAGACCTCGTTGACGTGTCAAGCATAAATCAGGCTTTAGAACTGCAGCCCCTCCAGCTTCTTTGAGCCACTGGCCTGATTTTTTGTGTGCATAACTATCATGCTGAGAGCTACAAAAAAGTCTCTTACAACCATGGTGAATTCCAAATAGAAATTTCAGAAATTGGAGTTAAACGTCCAAGTTCGACGATTTATAAGGTATGTACTTCATCGAACTCGTCACAGGTTATTTTTTTCCGATCATCTTAAAGAAAATAAAAAATTGTGTGTACTAGACACACTAACAATTAAAAATTATCCAAAGATTTTTCATAATACAATGGGCGTGGCCACAAACAACTGCCAAAGTTGATGCAAATCTTAATATCTTTCATATACAATATTGGATCTAGACTAAAATGCACACATATGTTCAGTGTCATGTTTAGTGTCACAGCCTGAGTGCATCTAACGCATTATTTTTTCACCTTAAACTACAGCGCCCCCTACTGTCAACAGGAAGTCATGTTTTACTCTGTGATTAAAAACTCCTCCCATTTTTCCAACCTATTCTTTTCCATTTTTCTCAGTAATGTCTTTCAGCCCTTCATTAAGCACCACAGACAGGCGCACAGGTGCGAGGGCCCGCTTATTGCTGCTTGCGGCTTTAATTCTAAGTGTTTTCTTCACTGCTTGCTGTCATTGTTAATATAAAAATACACAAAAAATCTGATAATTGGTGCAGAGCTGTATGAAAAGCTCTTTTATTCCTAAGCATGAAAATCACTCGTCTTCTTTGTGTGGTGCTGCTGCAGAGCCAAGGTCAGTTTGTCAATAAAGCGCCTCACTGCAGATACCGTAGCCTGTGTTAGAACAGGATTTGAATCAGGCTGTCTCCGAGATGTTTCTGGCCATGCAGCATTTCAAAAAACACACACTTCCTGCTCATTCACAGAGTGAAGACATACCGTAAATCTGCTCTGCCGAGGAGACACAGAGGTCATCTTCAAAGAGCCTTGTTGAATTAATCGAATGTAAAAACCTTGTGAGTAATTTCTAGAATCAGCACTTTGCCTCGGCCAAGTTTCCTCCTCTCACACCTTTGTCTCCCCAATTCACCTCCCCGCTCCCTGCATCCTCCCCGCCTCCCTTCCGACCAGACTTCTACATTTCCCCTTCACCTCTGCTTCTTACTCCTCACCTCCCTCCCCCTCCTCTCTCTTCTCTCCCGTTTTTCCTTTCGCCTCTCTCTTTCACTGCAGTGTGTACTGTAGAATACTAATGTGACCAGTGAGGGAGCTTGTCAAGTTGTCTCAGCTGTGTGCATTCCGGTGTCAGAGCCCCACTCCTCCCACCACAGGTAGTCCACCCCCACTGGAGCTCTCCTCCACACTTTGTGTTGACAAATGAACAGAGGAAGGTTTCTCCACCAACACTCCCTGTTCCTCCCTGTGCATTCATTGTTTCCTCTGACCCTTCATAGATCAAACTATGTGTTACTCAAAGGGGTTGGTAGCAGACTGCACAGGATTTTTTTCTTTCTGCTACCAGCCAAATAGTTGAGTTATTTTGACTTACACATCCAATTATCATGCAAAAGTGCTAACACCGACATCTCAAACTGTCTGTACCAAACAGAACACAACTGTACAGCTGGAATCTTCAAGCTGAGGGTTCACACAAAAGGATGCTGCAGTCTAGCAAATGAGCTGTATGCTTTCAAAACAGTTTTGTCTTTTTTAAATTGTAGTTATCCCATTTCCCACACCATCCCCTCGATATGTCACTTCTCCAGGTTCACAGCAGTGTTACATTGAACTGCAGATTGAAAAAAAATGGGTATGTTTAAATGGTGTTTTGGTTTACTTTGCTGGAGTGACGTCATAGGATGCTACACAGCAAAATCAACCCCTACAGCAGGATTATTCAATAAAAATTCCAAAAGGTCCAGTCAGAGAAAATGTATTGAATCAAAGGTATGAAACATCATAAAATGTAAAAATTTATATTATTTTTTTTATGATGTTAAATCATTGTTATTTACTACATTCGTGATCTGGAAAAAAAGTGTTTCATTGGTTGTATGTTATTCTTGATTCATTTCTGACTTCTTAGAGTTTCAGCGAGTTGGCTCAAATTTGGAGGGGAAAAAAAAAGATGAAATCAGTTTTTAACTCCTCACTGAGAAAGAAAGAGTTCAAATTCAAGCACATATTGATCCTAGCTGGTTTTCTGATTTTCATGACAAATTTGTTTTAAACACATATATTTGACAATATTTATGGTCAACTAACATTCAAGTTAACATTTACAGTGTTACAGTAGACAGTCAAATCATTATTATCTTATTAAATTTCAGAAGGGCTGTATTCAAAAATAAAAGATAATAGATCAGACCAGCTGTTTAGTAATTGTGCACGGTCTCTGAGCATCAGACTGATTTTGTGCTCTCAAAGAGAAAAATGAGCACTTATCTTTTCTCAGTGTAATTTGTGGATGTTATTTCGCTTTCTTTATCTTTCTCTCTGTTTCTCCTTTCTTCTGCCCCTGGCTTCTAAATTTTCACCTAAATGCAGAGCAGCAATATTTTAAGCCTGGAATGCAGAGCCTTCATTGGCTGAGAGTTGTCACGTGGGATGGCTTTACTCCAATGCAATTGGTCCGTATGTTTCCAGTGCTGCTCTGCCAATACTGTAAACGCTGTAGAAGTTGTGCTGGTGAAAACAGAAGTATTTTGTCAAATTTAAAATTCCCTCCTAATTTACTGATGACATAGCATAGCATGGCGTCCAGACCAGGACTGAGGTCTTAGATTTGGTGACCCCTGCCCTATAGGTATAATGTAACACTTTAGAGTTATCTTCATTGGTCCACACTTAATATCATTAAAGCTACACTTTTGAAAGTGTCAAAATTTAGATAAGAATTAAAAATGAACACTAAGTTGACAAAAGCCAGTGTTGAATTTAATCACCACTAGTGTTTAAAGTACAAGAGGAGTTAAAATTCAATACAAAGTTGTACTCTCAGAGATGATTTTATATAAAACACTGTAAAGCGTTTGTTTAAAAATTTCAGCTCCTGTACACAAAACAATCCATTTGTTATCTTTTACTGCTTTTCAATGTCAGTCTCATCAGGATTGGGGGGGGGGGGGGGGCTGGTGCTATCAGGACAGGCCACCATGTAGAAAGAGATTACCATTCGCGCACCATCATTTTTTTGGATTGTGGGAGGAAGCCAGAGGAAACTTGGACATGCACAGCGACAGCATGCCAGGGAATCAAACTAGGAACCTTCTAAAAGGTTAACTAGTTCATAAGCACAATTTACATAATATAGCAATACTATGTTTTTTTTCCGTCTCGTCAAAAAATTGTATTAAGGCCTAAGGTATGAAATAATTCTCTCACTTTCAACTCTCACACAGCCTTGGCTGCACTAGTGGAGGTGGTCTTTGGTCTTAAAATCTCACACAACGGCTGGATGAAAATAGCATTTTCATTAGCATTAGACCTTTTCTTTAAGTCTAATCAAGGATTGTGCAATACTCTGTTAAAACATGCTCCTTTTAAAATGAGAAAGCCATAAGTGGGGAGCATCAGTGGTGATCACTCTGTTGCTTCATGCTCAGTTCTTAGTCCTTCATGAGTTAATGATCTGAATCACTGTTTCCAAGGGTCCCTCCTTACAAGATCCTGTCATGTCATTGATTCCGGTTCCATTAAGAATCAAACAGATGAGCAAATAGGTTTTAGTCTGAGGCATGGCTACAGAGTCCAGTCAATGGGGATCAACATATAGGTGAAGGTTTAGGTTTAGTCTGATAGAAATGAGCAGCATGACCTGAAAGCTTAAACAGATCACCAAAACAATGATTTTACATCCTGTGAACTGGATTATCTGCCTCTGACAAATCAACACTGATTTCATGGCTAAAGTGGGGAAGATAATGTATTTTATTAGTGCAGAACATAAATTCAAATTTCCGCCTCAGTGCTGCATAATTTAACCTCATTTCATCTCACAAATGCAAATTAGGCTATATAATGGTTGGGTTACATTACACTTTAAATCTCACCATCCAAGCAGTGACAAAGTCTCCCATCCAGGTTCCCACTGCCGCTATCTTCATGAAGCTCTCATTCCTGATGCCCATGTACTCTGTCACCATGTGAGGCCTGCAAGAAAAGAAGACCTTGAGTTAAGAGGACATAAAAAATGTAGCACATGTTATAGGGGGTTGTAAAAAGCAGGCAGAAAAGGGAAGGTGGTAAAGAAGTCTGCCGAAAAGGGCTAACAGAGGGAGAGACAGAGCGGGGTGAAAGAGAAATGGTCACTCCCGCTAAGTATCATGATGCTAGCTGTCAGAGTCAATCAATATCAATCTAATCCTGAGAAAACAATGAGCGATGGCTCTACCTCCTATAAAGCCCCGAGGATTGTAAACAATTTACGCCAGCGCGGTGGAATTCATGCAGTATCCCTGCTTTCATTTGGTCCAACAGTGTTTGGTAAATCATCCATTTGTTGGCAAATTTGTCTCGTGTCTAGTTGATTTGGAATCAACGTTGCCCTCCCGATGAGATACCCTTTGTTAATGCCTCGCATGTGAGTGCGCTTGGTTAACATAAAATGCTGCAGCGCACAAGTGAAACACCGACTAGGCCATGACACGCCATTAGAGAGAGAATTTTTTTTACATGCAAGAGCATCTGATAAGATGTGACATGCTTTCTTTGGAGTCCTAGTTTGCCTTCATCTCTGTACAATACAGTAAAGATGAGAGGCTTTTGTTCACCCAACTCACTTGCACACACTCACATCAGTCTGTTTTCCCCAGGTAATAGCAGAGGGAGGGAGGGAAAGTGGGTCAGTCGCCTCCTATATGGGACTTGTGCCGTAGAGAGGGGAGGAGAACAGAGGGGAGCGAGGAGGCCTGTTTGATCTAGTGGCAGCTAGTGTCTTAGATGCTGAGTGGAGCAGGTGGGCGCCTATCACCTCCCCCTCGAGCCCCCTGCAGGTCACACTCATGAATATAATAGATGGCAATGGATAAGGCTCTGGCTGTGCTTTCAAGGGGTCGTATTTGAAGTCAATGGCTCCATTCGTCTTTGTTTTCCCTGGTCATTTTCTGGCCGCCAGAAAACACCAATAACATTTTTTTTTCTATTGCAAAAAGGGATCAACCTACCTACAAACACGCTGGTGTAGGGTTCATTTCCCCTTCTTATTTATACTTCCGTTTGACAGCTGACTCTGAATGATTTTGATTTTTAACCGGTCGCAATAGGAGCTCTAGTTGGCGTGTAGATCACTTCGTAAATAAGTCATTCTTGACAAGTCTGAGTTTGTTGGAGAGGTTGTAATTCTTTATACCATTAGCTAATATGGACGCTTAAATCTGTGTTCATTTTTAATTAATGTTAATTGCTCATGCCATTTCACGCACAGTATGAGGTAAGATCTCAAAGCATGACACAGGCTCGTATCAGGAACAGAACAACAGCCATAAGGTATAAGGTATAGAAAACCAGTGACCTGATTTATTTTCAACCTCTTTACTCACAACTGTTCCAACTGAGCCTTCTGTCCAGTTTGTAATTCAATTTAACTAAGGTACACATTCATTGTATGCCTGGTGTTAAGTGACATAATAAATCCTCTCTAAAATGTATGGTCATTTCTTTTGCATAAATTTATTATTGCTATTCTTAATATGATAACCTGTAATAAGTATTTTTTTGAGTGTCTAAAGTAACTCCAGGTTAGGGGACGTTGATTCTGTAACAGTCAAAGTGACCCCAATCACAAAGCTCCCCTCCGATTAGTCCAACACAGAAAGTAACAGGGACTGAAAAGAGAGGTAAAACAGCCTGCAGGTTGGTCTGTGTTTGTAACCTTGTATGAAAAAGCTGTAGGTGTCATGGTTTGGTTTGGTTTTTTCCTGATGTTCCTTGTCTCTCAGTGTTTCTTGGTTCCTGTTGTTGTTTCCCTTGTGTGTTTTCTGTCTCCTTGTTTCTCAGTTTAGTCTTTAGTGTTTTAGTTTAATTTTGTAGTTTCTTTCCATGTGTTTCTTCTGGTGTTTGTTACATTCTTGAGTTCTCTGTGTGTCTTAGGGTGTTTTCACACCTGAAAATCCGGACCTTAGTGCGGACCAAAGTCTGTGTTTTTGTTACATTGTATACATTTGGTTAGGTCTGTTATGGTTTCACACCGTCATTATTGCAAATGGACTAACAGAAATTATACGACGAACTTACGTGATACCGTCATCGACTACGTACTTTGCGTGTCTCCGTAGTTTACATTGATTGGTCATTTGACCGGCGGGCGTCTGATATCAACATGTTGAGCGGGAATTTAATTTTGTCAACAGTGAATGAAATTGCCATCATATTATTGATGTTTTTATACCACCAACAGCGACAACTTGAAGAATTGTACATAATGCTTATCTGAGATCGTCTTATGAGGTATATAATTAGACGACAACTTTATCATCGTCGACAGGAGAGAAGGAGAAAGTATGTAATCCTGTCATTGGTACAAAGGTCCGAACCTTTCAAAATAATGCTTTCACACTGGGCGTGTACCAGACCGTGGACCAAGACCACTGCTTTTGGTTGGACCAAGGTCCAGGGGAGGTTTCACACCTATAATTTTGGTTCGGATCAAACAGAAAAGTCTGAAAGTCCGGACCAAACGACGTTGGTGTGAAAGCCCCCTTAGTGTTTCTTTTTTATGTGTTCATTTCTGCCCCAGTTTCCCTCCTTTGTGATTGCTCCTCATGTGCTTCACCTGTGTCTTGTCACGCACCTGTGTCTGATTAGTTCTTTGTCTATAGTCTCTGTGCTCCCTGAGTTCCTTTATCAGTTTATTGTTGTACGTAGAGGTTCATGTGTTGTGTGGTTTGCTCGAGTGTGTCTTCCTGTAAGTAAATTCTGAGTTTGGGTTTTCAAGTGTTTTTGAGTTTGCCCTTTTTGGATTTTGGGTTTCTGTGTTAACATTTTGTGTTAATCTGCAATTGGGTCCTCCTCCTCGTGTTTCCTCTGCCGGATTATGACAGTAGGGAGCGTAATAATGACATATCAAATTTAAATATGGACAATATATCTCAATCCCCTACTTTACTACAAAAGTAAAGTAAATTATCCCCCATTCCACCCTCATGTGACCTCTGTTAGACCAAAATAAAAAGGTTTTGTGTTCTCATAACCAGAGCATGTGAGTGGAGCACCAGCAAGCCAGTGGGCGAATTGCCTTTTTTTTTTTTCAAGGATTTGAAGGCGGAGTGGGGTGCTGTCCCGCTCCTGTTTTGCTCTATTACTGCTCACATCAAGAGTCTGAAGCATGCCCAAACCTGGCCCAGAACCAGAATCAGAACATACTTTTTGGAGTGAGCATGGATTGGCATTCTTGGTTGAGTGCTGAGCAGAAATAGGCAGAGCAGCATGGTGAGTCTCTGAGTGGGGAGCAGCTGAGGCAGACACCTTTGGGCGCGAGGAGCGGAAATTCTTGCCGCCTCACTCTGCTCACGTTCAGCTCATAACAATGCCAGTACAGCGCTAGCTCCGGACATTGCATAAAATAATGGATCTGAAATAAAGTGATCCAAACAAAATATCTTCATAACCAAGCCTTGTTTGGTTATAAAGATGCGTGACTTGGCCAAACCTGTTCTACACTGAAAAAAATAAATCTGGGTAAAAGTAAATACTACGCAAAATATATTTTGATACCAGCATGAAAATTTTAAGTTTGCATGTTTACTTAAATCTATCAAGTTGTGAGTTACCTTTTATTTGTCAAGAATGTGAGGAATCTAACGTTTTTTCCCAAACATAAATATTTAGTGTAAAGCAAACTTATATTCTTAAGTTCATAATCACAACAAAAAATGACCTTGTTATGTTAACTCGTTTCCGTTTGGTATTGAATAAGCGCCAATCACTACATTACCCATGAGCTACTGCGCCCCCTGTGGTGGATTGTGGGAGACAATTTGTGGGGACAAGCCCAAACTGGTTTGAACAACGCGAAGGTGAACGCAATTAACGGAGCTCAAGCAAGCCAAGGTTGGGATTTTACACGTGCACAAGAGTAAAGGTGAGAGTAAAGTTTTACATTTATTCACTGATGATGTTTTTCAGTTCGGGTGTTTTGTTCAATAAACTTTTGCAAGCTTTAGCCCCATAAAGACCTTAAGTTACAAGATATAAGAGCTAGCAAGAACTAATGTAAGCTGCGTGCCATGGATGTAAGGGCGCGGTCACACTGGCCAAACGTTCCGTGCCGAGGCACGGTTCAGCCCTAAAGTCCAGTTCGTTTGGCCAGTGTGACCAGGGGTGTGCCTCAGCACAGAACGCTTCGTGCACAAGCAGGCGGACACATCGCCGCGACTGCTCCTCTTAATAATAACGCCGGTGTTAAAGAGCTGCGTCGGACCAAAACAACTTAACATGAGCCAAAAAGTCACTAAAATTCTAATCCTGTTCTCTGTGACTCATTGTGAGACCGCGCTGCATGTAAAAAGACGCTTCACTGTGACGTAGGCGGGCCGTGCATTTGCCTAAAGTTTGAAGTAGTGTGACCGTGGGCCGTGCTGGCCAGCTGAGGAGCAGCGCTGCGGGGGGCAATCGTGCCTGAGCCCGGCACGGAACGTTTGGCCAGTGTGACCGCGCTCTTAGACCCCCTAAACAAGTCTGTAAATCGGTTGGTGGCCAGCTTGGTCTCTTGGTTAAACTTTGCTAGATATGGCGCTGTTTCTCGCCAATACCAGCAGAAACCGTCACGTAGCTGGACCGCCATGCTGCATAATACAACAGTGTATTCCAAGTTGTCTTGGTAGCTTAAAAAATCCTCCTGGTTGTCTGTTGGATGACTGGTTCTCACTAATATAGCATGTATGTGTTATCACAAGGTAAGCGTGGAACACGTGTTTAATGAGGGATATACTTACATTGACATTACTAATAAGGCAGTTATGCTAGTCATTATCACCCTAAAACTAGCAAGATACTTCCAACAGTAAAAAGAAATTTAGACAAAAGTAGGTTTATTATTTATCTATTTTTGTCAGTTGTTTTGACTGTACATTTCGGCCATATGTCTTTATTACACCTAAAGGAACAAGAGAGACCCAGAAACCATAGAAAATAATTTTTCTTTTGGAATCAAGTGTTTATGAAATCAGTCATGGAGGCATGTAAGAACTCACATCAGCAGTAATTTTTGTTTGTATCATTGCCAAGATACTTATTGAGACACTTGCCTTTTACAGGTTTTACATCAGCGATCTTCACAGACTGCACTGAATGAAGGTAGGTTCAATTACTTGGTTGGTATTAGTGGTTAAAGTATGCCAGCAATTAGATTCACTCAACTTAAAGGCCCCAAATGTGTCAGATTGTCAAATGTCAAGAAAATCTGCACAATAACAATACTAGTATTAACATAGTACTAATAATGGTTGAAATGATAATAATTAATACAAGTTTAAGTGCTTAAGTTGGTTTCAAGTTCACTAGACATATGTTTTAAACATATCAGTTTAGATTTATAAAATAAATCAATAATGCAATAAAGCAGATGTACAATAAGAGAATTTTGCAAGTAAATCTGTTTTAAATGCATATATTGTTGCATTCTACACATATGGTTGGGTGATATGGCCTAGAAATAAAGTCTCAGATTTTTTTCCACAACACTAGATTTACGATTTTAATTGATTTTTCCCTCCCTGAAAGAAACAAAAATCCCAGTGACATAAAAATGAAACAAATGAAGTTTTGCTTTTATGTTGTCTAAATGTTTCCCCCTTAAAGTCGAAGTCTGGGTCATAAAAGGTTGATTATTTAGTATAAACGTAGGCAGGTTTGTCTACATAAACACTAAAATGCTGAGGTATTTTTTATAGTATTAGCATGAAACTCTCTGATCAATATTTAATCTACTGAAATAACAAATACAAGCCTATTAAAGTGCTTGTGCAAAAACTACATGGCAGACTCTTGAAAATTGTAACTTTCTTAAAAAATTGCAACTACTTACCAAAAATCTTGATTTTTAATTTTTTAAATCTTCTGCAGAAGATAATTTAAATTACTTGATTTAAACAATTTCTTTGCCCAGCTCTAACTCCACATTAGGTTGTCATTTTTACTTTGTGTGTTTACATTTTAACACACATTTTGCTCACAAAATGCTTGTTTCACTCTGACATCAGTTGATGTTGATAATTGCTCATGGTCCATTAAAAATGCACATAAATAAATTAAAATCTAGAGTTACATTGTTTAGTTAATTCTTATGATGTACCTTGTGGTGAAACTGATGGCACAAGTCTATCATAAAAAATGGTTTTGCCAATGTTAATAATTCATATAAATGAATATGTTTTGAGCCACTCCTTTTTTTTTCCACAATTGAGGTCAGATGAACCGTCATATGGAGAGGTTGACTCTGCTGAACGGAAGCCATGGTCCTTGAATGCCACTGGATTTTACACATATCTGACATACATGGACAGTCGGTCAACTAATCTCCACCAGAGAATCCACCAAATGACTCCTGGATGCCCTTTGATACAGCATCTAGAAATTGTTTTCTTTGATTTTTTTTATGGGATGGATTTGCAAGGTTTGTAACTTTGTTGCACCTGAAGTGTCACACCAACCACCATGTGACACTTCTGAAGAAGGCGGAAGTTTCCGCCGAAACATGTCAAAGGTATGTTAAAAACAGATGTCCTAGAAAAAGAAAGAAAAAATCTATTTATGTAATCTCAGTTGATGTTTAACTTTCCTTGTCTGGTTCTCATCCATCTTTAATTCAGGCTGACACATTGTGGGTCTTGATAATAGACAGTCAAAATGTTTAAAAATGCTTGCAGTTTTCATTATGAGTTTGAATCACATCTAGTAGATGAATCTCAGGCCAAGGCAGGAGGGCAGGCAGTTTTTCATTTTAGAAAGGAGGTTTTCTGATATTGTCAAGATTTTACATCTTTGTCTATGTATTGTAGTTTGTCAATAAAACAGACATGGTACAAGACTTTGAAAGAATCTTTGTCATGATTTTTCCCCTTTTAATTTTGGGTAGTGGCTTTGTTTTTTCTCAAAGGCATTGTTAATGGACTTTTAATTTTACATATTTGTATCAAAGTTGCTGTTTTGCAATATTGTAAGGAACAAACATTTAAATTTTGCATTTTACTTTGATGTAACACTAGAACATATGAAAAACAATAGTCATGAATGAATATAGCATATAGTAAAGTTTATGTAATAATTTACGTCCAGTCAACTTAATAACATTAATCAAAAATATTGAAAAAAATAAGTAATTGCTACTATAATTATTGTGCTTGATGTACTAGTAAAATTAAGTTGCATTTAAAGGAAAAGTCTAATATTAATATCAAAAAATCATGTACCAAATACAAAATCAAGTTTTGTTTTGATGACTGACTAAAATCAAGTTGGCTTTACTTAAAAATGTTATTTATTGTTTTGAAAATATAAGTTATATGTACAAAGTCTAGTTTTGTTAGATTTAATTAACAAAATTAAGTTTGAATTACTTGAGTTTTCATTTTCATGTACAAACATAATCAAGTATTCTAAACAAAGAAAACTTTAGTTTTTGAAACCTAAATAAATTATGCAAAAAGTTGCGTCAATTTTTTTAAGTAGATTGGGCAGGAAATTTTTATCAGTGTACATAAGTGATACCACATCACTGGTGTGACCACCATCTTTTTATTTATTTATTTTTAGTAATCAATTTTGTTTTCAAGAAAGACAGATTAAAAAAAAACTTTAAGAGAAAATGCATAAACAAGAAATCACAATGAAAATAAATATATAACATCTTTTAGAAAAAAGACACAAGTTAAAGGAAAGAAAAGAAAAAAATAAATAAAACAGGATAAAATAAAGTGAAATAACATCACAGAATCACTTCGTATTAGATCATCACATCACATCAAAATAACTTTGACTGTCAGTGGTATGACAGAGCAGCAAGATTGGGATATTTAACAAAAGGACTCACAGGGTGGCACGGATGAAGTAGGTTAAAAATGGAGACCAGGTTGCATGAAAACATTCAGGTTTTCCACGAGAGCTGAATTTGAGTCTTTCTAGCTTAAGGCAGCCCAGTAACCACCATCTTGTACAGGTGATATTGGTTAAGACCGAGAAACTCTGCATAAGAGAAAAAATATTTGAAGGAAATTTTAATTTTATTGTTCAACTAATGTTTCATCTGCTAACAAAGAGAAGACAAGCTTTAAGTCCTACAGTGCAGCTTGTCAGTAGAAAAAGATCTAAATAGGGTGGTGTCATGTTTGGGGAGATGTCAAGCAGTTCAATTTTTTTTCATAGTTCATGTTATGATCAGTTATTCATTCGGTCACAGAGGACCTTTGATCATGAATCAAACTAATTTTAGTGTTTTCTCTTTTATGACCAGCCTGAATAAATCAGAGAAATCAAAGTCAAGCAGCTTATCCATATTTTTAACTCACACTGCTTGCCATCCATAAGTAAATCACAGCTAATAAACATTAGTAACACAGAGCAAAACCGATGAATTGTATTGTTTAACTTTCTGTTGACCTCATATTGTGTATAATAACCGTCCCTGGAAGTAAACATCATAAATCACATGTCGTCAATGCAGCAAGCATTCAGCAGATTTGACAGGATCTTATCGACAGAAACGTGCCGTACTGCGGGTGACGTATTGCCTCACTCCAGTCCGCAAATAAAAAAGCCTTGATTGGGATGGCGATTTATTTCTGCATTAAGTCACTTAGACACTCGGCTGCTTGGCACTGCTCCGGTTACCATGGAGATCCCATTGGGAGTCATTTACCCACAGCTAAAACTCTGATCGATACTTCTGGAAATGCTGTCTGGCACCACATGCTTGGCTTTAAATCTCAAGAAGAAACCACCCTGCCGCCAACCCCTGCCCTTCTCCCACATTTAATTGAGCAAATGTTACCCCTGTGCTGAAAGTTAAGAGTTTTTTCCTTTTTTTTTCAGCACAGAGCACCTATGATGAGTTTGGGGACTCTTCGCACAGTATGATCACAGGCAGCACTCTCTGACTTATTCATACTGACTGAAAATTTAATGGCCTTTAGAGCCGGATGACCTAATGAGAGAATTCAGTGTAGTGGAACATCAGTACAGTAGCACCATGAATAATCAGCCCCAAAATGGCTCCCATGGCTTAATCGCAGAGCCAGTGGCAGTGTCAGTGCCAGCGCAGCCGGCTCAGCCAGTTCTGACCCTCTGCGGAGTGTTATCAGGTTTCACACACTTGTTCAGACATAATGTTGAAGGACATTTTGATGCCTTTCAAATTCTTGTTCCATTACAAGCAAGAAATTATGATTTTGCAGTGTAGAGGGTATAAAGTTATAAAAGTTATGACTTTGGACATAACTCTGGTTTGACATTAAAGGGAGAAAAAGTGAAAGTTTAACTGTTGCTCTAATGTAGTTTGGTAAAGGTCATTGCTTTTTTATTTAGAGTGCTGAGGACTAACTTTTTCTTAGAGCCTTACTTTGAAACTTCAGCACAAACTTCACGTCTTTATGTTAATGTTTGAGTTTCAGTTGGTTCTTCACCACAATTTCTAAACCTTCCTCTATGGAGATTTTTTCTAATCGAAGCATAAAAGTACTTCACAATGGAATAATTGACAAAGAAAGAACAGATATTTCAAAATACATCAAATTATTTTCAGTAGAATCAGATTAAAACTTATCATTTAAATCATGTATTAAGAGTTAATGTTAAAGGAATCACAGACTACTGTATTCTGATTGGTTAAAACCCCATCACAATAGTAATCAATTCTCAACAACATAAGTGACACCAAGGACAATCTGATCACCCGTGACATAACAAATCGATCCATGGAAAAGAGCCCAGCACATTTCACCCCCTTGTCCTGCTCTTTGCCCAAAGTAAGGGAGTTTAAACTTTAGTTGAAGGTAAAATGGATTGTGAGTTTGACAGACAGCAGCTGCAGCAGTAATGTGGGCGTTGTGCCAGACCGTCCCAGCAAAGAGGGAGCTCAGCCTGGAGACGAAAGTTTTGATTCACCAGTCGATCCATGTTCCGGCCCTCACCTTTGCTCAAGAGTTATGGGTAATGACTGAAGAGTGAGATCATGGATACAAGCAGCTGGAAAGAGTTTCTTCGAAAGGGTGGCTGAGTTTAGCTTTCCAGATAAGGCCAGGAGCTTGGATGTTAGAAATGAGCTTGGGGTTGAACTGTTGTTTTTTTTTTTTTGCAACAAAAAGGCATCAGTTGAGAAGTTCAGGCATTTGAAATAGATGGCCATTGAATACATTCAGCTGGAGTTGTTCTATGTTTGCCAAAATACAAGTAGGCCTTGAGGGTAATCCAGAGCTTGCCTGAGGGATTATATATTCCATATATAATGGGTTGGGTTAGTGGATGGATGAATGGTTGTTGATTGGAAGGAAGGATGGATGGAAAGTTGGTTGAATGATTGAATGGATGGGTGGATAGATGGATAAATGGAAAAATGAAGCCAGATTTGATGGGACTATGGATGTATGGATGGATAGATGGATGGTTGGTTGGTTAGTTGGATGGATGAATAGTTGGTTGAATTAATTAATTAATTAATGAACAGATGGTTAAATTGACAAATGAGGGTAGGTTTAAAGGAATTCTGGATTGATGGATAGATGGATAGATGAGTGAACTTGATGTCTTTACTTGGTAGCAAAGCAAAAATGGCAAAAGACAACAAAGCAAAACTTTATCTTTCCTTGTTTGTCGTCATACAGTCACTGTAGGTGACAAAATACATTCAGAGCAGCACCTTATTTTAACATTTGATCCACCTGCCAAATATACATATTTTAATTCAAACATTAATGTTATATTTCAAGGATTCCAGGGTATGAGGAACTAAGGTCTGGTTAAAAAAGGGCAATAAATTGAAATACAACATTATCATGAAACCACAGACTCTAGATTAAAAAAACTCAACTGGAAGAACAAAGTTAAACAAAAATTACAGTATCAAATCAATTTATGAAATAGTAAAGAAAAAGCTCATTTCCCTGTCTTCATGTTGCCTTTATAAACCTGTTTTCTCTATCAGACAGACTGTGATTTAGTGGCCCTGGTAGCTGTGTGACCTCTCCTGCCCTGTAAAGGTGTTGACTCATTCACAACATTAAATTGGGACCTTGGCTGGCTCCATGTTGGAATGCATTGCCTTTCTCTCTCTTGTGCACTCCAGTTCCCAGCCTCGTATTTACAGCAGACAATGCTGAGCAGCAGCAGTTACTAGGGAGCATAAAGCTGTCAATACACACTCCCTTCACGATCAGTACAAGATCTCTCAAGGCGACTTAAAACTTCAATCTCAATTCATCACTGAAGCACAGAATCAGCTCCAGTATTTTATATATTCTAGCCGAAGCCTAAGACCTTCAGCGCTTATCATTCCTCTGGCATGAGGGCTGGAGTTAACATGATCAGGCATTAAGCAACACTGATTTAACATTGAATTAATAAAAATAACTAACCAAGACAAACTCACTTCAAATCAAAATCCAATGAAAGGTGTGGCAGCTTTGTTTGAATTTATTATTTACTCACAACTCCATTAAGTGCTGTATCAAAGCACATATCATTGATCTAAAAGGGCCAAAAGAGTTAAAAAGTGCAATCTCTACTAAAGCTGGTCGTATAAAGCAATGAATTCAACCACCGTCTCTATAATCTTTTGAGCTTTTTTTTGCCATCTCAAGGAGATCTATTCTTCCTTTTGAAGTCCAGTGTTTGTTGTTTCTGCACAGCAGCCTTTTCTTCTGCTGCTTTGAACACACATTGTAAGATTTTGTATTTAACTGGTAGTATGACCGAGCATTCTTCAGTGTATGGATCGGTTTATGTCAATGCTGTATGTATGGGGTCTGTCTGTTTGTCTCACTCTCCCACCTTAGTTGACATTTTATTACACAAAAGTTAGACAATTTTTTTCAGCTATAAAATATATTTCTTTAAAAACATAAATTTCGGAAATTCGAATGAGCTGATCAGATCTTGAAAACATTCAGGTACATACAGGTTTTGAACAACATATGCTGCCATCCAAGCCATGTCTTTTTCAGGGACGTCCCTACTTTTTTCAGCAAGACAATGCCAAGACACATTCTGCACGTGTTACAACAGTGTGGCTTTGTAGTAAAACAGTCCAGGTACTAGACTTGGCCTGCCTGCAGTCCAGACCTGTCTCCCATTGAAAATATGTGGTGCAATATGAAGTGCAAAATATGACAACAGAGACCCCAGACTGTTGATTAATTGAAGAACATCAAGCATGAATGGGAAAGAATTCCACCTCCAAAGCTTCAACAATTAGTTTCTTCAGTTCACAAATGCTTGAGTGTTGTTGAAAGGAAAGGTGATGTAACACAGAGGTAAACATGACCCTGTCCAAGCCTCTTTGGAATGTGTTGCAGGCATCAAATTCAAAATGAGTGAATATTTGCAATAAAAATACAAAAACATAAAGTCATTAGTTTGAACAATAAATATTTTGTCTTTGTAGTGTATTTAATTGAATATAGGATAGAAAGGATTTGCAAATCAATGTATTCTGTTTCTATTTATTATGTTTCACACAACGTCCCAACTTCATTGGTATTGGGGGTTGTAGATTATTATTATGTGAAACACAACAGAGAGGAAACTTAAATGGATGTAGTAAGGCTGTGTTGTCTAACATACTAACATGCATGAACCATCAATCAGCCCTGCTACATGATCCTCTCCCCCCAACCCCCTCCATCCACACACACTCGCACTCATCTATAATGTCATATAAAATATACATTGTACATTCTCAGTGGACACCCACTGCTGTCAAGGTTATGATAGTTTGTTGTTTACAACCATTGCTGTTTCTCTTTATGTGACAGTGACGTATGTGTCGGCTGCAGCCTCCACAGATGCTCCTCCTCTTTGTCCCAGAAAGCAGAAGGATAATGTAACCAGAGAGGAAATGACTATGTTCACTAATACATATAGCAAGCAGCCAGTTTTCGCAGATATTCTGAGAGAAGAGAGAAAATGACTTTGGCGGGAGAGTTTGACATGACTTAAACATTGCTTAAATACATAATGAATCATTTACCAGATAGCACCATAATGTGCATGTGTAGGAGTGTGAAAGACAGCAGGGGATAAGCTCAGAAAGTCATTGTGGGTGTGTGGAAGAAAGAGACAGAGACAGAGACTGAGGCAAAGAAAGGGTAATTGTTAAAACAGCAAGACATATACTGCGATTTATAAACAGCAACAGGCTTCTTAACCAAGTCTCTGCTTTTTTCTGACAATGTAGTATAATGTTTCAGTATTGTTACCAAAATATGTAGTCACAAAAAAGACAAATCCCTCTGTGACAAAAGTATCAAAAGTCCCAGTATCGTCTGTCGGGGTTCTCATCAGCAGAAAATCAAACACCTGAGTTAAACCAATTCTCCTAAAGCTATAACTACATAAGATGGCATTCATGAGAGAAAGGCTAAAGTACAATAAGCTACAAACCAAGCTGCGCTACAGCGAGGATGAGAGCATCAATAGAGAACAGAGAAATAATAGGGGAGAAGAAGCTAACAATAGAAGGCCACTGAATGCATCAGGGGAGGAAGAAGTGGAAAGTAAAGTTGGTGCTTAGTCACCGCATTGATCAGTAAATTTTGAGGAGTCAGTTTGCTGAAGTCCAGCACCAGGTAGAAAACCACAGCTTACTGGACATCAGAGACCCTGTTATTGAGGGGGACAGCGCTACCGGAGGGGCTGTAGATGATACCATGGATGGGTATTGATAAGATTTTATAGAAACCAATGTCATTATTGATTCCGCTTAATTATACAATTCTTTATCGATTCCTTTATCAGTTCCTCATGTGAGTTTTCTTTGAACAATAATTAGGCTTTACAGGTTTTCTGTGTCAACATTTTATTGAGCTTATAAGTAAATAAATCTGACATGACACTCTTAGTATTTACGTGTTGCCACCCTTTTATGATATTACAGTGTTGCATTACACCTTTTTGGTAGAGTGAAGCCAAATTTTCGATCACTTTGATCTTTTGCCATTGATTTGTTAATTTTGCTGCTAACTTACAAGCATGATTGTATGTCTGGCTGATGATCCAGCATAATGTAAAGAATCGACAAGGCAATCGTTAAGCATCAAGGTTAATGATGCTGATGGATCAAACAATTTCTAATCGATTCTCAACATGAAGAGGTTATTGATACCCATCCCTAGATGGCACTGAGGCCAACCTGCCAGTCAGGGAGAGGAAGTGTTAGCAGGAAAAAGTTTTCAGTCAGGTAAGAGAGGGAAATAGGGAAATTAGTCAAGGAGATTAGATAACTAAGAAAGCAGATGAAGGCAGCAGATGAAAGGGAGGGAATCAATGTTCTGGAGGAAGAACTAAGAACTTAGAAGAGCAGAACTTCTAAGGAGCAAGAAAAGGGAGAAGGAAAGAGCCATGGTGGTGTTTTATAAGGACTCTTAAAAGTTTGTCAAAGGAAGGGCAACTCAAAGCTCCATAGAAGGCAGAGGTGGATGAACATCCAGAAATTACACACTAAGAGCCATGGAAGAGCAGAGGCATGGGTCACCCTATGGACATACCACCACGAGGAGAGACAGTGGATCCCGTGGATATTAGGTAGGGCTGGGCGATATGGCCTAAAATCAATATCACGATATATTGAGCAGTTCACCTCGATAACGATAAATGGACGATAACTACTCCACTGCCCCTGGGGCTGACTTATTTATTTCACTTATTTTGCCACTTTAAAGGACTATAAAACTACACTGTCTGAAAATAAATAAGGAAACACAAATAAAGTACTTTTAGTTAAGATATTTATTAAACAGCTGATAAACACAGATTTGAAATAAGAACAATAACTTAAATTTCCTGAAAACAAAGTATTAAAATGCAATCTCTTATAAACAAATTCTTAATATGGATATTACAAAGAGCTTACTCAAAAACGGCCACATTTGAGTTGTCAAGTAATCAGGTTATAACGAGAGAAACAAGTTGAATCCTTTGTGTTTACTGTGTACAGTCAGACTGATATAAGGGTCCATGGTGCGACTGGACCAGAGATCGGTTGTGGCTGCAAAGTGCTTAACATGTCTCAACTCAGCAGCAACCTTTTCTCTCTCTGTTCTGTACATGCTGGGAATCACCGTTTTCGAAAAGATTTTTCGCGGTGGCAGGCTGTATCCTCACGGTTTTCATGCAACGGTTGCCTGGTGGTGGAAGCACTTGTCGCTCGTCTCTTCTCGCTTTCTTAATTTCTTCGAATTGAATCACCTGGTTGTACTGCGGGTGGTGGAAGAGGTTGTGTTACCTTGACTCGTCGCAGCTGTCTTTTGGCACAGTTTACAAGCCGTTCACTCTCTCCTTCGACCGCACCAACTTCGTCAACTTCAGCCGCCGCAGCAGCCGATACAACTTTTGAACGGTCCTCCATCTCCCCACCTCACTTTCTTTTTTTTGTTACAGACTGGATGGGGTGGAGTCGCGTCTCTTACGTAGCTCCCTTAAAGGCACACGAACACATAGCCCACCTACACACAACTAAAAACAACTTTTTTTTTCCAATACCGAATATACCGACATGGGCAAAATGACGTCGGTTATTCTTATAAATTTCGGTATCGGTAAATTTTCGGTTTATTGCCCAGCCCTAATATTAGGCCACCTAGTTGTTAAGAGGTAGGGGATGTAGTAAGGTGCACCTGATGGTCTCAGATTCCTGTGAAAGATATTTAGATTAAACAAAAGCTTTTGGGAAAAAAAAAGCGTCTGCTAAATGAAATTGTAGAATTGTAGAAGTATGGGATAAACAAGCCATCCCAAAGGTTCTTGTAGAACAGGGGGAATTCTCATTCCAAAGGAGAAAGAACTCTAAAACTTGAGCCAGGTTAGGACTATGAACTGGAAGGTAGCTAAAAACACTGATATGGCAATATACAATATGTCAGAGCTAAGTTTCAATAGTTAAACTAAAGAAATACAGCCACCTGAATGGTTTCCCTGATATTTTGACTCACAAGTCACTACTCTATGCTTCATGCAGTGACACAGATGACCTGAATTAGGAAAATGTGAACGGAAATTAATTGACCAAAGAAGAGGAAGCTGACAGCCACAAAGTAGCAGAAGAAGATGGTAGGGGTTATAATGGTTAGCACTGATAAGAAGTTAAGAGATTGGCTGGCCTTACTTTCAAAGGCAAAAAGAAGAAAAACAAACAGTTTTGTAGGTTCTTTTGAAGACCGTGACCTCCAAAGGGGGTTTTCCCTAACCCTTGTCCGCACAAAACACTGTTTCACACCTAACCATACATTTTACTGACATCAGCAAGCCAAACATAGGCTCATTTTTGCCAAAACCAACAAGGAACCTGGTTGGAATTGAACTGTTTTTCTGACAAAAAATAAAGTGAAGAATTCTCCTTCTTGAAACTCTTGGACCAAGAAGGTCCACCCTGGAAAGGTTTGACACCAAACCAAGAGTGCGTCCCAGTAAGAGTAAAGTTCTGGATTAGTAACTGATTCCAATGACTGAATTATATGTTAATATATAAAAACACTTTAATGCTTTATATTTTCCATGATCCTAGCTTTATATTAATCTCTTTCAACTTAATCCAACAGATTTAGAGTGATACTTTACATTTAGCTTTAAGTAATACGAGATTATAGAACCTATAGATGGAAATAGGCCGCTGAAATCACAGCAGCAGGGTGTTCCATGTGGGATTGCATGCAACAGGAGGCATCTACACACCACAACATGCTATTTATTCAGCCTTTGAAATCCACTTGTTCATGGTATTACCCCAGCTTAGTGCCAGACAGGCAAACAGACAGACATGGGGGACTAGCATGCACACAGCACAAAGGATCATGGTAAACAGAGACAATAATGGGGTCTAATCCTGCTCAATGTATCGTTTCAGTCAAATGCCACATGCATCCCTCCCTGCTGCTCATCAGACACATCCAACAACTCCAAACCCTCCTCACCCACCCTTCTAATGCTTGGTTTATCCACTTTTCCCCAAAATGCTGACATCCATCCATCTATGCCTCAAATTAATAAACTCAGGAAGCAAAGAGGGATTCTTCTATCGCTTTTTGTCCTATTACTGCTCCCTATTACACTCTGACACACACCTACTTTCCCACTTTCCCTCCACCTTTGTCTACTTTACCACCCCCGTTCTCTAAATTAGCTGTGATTAATGTGTACGCCACGCATCGGGCCGTCTTAATTAAATAACACCACCTCATTAGGGTGTGATTTTGCTCAGTAATGGCTGCCGTAAGATGGTGGAATGGGATTGTGCGGTGTGACAGGACATTCATGAAGTCCGTCAAACTCCCTGGGCGGTCACACTCCCCTGGTTCCACACAAACACCCCTCTCTCCCCTCCCCTCTCCTCTCCTCCTCTAATCTGACAGTTACATTAAAATGCAAATAGCCCAGATGTGAAGGCTTTGGCAACAAGTGTGGATTACAGCTCCCATGGCACGGTGATGGACGGGGGTACCCCCCCTCCCTCCATCCCCCTGCCGTTATGAGCCAGGTAACAGGTTGATAGCTGTTGACCTGGAGGAGGCTGTTTAAATATTAGCTGACACACTGTTGACCATTTGTAAGATTAAACAGTCTGGAAATCTCTTTCAGGTGAGAGATAATAGCTTTGATGAATCTATTTTTACATGACTACTCATGGATAAATGCCTGCCATCCAAAAAGATACGTATAATCTCATATCTTAGGGTTGTTTATCGCCTTGTTTGTGCAGTTTATCTGCCTTGTAGATGGTTTTTAATTAAATCAAGCTCAAGACCGGCTGAAAGGTCAAAGGAAATTAAAAGCATATTAATGAGTGGAGGGTGAGGGCAGCACACAGCATCAGGTCAGGGAGACAGCGGGGAGACAACTCACCCTCCCTCCCACACACGCACACAGACACGCTTTCCCTCCCTGATGATATGACCGAGGCGCAAGACGTGAACAATATGTGGTTTCCTGGTGTATGTGTGTGTGTGCGTGTGTGCTCCAGAAGAGCATCCCCTGCAGCGCACCATCATGGCTAGATGTCAAAGCCGGCTAACCCGTGCCAAAATACATACCCTTTAAAACCCCTCGGCAGTAATAATACCTCACAGCGGCTTGTTCTTTCAGGACAAATGAAAAGGAAAAACACCATTCATTTCCACGGAGGGGGCAGCTGCAGCCACAAAGGGATATTGTACTTCTCCTTTGTGCTCTGGCAAAAGAGAAAACCAGAAGAGCAGGAGCTCCTCGTGGGGCAATGGAAACGGTCAGAGCGGTGGATGCAAATTATTTGGATTTGGATCAAAAGACTGAAGTTTTGCTGCATCACCAAGGCTGTGGCACTTCTACCCAAATCACCCAGCATCCTCCATCACCTTTTTTTTCTTCTTCTTCTTTTTTTATTGGTGTTCATACAGCCTCAGCCCCGGAGCGGCGTCTTCTGAGGGGCATCCTGGCAGAGTGTGAACATTGTTTTTACATGTTGGTCTTGAACAGAGATGTGAACACTAATGGTTTTTGGCAGGGCCCGGGTCCTCGGTGGACTCACTGGTGAAGCAGAAGGAAAACAAGCGGGGAAGAGGGACAGGGAGGGAGCGGAGGGGTCGGATGGGTGTTTCAAAAACAGACCAGGTGCCTTGGAAGTTGTGGGCTTACTTGCTTTACAACAGCGCCCTCTGTCATTAGGAGGAGTACTTCACAATAATTTCTAATAGCTGATTTCACTGCTTGACACATCCAAGGCTGATAATTAAGAATGTGTTTAAGTGTTGTGTCAGCCACTATAATTGCTAAATGGGCTGCTTTGGTTGATATTTTTCATAACTAGACATCTGATGTGGCTAATATGAGAGGACAGTATGTGACTTGCACTTGTGAGACGGATGTAAATTGAACATTACTTCCCTCAAAATGTTGGAATAACTCATTATTTTTCTTTTCTGCAGTATTATTCGGATGTCATCTCAAGAAATATTTCTGACAGTAAAAAAAAAAAAACCCACTGACAGACTAAAAGGCGCCCTTTTTCGTGACATTTCAAAGCAGTAAACGAGTAAGGATCTGCTTTGTGACAGCTGCACTCAGAGCGACTGCGAACGCAACTTTTCCCTGAGCAAGCAACATTCATCGTCTCAGCGGATCCGCTTCCACGCTTCCTTTCCTTTTTTTTTTTTTTTTTTTTTTCTTGGCCAACCAGAGAGCACAGACAAGATGGATGCTGGTGTCACAGCACTGGCCGGAGTGACAGATGGGCCGATTATCTGAACTCATCCCTCCGGCCGTAGAAAAACACAACACCTTGCCTGCAAGCTAATAGCCTTCATCTGCCTGCACCTTATGGATAGTTGATGCTTGTTTGTAAGGAGAGCAGTGTTGTATGAACAGCTCCCATTACAGTCTTGGCCTCCCTTCTGACAGCTTGTACCTGCTCCGACACCTGCCATGCTTGTTTTTTGTTTTTGTTTTTTTTTTAACAGCCAAAACAAACCAAAACAGTAAATCACCTTGTGGGGACCTCACATTTGGCTGGCTGGCTTCAAGGGCATGTTTTCCTTCCTGGAGACGGACACATTGCAAATGCATAAATGGATTCCTGTCACCGGCCTGATGTGTGGTTGTCAGGCTCTGCTGTGCATAGTGGTTTCTCAGCAGGTAAGGGATGGGTGGTGGGAGAGACTAAGGCTCAAACTGAGAAGGAAAGTAAAAACAAAAAAATCTTTGTTTTCATGCACAGAGGTGTCCAAAATTAAGTCAAGATCGCGAGAAAATAAGTGCGGTTGCTAAAAGTGATCTTTCAGGATTAACTGCCCGCTCTCTCTCCCTCCTTCTACCGGTGATTTAACGTCCAGGCTGATTAATCAGACTGCTATCGAGTCTGTGTTCAGGCGAGACGTTTAGATCAATCACAGCAGCCAAAGGGGAACGTACAGTCACTAACAAATGGGAAGCAGAGAATGAGGGAGAAAGAAAAGAGCAGGGGGAAGAGAGAAAGAAGAGGGAGACTGGGACTGAATAGCTTACTCCATGCTTCCAGCGATGAGCAGGAAAATGTTGTAGATGTGCGAGAAGATGAAGAGGAAGAGGATGGTGCTGAAGAACATGGTCATCCAGGAGCCGTGATCCTCGCGGAACATTTTCAGGCGCAGGTATCGACCTAAAAGGGCGAGCACGACAGAGGACAGTGCTGTCAGTGTGAGGTTTTCAAACAGCATGTCAAACATGCTAAACATGTATGAGCAGGACGAAATGAGGATGGGAGTAAATAAATTAATCACATGGATCAATGAAGTCCCACTTGGTCAGACACATGGCCTTTGGCCAGTGGAATTAAGATTAAAGACCACTTTGAGGTGTCGCTTCCACGGACCAGGAGTGATTGTCTTTTCCTGACCAGTTTCAACCGTCGCTATTTTATCATCAATTCTACACACACTCAAGCACATTCATTTCACGCATCTGCTGGACACGCTGTCAAAAGTCTGATGCTCGCCTGTGTTTCCTGATGAGAGCTCTGCATGAGAAATTATTCAAACATTTGTGACCTGTAGTATTTTTTTAATACAGTCCCTGCTTAGAATCAAATTATGGAGAAATATCTCTCTGGCGGAGCATGAGATTGGATTCAGAGTCGAAGCCCTTTACACTGAACACACAATCACACAAGCTTGTCTTCTGCTGGCAACACTCAGCGGGACTGAATAAGACAACATGATTTCATATAGGGCTCTCAGATTCTAGTTTTAATTTGAAAAGACTCTTTTCATACGACTGTACACACACTTTTTAATTCGAGTTTCTCCTAATAACATAAAGGAATATATTTAGACCTTGAATTCTTGAACTCACACTATTCCTGGTCAGAGTGGGATAAAAAAGCGTTACATAAATACTGTATCAATTACTAAGATGTGGAAAAAATAATATGTGTGATGCAATTAGGTGTGCATAATGTAATTGCACAACCACTCTAAGAGCCCTTGATCCTGCTCTCACACTGCGTGTGAAACAGTGAGAAAGTTTTTTTTTTTTTTCACCACCAACATTAAACAGATCTGGGTCAATAAAGACTTGCAAATGAAACGAATCAAGTAAATTAAAGGGCTACTCCGGAGATTTAGCATTGCTCTTTGATTAGTTGAAAGCTTTGCAGCAAAAATAAAATTTTCTATGTATAGAGAAATGAATTAATCAACAGAAGCTGAGATTTTCTTTTTTTTTTTTTTTTTCTATAAGGCTTTAAGGAGACTCTCATAGCCTGCAGAGCCAGGGCGACAACCAATTGAGAGCCTGGAGGATACAAGAACAACAGTTTTTCTTAGTCTTTTAAAGCGTTTCTGTGGAAGATAGAAATAGTGGTCAAAGATTAAAAAAAATAATGCTCTTTCAACCATCTTGAATCATAGTCTGACCTTTAGCTTAAACAACTTTTTTTTTTACCTTTTTAAAACTTTTTAAAACTTTGCAGGTTTGAAGAACTGTAATTTGACTTATGTTACAAAAAACAAGAGAATTATATACATGAGAGAAAGAGACGTGTTAAAAGCTTATTTTTTTCCAAAATTTTATATTATAGAATATTTATTAGAGTGATGCTGACAAAACCAAATTTATCCATCATTGAAAACCAAGTTTATCAAACCTCACCTCTTTTTCACGTCTATTTTGTTACGGCAGATTTCCCTCTAATTCCTCCTCAATTGCTAAGCTAATTTTGCTTTAGCTCACTAAAATATTAGAAGTAAATTTCAAATGCCAGTGAGAATACAGGAAAACATGTATAATAACATGGTTACAGGTTGTACTTAAGGCAGTAAAGTAGCTGAAAAGACATTTGCTTGCTAGCAAACGTGCTAGCTTAGTCACTCTCAAGCTAGCAGCTAACTTCCTGTTCACAGCTCATGTCTGAGCTGTGTTGAGCTGTGTTTGTCTGTGTTCTTTTAACTCTTTACGAGTCACATAGCTTTAAAAACATAAAATTAACTGTAAGACAAACACTGAAACAAACCTGACCACTTTGATATCACGAGGCTAGCTTTCATAAACTTGACAAAACTGCCTCCCGATATGAGCAAAGATATATGACAAACTTCTCAAGGCAGAGAAGAAGAAGCTCTGAGACTACAAAAATTATTCTCTATGGGTGACAGTTTTATTTAGTCATTCATTGTTAGACAGAGTAAATAATTCTCTGTACCTCTGTACAAGTAAAAGTCGTTCAGCTCTGGGCCCAAATTGACTCTCAAAGGAGTTTTTTTTTTTTTAACCATGTCACTGGCACCATTTTATCTCAGTGGAGCTAAAAGCTAGTCTTTATTGACTGCAACTAAATTATAAGAAAACAAGCCTCCGTTTAAAATCAGTAAAATACATGCATGCTGAGTGAGAAAGCATTGCTCATTGTCATGATACAATTTTCTTATTCAATCCAGAGCTTTTGCAACATGCTTTCTGCAAGTTCTCAAACTGCGATAATGGTGAAAATTGCTCTTTATTGTACAACTCCACTGCACATGCTTCAAGGTTACACAGTTGGCTGTTCATAAAAAAAAGTCCTCTGTGAGGGAGCCTGGCTGTACACCTCCATTTCCACCACTTTACATATTGCTCACTCTCTCTCTCTCTCTCTCTCTCTCACACACACACACACACACACACACACACACACACACACACACACACACACACACACACACACACACACACACACACACACACACACACACACACACACTTCGATGCTCTCCCTCTGCTGCTCTGCAAGCTGTGATCCGGTGCCAGCAGCGGCCATCTTCCCAGGAACAACTCTTTGTTTTTCCTCTCCTCCAGCTCAGTCAGCATCCCTTTGAGTTACAGCTCCTCAGAGAGCTCATTGTGTTCGTCTCCACACGCACACAACCACACAGGCACGGTACACACAGCCAGAAAGACTGCAACGCAGAATGCTCCATTTATTTTCCCATTACAGCCTGGCTGGTTTATTCTGCAACAGTTTTACATGCTGTTCAATCGCAGCTTGCTTGCTTTTAGTTTTTTGTCTGCGGTGGAAAAAAAGAAAAACAAAGATGCTGAGTGTCATATGAAGATGTGACTCTTAGTTGAGTTTAAGTGCGGTTATAATGAATAAACAACATGTTGTTTATCTAAGTAAACAGCAGCTTTGAAATGTTAGAGCAAACTTGAGTAGTTGACATTGTTTGAATCTTACTTCTTCTTCTTCTTCTTCTTCTTTTTTTTAAAGAGATTCTCCAGTGTAAAGTGGTCTGGTGTGCGGCCACAGCCATACGTCTTGCTCTGTGGTATTTCAAGGCTCATCACAGATGCATAATTGAATTGACTTGCATGGGTGAACTTAATTGCCTGCAGTGTCAATGAGCCCTGGCTTTAGATGTAGGAGCAGTGTGTGTATCGGCAGAATCTGACTTTTAAAGCAGCACGCCGCGCCAGCGAGCACGGCTGTCCTCTCGCAGCCTGTACGGGCAGGGTTTTAACTAGAGGGGTGATTCAGGACTGTTCAGCCAAGCTGTTTGAGTCACTGCACCTCCCGACAGTAGAGGACCCCGATAAGGAGTGATTCATGAGCGCTGTCCGCTGCACGGCTTGGGCTGCCACACAACAACAACAACAACAACAACAAAAACAACAACAGAACCCCTCATGTATGAGAAACGGACTGAAAAACATTTCAGTGAGAGTAGAGGGAAACATATTTAAACATTTTCTCACTTTTACTCACCCATATAGTAAAAACACAGTCTAACATTGATCAAAACATCTAAAAATACTGAAAATCTATTTAGAGGACTGATCTGCAATATTTGTAGGATGAGGCGTCCAATGCTATTTATAGTTTTGTGTTTGGGATGAGATCACCTTTCTCAGGCTGCTTCAATTACAAACATGTACATGTGTCTCCATCTAGTGGTGAAAAAATAAAGCACACCACAAAGCAGGCTGGCACACTGATGAACATACTGCAATTCTGCAAACATCCTGAAACTCATTCTACTCTAAAATCTCTCCAAGATGCTTCGGAGGAGTTCTGAATCCCTGTAAGGCTTAAATTTTCTGTATGCAGGACACATAATGTGTTTCAAGGGGACCTGGAGTTGTGAAGTCTTATACATTTATATTCAAATAATGTGAAATGTGATGTCTGTAAATGCATTTAATGCAAGTTGTCATATGCATTTGTAAAAAAAATGCTTGACAACTTTAAGACATTAATAAACAGAAATTATCATAGAAAATTTCTGTCAAATTTTGTGTTATTAAACCAGAAAAAAATGATACGGAATGACTTAATACTATCCAGGTTTAGGTCTACATTTAACACTTTAGGAAACCACTTGTCAGATATTAGTACTTCCCCAATCAATTACATTCCAAGTCACTTAAAGAGAAATTAGATTCCTAACCAACAACTTTAAGGGCAGAAAGTAACCCTCAAAACTAAAAAAGTCCTAAAAAGTCCTAAAGTCCTAAATTTATGAGAATAAAGTCATAGATTAACAAGAATAAATTCAGAAATTTCTGAGATTAAATTCATGAATTGATTTCAATTATGTTTAAAACACAAACTTAATTCTGAAAAGTTGTTTTATAAGAGCGGCCATCTGCCCAATACAGTCTATAGAGGAAATGAGAGCATCTTCTTGATGAAGTTGTGTTGTATTACAGGTTTGACAAATAGCCTTCTTAATATCTCTGCCAATAGTTTGTGTAAGAACTTGGAGCTTTCTGACGAAGGCAGTTGAAATGTGTAGCACCGTAGACTACTACACTACAATGGAGAATTTAGGGCCAAGTTAAAACCTGTGCTAAAGTATAACTTCACAAGATGCTCTGTGTTCCTCATTTTTATACAGGCGCCTGCTATTCTTCTGATAGACTAGCTATAGGCTAAAATAAACAAATTTATTCTTCTAAATTTAGGAGATTTTTCTTGTAAATTTATGACTTTATTCCCGTAAATTGAGCTTTTTTTAAGCATGGCCCTAATCTTTCATTATAACCATGGTTATACCATGGTCTCTATGTAGACAATACTGAATTGGTTTCCTGAGTGTGACTAAGGTTAGCAAAACTTGCTAACCTTGCTAATCTTGCTGGTTAACATCCACATGCCTATGTTGAATTTCACTAAGACCATCCATGGTTGTTTATATCCAGGTACTACGGGGTTAAAGCACAATGGCAGCTACTATGAACCAGAGCTAGAGCGCCAACAAGAGGATAGGTGCTCAGATACAGCAAAGACACAACTTCTGACCAGCATTATGGGCCTACAATAACAGGACAAAGTAATTTATTTTCTGACCAATAAGAGTGACTATTTAACCAAACCAAACCTATCAGATAGAAACTGACTTCAGCTTTTTCAAAATATTAAAGGATAACTTATCCTCACTAAATCTCCAGGTAAGTCACACATCCAGTAGAGGCCAATGATATACTGTAAACATGTCATGACAAAGAAGTGTAACAGTGCTGTAAATGTTTGAAATACGTTATTTTAGGATATATTTGCATATAAACTGGTCGCCGATGTATTTTAAATTCAGTGTAACCCTTCAGTTTACACCATCATTTACCAGATTTCCACTGATCCAGTCAAAGCTGTCACAGGAAATCAAAGAAGTCCTGACATCATGAGTAACTGTGTCCTTGTTCATCCAATAACAACATTATTGCATTAATTCTGGGAAGTGCCCAGATCATAAAGTCTCCAGATTTATAACAGTAATCCAATCTAAGGACGCAGAAAAGCACCAGGCACACACACACATCAGTTAAATCCAGAGGAGAAATTAAGTTAAACACATGCACCTGCTGCATATGGACATGGAATTAGACATGGAAGATCAGATTTTACATTATCCAGTTATGTATCACACATACATTTAGCAGACACACACCACTCTCAAAGGTGAAGCTGGAACAAACAGTGCTTAATGGATAAGGAGTTCACAGCTGGTGGAGGACTGAAGGAGACCTGGGATCTGATCATCACATCCAATCATCCTGATCAAGCACTTAAACAGACACAATTTGACGTGTGTGAGGGGGAGAGCACGATTTAAACCTGGAATATGTCAATGACCTCAGAATATTTTGACATTTTTAAGGCACCAAACATCAACCGTATAAAGAGATCATCAACATGTAGACTGGCTGAAGTATAAGTCACAAACCTTGCCTCCTACGTGTTAATAGATGGGACATAGCTCATGTGTTTAAATGCAAAAACCATGTCGAATAAGATACTTTAAGCATGATTTCTCTTATTATAAGCTGTTACCATCATGTGGATTTATATCTATGTGTTTATTTTCTGGGATCATAACTGTAATCAATTATTTGGTGCTATAAGTTGGAGTATAATATGATGATTGGTACCACTATACTGTTAAACAGGGATCCTGTTGAAACAGGAAATGTGACATTCACTCAATAGTCAGTGTTCTCTCCTAACTACTTGAAACCATCTGTAATACAATTCAAAATACAAATTCAATTTTTGTCACTTGTTTTCATTTCCTGAAACAACCATTATCACAAAAAATGATAAAATGCCTTCAAGTGCAAACCTGAGACTTCTTTATCACAAATAAAGACAGTAAAATGCGTTCCTACCTCCCTTGCAGCTGCAATGACAAGAAGATGTATGTAAAAATGTGTCAAGACTAAATTGTCGGGCTACGCTCACCTGAACAAAATGAATGTGTTGTCTCTGATTAAGTGCAAAGAAAGGCCGACATGTTGGAAGCAATAAATCAACAGTCCTTATGCTTCATTGTTCGCTGCAGACTGTCACGCTTTTACTTCCCTGTCACGCTGGCGACGTTTAGAGGGGATGAAGACAGCTGCTGTAAATACAGAGCGGTTGCCGGGAGCGAGTCAGTGAACATATCTTACTTTAAAGTGCTGCCTGAGAGCAGCAGCTGACTGGATGAGGCAATAAGTGGACTTCGATCCACATTATCCCAGCAGTTATTAAACTCTTGCTCTTAGAATAAAGAATATAGGATTGTAGGATTGCATATAGAGTGGCTTGTATTGAGTTATATTTTACTAATCTTACATCTTTGAGGTGTCTCTGGCAAGTCAAACAGAATATTACTTTGAATTTTCTGAGAAAACTGGGTCACTAAAATTAATTTCTTCAGAGTATTCACAGCTTATCACTGTATAATTTTCTTTGACTGACAATGTACCTGTCAAACCATAATTACTTTATCCCTCAAAGGGTCCCTGTTTGACAGTTCAGGTAAATTAAAAGAAATATTAGGAACACTTAGACGTCTGTTTGACTCAGAAGGCACACCACCTCTTTCTCCATGTGGAGGTTAATTAACTAGTAAAATTACTTCAGCACAGTCGATGAATGGAAAGAGTTGCTGGAGGCTGAGAAAATCACTCAGTAAATGTTTTAGAGAAAGCTTGAGTTATGAAAGTACGCAAGACAAGAACGGCTGTGGATTTTTTCTTTTTTATGCACTGTTACCTCGTCATAACGACATCATTTCGTTATTTCGATATAACAAAGATCGTTTTCTCGTGACAACGAATAAATTAATAACGTGTTTGTCTTGATTTCAACCATAAACGGCTCCCAGCCACTGGGTGTAGCTGTATACTGCCTCTCATCTGCGGGTTAGCAGATGATAGCGGCCGGATGGGAGTTTGTTAGCCTGACAGCTGCTAACCGGTAGCCGCTAAAGTGAAGAAACTAAAGTGTAACTTACCGGTAGGCTACAGCTTGGCTGACAAACTCTATCTGGATGCTTCAGCTAAGGTAAAGTAAATGTAGGCTAACCTCAACTTTGTGATGTAATATGAGACTTAATAAACGTTTATTAATTTATTTAATAGGGCTTTGGGCCAGCCTTTCAGCTGCTAACCGACAGATGAGAGGCTGTATACAGCTACACCTGGTGGCTGGAAGCTGTTCATGGCGGCCCTTGTAGGTTGAAGTGAAGACAAACACGTTATTAATCAATTCGTCATCACAAGAAAACAGTCTTTGCTATATCGAGATGACAAAAAAAATTGTTATAACATGAAAACGATCTTTGTTATATTGAGATGACAAAATAATAAGTCGTTATCACAAGATAACAGTGCATGAAAAAAAGAAAAATCCATGGCTGTTGTCGGCTTCCCTATAAAAGAAGCCCAAAATGTAGAACTTAACATACAACATGGTGTTGTATGTAATTTTATAGTACTTTGTACACAGATTGGCTTCTCTTTCGATCTTTTTTGATAAATGTGTGTTTTGTACCATACATTTGCCTTGCCATATCAAAACATTTTGTAAATTGTCTTTTCTATCTTTTACCTTATAGTTTTAATGTTTTGTTATTCTCTCATCCTCCAGCCATTTCGGGAATTCTGCAATTTAAGGATCTCGAAGGAGACAGGAACTTTTTTCATTTTAGTGAGCGGTTCTTCAATATGAAATTATCTCTGGTGGTTTACACAATAAATTTGTTGTCCTGATGTGCATTGTCCTGCATTTATTGAAGGATTTATTTTTTAAGAGCTTCACCAGCCCTTTTTCCTTCAGATGAATCATGGACAGGTATCCTAGATTGTACAAAACATGGATTCCTGTGACCGAGACGGAACCTTTAGAGCTCCCCCTAGTGTCTGGCTGCAGTATAAGTCAGTATGAGTCCTGGTTTCCTCCACTCAAACATATGGAACATGGATCTAACTAAAAATCAAAATATAAAGTAAACATTTTTCCATGTCAAAACTGATTTATCCTCATAATAATTTATTTGAGTGTTTATCTATCAGGGAAGTAAAGTTTTAATTTAGTTATTTGATCTTTAAGAGCTGACTGACAGCTCTGTTGGTGAACAGGCTCCTGCAGCATTCTTTATCAGAGTAACAAAGCAGGAAAGGAAAGGCTAGAAAAAACACAACGAAAACATACAAGTCATTAAACTTTATATAACTGTGAGCGTCCCTGTCATGTCAACACAAGAATCTGTCCTGCTGTGGACAATGGTTTATCCCCCCTGTGGTTGATGAACTGTGTGCTCTCTTTACATTTCTTTGTGGACTTCGTTTTATTTAATCAAGTTATCCTTTAATTTATCTTTTGTCAGATTCTCTTGTCAGAATCTTTTTACCGTTTTACTTTTTTATTGATGTATTGTATCCTCGATATTGATATCACTTGATGTCATTGTGTCTATTTCCTTTATGTTCATACTGTTTCAAACAAAATGCTCCTTGCAGCATGGACAAGAAAACAGTTAAGACCCACCTGGGCCTTAAGACAACATAAGAACATTTATATTAGTGAAGTAATGGAGTCAGATGGATTCCTGGTGGCGCCTCTGCCAAGAGGGATTAATGTAGTTTCCTGCAGAGTGACTTGAATTGAGTTTTAATGAATAAACTATTCACCAACAGCTTTGCAGAAAGACATGACCAACTTCAGAGCTGTCCTCTGGTAATCTTTCTGTAAAATACTGCTCCATTGATTTGACTTCTCATTTCACCCAAAAGCAAAATCTAATGACGGATAAGAATCAATACTGAATCAAAAAAAGACAGACAGGCTTAAAAAAACATGGCTAATTGTTAACTGCAGGGCAGCCCCGCTGATTATTCACATGTATTTCCATCTATTTTAGGCATCAATAAGCAGTCCTCTAGTTCTAAAGCATCAAAACAACACTCCTGCCCTCCTTAGGGACCCTAATAAACATCCTCCCTCAAACACAAACTCAGGGCACAGCCAGCCTTAGCATGAGCACACACTGGATCTTCACATCTACTTACTACTACCACCCATTTATCACACATTTGCCTGGCCGCAGCATCACCATGGGGGTTTGGGGAATAGCCATGACTATGGCCACAAGCATCCCCAGAGCCGAACTCCTCTGTAACTAAGTGTCCGGATAATAAATCAGAGCTGGGAAGTGACAACAGAACTCCCTCCGCAGGGAGACTGCAGCAAGTAAAGACAAGACACAGAGGACTGGATACTGGGCCACTGTACTGCTATATCTGTTCTAGTAAGAGGCCTGTTAGATTTCTCCTGTTTTATTTATGGCTTGGCTCAAGACCAAGCCGTCAAACATTCCTGGTGTTGTTCTGGAGTCTTATTCCTGGAAACTTTATGAGTTAAGTGCAATTTTTACTCTTCCCCTCTGATCAATACATCCACAGAGAAAATGCAGACTGTACTAAAATGCATCAAACACGTCCACATCCACAAGACTGCGGCTTCCTGCAGCAAGAAAAGGAAGTAAAAATTCAGGCTGCAGGGGGCTTAGCAGTGCTCTGACTCCAGAGCAATCATACATTATTCACAGAGGAAGGGGGCAAACCTCAGAGGCCAACTACTCCAGACCAGCCTGAACTGGAGGGGAGCATAGAACATAAAGTAGCTGCACAGGGTGACATAAGGTTGGTAAGCTCTGAATATTGATGAGGACGATACTATGCAGATAACTGCAGATGAGGCGTTAAGATCAGAACAGGTCAGGATGCCATCTGTGGAATCATAATCCTACCAAACATTTAAAGTAAAATTATACTTAAAACAGCAGAGGGATAGTTACACACAGTAGTTTTTAATAACAAAGTAAGATATTTAAAATTCTTGTAAAGTAAAAATTTAAGCACATTTCTTTTTTGGACTGGACCTGCATTACCACTTTCCCACTAAGTCATATTTCACTGAATAAAGACTGGGGACCTGTCTGTGGTGTGACAGGTGGTGTTTTTTAAAAATGGACTTCAAAGTTAAACTAAAACTAACTTAACATGCTTTTATTTGACATAATTACATATAAAAGAAGTTCCTGTCATTTTTTATTGGTTGACCTTACAAGTTGTTCATGATAGAGAGATCACAAAAGTGCAATTATTTTGTTTTTCAAATGCAGCAACCTGCAGTACTAAAACATGAAGCTAATGCTAAAGTGTTAAAAGCTACAATTCCTTTAGTGACCATTGAGGCAGCAGAATCAGACATGTTTACAGTGTGGTACACTTTGCAGTTCATTGTACCTTATGTCTTTATTTTTAAGAACTAAATAGGAGATGATTTATTTATAACTTATCAGTTTGTAGGGGGCTTTTTGTGTGGACAAAACAGTAGATAGAGCAGGAAACAGGGTGAGAGTGGGAAGTGACGTGGAAAACAGGCCGCAAATCAGATTTGAACCTCGGCAGACTGCTGAAGGGTTCACGTCATGGGGCATGCGACTAGACCGCTAGGCCATACCTGTGCTTTATAACACATTAGTTTGGACTATATAGACCCATTCGGAGTCAACGTCATCATAAAGATGTGCATTTTTCAATGTAAAAACCAAGGTGGTTTGATGTTTTAAGCACTCACCATCATGATCGCAAAAGTGCCTCCAGATTAAGCTGGATTTGGTTGCTGCACCCTCAGCGCTTCCAGTTGAAAATAATTCAACATTTGGAAAACTTCCACATTTGTAAATGTAACTTTTTCCATCATTGATTAATAAAAATCAAGAGGACGTGTGACCACAGACCCAAAGACTGTCAACAACACAGGCGGAGGTCCATGCAGAGGGGGAACTGGCCGCACTTCTCCATCTTTTTTTGTGGTACAATTTCCAAGCATAGATCTGCCGCTGATGCTATTATACTCTGCTAATGCTATATTGCATTGTCTTTGCTAACTGCCATAAAATAAAAGCTAATTATTAATGATCATTAATGAATAATGTGACTTTGGACTTTGTTAGGCCTTTTCTGGAAGCAGTGGTTGATGTCACTGAGTCTATGTCCAGCTTTATCCACCTGTTTCTTCAGAAGCCTGCGGTTATCGACTTCTGGTTGCTAGCTCGAAACAACTCACGTGAAATCATTAATTCCAGACAGGGATCAGTGTTAACTTTATTTAAAACATCTGCACTATGACTCCACCTCCGATTTTTGTTCATTTTGTCGCTTTCTTGCTTTTAAAAGCCGGTTATTAGAGCGAGTATGACAGCCAGGCTAACATCATCAGCTTTGTGGTTTCCATGGCGATGTAAACAGAACGTTCAACCGGACAAGCAAAACCGGCAATCATGATGAACTATGGGTAGTCAGGAAAAAGGTGTATTAAGTTCATGATTTTGCCTTTTTAAGAAAGAAAAGTTTCTACTCAAAATAAACACATTAACTCATTCATAAATCAGCCTTGTTTGGAAGAAATAATAAGTCTATAAAAATCAGTAAAATCCTTAAAAATAATCCTCACAGTTATCTGTAATGACCTGACAGTGTTTCTTTCGTCACAATAAAACCTTGAAACCAGAAAATATTCTATTTCGAGTGTCATAAAACAGCCACAGAGAAGCTGTTATAAGCGTTTAATCTTTATTTTAGCTTGATAAATGGCTTAAACAATCAAACCAAAATAATACTGGCATGCAAAACTTATTTTGCATCACTGCTTGATAAATGGCAGAATTTAATCTAATATTCATCTAGACAATAGCATGAAAAGATAGAACATTAATTCAGTCTAAATAGAAACACATTATCTCAACAACACACACACGGAGGCAATGAAATACCCCCACAGCACGCACACACACACATGGCTAAACTCCTGCCACCCACCCATACAGCCCCCACTCACACCCACACACACGCTCACACACTAACACTGACTCCATGTTGACCCGCAGCCACACAGATCTGTACATAAGCCATCTCAGCCTTTGCGTGGCACAGTGATAACATATGACAGAACCCAGATGGCATCCTGCAGGCTACAATCATCAAGACCAGGGAAAGGGGAACGAGAGGAGGGAACTTCAGCAACACAGCAGCCAATGACATGTCTCACCCTCGCGCACACACACACACACACACAAACACACACACACACAGGACACACATACAGTGTTACCAGCTCTGTAATCGACCAAAGCATTTTCATTTCTGCCACCTTTTTTCTCACACTCTTCAGAAGCATCAAATAAATCATCCAAGCAGAGAGGAGCGGTCAGAATCTGACTGAATGTAAGTGAAGGTAATAAGATGCAAAGCAGGCTTTAATCAGGCTAGGACGCTGCTCCACATGACTCAGAATTGCCCTTCAATTTACCTTCTAGAAGTGGCGAGGCCTCGGAGAGAGAAAGGTGAATATATTATGGTAATGTGGGGCTGAAGCAGCATGAGGGAGAAGTGAGAAGTCAGTTCTTCCATTATAAAGACGGGCTTTGAGATGATCACTTACTGCAAAATCAGAGTCATGATATAGAGCTGCTGTGCTGAGGTGCTGCTTCACTGCAGAGAGGAAGCAAAGTCGTGAGCTGTTTGTTATACATATTACATAACTTCACACTAAATCTGTTATAGACAAGCTGACAGATCGATGCAGTGCTGAAAGATCATCAGCTCTCTTCAGATTATTTCCACAGAGAGGCATTCAGATTCTGAGTGTGTGCTGAGAAGAAAATACAGTAGTAAATAAGACGATCATGACAAATTCTACTTAAAACTGTTATGAAGAACTTTTGGTCAGTGTAAAATCTGGCGCCCCTTGTGGACAAATTAACACCCTTAGTTTTTACTTTTTTTGACCTGTTCATGCAGAAATGCTTTACTTTTTGTTTTCTCCCAGCTTCCTCTGAACTGTGCTGAATTTTTTGAAGTAGAAAATAGAAGGCTGTTTGATCATTTCACTTGATATCTAACTTGCAATGGCACTTTTGACATCAAGAAAAACAACACAACTACCAGACATGGTAGTTTTGTCCAACTGTTACAATCAATCAATCAATCAATTTATAATAAATAATCAACATTTTCACAAACACATCGATGTAAATATCATAGAATGTATAAAATTTGGACGTAGTCTCCGTGACGTCACCCATCCTGATACAGTCAAATGAAGCCAATCATTGAACACGGCCATCTTGGATATGACGCGGACTTTGAGCTTCCTTTCTAACAGCTATAGGGCGCCCATCAGTCACGTGAGCTGAGCTCAGCCTCTGATTGGACACACACGTAATCCTTATATCTAATAAACCGCAGAGTTAGAAAAAAATTCATCCCCGTACAGTATGTGTAAATAGTGAAATTTGCTGTTTTTTGACCAGCCTGTAAATATGCTTTTTAATGCCGTAAAAGTCTGGGGTTTTGTTTTGTTTTTTTTTGGTCTTTCTACAGCCAGCTTCTGATGGATCCTCAATGAACAGCAACTTTTTAGCCTTTCCACATAGGCTTCATTTTTCTCTACCGGATGTTGCCCCTTGGTAAATATGCTGGAATTAGCACATTAGCAAAATTTCATCTGTTGTCCTAAGGCAGGTAATTACAAAAGGAAAGAAAAAACAGAACAGATGACAGCATAATTCACGAGACATTACACAACACACAGTTTTAACAAACAAAATGGACGTAATTTGTACACAACATTTAACTGAAAAATAAAACAATTTAAAAGTAGAGTACAACAAAACTAGGGGTTTACCGATCCGATATTAATATTCAGTCCAATATCAGCAAAAAAACGAATATTGGATTATATCGGCCTGCATTCCGATACAGGCAGTCCATTCCAGACTCCGCTTCAGCAAAGAACTGAGGAAGTTCAATAAATTTAAACGTTAAACATTCTCCCATGGCTTATTCCAGCCTCAAAGACCTACAAATAGAGTTGAACGTCACAGCGTTTGTGCTGATATCGTAACAGATCGATATCGGTATCGGCCAATACTCAAGGCTGCAATATCGGAATCGTATCGGAAGTGAAAAGGTTGTATCGGGACGCCCCTAAACAAAACTTTCAGCAGCAAGCAGCAGAAGGAGAGACTACATAATGCATGATTACATGACTGGTTTGTTTTTCAATCAATGTTTAACTTTCTTTTTAAATGTTAAAAATTTGTCACTATCTCTAAAAGTATCTCTTTGTTACACTTACTTATGATATTGAAGTAGTGGAAATTAAATGGTTTCCAACTTATCCCTCATCAGTACCAGAATAAAACCTGTCTGCTTCATGGGCTGTAGACGTCACATATTCTCTATCCACATCTTTTGACCTCTTTGTGCTTTCATTTTGTTGATCTCATGGATGTTGTCAGTAAAGTAAAAGCATCCAGTGCTGTCACTTCCCCTTGACTTTTGAGCAAATTGACATGTGTCAGCTCAGATCTATGATATCTCAGAAGTTATCCTGAAACATATCTCTGTCTTTTAGTCTCTGAGTGTGTCTGACCTTCTTGTACAAGTGTGTGATCAGAAACCGAGAGGGATCGGTATTTCATTCATGGATGAAGTCTCATTTCCAGACTCAAATTAAGCCAAATTATAGTTTTTCATCTTCACTTTCTCCTCATTTTAACTTAACTGTGTAGAACCAAATAGTGTTTATATCACACTATAACTTTAAGTGAAGGAATTGATTCCATTTTTCTTTATATGTTTGTTAAATTAATCTATGACAGAAGAAAAAATCAAATAAAACGTCTGCACCCTGCAGCAAAGTCCTGTGGTCTAGACCTGCCACGGGAAATCTGTTTCTCAACATTTAAAAAGGTGGCTTAATCTAAACCACAAACAAACCCCTGCTTCAAGTGAAATAGACAACTCACAAACCCTGCGTGACCTAAGATTTAATACAAATGCATAACGACAGCCAGTCTCCCTCTGAATGACCAGAAGTCATTGGCTAGCGCCCACTCCATTAGAGAGCACACATAGCCTTGAGAGGCTGAATGGAACAGCATAGGTTATTCCTTGAACCTCAAATGTAGTCTTAAATCACATAATCTGTCAGAAGCTATTCATCATGCGAGGTTTATTCTGTTTTTTTTTCTCTCTAACAGAGGCAAACAAGAACAATGCTGTGTGCACCTCTGCCCACTCTAAATAGAAACATGACTGGAAAACATATTTGGATAGAAGGATTGCAAAGAAAACTACAACTAGATTAATGCTTGTGTGGGTTTTTGAGAGGGCAAATCCTATATTGTGGCAAAAAAAAAAAGAACATGCAAACATGAAAGTTCCAAAGGGAGGATGAGACGTAATAACTGTAAAACGCTCAGATTTCCAGAGCCATCATAAATGCTATATGACACAGCCAGTGTTTGAGCTCTCATAAATAGTGCTTGTTCCAGGTTTGTGACAAATTGATTTGAAGTTAAGCTCTGCTGCAAACAACCTCAGCTTAGAAATGACACCGGTTATGCAACATATTATGGGTTTAAAATAGTATCAAAAACACCTTCTCAAAATGTGATTGCGCTTCTTTTTTTTTAAGGCACTCACACCGTTGCACAGACTGTGTTTGTATCCAGAAGTGCTCCCACTGCACGCCTACATTTCACAGAGCAGCTACAGATCTGCAGGGGCTTTAGTGGAGACATCATGATGTGCAGGTCGGCCATGTGGGCCTGTGTGACATGAGAAATATTACAGTGGGTTTGCTACCATGGTGGAGCTCTCATGCCCCTACCTGGGTTGTGATTACATAACTGTCTTACTGAAATGTTGAGCAGGACACATCTCTCCTCTCCAGCTTTCCACACCAGTCTCTCGTTTTCTCTTATGCACAGCTTCTCTTTAGCTTAAACTAAAGTCTCCCAATTAAAAATGACACAAACCATCTGTTCAGAGGCTTGTTGAAGCATATTAGTGGTTTCTGGCTGCAGAACGAGCTGCACTGTTTTCGTCTTCTTTACCTTGAAATGCACAGACGCTGATCCAAATAGGCAGAGCTGGGACCTCACGCTGAGCTGTTTATTTACTCTTATGAGTCATGCAAACGAGAAAATCATTGCAAAGACAAACTGTTTCTGCAGAGTGTGGCATTAAACTGCTGCAAACAATAAATACAGCTTATCTAAATTAAATAAAAGCATTTCCTGGTAACTTGTTGTGCAGCTGGGTTCAGTTGGGCTTTTTGACCCCCCAGATTTCTGCACAACTACTTTTCTTTCCAGGAACAGTGTCCATGTTCCTTTTGATAATCCAGAGTCTATAAAAAAGTTTTATCTAAACCACTTTAAAAAATAGTCCCCAGGATCACCATTTTCATCAGATTATCCAAAGTAACACAGATTGCTTTCCTGGAAAGCAGGACATCACTGACAAATGTCTTTACAGCAGATGTGAAGATGGAAGTAAAATCCCCCCGTCTGAAAAACTGAAATCTAAGCAAGTGTTTTAGACTTAATATGAGCCACACTGACCTGACCAGTCCAGAAAAAATGGCCAAAAATGGCAATAAAAATCTGCCAATGGTATAAGAAAACATTTCTTGTATCAAGAAATTATTCTAATTTTAAGAAACTTGATGAGTTAATTTTTCTTATTCCACTGGCAGATTTTTTCACTTGTAATAAGCAATTCAGACCTCATTTTTGTCTTTAAATATCTTGAAATAAGACCTGTTTCTGGACTTGTCAATTGATCGTGGTTCATATAAAATAAACTAAGACAAGTTTTACTCAAAATAAGACAATCACACCTGCTTAGATTTCAGATTTTGCAGTGTGGGAGTGGATGCATTAGTTCAAAATTTTTTTTTAAAGAAAAGTCAGATTCTCTCCTTATTCAAGTGAGATAAGGAGTCAATCATCACATTATTATTTGACAAATAAAATACATGCCAACATTGGCTTTCTAACTCCTTTTGTCTCTTCTTAAGAAAACAGAAAGTCCCTGCAGCAAACCTACACTGCCAACAAACTGTTGTTTTTTTCTACATCTTTGACAAGAAGAAACTGTATCTGCTAATTTCAAGTGAATTCAGAGATCTTTACAGGGTGTTGCTATTCCAGTCTTTGTGCTTTGGTTTAGGGCCAAAACATATCAGTGATCTTCTGATCCATTATGAACCATCAAGATCACTCAGGTCATCTGGATCGGGTCTACTTTCAGTTCCAAGAGTTGGAAGTAAGCAATGAGAAGCAGCATTCAGCTTCTATGCTTCAAATATCTGGAACAAACTTCCAGAAAATATCAGGTCTGCTGAAACTCTCAGCTCCTTTAAATCCAGGTAGAAGACTCACCTTTTTACAGCTGCTTTAAATTAGAATATTAAAATAAATCATTTTAATATCAATTTTCTTGCACACCTCTACACTCTGCACTGTGACTTTTATTCTTATATTTTAAAATCTGTTTTAATATATTTTAAACTTCCTTTTTGCTATTTTATTTTCTTTTATTTCTTTTTGCTCTTTTAATTAATTTTTGAATTGCTTCTTTTGATATGTTTTGCTGACCTTTTCTATGAGAAGCACTTTGAATTGCCTTGTTGCCAAAATGTGCTATATAAATAAACTTGCCTTGCCTAGCTAAACATACAACTCTATTTTCTAGAAAGATAGAGATCCAAAAGTGCTGACAAACAAACAAACAGTCAGTTAATGGGAGATGTGGACAGAACAGCTGGTATTCACACTGAAACTGCAAAGTCTACTGGGCTATTTTCAGTCCTCATCTCAGTGAGGATTCTATATTTGCAGAAAGTATCAGGTCATCACACACTCCTGGCTTTCTATTTATGCTCTAAAAAGAGATGATCACTCGAAGAACTCCCCTCCCCTCATCTCCCTCTTTCTTTCTGTGCCCTCCACAATTACAGTCATTAACGGTTCATCCCAAGGAGATAAGCCAGGGTGGCCCATAATATCCGAGGCTAAGTGAGTTGTGAAGTGAGTAGGAAATGAAATGCGTGAGTTGAATAAAAAGCACGGCGAACTGCTGCACAGTGTAAACAAACACAGGGCTGATGAGATAGATGTCACGGCCTCATGAGAGGAGAGCGTAATGGAAAGAGTCGTGCTGTCGAGAGAGCGACAAGAGACAAAAGGTTGGAGGGTTGTAAAAAGAGGTGAGAAAGATTGTGAGTGGGTGAGACGGAGGAGGAAATACATCAAGGAGGTGTGAGAGGTGAAGGAAGTGAGGTGGTAACCACTATTAGAAATGTCGCAGATGGTGGTGGTGGATGCTGTTTCTCAGGTAATAAAGTTTATGACCGAAGAAACCCTACAGTGATTAAAAACATGAAACAAGAGACTGACACAGATGGTTTTAGGTCTTTGGCACTACTTTATAACCTGTGGACAATCTTTACCAAGTTTTTAAAAGGTGACGGTGTGATTTCTAGAAAGTTACACAAGGAAGGTATGACTGAAATGTAATAAAGAAGTGGATATGGATGCTGAAGTAACAACATTATGATACAGATGTGTGAAAAGCAATACTAGTTGTTTTCTTGGGTCAATTTGCAGGTTAAAATGGAGACAACTTTTCTAACAAGTTTATTTACAGGGCTCAATTCAGCTATTTGTTCATAGAAAGCAGATTGATACTGTAACTGTAGTGAGGATGTTTAAAATTCAGAAATTTATGACCCTGTCATTTATACATAGTCCCATTCACATTACATTATTCTCAATATTATGCATATGTGGCAACCTCCAGTCTGAAAGTATGAGACAATGCAGAAGTGCTAAAATCTGGAGTTTGTCAAGTGTCCACTTGAAGCTGGCTCCGGAAGTACTTGAAGTCACGTACACACCAAGCCAGAAAAAGGCGTCTTCACAGCAGAAATAAACATGTTTACAGCCCGGTACAAAAACTGTCTACTGTCTGAATCGCTAATTTCACTAACAACACGCACTGTACTGGGAGGTGAATTTCTTTAACTCGGCAGTTTGGATGGTAATAAGATCAGGAGTTTACCCAATCAGAGGCACAGCTCAGCTCACGTGACTAAGAGGCGCCCTATGGCTGTTACTGTGGAGACTCAGAGCCCGCCCCATTTCCAATATGGCTGCGCTAACCAATTTGCTTCGAAACTCGTTGCGGGGTCAACGTCCATTAATTATACAGTCTATGATTGAAACACACAATGGCTCGTCCACTTCCTGCCATTTCTCTTTACTTCTTTCAACAGAGAATTTTCGGAATGCTCGCCTGCATTAGACCAGCTGAATAGAGAAAGGAAACATGGGGAGCAGAGAGTGGGGGAAGACATGCAGTTCAGGGTTGCAACTGGGAGCCAAACAAGCAACCGAGAAACAAAGCATCAGCACGTGTCTGCGCTTCTTCTTTGTGTGCATCACTTCTATATTTTGACTCTGTTAATTAGCCGCTGTCGTAATAAAAACACTTTAATAGCGCATCTCACTTCATGAAATGTGAAACTTGTCAATCTGCTTTCATAGAAGCGGACCTGCGTATGGGTGAGACTCAGGCTTGGAGTGGGTAGTCAGGATGATCTGGACAATTCCAGGTGGGGCTGCGAGAGCCGGTGTCTGGTTGTAACACTGAAATATCAAAGTATATCATAGAAATTGCTGCCCTGAAGTGGCAGCTCTTAGGTCATGATCTAAAGTGGTCTGAGGCATGAAACTCTAGGGCCGAAATGAGTCCCACTCCAGCCCTGATGAGGCTTGGTGATAAAGAAGCGTTTCATGTTGATCGTGAATTATTAGTTTCTGCTACAGGTAGATTTAAAAAGGCACTTCTTCTGGCACTAGATGGCAGCACCTGCGACCAAACAAACTTGAAGCAATTTGTTGCACTTACTAAGGTTTTTCCTCCCGGTCGAAATTCTTGATTGTGTTGTGCGTCACTTTCGACAAAAGCGTCTGTTAAATGAAATTGTAGAATAAGGATCCCAAACGAGCTGTACTGACAGTTAAAATAGCAGCGTGAGAGCATCCATGTTTGACATGAGACCTATGCATCAACAGGTAGGATATACTACGGGGCATGTGTCAGTCATTACAGACGTGATAGGCAACCAGAGATCAGCAAAATTCCTGAATGTGGATGAGCTAATACAGCTTTTTTGCCCAATCAAATGCAGGATCATACCCTAGCAGGGGAAAATGTGCTTAGGGACCCACCTACAGAAACACTGTGAAGTCAGGACATGAGGAGACTCTTGATGCTGATTAGCTTTAGAGACAGCAGCCATAGCAATCAACTTGAACCTGAATTTAAAACCAAATCACTTAGGATAACTTTTATAGCTGCTCTGAGTCACTTCCGAGCAGCACTGATTATCCCACCTTCTGCTTTTGTTTTTTGAGCCAAAATTCTAGTTTTTTTAGCTGAACAAAAATAATTTTTCACAACTTTTTCATGTCTGACACTTCATGGACTAAAAGATTTATAAAGATAATCATTAAAATGTTTGTTAGCTGCAGTCGTACTTGAACCATAGTGAATTAAAACAGGAGCCGTAATAGCAAACACGGTTTCACCCAGATCTGATTAAAAAAACGATGAAAAAAGATGCATCAGAAAGGACCAATACAGAAGCCTTAATACAAATGTGGCAGCTGTTAGTTACTACTTGTTTTTTTATGCCTTTTATAAAGTCCTACTCAAAGCTATTCCAGTGAAGTATGTGTGTGAGGCGCTTTTCACTGATAAACAGCCAAAACAAAAACAACTCAGGAGGAAAAGTTCCCTCCCCTCAGCAGAGCCATTACTCTGCACATTCCTCTGCATTACCGTGCGCATGACTTACCAAATAGCTGGCGGTGGAATATAAACTTCCCGGCTAACAGGCCACAGATGATGGCCAGGATCCAGCACACTACTTTCAGGATGTTCCATCCCAGGCCGGGGTACTTGTTGAACAGGAAGGAGAAGCAGTTGCCAACGACAATCATGTGGGCCTCAGTCTGGCTGTGGGAAACGGGGTCCTCTGCGAAGATGAGGAAGTTGAAGAAGGTGACGAGGTAGGCCACGATGAGACGCGACCACGGGTGCTGGAAATAGTAACGAAAACGGGCATCTATTTCCATCCTGCTGAGCCCCCCAGCCACACGACACCTGGGAGTCAGAGAGGGAAACAGAGAGAGTGATAAAGTGCTTCCTTCAGTCAGATTATATTACTCGCGTATCAGCAGGGCAGATTAGAGCAAAAACACCCCTCACACTGAGATTAGTGATGGGAATATAACAAAGGTTTGGTGCATGGTGGGATTATGCTTAATTCAGACAACTGTGATCATTCAACAGCAGCGCCAAAAATACACCTACACAGAGATATCTAATCTCTTAGATGCTAAGATTATTTTGAACATGAGAGATCTTGGTCTTTCTTGTCAGTGATGCCAGCAAAACAAAGGATAAATCGACTGAAAGGAGGTGAAACAAGCAAATTTAAAGCTCTCAGTCTATAACAAGACTAAAGCAAACGCTATGCAGATGAAAGGAAATGATTTGAGCTGTTCATGTCATACCGAGATGAGCGCCAATAATACACCTACATACATAAAACAGGCTTTCCTATGCTTGTGTGCTAAATGCAAACATGGTTTCATCTGTGTTGTTGATAGAATAAAAGAAATACCTGCATGAAATCAGATTAAAGTTGAGCACAGTAATGGTTTGGTATTCTTTTAAACACATTTTAAAGCTCTGCAGATTAAATCAGTTCAGATGTGAATGTCAGACGTTAAAAAGCCTCAAAATAAGACTTACATACAGACATTTAAGCCTGGAAACAGGCTTTACCACCAAAGCTGAGTTTAGTACAAAGCAAGATTATGGTGCAGATTACAACAAGCAGCAGTTTACACTAAAAGAAGTTTAGTTGTTAGTGTCATACCTGGATAAATGTTGCCTTTATTAAAGTCTCTTCCTCTCAGCCTGCCAATCCCGTGCTCCTCTCTAACAAATGTGCCAGCATTTTGTCGACACTTTGCTCAGTAACACCTGCCAGGCAGCGCTTGAGTAACTTCCCCGACAGTCCGCCCCTCTGTCTTTTCCAAAACCCGACAACATTCATTCACCCATGAGCTCCACTCAGTCTGAACTCCCTCACTGTCGCTGTTCTGACTTTGCAGGATTGAACTTCTCAAACTGGTTCCCTGATGTGGCACAGTTTCCTAAAATACCCCACAGAGGGAAATTGGAAATGATATAACTGTATCAAGAATAGAGCTGCCCCAGTGGAACTGCTTTGTGGATATTAAATTTCAAAAGCCACATGTTTGTGCCAACATTATTTGTCATCTTGGCTCCTAATGCATCCACTCTAGCAGGTTAGCTTCTAGTATAAGGCTTAGTTTATTTTCTATATTTCTATGTTTATATGTATTTCTGTTTGTGCTATCTGTTTCATGATACTGGAAACTCAGAGTACCTCTAGAAAATAAGGAAGAGAATTACATAAAACAGCCTCACTAGTACTACTTCAAATGCTACTACACCTGACTTCACAAGATCTACCACCCTAAGAAAGTATACTTTATAAACTCCCAGATAGACCTTTAAAATGTCAAATTGCGTGGAAACTGATCACTAACCTTTGTAGTTTGAAGGGTTACAGTTAATACACAGTATGACCCAACAATCACCTGTTTCTGAAGTAACCACCACGTTAAAAGCATAAATCTGTGACCACATATCCTCTCTAATGTCATAACATGATGACGCCAAATGTCACAGCACCGACCCAACGCATCTCTGAGATAACACACCAAGCTTGGCAGGAATTATCCGATTACACAACTTAAATGTCGATGCATCCTGTAATATCTGGGACAGTCCGGAGTAGTGCACGACCTACCTGCCCGCCTCTCGGTATTATTTGGCGAAACAACACCATGAACGCACCTGCTCCACGCCGTTTTCCTCTCAGTTGACAGCCAGGACAAGCAGCCCCGCTCCCGCACGGCTCTCCTGCCACATCAAGCCGACAGCGGCGCTCTAATCATCCCAAACGAGAGATGATACAGGAGGATTGTGGAGGAATTATCCATGCGACCTGTTGTTGATACACAACAGAGGCACCCACAAATCCTCTGCCATTGTGCTGGACCGTCCATGCGCCGGGCAGGCTAGCTCAGCCGGGCGATGCTTCGTCAGCGGGTTCCCGCCGGACGGACGGTGCAGTATCCGGGCTGTGGATGGGACACCGATGCTGCTACTGTTGCTGCTGATGCTGGAGACGGGATGGAGACGGCTGAGTCCACACAGCACGCACAGCATCAGTAGAACGCAATGTAGCCAAACACGTTGATTCATGGGTGTCAAGGTAGAGCACGTGTAAATAAGAAACTTCCGCTTATGTATTTCAAAGTAAAATATGACAACGTAGCACAAACACAAACACCCATGACTGATGGATTTCCTAAAAGTGAAAGTAAAAGTTATTTTTTTTCCACACAATTTAATCTCTTCCACACGTTTAAATTATTATTTTATCATTCTTACTATATGGCTGTCTTTTTACTACTCCTGATGTTAAGAACAGTTTCTTCCTTTCCTATGTGATTTTTATGACTTCTGATTACTAACTTTAGTCATATCAATGCACAGAAAGATGTACGGTAAAGTAATAATTGTTTGGTTTAGTGTGTGGAACACAACAGGGAATTGAGCAAGAAGGTTTAACATGAAAATTATTTGCTAAAACAGGGATAAAAAAAACAAAAGCAGAGTAAGACTAACTACATAATTAGTTTAAAAAAAAAAAGAAAAAACATATTGGTGTAAACCCTATTTTGATTTCCTATATATTACATAATGTATTTTAGATGTGGGGTGTCTGTATACCCTATTTGAAACCCCGTCCACTGTCATTAAGTATTAGATTGTTGTTGGATATTATTAAGCCTCCTGTAGTAATAATAGATATAACAGACAAATACATACAAGTGTCACTGAACTCAGTATTCTTTTTTAATCTCAATGCCTCAGTTTTCAGCCAATAGAAATTTTAACTGTCCAATCCAGTTCCTTTGAAGTGTTGATATCCAAAAACTGGATACGTAAAATCAGATAGAGAAAAGATTTTCTGCCGTTGTTTTAATGTACAATACATCCGTTTTTTAATTTTAGCAATAAGAAGAAATGTGTTCAATTTTTAATGACCACGTTACAAAATTTTATTTCGAAGGCGAGTCACCGCTGTTTCCGGTATGGCTGTACTCGTTCCTGCTATCATACAACTGAAATTCCCTCTGCTGACTGGATGATCCTACTGCTGTAGAATCTATTCGTTTATTTATTTATTTTTTCATAAAATGACGAGTAGGAGGGACAGGAAGCCCGGTGACTTCCAGATGTTGCAGGGTTTCATGCCAAGTGACTTCTTTTTCCACGAGAGGCGGAAATCTACCACTTATCTCTGTTCAGACCAAACCAGGAAAAGATTGAACGACTTCTTACTTGAAATGTGATCAATCAGAATGCCTGGTTCAGAATTTTGATAAGCACTCAAATAATGTTTGCTATACCCGTTCTGTGCTTATGCCTTCCAGTGAATACTTTCACATTTTAAAAAACCTAGTTTAAGTTTCCAAATATTTAAATCAGATTGCCTTTAGTGCCATAGTGCTAATCAGAAGCACATTCATCCATTTACTGGGTGAGTGTGCTTATGATTACGAGTATTATTCTGAGCTAGGCAGATGTATACTTTACAATTCGAATATTTTACTCAGTTAAAATCCGAAAGTAATGGTTAGTCTCTTAAAGGAAAGCTAAACTGTGCTTTGCATATTTAGTTAAGAAAAGATAATTAAGTTTCTAAAATTTATTTCGGCATACTATATCAACCCATCAAAAGCTCGGGTGATGGTAACTGTTCTTTTTTCCTTGAGGTTTCATGGAATAAAAAAGAACTTCTACTGAATTAGCATTAATTAATAGAAATTAACTTCTGTTATGAGGAATTATGAGACCTTATCGTTACTTTTGCTTTGGGTGCACTGGATAAATTTAGCCAAAATTGCAGTTCTTACATTTCTGTAGATAAAGTAGTAAATTTATATGAAATGGCTAGATTCAATTGTTTTCCAGCATACTTATTTTTTTATTAATAAAATATAAGGAAATGTTTATAAAATAAATGTTTGAAAATGTTGTTCATCTACGTCACTTGATATTGACGATTACGTCAGTCACGGGGCAGGTCTTGTCAGTGTAGTCCACTTCCTGCTTCTCTGCCCTGGTTTCGCCTGATCAGCTGCATCTGCTCTTCTATCCGACGGAGACACAATGTCACATCAAACGGGCATTCAAGGTACATGTTTTCACCTGCCTGGGGTGTTTCCGTACTTGTGTTGTTTCCTGCATGAGTGAGTTATTCTCGGCTGAGATTTGAAAACCTGCAACAATTCATTGCAACGAGAAGCTAGCGTTAAGTTAGCTAGCCACTCCTCGCTAGCTTTGAGCCGCGGTGATGTGTGTGACCGACAGTGCCCTGTTTGAGCACTTTTAGGACTGCGAAGCGTAATCCCTCAGCTTTTAGGTAGTTTATGAGCCACCAAAATCACATCTATACTGTTTTCTCTTTTATAGTGGAGCATTTTTATTTCAGTAGCTTCCCAGTTTACAGCTTAAACCCAGTAACGTTGGTTAAAGCTTTTGAATGGATGGGCGACGCCTTCATTTAAACAAACTGCTGGCCTGGTAGACCTGCTGGTGTTCCCTTAAATATGTGGATACTCCGGGTTCAACCTGCATAATGTAATTAGTATAACGCCCTCATACATGGGGTAGCAAAACCATGTAAGTATCTACAGTTTGTTTCTATGTGGAAGAACGTGCATAGTAGGTGCGTTAATAATAGATAGACAGTATGTAACTCTTCAGAGGTTTTTGTTGATATTAGGTGTTGGATATTTGAATGCAGGGTCACTTAGACATTTTGTTTTTCTAAAGCTATGCGAAATTAAATGTGATCAGAGTGAAATGAAGGGCCTGCTCGTAGATTCAGTTGATACTTAAAGTTTTGTTGTTCTAGCTGATTGGATCACATCTATAGTTGAGTCTAAGTAAACACAGACATTCAGAAAAAATACCATGCGATACAATCCTTTACTTGTCAGATAAAATATAATCCAGTGTTATATTCTGTTCTTCTTGATTTATCTGAGCTAACTATCACATTGCAGTGATGCGGGATAACTGCAGAGTCATTTCAGCTCCAGTCCATAGGATCTTTTATGTGAATGCCCGTTGAAACCGAGTTTTATTGTGACTTGGTTTGGGGACAAAGGTTGTCAGCCTTCAGTCCCCCCCTGCACTACAGTACACAACATCCAGTTGTCATCAGAGAATAAAATCAGTTATGGTTTTCTGATCAATGATAATTCAGAATTCAAAATGACACGAAAATATTGTTGTTTATTATTTTATGTTTATCTTCTGGCTGTTTGGCAGGTTAATATGGTTTACTAAGTAAGCTCTTGCCTGCCTCTGTGAGGCCCTTTGAAATTTCCATGGATATGAGAAGTGCTGGATAAAGAAATTCCCCTCGCCTTGAGAAGGGAACTCTAAATCCAAGGCTAAATAAGGCCATGTTAGCAGGTATATGTTTTGAACAGCTGCAGACTGAACTCTTCTTTGTCTCTCCTCAGCGGGCAACGATGTGAAGGATGTCTTTGCCAACGCCAGGAGTGGGGACCAGTACCGAGCTCTTAAGATCGTCATCGAGAACGGTGAGCAGTCCTGGAGTTTGTTTACAAAATCTCTAGCAAATAAAACTCTTCCAACAAAAAAAGTCTGCTAGAGCTTACTTCAAATGTCAACATTTGTAACAAATCCAGACACTGCTGACATTTTTTTTTGCAAACATCTGCCTTCCAGAGCAGCTGACTATGGGCGCCAGCAGGAAAGCATCAAAGAAATGGGACCAGGAGTATGATAACCTCGTACTGCCCCTCCTCGAGGATGAAATACCCTGCTATATTCTGTACCGGCTCGACTCAACCAACAACCAGGGCTATGAGTGGATCTTTCTGGCCTGGTCACCGGACCAATCTTCTGTAAGGAAACCAAGACTGGATTTAATGACTAGCTTTCCATACTGCATGGCATGTGTGCTCCTCTGGTTGGAGTACCAGATGGGTGGAGCTACCACATCAAGCAGTATGCTTGTTGGAAATGTCGCTATTCGTGGACTGGGCCTCATGAAATCTAAATATGGGCAGATTATGGTGTTCTGATATAACCTGGTGCTTAGTCTAAACCCCCAATCTCTGAACAGAAATCCACCCTCTCAGTGCTCTTTGTTGTTTCCCTATCATTCAAATGCGTGCTTTGTATTTGCTTTGCTCGTCACTCATACAATGTCACCCAAGTGGTTTAGTTCCACTCAAACTCGATGAACCACTTCCTGGATGGAGTCACAGTGATTTTAAATAAACATGACGAACAGACACACGATTGCTTTTGTAGCAATAGGAAGAGGAATGTTGCAAGGAGAGGCCAGTTCCAATATAAAAGAATGCCATGCAGGATATTTGTAGCGCTCTAACTGCACGGTGGAAATGAAGCCAGATTTCCTCTCTGTCAGATATGAGCTTCACATTCCTGACTTGTAGCTGGAAGCAGTGGCTACAGGTTGAGTCTTGTCTGGAAGTTACAAAATAATTGCATAAGCAGTGCATGCTGCTGGTGAGAGAAGAGGTTAAGTGTGAGGGGGTTTTTTTTCTATCTGTAATGAGACATGGCAAGTTATTTAGATTTTTTTTTTTAGCCTGAAATCACAAATTGTTACAGAGGACATCCAGAGATAATAATTGGATGTTGTTGTTTTTCTTTTTATTATTATTTTTTCTTTTTGTTATTATTTTGCAGAATTAGTACCATGAGAAAATATTTTTGATGTCTGGGTTTGACTTCCTTTTGTTTATGAATTTTTTTTTAGATGTAGAAATGGAGAATTATAGTCCTAAAGAAGATGTTTAGCTGGTTTAGTTGGACCTTAAAGATACCATCATTACATTTTGGAGAGTGAAAACAAATACAAATTGGAACTTTGATGACGACGAATCTCACAGGCTGCAGATTTTAACAGTTTAAGGCATAATAAGACTTTAAAGCCCATGTGAGGAGTTTTTAGCTGGTCATGACACACTAATATTAACAGTGATGTCTTTTTATGACTTAAAAAACCCAAATGAGATCATTTGGTACAACACTACCATATTTGTATTATTCTGCAGAAATTTAACAGCTGTAAGAATGTATTTGACAAGATAAACATCGCTTAATTAATATTAAATATCTCTGTTACCCATTTTAAAAACACTGAAAAGCACAACAGCAAAAATGCAGTCAAACATTACATTTTTACATCTGGTCCTTCCAGATTCTTTGATATATCCAAACAGTTACAGAGTTATGTAAGTGTCTAAATGTTCTTCTTTTTGACCACAGGTGAGACATAAAATGTTATACGCTGCTACTAGAGCCACACTGAAGAAAGAGTTTGGAGGCGGACACATCAAGGATGAGATATTTGCCACCACAAAGGTGAGTCTCAAAACAGCAACACTTAAAGTGATGTCCTTTCTGCTCCTTTCTGCATTCAGGTTTCAGTTAAAACCTCCAAAAGCCAACACAGAACAAGTCACGCTTTATTCTGCTTGTGTAAAGACCGACTGAAATGAGCACTGATGTCTCAGTGAGTCAGTCTTTTGGCTGTGTGATGTGGCATTGTTCTTCTTTTTTGTCCCCAGGAGGATTTGACTCTGAGTGGATACAAAAAACATCTGACCTCGCAGGCTGCTCCCCTACCTCTCACTGCCGCAGAGGAGGAACTGAGGCAGATTAAACTGAACGAGGTACTCGCACACAAGCAGGCGCACAAACACACAGGTCACTCAGGTTTCATTTCTTGGTCATGGTTTCAGTTTGAGGTCGTGAGAAGAAACGGTACGCTCCAGTTTGAAGCGGACGTGGACTGGGCTTCAGTTCGGAAGGGGTTAACACGACGTCATTGTTACAGCTGTGGCTGCAGTTGGGGAAGAAAACAGCTGACATCAGCTTACAGCAGTATCCCTCTCCATCGCACCTCCTGCATGTGAGATTTAAATCCCTGTCGGAGCGTGTGGAGTATCAATGAAGGCCAGCGGCGCATCCTTCCAAACAGCACAAGGTCAGCAGTGGTGTTAGGGTGCATATGCTTGCCCGGCAGTATCAACACTCCGCAAAGATGCTGATACGGAAGAACAGCAGGATGTTGGCAGAGATGGATCTATTAGGCTTACACGGCTCACACCCATAGAGCCATAAAAAGTCTTGTTTACAGTCACAAACTCTTTGCAACCAGAGGAACAGAGTGTTAAAAGAAAGCTCGTCATGAGTGTGCAGATATGTTGAGCATGTAAATATGAGTACGACTAGGTTAGCGCTCTTTGCAGTGATTTTGCTTGGAGCACAGGTGAGCTGGGTTATTGTTTTGTTGTTCAGGGATGAGTTAAAGAGAAACTGTAATATGATATCCTCTGCATGCTGCTGTTGATGCCAGGATTCTTTCTGCAGTTTATGTGAAGAGCTTTCAGGCAGTGTGTCTCCACCAGATAGTGAACAGAAAAGCAGGAGCTGACGTTTCACTCTTAAGACTTCACTTGAGACTGTTCTGGCAGATTAACACAAATGAGCTCTTCGTCCTTCTGAATTAAAAAAGAAGATCTGAGTGCTGCTCTCGCGTCTAAACAAAAACTGCTTTTCTGACCATATATGGACGTGTTTTAAGTACTGCAGTCCCTCTTCAAAGTTTGGTCAATTAGAAGCTGCAGAGTAAATAGGAAGTGAGGTTTTTGCTGGTCCCACTCGACCAGCTGTTGAAGGAAGATAATATACCATTAATCTGTACCGCCTGTACGGTAAAAAAGAGGCTTTGAAATATTTATCATTGCTGCGCCTTGGAGGCCGCCTGCCCTTTTTACTCGGCAGATGGATAAAAAAAAAAGCCGCAATCCTTTTCTGTATGCTAGGTAGCTACATCGGATGCTCAATCACGTTTGCACGGCATTTCGTTTTGTGGGAACAGGGGATCTAAAAATAGACGCAATCCATCAGTGTAATCCCCCTCAGCGTTTCCAGTTTTACATGTGATTTAGTAGAGGAGCTTTGTCACTTCTGATACAAGCACCCCGTTTGTTTTTGTAAAGCCTCTGGAAAAATAACTAGGTTTTGTAAACCAAGTTGTTGCTTTTGTAAACATTTGAACTCTGATAAATTGAATATAGCATGTTTATTTTATTTTCCTCCCCCATGAGTCTTTAAGACACCTCTGTAAGCAGAAGACTGTGAGTGTTACTGTATACATGGAATCAAAGAGAAAGGCTGAAATCCAGAGTAATATTTGTTTAGTCCTAAACATGTGCTCATCAGCATATGTAACATGAAGACACCTGCATGGAAATATCATGTGGTATCTGGATGTGTGTGCAGATTAAGCGTAAACTGTATCAAAGTAGGAGATACGTAGCTCCCAAAAAATGAAGCCAAAACATTAAGAACTGACCTTTTTGACTGGCAGCATGATCACTCCATGTAAGCTCCTCCTGAAATGCAAAACATTGAAATCCTAAATATACTTTTTTTGAGTATACATGGTTTCTGGTGTTTCTGCAGCCAGCCTCAAGCAGACTCTTAAAGAACTGCTTTTTTTTAACACTTCCTCTTGCTCTTCATATTCTAAGACCAGGGGTTGCCACTTGCTTTGCGCCCATCACAGTAGTAATTGTTTTTATTTTTGATGATGGGTGCAGGTTAGAGACACATCGATCCAATCTTAGTCCATCAGGACCAAACTTACTTTCTGTTGACAAAAGGTAGCAAAAGGCAAAAAACCTTTCCACCAAGCCGTTCAGTTTGGTTCATCTCGGTACTGTAAGCATTTTGTGGCATTTTCTTTGATTAAAACAGAACAGGTCCCCAAATTACCAACCCTTATCGTCCTACTTTTTGGCACACTTCTGTTGGGGTGACAGACATACCGTTTCAACTCCAAGAGGTGGAGCTAGAAACACTGCAGTCCGTTGATTGGTCGAATGAACCGTCGATTGCTGTGCGACAGCGGTAATATAGAATAACACATAACTCTGCCGTGTTTAAATCTCCAGTCGACTTCATGAAGATAACTCTCTGATTGTTTGGAAAATGGCATCACAAAACAACTGTTTCACATTTTTCTTCTTCGTTGGATTTATTAGCGGAGTACACTTTGTGGTGCTGCTATGCTGTCACGCTATTATGGAGCTGGCGCAGCTATCAGCATCAGGCTTACACGCAGCTTACCAAAAAGGGCAGGGTTGACTGTGGAAATCCAAACAGAATCAGGCTTTACCGAACCGACCTGTAATAAAATGTACTGGTCCATACCGGACCACTTGGTGGAAACAGGGTTAAAGAGAAAAAAAGCTGAGGTGGGCTTTTAGCCCCCCTTGCTAACAGCTGCAGTGTGACCACCTGTCAGTCAAAGTAGAAATGCCTCTAATTGTGCAAAACTCTTACAGTTTCTTTTTAAAATCTTTTTCTTATTCAACAAATGTGTCCTGATAGAAGAATAAGTTATTCAGACTTAAAACTGTTTTTTTTTAAACATGATTATTTTGCAGCAAAGGTGAGCTTTTTTTCTAAATACGGGTGTTTGTGGTTTCTAGTGCTTAAGCAGCTAGCCTCAAGCAGATGCTCAAATAACTGCAGTTTTTAGCACTTCCGAATTGGCTTCATATTTCAAAACGAGAGGTTGCCACTTTGCTGGAAAGCACAAATTGATATAAATGTGCACTGATTCATTGTTACCACGTCAGGACAACTGGATGCTAAGTGTGTTTTTTTTTTCTGCTGTGTGTGATTTCAGGTGCAGACAGACATCGGTGTGGACACCAAACACGCGACCCTGCAGGGAGTGGCCTTCCCCATGCACCAAGATGCTGTTAAAGCACTCGAACTTTATAGGGACAAAAAATACAACTACGTACAACTGGTGAGTCCATAAGAGGTCAGGTCTTTCAGGTAGAAAGCGGGTGACCTTTGCTCCATCAGTGGTTTGAATAAGAAAATCAATTCTCTGTTTGTCCTCATACATTGTTCTCAGAGATGGGGATTTGTTTGGTCAGAGTTTGCTGGCACACAAACACAATGAGTCACTCTTTTTGGCCAAAAAGCCTTTGTTCCTTTCATTGAGATTCAAAGGGTCCATGTCACAAGATCAGATCAGCGTATAGTACAAAGGGATATCTGTGTGAGTGCTGCTGCTTTGTTTTGGTTCTCTTTTCGTTTGTTACGCTAAAGGGTAAAGACAGAAGCTTGTTTTTGTTGCGTTAATCTGCTGAGTGGCACAACTGTTTGGTGTTTCACTTTAACACACCTGAGAGGGAGGGAGATGGTTTGTGACGCACTGCCCCCACAAGTTTCTTTCATCAACAAAATGAATGAAAACAGCAGAAAAAAAATATATCAAACTGATCGAATGCTATCCAGTTTTAGTGACAAACTGGTGATATTTCTAAAATGTCTCTCAAAGAAGGTGAACAACAAGACAGGGGGCCAAATCTTAAAATAAAGACATGAAAGTATGAAGAGGAGGGGGAGGTGGTAGTGCAGAACTTAAATTTCAGGAAACCACAGAGAGTATATCTAAAGGTCTTGAGTTCTAACTTTAGAGGGATTTAAATTTATTCTGTCAACAGGAAGTGGACGCTGAAAAGGAGCTGATTCGTCTGTCTAGCACCGAGCCGACAGAAGTGAAAGACCTGCCAAGTAGAATCTCCAAAGTGTCTCCACGTTACCACTTCTTCCTCTACAAACATTCCCACGAAGGCGACTACCTTGAGTCAACAGGTGAATTTACTTTTACAGGACAACACATCAACTAAGATTTAGAGAGATTCATTCAACTCCTGTCATTGTTCTTTTTTCCTCTTTGCAGTGTTCATTTATTCCATGCCTGGGTACAAGTGTAGCATCCGAGAGAGGATGCTGTACTCCAGCTGCAAGAATCCCCTGATCGACATGGTGGAGAGAAATCTTCAGATTGAAGTTGAGAAAAAGGTAAGGAATTATGAATGATGAAAGTCTTTAAAGGAGTGTAACACTGTTTTGACATCTTTAAATGATTTTTTCAAATGTTCTCAAGAAGTTGGGACAGGGTCATGCTTCTCACTGTGTTACATCACCTTTCCTTTCAACAACACTCAATAAGCGTTTGTGAACTGAGGACACTAATTGTTGAAGCTTTGGAGGTGGAATTCTTTCCCATTCTTGCTTGATGTATAACTTGAGTTGCTCAACAGTCCAAGGTCTATGTTGTTGTATTTTGTGCTTCAAAATGCGCCACACATTTTCAATGGCAGAAAGGTCTGGTCTGCAGGCAGGGCAGTCCAGTACCTGCACTCTTTTACTACGAAGCCACGCTGTTGTAACACGTGCAGAATGTGTCTTGTCATTGTCTTGCTGAAATAAGCAGGGACGTCCCCAAAAAAGACGTGGCTTGGATGGCAGCATATGTTGCTCCAAAACCTGTATGTACCTTTCAGCATTAATGGAGCCTTCACAGATGGTCAAGTTAGCCATGCCATGGGCACTAACACACCCCCAGACCATCACAGATGCTGGCTTTTCAACTTTGACCTGATAACAATCCAGATTGTCCTTTTCCTCTTTGACCCTCTTTGAAATGTGGACTCATCAGACCACAGCACACTTTGCGTCAGTCCATCTCAGATGAGCTCGGGCCCAGAGAAGCCGGCGGCTTTTCTGGGTGTTCTTGACATATGTCTTTGTCTTTGCATGGTAGAGTTTTAACTTGTACTTGTAGATGTAGAGATGAATTGTGTTAATTGCCAGTGGTTTTCTGAAGTGTTCCTGAGCCCCCATGGTAATATCCTTTACACAGAGATGTCAGTTTTTAATGCAGTGCTGCCTGAGGGGTCAACGGTCACAGGCATTCAACGTTTGTTTTTAGCCTTGCTGATTACGTGCAGAGATTTCTCCAGATTCTCTGAATCTTTTGATGATATAATGGACTGTAGATGATGAAATCCATAAATTCTTTGCAATTGTATGTTGAGAAACATTGTTCCTAAACTGTTGGACAATTTGCTCACGCAGTTGTTCACAAAGTGGTGAACCTTACCCCATCCTTGCTTGTGAGCGACTGAGCCTTTTGGGGATGCTCCTTTTTTAACCCAATCATGACACTCACCTGTTTCCATTGAACCTGTTCACCTGTGGAATGTTCCAAACAGGTGTTTTTTTTAGCATTCCTCAACTTTTCCTGTCTTTTTTTTGCCCCTGTTCCAACTGTTCCAACATGTTGCAGGCATCAAATTCAAAATGAGTGAATATTTGCAAAAATAAAGTTTATCAGTTTGAATAATAAATATCTGGTCTTTGTAGTGTATTCAATTAAATATAGGTTAAAAGGGATTTGCAAATCAATGTATTCTGTTTTTAATTGCGTCTTAACGTCCCAACTTCATTGGAATTGGAGTTGTTCATATGGAGGAACTTATTACGCAAAGTAGTTTTGATACATGCTTGTAACAGATTGGTATTCTTTTGTTTCCCAGTTGGAGATCGACAACGGGGATGAACTGACCAGTGATTTCCTGTACGAGGAGGTGCATCCCAAGCAGCATGCACACAAGCAGGCCTTCCCCAAGCCCAAAGGCCCTGCAGGGAAGAGGGGATGCCGCCGCATCACCAGATCACCCGCAGAGGGAGAGGAGGAAGATTGAACAGACCTCAGCACCAAGCCACCGCCTCCACTCCGAGCACGTTCCACAGTGGAACATTCCTGTGATGGGGGGGACCATATTTGTCACGCTTGTTTAAAAGAATAAGACAACTTTCCAAATTCCCACAAAGTTCACCAGAGATCCAACTATGCACGCCAAGGACAACTGAGCAATGACACACTGCAGAATCTCCATTTGTAGCCTGCCAAATGGAACCATACTTGTATATGTGAATACAGTAACCACAACGAATTAACAGTGATTGAACAAGGCTCAAACTAAGTCAAACTTGAGTTTCTAACGTTATTGCCAGCTCTGAAACTTAAAAAAAATGCCAGTGCTAATGTGAACTTGCGCCAATATGAAAGTTCCCCCTTTTTAAGTTCACATTCTCCAGTTCTTAACTTGCATTCCTTAAGTCTGTGTCAATTAATGTTTGTGTTTAATGTGTTCAAATTTGTCTCTTACTGTTTGCACAATAGGGTGCTCCAAAGCAGAGAAGAATAACCATCCCACCTGTCTATTGATTGATTTTAACAGTGCATTTTATATAGGAAAATTTGACTTCTTTTTTGATATAACTGTGGTTTACATGAAAAAAAAAATCATCTGCTGAGAAACTTATTTTTCTATGCAAGTGCTGTAAATGTACATATTGTAGCTGTGTGATGCTCTATGATTAAGAAACAGTCTGCTCTGTTCTGGTGATTGTTTAGTGTCTGTGAGGATCACAGTGGAAAGAACCGGGGCTTCCAGAAATATAACGTCAATACATCTCATATTTCACTGAGAGGAAGCTACTCACACTTTGCTGCTTCTCATACAACGGGGAAGCCAAGCAACCTGAGAGGAAAGGGAATCCTGCAAGTACCTTGACGAAATGTTGCCACATCCACTGTTCTACTGATTAATATTAGGCAAACTACTACGCTCACCTCATGATTAAAGGGAAAAGCCCTTTAGATTCATAGTGACAGTATGATAGAAAGAAAATCATGTCTGGTCTTATTTGTTTTCTTACAAATCTTTCTTTTAAAGAAGAAAATAAAATATTTAAATCAGAAATGCTTTGTTTGAATAATTTTATTCTTTTAACGGTCTTCCTTATAAAAATACAAAAGAAACACTGCCACAAAAATAACCTAAGCCATCAAACCTCATAACACAGCCTCAGTGTAATTTGCAAATATTCAAATAATCATGAAACTACATCTGTCACATGTGAAAAAGCAGAAACTGTAAATGTTAGTACTTCATAAAGATATAATTTATTTAAAAAATACTTTCTTTGCCAGTCAGTCATAAAACAGTCAGTTCAAACATTGTAAATACAACAGTCTTAGAAATCATGTATCCTCTCTTGGATGCTTCAGTGAAATGTCTTTGAATCCACAGAAATGTTTTTGACCACTCCTTTGATCTCCAGCAGGACCTGTTAAACATCAACATTATTATTAATAATTAACAAAGACAGCCTACGAATTATAATACATGACTTATCTTCAGGATTTTATCTTCACAAAGTAAAACCTTACTTGTTCAGACCAATTTACATCACACGTATTCTAATCAAAATGCTAAATCCCTCATGTGGTTTGTATTTGTTGGAGACTCATCGCCGATGAGTCTGTTCTCTTTCTGCAAAAACTTAATTAAGGATTGAGAACACAAGGATTACACGTCCCATGAGGCTAGCCCCGAAGCGGGGGATGGAGTCCAACCTGCGACACTTTTCCTTCATGTTACTCCCTACAATCAACCCTCACTGTCCTGTCCTCACTAAGTAAAGGCATCAAAAGACATAACTTTAGGGGGGGGGGGGGGGGCAAACAGTACAGCATTTTTGAATTGTCTTGATAATCTGTTCATGAGCTGCTGAATTGCAACAGTGACACTGAAGATAAAGTAAGCTTAATAATTCCAAAATTGAACCCTTTTGTCCTCACCAAATAGCTTCTACCATCAAACATAAAATATTCAGCTAAAAGGAAGCCCCAGGCACTTTTAGTTAGAATTTTAGCACCCCCTGTGTACAAACAGGAATGCACAAAGTCCCACTTGACAGATTCTTGACCAGAATAAAGTCAGAAATTTCCGACATTAAATTCATGAATTGATTTTAATGTTTAAAAACAAACTTTATTGTGAAAGGTTGTTTTATGGTAGCGGTCATCCACCCCCCAAGAGGATGAAATGAGAGTGTCTTCTTGATTAAGTGATGTGTTGAGTTACAGGTTTGACAAATAGCCTTCTTACTATCACTGCCAATAGTTTGTGTAAGAACCTGGAGCTTTTTGATGAAGGCAGTTGAAACACGTAGCACTGTCGACTACCACACTACAACAGAGGATTAGGGCCAAGTTAATACCTGTGTTAAAGTGTAACTTTACGAGACGCTCTGTGTTCCTCATTTTTGAACAGGTGCCTGCTGCTCTTCTGATAGACACGCTATAGAATCAAATAACCAGTTTGTTTTCTCAAATTTGGGAGATTATTCTTGTAAATCTATGATTTTATTCTCATTAATCTATGACTGTATTCTCATTAATTTATTACCTTATTCTTGTAAAATTATGACTTTATTTTTGTAAATCTAAGACTTGTGACTTTTTTTTTTTTTAACTTGGCCCTACTCCTACATTGTGGACACATTACCTGGTCCTAGAAATAAAAAAGTGGATTTAAAATTCTGGATCATTCTAAACAAGATTAAATAACAATAAGCTGATAATACTAGTAGACTCTCAGGCTCTAACACAGTGGCTTAAGCTTTAAGTTTTACCATCTGTTTTCTCTCACTGTACCTGTTTGATGACTGGCCGTCTGTTTTTCCTGTCGTTGAGACAGTGACAGGCTAAGAGGTAGATACTCTCCACATGGCTCAGCTCCCAGTCTCCCATGTTTTTATCCAGGAAGTCTTCCAAAGTCAGGTCCTCATCTTCATCGTCTATATCATCCCTCATGTCCATCTGTTGGAGTGAAGGGAAATAGCCACTAACTACCTTAAAGAAAGTGTTTCTGATTCCTGTTGGCTTGATTTTGATGTAGCGGGTCCACTTTCATTTTCTAAGCACTCCAGATTTCAACTCAATCCTATTACCAATGAATAACGATGACCATTGAAAACACTTGTTCTAATTCTTTCACCTACTCACAAGTGACGACTAACTGATAACATGTCATTACTAATTAAAGTCTTCAATAAGCTGAGATCATAAACTGATGCTTGATAGATCTGCAGTGAAAGCCTCTTTTGTGCTGCTTACCAAGAACTGTGGCTCACGGTTCTCATCGGCTGGCGGGAGTCCAGACAATATTTCTAACAACACCTGTAGGAGTAAGAGCGATGGGGTTAATCACATGGCTCCGGTTCACAAAAAACCTTTATTACCCATCCATGAGTCAAGCAGGATTACAGACACTGCACTGTTTCCACAGCTGTCCTACAAGACATACAAGCTGTGAGCTATATGGAAGGACAGACGGTTTAATACAGTGCTCCTGACCCCATAAATCATTCATCCAGCGTCATATATTACATGTTTGACATTTTCAGCTGGGTTCTTAACTGATTTAGATTTTCAGTAGGAAATAATGACAGATGATACATAAAATAAAGCTCTTATTTCACAAATGAGAAGAAATGTATACTCTAATGTTTGCATCCTGTATTTATGTATGTGTCAGTACTTTAGGAAAGAACCCTGCACTCACGTAAACTGCTGAGTCATGTTCAATATTTTACAGTACAGCTGCACTTCTCTTTCCTGTAATAATATCCCTATGTGTGTGTATGTGTGTGTGTGAGAGAGAGAGAGAGAGAGAGAGAGAGAGAGAGAGTGTGCTTACCACTCCAAAGCTAAAGATGTCAGATTTTGCTGTGATCTCTCCTCTCATCGCCTCAGGTGCCATGTACGCACGGGTACCCACAATCCTCTCAGTCATCATGGTTGACAGTGAATGCTGGGCTGATGCTCTTGTCAGCCCAAAGTCAGAGATCTTTGCCACAAAATGTTCATCTAACAGGATATTTGCACTGGTGAGAATAAGTAAATAACCAAATGGAACACAGTTAGCAACATGTGCAAAGTCAATCTGATTATCAAATTCTGATCATGTCTACGGAAAGGTTTCACATTTTCAGAGACAGAGGAGAGGATTGACACCATAATTATGTCGGACAGATACATTTAGAGCAACACTATTTTCTTTTAAGCCATCCAATAATGGGATTTTCAAACAACACTGAACCATTTTCCAATCTTTTTGATAAGCTCAATCCCCCACCCCCCCTCTTCCATTTTCTTCATGACTTCATATTTAAAAATAATGTCTGAAGGACGGTTCGAGAAATAATATTTCAATCCATCTCTAAATTGCTTCTTGGCTGCATTTGCTCCATCTTAAGAGCATTTTAAGATCAGGTAGCGATCTGATTTGCAGAAGATGCATGATGTGATTAAGAGTAAATGGATTCTCTGAGTGAAATCAATCTTTTACTTAAACTCTTAGTAAGAAACTGAACAAGCAGCACATATTCTAAATGTAGAACTTTTACCATTAAGGGAAGATGAAGTGCATTGTTAAAGGAGAAAGCTGCAATCTGTACTGACCTCTTAACATCTCTGTGGACATGATGATTGTTATGCAGAAACTCTAAGCCTCTTGATGTCCCTTCAGCTATCGAACATCTCTGTCGCCAGGACAGTGGAGCACTCCCCCCCTAAGGACAAAAATCATGCCATTAAATCATCTTTGTTAGAACAAAAGTAACAGATTGTAACAGAAAGTCTGCAAGTTAGATGCTTCTCACCAAGCAAGCCAGCCGGTCAAGTAAAGACCCATTGGACATGAGTGCGTACACCAAACATGGATGCAGTCCATCGCAGGAAAATCCAACCATGTCGACCAAATTTTCATGTTTCAACCTGAAAAATAAAGTCTTTTCAAATCAGATCCATACAGGCAAATATATAAAACGTTCCGCTCACCTATCCCCATCAGAATGTGCTGCATACCCTAAACTAGCTAAAACTAAGAGATTGTTTGCTTAGCTCAACACTGAGAAATAAAGCAGCAAACTAGATAAGCTTAAAGCTAACAATTTATGTCAACATGAACTTCTGACACCCTTATTGAAACTGATTTGTATACTTACTACACGTAGCAAACTTGCTAGCGAAATATTTGGTGACCCTGTGTGCCTAAGGCTGAGCTGGGCTAGCTGTTTGTAGCTGAAATATTGGGCTAATATCTGCAAAAAGTGACCCAGGATGCTAAATGCTAAAGAGTGGCAGCTTGCTACTTAAGCTTAAAGCTAACAAAATACACCAACCCCGGCTTCAAAAGGTTTTTACTCAAACTGATTTATATATTTATTACATACAACCTGAACCTTGGGCTTAGCTAGGCTAGCTGTCAAACAGCAACAGATTTGCCCCTATCTAGCCATGCTAGGCCAAGTAGTTCCACTGATATATCTCCAGGTGTATAAATAGAAAAGCCAAATCAATTAAAACCTTCTTCTTCAAACAGTTGACATATACTATCTCATGTATCATCCTCAAAAGACAAAAAAGACAAGCTAAAATGGGAATACTTATATAGATACACTCTGCATCACTCCCCTTGAACTAGAAGTTAATAAGTGGGGATATATTTATCTGTTTGATCTCAAGCTCTCAGACTGCTTTTTCAAAAACTTATTTATTGCTTTTATTCTCTAGTGGCATTATTTGGATTAAGATGCTTGCTCCAGAAAGAGCTGGTCTGCCCAAGCTAATAATATCTGATGGCTCTGAAGTAGCTATGAGTCACACAAAGACACGCAGAATAAAAAATGTGGACAAAATATGAGACATACACTCTCAGTGTTTGGATTTCTTGGTCAAACTGAACCCGCAGCTCATCTATAGAGACATCATCCATCTAAAAGAGAAGATAATGTAAGTTGTGATTTTTAAAATCAACAAAAACAGGATATGTATGAACAGGTTTTCACTTACTGGATTGAGCTTTTTAACTGCAACAGGTAGGTCATTTAGGAGACCTTTATACACAGTGCCAAAGCCTCCCTCTCCCAGTCTGCAGCCGCCATCTGATATGGGCCGGTCATCAAAGTTGCCTGTAATCCTCATCAGCTCATTGTACAAGAAACTAGAGAAACCTAATGAATGAAATAATGCATTCATTCAACAATGTACTGCAGCAAATCTGTTATTTATTTTTTTAAAAATGTGGGCTGACTTCTTTTACTATATTAAAATTCTGCTGCTAGTGCTTTGGTGGATTTATTTTTGACTCTACATCTTTTATTTGTGATAAATTTGGTCAATTTTGTACTATTCTTTCTGATCAACCCAAATATTGCACAAAAATGAGTACAAAATGTCACATCAAGTCATGAAATGCTCATAAACTGAAGTTGCTGGGGTTTTCCTCTAACTGTGACGTTTTGTTACTGCCATATGCCTCACACCCTCCTCTTGTGCACAGAATCTTTCCAAATCATGAAATGAACTATTAAAATCATATCTATGGACTGAAATGATCTGAAGGGGTAAAAAAAAAAAAAGGTATAAGCACCAGGTTCGTCTAGTTCATAGCTCTCCAATGGAGCCTGTGTTGGCTGCACAGGTATGACAGGTGATGTTGGCCCGTCTTCTAGTCGTCTTGTAGGATGATCAGGGTATGTTTGAGCAGGTGGGGGGTCTGGTAGTGTTACTGCAGGCATAGACTCTTCTATGGCATCTTGAGGGATGAAAATACATCAAAACAAGTTCATTTATGAATATGTTGTCATTGTCCTGATGTCAAACAAATAGTTGAAATACACATTTGAAACACATCAAAACCTAAATGTAATAAGCATTAAAACTGACAGTAGATTATAATATCTGGAAATCATACCAGGTAGAAGAAGACTGGCAGCAGCAAATAACTTATTACTATTTAAGATGTCCACAAGTTCACCCACTGTACTGTTGGTGGTACCCCAGTCTGACAGCAGCTCCACTGTGGGACTTTTACCCTGAGCACAGAGGCCCTCAAATCTCCTGATGAAAATAATATTAAGAAATATGCAGATATATTAGATATATTAGATATATTAGATATATAGATAGATAGATAGATAGATAGATAGATAGATAGATAGATAGATAGATAGATAGATAGATAGATAGATAGATAGATAGATAGATAGGTTAATTGATATTTTCCTACCTCACGTGTTGCTGTGAGTATTTAAACTCCCCACTCGGCTTCCGTATTGAGACAATAACGTCCTTCCACCTGTCTTGAGGGTCCAAAAAGTCTGATAAACTGCGAAGTAAACTGTACCTGAGGTTGCGGATGTAAGTAGAGGAAGTCACTGAATTATTCATTTTACGCCAAGGTACTGACACAACGTGAGTTTGATGGGTTAAAACGCAGTTATGGGTGGTTTGTTATGGGTCGTCGATATAGTACATCGTTGCACACGGAACATTAAAAAAAACTAACTGAACCCAGTCAAAATGTGAATTTCCGATATTGAGCAACTTCCCCAGACGTAAAAAGCCTGTCCAATCGAAGTCTCCACCTTCAATGCGGAAATACAAGCAGTGATTGTGTGAAAACAGATTCATATACTTCGCTCCCCTCTGATGTCGGTTCGAGAACATTCAGTCCGATATGTTCCGAATTCATGAATGAATATTTCAGTCAAGATTAAGACTTAGGAGCTAAAAACTAAATCAGTGAGAGAGGCGAAGGTCCAGTGCCTGCCTATGTGCTTATAGTGTGATTGTGACCTCTAGTGGACAAAAATAAGAATACACCTTGTAGCACAAGTTTGAGATTGGTGAACCAACACCTCAATTTAAGTAGAAGTGGGCCAGCTGCACTATTTTGATATTATATTTTTTTCTATTTAGTTTTTTTTTTGTGTGTGTGCTTTTTTTAAATAAACTTTGAGATGCACAAATGTGGAAGCAGAATTTTAAAAAAAACTTAAAATAAGGTGCATAGGAAAAGTAAACATACACAAGAGTTCAGTATAAGGTGCAAAACAGGATGTAAACCTATAAAAAAAATTGCTGCGAGCAGTGTGAGGTGCAAACAGCAGTATAAGGTGCAGATGAGGAGTAAACAATTACTGATTTTTATCTATTTTTAATACTAAATAATTGTCTTGCAGTGTGCCACCCCTTGTTTGACACTTGGATAGAAGCTGTTCCTGAGTCTGAAGGCTTATTCTATTCAGGGTCATGGGTGGCTGGAGCCTATTCCAGCTGTCTGGGGCAAGAGGCAGGATACACACTGGGCTCTCATAGAGACAGACAACCTGTCTGAAGTTACTGAATTTAATTTTAACCAACAACTTGATTTTCAAGATTACAATACATTTAGTACCTTAAAACGTCACATTGGTACCTTTTTTGAGTAGATATATCCATAAGTTCTTTTACTCCAAATCATACCTGTACACAGTAATATATACTAAAAATATATACATTATGATTACATTTAGACCAAAAGATGACATTAATTTTATTTTCTCCTGTTTTTTCTATTTTTAGCTTCCCTACCTCATCTGATATTAACACCATCAATGGCTGAATATAAGCAGGTAAGAAAACCTACTCTGGGTTATCTTTTCCCTTAAAACTACAAGAAAAATAAACAAACCCAATCTATGCCAGTTACTCAATTGGCAAGCACATTTGGCAAGCTCAAATGGAGGCATTTGCTCCAAAGGGCGTGGATTACAATTTTTGATTTGCTGGACTAATACTTGATCTGTTTGTGGAGTTTTAGTTGCTATTTACACCATGTTCATCAAATTGTGATCAGTTCCATGTGGACTGAAGGGATGGGCTGCCTTGAAGGGTGGAGTGATGAGTGATGGCGTGTGAGGCAATTGTGTATGAGAGAATATAATACTTTAATACTATGCATGAGAAAACATGTTATTGAAATGAAATCACAAGTGAAATCAAACCATGCAGACAGAAACAAAGATCTGCAGCAAAGCTGATTCTTTGAAACTGTACATAAACACAACTTGAGAGAAATGTTTATGTTTGCATTCTACCATCATGCTCATGAAAGGTCAGAGATAATGTTGATGTGTAGCAGGTATAGTGTTAACCATGAACTGGCTTTGTTTATTGTGCTTGCATGTCTGAGGCAGATGGGATTGTTTTCATTTTTGCAGACTCGCAAATTCAGATGAGTTGCTAACCAAGATGTTGCTTAAAGAGAATTTTGGGCTTTATGTTATTATATTTCACCCATAAGTACAACATATACATCTGCAGCACTGCAGATATTCTCATGTTTGGCTTTAGCTGATGTAGCCTACAACAAAAAGTTCTCATCAAAAAGGTAACAATATCAGTCAAAATCAACACCACTCTATAGTGGAAGGTGTCAGGATAGTCCATCAGCTGAGACATTCTAATCTGGACCAAAAGTTCTAGAGTTCAGTCAATAATTAATAACTTTAAATCTATCCATAGTTTATGACATCTTCCTGCCCCCTAGGGCTAAGACAAAATGGTTTTGTGAAAGTGCAAACAACTGGATTATTTCAGATACAAAAATTGGTTCAAAGGCTGAGTAAAAATTATCTTAAGTATCCTGGAAGTAGTGAAATTATAAAAGAGGAAAAATACAAGTGAATTTTTGTAGTTATATGGTAGACTTGCTAAATGTAGTTAACATCTAGTGTGTTGACTATGCTTGTTAGCACGTTAGCTTGTTAGCGCGTTAGCTTGTCAGCTTGTTAGCGCGTTAGCTTGTTAGCGCATTAGCTTGGTAGCACTAGCTTATGCTTTGCATGAGCTGGTAGTGCGACAAGGAACAACCATAGACTAACAGCGTAAGTTACAACATGAATCGCAACAACAGCTGTATATTTTGCAGGTGTTGCAACAAAGCTTAATCGTTCTTTTATCACGAATGGAAAGGCTAGTTCTGTTACTGCAGATAATTTTGTAGAAACACCGTCAAAAAGAATCCAACTCTTGCTGCAAAAACAAACTTTCCCAACAAAGCAAAACAAAATGTCACATTAAATTTTTAAAAACATACCTAACTTTTGTATGGTGTTTTTCACAGCAGAGCATCGTTTCGGTTTATGCATTTTAAAAAAATACAGGAAAAAAAATCTAAGCTAATAAACACTGAGGCCTGTTTATTAGGTTTTCAGGCTACACCTAGCTAACAGAGCACAATCCTCTTCATTATAAACCCTAATGCTGCAGTGCCTCATAAACTTTTCCCCCCTCTAATGTACTTTTTATGTGACAATGCGTGCATATGGTCTTAATCACATATGAAAGGAGACTTCGCCACATGTGCAAACAAACTGCAATTAAGCTATTTTGTATGGAACGCCATAATTAGAGTCATTTGTGCAATTGTGGTGACCAAGAGTGTGATCTTTTTAATTCCTGATGTTTGGTGCCATCTTCACTGACACATGATCCTCAATTTGTGAGAGTAATTGGTGCTCATTACTGGTTGTTTATCATTAAACATGTTCTTTTATGTGAATGTGATAGAAGGTAAGAGTGTTATTTTGTGTATATTCATGAAAGGCTCAGAGTTTTTGCACCTTGTTTTAGTGTGCCTGCCATCTTTGCGTGTATTTGTATGCATGCTACATCAGAGAGTAAACACATGCTACAGGGGGTGAGCAGATGGGTGTTATATTTGTAATTTAAAATTACTTTTTGGTGCCTGAAATGCCTTCAAAGCAGTTCTGCATTTGATGGAAAAAAAAAATACAACCACCACACTCTTAGATAGTCTTTGTGCACATGTGCTTGTGTGTGTGTCGCTACATCTGCTGCTGAGGGATAACCCTCACACCTGTGCAGAGGACATTCTTTGATGTAACTTATCGTCTCCTGCATGCCTCCTCTAACCTTAGTGGCAAAATTCAAATGGTGCGCACACGGCTCACACGCAGAGACGGGGAACAAGGCCAAAAACTGTGGACTCTCCTGTGGTGATCTGGGAGACAGAGGGAGCTGCTGTGAAGGAGGCAAAGAGAGAGGAAGTGGGAGAAAAGAGAATAACGATCAAGGGAGCGTGACTGTGAAGAAAGAAAGTGGGGGGAAAAGGGAATCGAGTTGAAGATGAAAATGAAAGAGAGGAAGAGAGAAGATAGTTAGGGAAGAAGAAAGTGTAAGGAGAGTTGCGAAGGAAAAAAAGAGAGCCCCCCCAACTGTTGGGGAACAAGGGCAGAAGTGGGAGAAGTGCCAGAGTGGCTGAAATCACCAGAGAGAAACGCTGCAGGTGAAGGAAGTGATCAGAGGAAGTCATGTGAGGTCTAGCAAACCTCCATCATAAACAAGGACGGATGAAATGAGAGCTGGTACAAATAACAGTAGGTGACAGGTGAGGAGACATAGAGACCGTTACCTGCCATATCACAGAGCTGAGACAGTTTCTCTAGTTATCTTTTAGAAACTGAAGTCATTCAGGGGTGATAACATTTTGAAGGAGGCTGGATCCAGCACTTTTTCAATTCGCCTGGTTCCAACTAAAGAGACTAAAAGGGGAACTGAGGCCACTGACCGCGTTCTTTTTTTTTTTTTTGGCAGTGATAGAGCGCCTCTCACAGTTGCTAGTCTACACAAGTGGTTGCACTGCATTTCTGCTTGCTTCTCTTGGTTATGACCACATAGCCTGATGGTGTTCAAAAAGTGAAGCTGTTTAGAATTAAAGCTGATCAAAAATGAAACATTTTTTGACACATGAACCAATTATTTGTCCACATTATGTGGTATAATATGTTGGACCGTCTGAGCGGGGATTACAAATATAGAGCATGTTTGTCGACATAAACATGCCAGGACAGTCATCTGACAACTTTGATCAACCTCCTGTGTGTGTTTTTAGGAGATTTAGGTAATTTTCAAATCTGAGCTGCTGCACACACTGAACATATAGTACTGTGTTGATTTTGTTGTCATATAGCTCAAAAACAATTTGAATCTGCAAGAAAAAACTGGTTAAAACTAAAATTATGTATGAGACTGACATGGTAGCGCACATGGATTAACTGGCTTTAATCTCAGATTTTTGCTGACAGGCTGAGGGTTTTGGAAATATTTCAACACTGCGGTTAGCATCTTGGAACAACTTTCCTGGTTATTTAATAATTACTGCAAAATTACCCCTCCAAAAAAAAACAGATGTAAGCTTTCTTTAATTCTACCAAGATGTTTTGTTCAAAGCAGACCTGGGTACTTATCAAAAACAACATCACACTCTTCAAAACAATAAAACAAATCACAACACAACAATAAAAGTTAGCAGGCAAGGTACAATAAAAATATATATACTGAGATCCTTGAGCAGACCGTGGAGAGAATATTAGAACACAAAGTGGGGTAAAAATGCTGTTGGTTTAAACAAGTTCCAGCTCAAACTAAGCTATTGTGTTTATTATGGTGTGTCTTCAGTGCATACCACTTTAAAGTAATTAAACGAGCAAAGTCAAACCCCCTCTGATGCTCGTCTGCATGCCTTGCTGTGAGTAATTACTGGCTGCAGACAGGTGCATCCAGCTCATTAGGTGCAAACTGGCAGATTTATGATCACAAGTCAACACGGCAGAGGCAGTGTGTGTACAGTCGCTGTGATTAATTAGCAGTCTTGTCGGGTAGAGTAACAGTTCACCCGGCTCATCAGAGGTCTCCCATGTTGGAATTCAAATGAGCCAATGAATGAGAGGACCCACTATGGGGGACAGAGAGGAGCAACAGGGGGTATGGGCACAGCATCAGGGTCCCATAGAGGCGCTTCAATGTATGTCTGTATGCCCACTGCCTGTCCATACAAGCCCTTTAGCTGTGTGATACCAGTGGATTTTGGGAGCTCACTGCAGGGTGTCTTCCTTTAAACTGGGACACTGTTGGGCCAGTGTCATGTATTTTTTCTCAGAATTAACTCCCTGTGAGTAGCACTTCACTAGCTTTTTTTGTGTATCATCATTGCTGTGGTTCAGTATGCTTTTTATTGCAAAGAGAGCTCAAGAGACTGAAGGTATTCCTGTAACACATAGAGGGCAGTAGTGGCCTTCAACTTCCCATTATTGACCAGTGTGATCAACTTAACACATGCTCAGAATGCAGAAAATGGATATAGATAAAACACGACATCACCACTGAAAAATATAGTGAAATTAATTGGAATGAAAATAATTTTTTACATAAATTACAAATGTTGTGTGCTGATAAAGAATGACACCAGTTTCCAAGAGATTAAAGTTCCTTTAGTGTTTATAAGCATTTACTTCTGAACATGATTTTAATCGACTCCTTATTTCTCTCCTGTGGGTTGTTGCACAACCACGAAAATATCAAAAGCAGCTGTTTGTTGTCATGTGTAGTCTTTTCCATGAGCCTAGGTCTTCACACACACACAGCCACACCAAAGCGCACACACATCCACAGCTCATCAGGAGTCAGTCTCTAAAGGATGATCTGGCGGCATCTTGAGTGGCAACTCGCCGTTGCGTTGCACTCGACTGGTCACTGACACTGGCTGATTGCAGGAGGTTGCCCTCTCATATTCCCTCAAAAATCTCTGGCTACAATCCCAAAATTATCTGTCCAGCCGAGCGCACCAGCATGAGAAACAAAAAAAAAAGAGAGAGAGAGAGAGAGAGAGAACAGCCTCCCCTGGCATCTCCACTGCTTGAAGGCTACTTGTTATCCGGGTGTATTCTGGGACATCTGGCAAAAAGCCATGAGTCATGCAAGGCAAAGGCATGCACGCAAGCACCTGAACATAACACAGTGAGACACATGGACCCACATTTTAAGAATATTTATTACATTTAGCTTGAACATATTCCCTTTCATTTATCTGAGATGAAATATTCAGACACGTTTGGTAAAATAATATGAAACCCAGTCTTTCGCTGACCTGATATAGATATGCAAAATTTGAATAAAAACTAAAAGAAGAGCTATTTTCCAGTCAGTGACTTCACTGGGATAATAGTATAGTCTGCTTACAGCACATGGATAGACTCGAGTGATGGCTTCACACTCCCCAAGGTCAGAGCTGCTAAATCACAGATGCAGACCTGGTTAAACTGCTTGAGGAAATGTTTCTAGTATAGAAGTGGGTGTACATGGAAAATTAGGACATTTGTTGCAAGTGGTACTGAAAGAATAGAGGTGTACTACTGGACAACTTAAGGCTTTGACAAAAAAAAAAGAGTATGGCTCAAATGACCTTCAAGCTGTTTGATTCAAATTTGCCATGGGTGCAGGTTCAGTATTTTCATGGGATACCCTACTTTAAAAAAAAACAAAACAGATCTGCACAGGTTTGAGGCTTGTAGTTACTTAGGTTGCTGTTTCCTGAGTAAAAACAAGATATCTATTTACAGACCCTTAATGTTACATAAACCTGTCAGTGGCACGAACGTGATGCACAGAAATTGGACGTGCAAGATCCACTCAAGAGACCGCATCTATTCCCAAACTGCAGGGGGCAGTGTATCACAAATACACGTCTACCACAGTACTAAACTAAAGAAGAGGTTGTTGACACAGTTTACCACATTTTTTCACAAATTCCTCTTTTCTGCCAAGTTTGTCCGCAATTTCACGCCAGGAATTGTTAATCACAAGGTTATCACGGTGATCTCTGTGTGGTGAATCATGTGAATGCCAAGATTTATTGTACTTCGGACACGAGGAGCCCCTGCTTGTCAGTGTGTTTCCACGCAGAAGTTGAAAATTTTTCAGAGGCGACAGAAATTTTCCGTGTGAAAAAGAACACGCGTTAAACCAGGCTGTTAAAAAATGACGTCATTCATCCATACGAAGCCGTGCAGACCTTGTGGATGCGTCAAGCATAAATCAGGCTTTACCCTGCACTAGTTTGTCAAATGTGACAGGAAGGTCCACCGTCTTCTGATACAGGTGTCATGTTGTCTAGCATCGGCCTGTGGCAGGTCAGTTTGATGGCTAGCTTTTTTTTCCATTTTGAAATTCAGACAAATGTTCTCTGGAATTTATCAGGGTTTGTCAGGTTTCCAGCAGATCTTCCTCGTGTATCAATGCATTATGTCCTCAATTCCCCTTTGGGTACTAATAAAGTACATTCTATTCTATTCTATTCTATTCTATTCTATTCTATTCTATTCTATTCTATTCTATTCTAATAGTTTTGCTTCCATTAAATATAAGCAGCGATAATACATGCCAAAATACTAATAAAAAAAAAATTAAGGGAAAAAAATTGGGTGAGATGCAAGTGTGAATTCAAATAATCAAAGATCCACCCCTTTTCTTTCCTGCCAAGCCTCTTGGAAAAAATGTGAATAAACTTTAGTGGCAGAGAAGTCAACACACAAAAAACGAAGTAAAATTTTGTTTTATCTCTGGGCAGAGTAGCGTACAGACCAGGAATGGGTGTGTTTCAGCTGTGTTCCTCTGCGTTCTACGCATCCATTGCTGGTCCTCGCACTATTCTGCTCTGTTTATACACATTGTTTTAAAGACATTTAGTGTGCTGACTTTTCTACCACCTCAGTAGATTTTGTATGAATTTCCATCTTGAAGAACTTATTCTTTGAGTTGTGTGCTCGTGCTCTGCCTGTTTGAAAGGTCTGAGTGAAGCTAGAGGTAGCTGATTTGAGAACACAGAAGGGAAAACACCGAAAACATTATAAGCAGTCAAGTTAGAGTGATGGCATCGATATCACATATCTAATACAAACTTAGAAGAGCAACACTGTAGACAGGAGAATCATTCTGAGAGGAGAACATTTAAGATACCTGCTGAAGTGTATCATCATTACAAACGCAAACGCTTTCCTCATGGTGTCACATCATATAATGTGGGCTTTGATTTCATGCCATGCCTTATCTCTCCTTACTCACTGCTCTCCTTCATCACATCACACTGTGAAAGATATGTATGAAAAGCAACTTGGGAAAATTTAAGCCACAAGAAACCCCCAAATACCTGAAAGTCTAGTTTTTGTCATGTTAAAGCTTATTTCAGTGATGTTTGTCTAGTTTTCTTACATCGTGTTATTTTTTTAAAAAATTTCTTTCAATAGTTCTTTCTTTCCATAAATTTTAATCTTTCTGCTAAAATCTTCCATCAGTGCTTTAATAGGAGCCGTCTCTTTGTATTGTTTGCACACAATGCCTCACTTCCCTCTGCTCACAGCTCATAACTGCACTCGTTGGTTCTCGTGGAGCCTTTAAACTCCATTGTTCGAATCCAGATTTCCATGGGGGATCCTTTTGTGTGGCCTCTCCAAGATATAACTGGGGCGTAATTCATGAGTGAGGGGGGGCTACTGCAGGTCAATAGTGACCCTGAATACTGAAAAGGCCTTCTGATCTTCCCGAAGCAAATCATTGATGGTAGGTAACCCCTGCCACTGATGCTTTGCTCCAGGGAGGGCAGGGTGAAAGGAGCCAGCGTGGCCCTTTGACATCCCAGCAGGGACCCTGTAATCCAACGCTCGTCAGTGCTAATCCATAGCTGCACAGTCACAAAGAGACCTGCAACACATGTGCTGCTGAAGCTGACATCCCCCTAACTTCAACATCGAAGAGCAGAGCCCAAACACACACACAAGTTTAGGAAAACAAACAAGTTGTGAGTTTTTCACCACTCTAATCTAAGCTGAAAAAATTGGCTTCCTCTTTGACAATGTCAGACTCTGATTTGCTGCCCACAGCATGTGAAAGGTTAAAGGTCAAGTCACTGACATCTGAGTTGGGCCCTCCTTGTTTCATTCTTCCTTGTGCAGCACAATTTCCAAGAGGAATGCCAGAACACTCAAGAGGAACTGTCCTTGAGAAGTTTAAAGATGTGAAGAGTTTCAAACCCAGGTGGGCAGGGCTCTGATCTACCAGAGCCCTGACACACAAGAGAAGATATTTTTTAATAATCTATTAAGTCCTGGTTTGTTTTATGTTTCTAAATCTCTCTTTTTTAAAGTTTTTCTTCCTTGTATTATTATCCTGTAATACTCTCGAAAACACCAGTCTCTGGCTGGATAAATAACCCGAGGCCTGTTGGAGTGGCTGCTTCCATCTCTCACAATGAGCTCCTCTGGAACTTCAAAGCGGGTCTAGACGTCAGCTTTGAGGCCAAGAGAATATTCTCTGCTAGAAAAACTACAAAAGACCGCCACAGGTGGTTTATTCTTTCAACTATTAATCAGTGCTCTACCTTGTTTGTTTTCACTTTTACTTGAAAAACCCAGACACGTTGATTGATGAAGTGCAAAGCTTTGCCAACAAAAGTAAAGAATGAAAATAAAGAAGTTGATACATTGACATTAAGCTTTTTGGTAGGGGTTGTGTGTTTGCTGATTTGTAACATGAATGCCCTGGAATACTGTGACGTTTTATGTGGCAGTTATGCAGAAACGTCAATTTTATGCCCCACTTCTGTTACATTCTCTGTTTAAACTTGTCTAATCCAAAAATCAAATGCACAAAAGAACAGTCTCCAAAACTCAGCTCCTCCGCAGCTCTTTTTGTAGTCAGGTTATTAATCTCACAATCTCAGCTTTTCAGAAGCAAAAACATTGACTTTCCATTTATTCTTCCCAATATTATGAGTGTTTATCATGTGATTCATCCCCTCCAATCCCTTAAACCAAATCCGTTTTGTCTTGTACATTGATTATACTCAGGGTTTACGCCCAGCCAGCCTTAGCAAAGCACCGAAAATGCTGAGTCATCCTAATCCCATGGATTTATCCCTCACCCATAAAGAGGACTGTTGGTGGCACTGTTTGGTGGTCTATAAATAAGATCAGCTCAGAATAATGGAGGCTGTGGATGATATGGGGGATTGAGCACATCCACCACTGATTTAGTCCATGGATTAAAAAGCCCAACAATGGTGGAAAGGATGGCTTTGGTTTGGGAGGTATATGGTGATAAATGGTTCTTTTGTTGATGCTGCTTCCCATCATGAACACACATTAAGTCAACTGCAGACATAATGATTGGAGGATCAAAGATAGCACAAGTAGTTTAGATTTTGATGATTTTTTTTTTTCAACAGTTACACAGCGCTGTGATTTGAAACGTGACAACAAGCAAACGTTGTCAGTTTGTACTGTAGTTTAGAAGCCGGCTATTTGTAGTGCTGCTGGCAGCCCGGTGTCTGAGACGCATCCATAAGCTAACATGTAACATTTGCAAATCCTTGTCCTGCCAGTGCCCATTGACCAAGCAGAACCAATGTAACCTCACTCTTCATTTTACTGACAGACTCTCAAGTTTGATCAGATCCCTGCAGTATAACTGCTGCATGTGGATTGGAATGAACATTATCACAAACAGATTAGCCTGTGTTTTAGCTTTAGCTAGTGGTTTAGCCTTTAGTTTGTGTTTTAGCCTTTAGCCTGTGCTATATCACTCTCACGTTTAGCTTTCTTCTGCTCTGACGTCCTTTTTCTGTCAGACAGTTCAGCTCCAGTGTCCACCATCACTACTAAATAAATCCCAGACATTGCTTTCAGCAGAGACAAACACAGATCTCTCTTCTCACTGCTAAACTTCGTCAGCCAGCGTGGTGTTGTCACAGACACTTCAGCGTGCCGTAAATAAATCCAGTCTTGTACAACCCAAATGGGAAGCTAAGAAATATATTTGGTCACTGGAACAAATCTCATCAGTTAATCTGCAAAATAAGTATCACTAATCAAAAATGACCCTTGTTACCTCAGCGTGACCACACATTGCATAATCCTTGAGCAGTATTTACAAAGGTGCTAATCTAATCCTGTGTTGTCTGGATGCTTGTTTGTTAAACTCTCATGTTTCCTTCAAGAACAGGTCTGAGTTTCCAATAGATTTAAAGTCACTCATGTTTCACCTTTGCACCTCTGGAAAAAACCTGTCACATAAAGGAAGGTTTGTGAATGTTAAGAACAGGGGGCCCCATTTCCGAGCGCTTAGCTGTCATGTATACCTGAGGGGGCCATCATAAAGCAAAACACACAGTACAGTGTATGTGTGTGTTACAGTCAAGCTCAAGTACTACTGTAGGGCATGGAAATGAACCGGAAAAATAAATATCTACAATTATAGATTCAAGGATGAAATCTGAAATAGACGTAAACTCCCTGAAAACTCATCTTTCTGAAAAGCGCCTGCTTGACATAGCAGACTGTGTTGGCAAATTATCAGTGTGAATCCTTTTAACTTCAATCACCATCTTTGGGATGTGCAGATGATTGCTACATGGTGTAATTGAAGAGTAGATCAAACGTAGAGGCAGAAGTGCTCGCTGAAGACAAGTGTCAGCGCAAGTCCAAACTGTGGCACTGTTTTAGTGGAACAGATTACAGGCCAGGGATTATCATTACATCAATGTGATGATAGGCAAATCCTGACAGTGAAGACTGAACTGCAGATGATTTTAATGAAACACGGATCAGACTGAAGGTTTTAATTTGATAGGTCAATCTGATAATTGATAATTAATGAATTTAGATTAATTTATAGCCAAATCAGAAAGAGAGGGTTGGATGGAGACAGACAAATAAACAGATGGATGGATGGACCAAAAAGGAGACAAACAGCGACAGAAATAAAAGAATGTACACATTTATGGTAGCCATGCCAGTATTAACAGAAGCGTGAAATATATTATATTGACACTAGGGACTCATGCATTTAATTAATTTATCATTGTCATCTTTGTTAGTTGGCACCAAAAGTGAACTAGCTGATTGATTGAATAAATAATTACTATTCTAGGCCCAAATGCCAGTCTGATGTTGTGTCTAAGATGAGATCTAACCTCCTGCCTGTATTATGGCTCAGATTAATGACTACTCCCAAAATACTAAAATGTTTTACAACCCAAATCTAAACAAGCACAGATAACATCTGACATCTCAGTGTTACATACTTTGGCAGCGTTTAAACGAGAAAATACAGATAAAGTTGTAAGTAGGCAGTGTGTGGTTGAATTGGTATTTAGCTACTTCCCTGGAGTGATTTGTAAACAGCACAGAAATGTGGATGCTAACCTGCTAGAGGGACTGAAGGCTGTCTGTTGATGTTTGCTCTAACAAAGGGGTCTCTGTTCCACAAACATCTTAAGTTTAGGTGTGCTGTAACAGTTTTTCTTGATTTTGACTATATTCTGAATATTTTCTAAAATTTGGGCCTGTTAATTTAAGTTTTCATACAAGCTATGAGAATATGTCACTTCTGGCTGACACTACATATTTGTCATATGCTGTAAATATGACTTGTAGTTACAATTGCAGAGGCTTGAATCATTTAGGTCAGTATAGTTCACACATCTTCTAGAAATCTTCATATTTTGTAAAACTATGATTTAATGTTTTCATTACCCTTGCCTTCTTGTTTGATGTCACTTCTTACAGTTTCTTGTTATATTGTTGCCTGTATTATCAGTGTTAGTGATTTTCTTTCACCCAAAATTTCTAAAATTTCCTTTTCACCTGTTCTGGTCTAAATATATCAAATAAAGGAAGTTTTGCATTTCCATGCCAGTGAATGACATATTCATAGATAAAGTAACAAATCTTTTCAGATTTAATTTTAAAGCCTAATTTTGATGCCAAGATAAGCGGCTATAAATAAATGCTATAATTTACGATGACTTAATAACATAAACTATTCTGTTACATGTTATGACAACAAGACTTTAAAGGCTTTGAAAAGTCTGTGGTAAGGGGTTTTCCACTTATTTTTATATGTCGTCTTGGCACGCACACTCAGAGTGTGACACTGGTCCCATTCAGAAGTTCTTCAGAGGAAAGGTGAACTCAGGTTATGGCCGGTCATTTCCATTCCATTCCTGACAGCTCACCTTGACTATTTGTCCAGCTCCCCCCCCCCCCCACATCCCAACACTAACTACCCCACTTAGATCAAGACATACACTCTGCAAAGGCCTTGAATCTGCTGCTGCACCCTTTTTGTCATAACTAGAGTAAAGATCGTATCAGGAACGCCAGTGCTCTATAACCTGCTTTTTCAACCCAAAAGAGAGTAAGACCTACAGGACCAACATATAATACATATACACAATAATTTATATAGGCAAATCCACCGTCTATGGTAAACAAACCTTTGATACAAGTTGCTCATTTTAAAGTTCCCAAGGCAGATTCAGCAAACACAAAGCAAAACACAGCTCTGGCATAAGAAAGAGGTTTTACTGCAAAAAAAAAAAAAACAGCGTCAACTTGCCAATTTTTAAAGGTTAGTTGTAGTTAGCTAATCAATTAAGCTAGCTGAACTGAAGAGTTAAAGTTCCCTGGGTTCTGAAGCAAAGGGGATTCTATATCATCTAAAATACATAATGACACTCCAGTACACTAAATGAAACCAAAAGACTGAGGCTAAAGCTACAAAAAGTCTATTCCTCAAGTAGATGATGTTTCAAAGCAGATAAGCTAGTTTGCTAAGCTAGCAAAGAATAATCAAGCCTGCAATATCTTACCTAGTTAGCTTAGACAAACAAGGATTTCTGCCCTTTGTTTTAATTTTATTCATACTTTTTAAAATGAAACAGCTTTTAGGGATAAGGAAAAACTAGCATGTCGCAAAAATGCAAAGAAGCGTCAACAAATGTGCCCCAAAAAGAGAAATGCTACGCTATGGATGTGTAACTCCTGAATATAGCTTTTTCTAAAAGTGATTCTCAGAAAACAACATTCATATCTAAATTAAAAATTGGCCTTCAAGATAGAGTTTCACCATATTAGTGTTGCTACTGTTAGCTAGCTTGTAATTTGGATATGATACATCCTCCTAAATAAAGTTTAAGATGGGCATCATAAGTCTGAACTATTGCCTGGACCCTGAAAGTTTTGTTATCCTTATAGTGTGTCCACCTACCAGTCAATTTGGAAACCTTTTTCTCGCTGCTTTGACTTCAAAAAGAAATTTTTTTCCTCCTTAAAATGTGAGATTTTCTTTTTGTTGTTGTTGTTGTCTGACTCTTTTTAACCCACTGACATTTTAGAAATTAACACTGAAATGCACACGATCAACAGTTGCAGCCACTTGCCCCATATTTTACAAAGTGATTGATCACTAAACTGAAGAATGCTTATTGGCAGCTGTAAAGCTATATTCTTCCCACAAATACATAAACAAAACAGAGGTCCTCAGGAAAAGAAAGACAAATTGAGGTGTTTCAGACAGATGCCTGAAGAGACACACACTCCATACTTAGTCTTGGAGGGTTTTATGGGTCATATATTTTAAGTGTGATGGAAAGAGGGCGTTAGTACGTTTGCCTACTTAGTGTTTCTAAAGTGAGGTGGAGGGGGATGAGTTTGAGAGCTGCTTGGTATGTGAGGAATAATGTCTGAGGCTAAGAGAGCAGTGGTTTCTAGTGATGTCTGAAGAGGAGTCATTACGTCTAATGTCCTTCCAGAAAGTAAACATGAGGTCAGAGGGCAGGGGGATGAACTTTGTAACCCTCTTTGCGAGAGATGTTCCAGTAACAGTTTCTCCTTTTGAATTCCAATTCTAATTCTTAAATATGAATATTTACAAATACAAAGGACTCCATCTTTTTTTCCAAAGTATAAAGAATTATGGGACTGAATCATTGTGTTGACTGGTGTACTTTCAGACACTCAATAACCATACTTTAGAATTCATCAGCAAGTGAAAGAAAACTAACTCTTTTTTTTTCTTTGGAATAGGAATGTTCAAAATCACAATTTGTTTTTACTCATCCATTTGAATTTAATTTTTTTTAACATCCTGTACATTTACCGTTCAGGTTTCAGGTTTTCAGGTTTAGATCTGCAGTGAGAAAGAATTTCCCTTCAATAAATCCAATGTAAGACACCTGAGTGATACCACATGACATTTTAACAAAATAAAAGATCAGCTAAATGTCATTAATGAAGCACTAATTAGCTACAGAGCTAAAACTTTCACTTCGGTGAGTTGGTAGGGACCAAAATAGAGCTAACAGTAATTGCATTGCCTATTGAGGATGAAAAAACACATGTAAGCTAATGTTACGTTGAGTCTATTGGTAAGTGAACATTAGAATCTCTTTGTTAGTATTATTTAGTATTTTGAGTATGAGTATTATGTGAGTACTGAATATCTCATGCAGTTACTGTTAAAAAAACAATGAATGTCTTAGTCAGAAGGATTTTTCTCTCCCTGCTCTACTCACTGTTTAACGTACTACAAGAAAAATAATCAGAAGGGTAAATACACAGCAGAACACAATGCAGCACTCCTGTATCAACGTCTTGTAATTCCCATAATTTGCAGCATTTGTTTTTGCTGACTGTGTTGAATGTAGCCTTTGCATCTGCATGTTCTAAACCACAGTTTGCTTTCAGAGAATTTGTATTTGTCTCCACCTGCAACTGGAAACAAGACCAGCACCTCCCAGACCATGATTACATGTTAGATTTTGCAGAAACATTTTCTAATTAGAGAACACAGAAGCAGAGGATGTGGAACAAGTTAAGTCACAGTCAGTTCGGTGTCAGGACCAGAGCAAATCACTGCAGCGTCATGTACCCACAGTATTACTCACAAACACTTTGGAGATTTATACTAAATACCTAAATCCTAGAATTCAATATACTTTAAAAGTTAGAAATAAAAAGCTAAACTTTTTCCTGTGCAGCAGAATCCTTGTGCCCTGATACTGACCCCTCAGGGAGGCTACAAGGCTCTACAGCACTGTACCAACATGCATTTTTCCATTGTACCATGAGTGACTACACCCATGACGTAATGTGCTACACAAGCCCAGAGGCAACACTGGGACTTCTGCTGCTGGTGTAATAATTTGCAATCTTCTATTTTGTTTGTTTTACCTCACATTGAATGGAATTCCCCTGTTATCTAAATCCAATAATTACTTAAATCTGGATGTCAAAACACTTTCCATTATTATCAAAGCCCCTTTTCCCCCACTTGCCCTTTGATGTCAGTCGTTACAGTGCATGAACAACAAGCTCTGGCTCTTTTTTAGCTCAACTAAGTTGTCAGGATCCATAACCACAGGAGTTGGTCTCAGGGGACAGAGGAACATGTCTGATCTCAGGATATAGGGCTGTCAGGATTAAAACAACACAACTGTGTCTAACCTTGATTTATAATCAGGCTTAAGATGTTTCCTGTTTACAGAAAACAGATCTTTTCATACTAACAAAGCAAGTTATATGTACATTGAATTAGTTCTGCCAAAGAATAATGGAGGAGAAGCATACAGCTTCAGAAAGAACAGTACAAAAGCCACATTAAATGCATATTCTTAGAAAGAAAAGAAAGAATTATTTCAACAAACTTTTCACTATAAAGCCATAAAACTGAAAGGTTTTTATGTCATTGTATAACTGTCACTGTAAATGCTGGAAACGAGACTTGAAAACAGGTCACCAGTTTTAACTTTCTTGAATGTCTCATTAATGTAACCTTTGATGCACAGCACTGACGTAAAAGCATTTACAAATGGGACACTTACACGCTCCAAAGAGAAGACACTTTTTTTGTACAAGACTTCAATGGCTCCATCAGTTAATGGGTTTCTATCAGATTTGATTGCCTGTTTAGAATTCTGAGCGTAATCCTTCTCTTTCCACCCGTGTAGAGATCTTTTGTTGAACTTTAGGGTGTGTGGTGAGCTTGAGCTGCTCTTGATTGGGTTTCAACATCTTGGCTGTTCTTTCACAGAGCAGAGCTCGGTGCATTTGCTGTTTGACTTCACCTCTCTTGCCTTCGCATTCTTTTGTCCCCTCTTTAACCTTGTTGTTGGAGACAGGATGGGGGGGCTGGTGAGTGTTTTGGGGTAATTAAAAGTGGGTTAAGGCGTTCCTAAAAGCACTACAAAAACACAAAGTAGAGGGTTAAAGGGTAACGGTGGCTCTGCTCCAAAAGGCTTAACAGATTCCACAAGTTTTGTAGAGAAGAACAATTCAGAGGGTGAAAAGTAGGAAGGTGGACATTGCAGAGATAATGATTGATTAATGACGGCACCCTTGTTTTCACAGTTCGGCTGTAGTTTTTTGGGGAATGGTTAGGCTGCACCATCAAAGAGTAGATCTATGCTAGGGATGCACAATATACTGTGTATAACTATCATCTCTATAAAGGGAATATTTTAGAATTAAATAATCTTCCAATCTTAAAGTTTTATCCAATGAATCGACCAATAATAGTTGCTTTCACTTATTGATGGTGTGCAATTTGATATGGATAAGAGGATATAAGGTATCTGCAAAAAGCTAATCAGAGATTAAGAATAATGTCTCTGATATGGATCATTGTTTTACCACTTCAGAGGTTATAACATGATTGCAACTTGAAAAAACCTGTGCCACAATTATTCCAAGAGGAGGAATTGGCAGAACGTTTACTAGAGAGAAAGCCAAAGCAATAATAACAAAGTCACTGAATCTACAGCACTTGATGACGATCAACATTTTTCTGAAGAAGGTCAAAGGGGGGCATGGCTGAAACAGTATCTCGAGTTGCTGCTGCTTTGTTTTTGTGTGTTGACTGGTCATTTCAGTACGGTGTGGATACCAGTATATTAATATATTTGCATCAATAAATTGTAGCCTTTCTTACCCAAAGGTGTGCATAGAATATGCTATTTAAAGCAAACTTTTTGAAAATATGAAAAAGATATCTGTTATCTTGTCAGTATTGGCCATTTACAGGTTAGGTATAAGGGATAGTGTATAGTTGGAGGGCAGATATGCGAAATAGAATCCCAGTTTGGTGAGACAAGACCCTGATGAGAGGCAGGCAGTTAAATCAAAGAAGATGAACAAGTCTTTTTCAAGATAATAAATTCTAACCTCCATCCTCCTTCAGTTTCCTTCTTCTCTGAGCTCTGAGATTGACCCCTCCAAAAAGAAAACTTTCAACACTGCTACTGTTATCACCATCACTCATGAGTTTGATTGTAGGGTTTGGTAACTCCATGTTGGATTCACCTGCTTGCTCTGATTTCCAGGAACCAATGTAAAGGTATCCATGTTGTTCAGCCCGAAGAATTGGTATGCTTGCCGAAACAAACGTTTTTGCCCCATTGTTTACCAGTTTACAGAAACTAATGATTTTACCATAATGTAGGGACTATGGTGTCAACAAGCAGGAGTAAAATGTGCCAAAACTCTTTTGCTGATTAATTTGATGGTATGTGAAGTTCATCTCCTCTGAAAAACAACATTGCTTCACTTGAGTCAAACAGAAGATCACTTTAACTGAAAGTTTTTTAATGAATGTATAGTCTTGCCAGAATGCTTTACTCAATTTGCAGATGAAACCAAGAATAAGTGCAAACAAATGTCCACATGATATGTCCCTGTGATAAAACAGTGTGTGCGAACTGTTCCCAATAAATCTCCTCAACTAATCCTCTGGTTTTATTTATCATCCTGTTATATTTGCTGGTTTGATGGCCAACACAACGGAAAATGGGACAAAGTTTATTAAGCCAGCGTTTCCCTTTATTCGTTCTCATTTAAAGGTCAAATGCTCACACTGCAGTGCAGTTTTTCACAGCTTCAAAGATGGACCAGATGGGGATAGGAAGTAAGAGAAAAAAAGGGGGCGGGCTGCAGCAGAACCAAGCAGAGGATTTTACATGACCTCCTCCAGGGCTTACCCTGCATGTCTCCAGATTTTTGTGCAGTAAATAGCCTCACTAAAGTCATTACTTTCTTAATTGGACCAGTTCAACATGTTTTCTCAAAGTCTTAAGTAGTTTATGATTCAGAGACACAAGTACTAAGCACTGTCGTTTCCCCCTTGGCCTCAGGGCAACAGGCCTGTATACCATGTGAGGAAGCAGGAAGGCACCTGCGTCACATTTCCCATGATCTGTGAATACAGCAGACAGCAGTGTGCCTGCTCTAATGACCCGATTGATGGCGACTTTATTGTGTTTTATGGATCCAATCTGAGATTAGAGTAAATAGACAACCATGTCCTTTTTGAACCTCTCCTGAGACACCACAGGGTTTATCTGGGAGATGGGAAGGATAATTAGAGGGTGCACCAGCAGGACACTGACAATCACCTAAAAGAGTTCATTCCTCCTCACTGATCCCTATACCATTCATGTTATTTGGAACTGTGAATGTGAATGAGCAAGCTGAGCGGCAAACAGCTGGAGCTTGCTGGGCCTCAATAGCCCCTATACATATTTGCTGTATGTTGTGTTGTAGTGTTTTCAGCACATTGACAGCAGTTGGAGGCACGCTAGCATGACTGAATAGTAACAGAGGTCCCGTCTGGGGATCTATTCTTTTAATTTACCAGGACAAGAATTTCCATGTAAGTGGGATGAAAAGCTCTCACTCATATAAATGCAATTCAATCCCTTCACTTGTCTTGACGAAGATGAATAGTTGGCCATAGTCGACTTTTAATCAAGGCTTAAGGATGCAGACTGTGTCACAGCGTGTGCCAGCAGACCACTCTGGGAGATCAACATACAGTTTGGATCTCTTAACTAATGAAACTGCATCCCTTTATTTTCTTACTTTGTTCAAAGTTTTTTGCTTTATCTGCACTCAAATAAAAGTATCACATCTATCAAATAGGAATTGAAGATGATGCAAGAGCTGCACATCAGAGCTTTTTTAAAATTTAACCAGTTTTTCTCCATTGAAAAGTCTTCTTGCACACAGATTTCGACTTTGTCACCTGCACAGCCAGATGAAGGCGGCATCAGATGCATGAAAAGTGTGAATATGTGACGCACCGGTGGCTGTGGCAGGACCTTTCCGTGCCTCTCTCTTTTTCTTTGGCAGGACCAGGAGCCCCTGCGTGGGGGCCACCCCCTCTGACATCAGCGGGGCCCCGCAGCCCTGGGAAGTTGAGCATGTGAGCTTCCCCAGGTCATTAGGGAGAGGCTTGAAAAGACTGTCACCAGGAAGGAGATAAGCCGCGAGGGGCGCAGTAATAAGGCCCTGAATAATAGCCCTTCTGTAGAGAGCCACTGAGGACACAGACCCAGGGATTAAAGGGAGACTGAAAAGGAGAAAGTCAATGGACCTCCACAAAAATATGAACCAGAGCGCCGGTGAATGGTGGGGGGAGTTATCAGCATTCTACGGGCTCCTTCTCAGGGCCCCATCATGCTCAAGGAGAAGGGAGGTGTTCTATAGTGGAAGTCTCCTCCGAGATGAGACTGTTTTGGAGCAAGGCACTTCTGCTGGGTTGGCATATATCCACCCAAAGGACACCCAGGAGGACCAACTTCACATGCACTTGCTAATCTTGCTGGTCAGTGAAGTCAGGCCCATATATAAGACCCTCTCTGAAGCATCTAGTAGCTGTTTGCCAATGAAGAATGCTGCATTAAATAGCAAAAGAAGAAAACATTAACTTCTGTTACCAGATGTATGGATGTCCAGTCTACATGACTGCAAAACATGCACACCGTGTGCAACAGAAACAAAGGGATGAAGCTCAAATACTCAATTATCCCAGTGCCCACTAACAGCATCACCTCACCCCATTACTGGTTAATGCTACTGTCATACAAACAGACTGTTAATGGAACAGATGCCCTGCACAGTGTTTACACTATATCTGCATTTCACACGGTGAGGGCTGATGACTTTAGAGAGTCCTTGCTTGACTGTGACTGGGTTTGGTTTGAGGCAGTTGTCATTTGGTAGGGCCTGCCTCACTCATAGGTTGACAAATAAAACATCTTCAAACTTCCCCTTCTGCACAGGGGAGGTTTGTGCCACTCCCTGTAACGCTTGGGTCAAGCAGCTCCATACTCTCCTGCCTTTCTACTTTTATAAATTACCACTTTATTTAAGCCATCATGAATCGAGAAACTGCGGGACAGGAAACATCACAAAGTAACTTTTGGGGACACCAAATATACCAGTCAGGGGTTCTACTTGGGAGTCACCCTCAAGGAGATTGTTGTAGCTGATGAATTTCCAAGTAATTAGGTCATTTCCAACGCACACTATCTGGATCAATTTCCGATCTCACCACAGAGCTGTGCAGCCTCCCATAATATGAGCCACATTGTCAGATGCTGGGAACTGTAATTCGAAGCAGACACGTGAGGCTTAATGCAGGTGGGCCTGAATCCCATCTACTGAAGCCAAGAGGGTTCTCTCAAGGCTGCACCTCCACCTTATGACAGTCATTTAACCCAGAATGTATACATCGTTTCTATCATTGTCTAACGTCTTTGCAAAAAAAAAACCTCATACAGTTGCGTGTTTTGCCTCAAACCAGTCTGGGTTTGAGATTGCCGCAGTCACACAGATTATATCTGAGCTGGAGGAAGACAAACTGGGCTCAAACCCAACGAATGCACCAGAAATTCAACACACACTTTCCATGGTTACAAAGCTCTTTGCCACATAAGTGAAGGCTGGCCCGCAAGAGAAGGCTGCCCCTTTCACTTCAACACTCTGGTCCAAGAAGTCTGTTAGTAGAGTCCCTCAAGACTCAACCTCTCTCCTCACCCCACTGTCACCTCCCACACAGCTGCTTGCTGCCATATTGTCCCCCCATCATTGTCAATGTCACTGTCAACACCATGCACAACATGGGCCTACCCTACTGCTAACCTCTCCTCTCACCAAGCTTGTCCCCCGGGGTTTTAGCTGTCGATTGTTCTGGGACATGGCTGTGGAGCTGAGTGGCAAATCAAAGCCCTGCTCTCCCGCAGCAGGAGACCCCCATGACTCTGGCTGGCTGACTGTGGCCCGTTCGGCAGCCCACGGCAACCAGACTTCATTCCCCAGATCCCTGCTTTTAGGAACCTCGCCACTCCCCCCGATCTCTGGCCAGGAGCAAGCCCGGAGAGACAGGCAGGTCTGTGAATAGGCTCTGGGTCTGAATAGGCATTTCTTCAGGCAAGGCTAATGGGTGGTCCTTTTTACCTCTGGATTGGACTGCATGGAAGCAGCCCAGCCAAAAGAGCTCTCATGCAATGTCACCTCGAACAATAATCGGTAAAAACGCTCCAGAGTTTGGACTTCCTGGAAAGACATTTACTTTGCCCCATTTCTTTTTGTTGAGGGGATTTTCAAAGGGTAGCTCTTGCTCAGTAGGGAAGCTGTCTTGAACTCAACCCCCTCTGCTTTTCTCTCCTTCAACCTTCCTCTTTCTTTTCTCTCCCTGCCTTTGTTTGCTCAAGAGGTGTCGAGGATAAAGGTGTCTTTGGCTCACAAAGCTTCTACCTGAGAATTTGTCCATCACTCCCATGCCACTTGTCCAGTTAGCTGAAGCAGAGCAATTTGTCTGTCCCTATTGATCTATTTCCAGTGTTTCTTCAAATGTCACAGTTTGATCTTCTTTTAAACAGTTTCGTGTGGTCCGTGACGTGTTGTGGGAACTCTGGGAGCTGTGGTGCAGGTGAGCACGCTTTCACAGCTTGTGTTGTGCAAACAGACACTCGAAATGCAAAAGGGCCTCTGATGGAACCACACCAGACAGATCTATGTCTGTCATCTCATCGGTGGGACAGACACACACACACACACACACACACACACACACACACACACACACACACACAGAAAAATGCAGCGCACTGACACTGGCTGCATGTAAAGGTGCCTTTGATCAGGGGTTCCCTTAGATCTTTTGCTTCCCTGCCATTTAGACTTGTTTACACAACTTCAAACTCTAACAAGGAGAAGGAAAATACATGGAACACCCATTCAAGGAGCACAGGATGATGTTTAGTGGAGGGCATATATTGGTAAGTTGGCCCGGAGTTTGTCCCATTCAGGCTGAAGTTCTTCATAATCAGTCCTATTATCATGATTGTTTTCCTTGTTCCTATTTTCCTTTCGGGACCTTTTCTATTCTTTCAATAAGCAACCAGACGAGTGTTTGGTTCATTATGCAGTGATCTAGCTGTTTAAAATGAGTTGCAGTGCTCAGGTGTGTCCCTGAAATGATTGTTAAAAGCACATCCAGTTAGGACTGATAGTGGATCAGGACCAGTGGAGGCTGTGAAGACCATGAACTGAGCTCTTACAGCAGCTCACAGCTGCTTGACAGGGGTTGGGGGGCAAAATGAAGACCACCTGGACTGAGGTTAATCCCCTAAACACAGTCCTCCTCCCCAGGCCCGCGTCATGGACTCATGCCACAGGATTTACACAGGTTTGGATTTGAAACAGGCCTCTGCGTTTTTTTTTTCTTTTTCTTCCTTTTGATAGACGAGCAACTGAGCCTTTTCTTGTAAGTCCCTGATGCTGTGAACCTGCAAAGGGTCACAGCTTATTCATACTGTACAAGAGTGTATGGCTATCAGTGGTTGTTATGAGTGATGGATTTACCATCAAAATGTTTTCATTTCAAACTTCGAATTCCCGGTGTCTGGATTGAGCTTTTGTGATATGGAAAAACTGCCCAATAAAAGGGACAAGAGTTTCTTATTACAAAAAAGTGTATCTACTTCCTCTTGCACATTTGTTTTACATTCATGTATGTGTAATTTCTACCAAATAATATCTGTTTCAAAATCATTGGAACACTTGATAGCTTTGTAACACAATGAATGTGTTGAAAATGGAGAGAGATTAAATTAGTGGATACAGGATTTTTTTTTTTTTTTTAAGTTGCTTCAAACGCATTTGGGCTATCAGATACATGTGTGTCTGGATGGATAACTTATGGTTTGGTTTAGTGGACAGCAGATTACAAGGTCCAGTGCCCATTTTCTCTAATAATGTGGAAACATTTTAAGAAATGGGATTAGAATAAAGGCAAAAACTGTCATGATAGCACATGACTCTGCTTTGCCTGCAGTCTTTGATATCTTGTAAACATCAGGTGGTTGCTGCAGTGTCTTTAACATCATGTCTTGCCTGCACCGTCGAACAGGGAAAGCTGTATTCTTGCAGGGCATGTGGGACTTGGCAACTTTGGAAAACTTAGGGGGCAAGCTGTCCTGAACTTTTTCAGAGTGCACATGAGATGAGAGACCTATAAATAGATTCCTGTCTCACTTATGCTAGTGAGTAAAATGTTGACCTGATGCCCCAAATCCTCAATCCAATACCTTTTATCATACTGATATGGAAAGTGACCATGAGATACAAATGCCATAAAAGATCTACTGACACACACACATTTTCACACAGAGCTTTGTTAGGCTTTCTACCCTTCTCTCTCACAGACACACAGAGTGTACTCACAGAACTTGACGTGAGACTTAACAAAGTGACCACCAGTGTGGTGTGTGAAATCTCAAGCTTTCTTATCCTGGAGCACTGTGACAACACTAATTTTAGATGCCACAGTATCTTTGAGGACAGGTTATCTGTGGCTGAAAGTTCCCTGAGCTGCTATCTTTCTCTATGGGAAAACCAGGTCTTCATCAGAGGACACCTTGGCACCCTGAAACCCCCCTTTGATAGAGTCAGCTAAAGCAGAGATAGAGCACAGTGAGCTAGTTTTGCTGGTTTGTGAATATGCCAAACTCTGCATTAAGTTGAAAATAAAGCAAAGACAACTTATCAAGTATTAAAAATGAATTCCTTTAATGTGTCATGAAAAACAAAGGCAAATATTTTATATAATGGTAGTACCATCTGCAAAACAGTAGGGACAGGGGCAATGAAAAAAGTTTTATAATGTTTGGGAAATCACCTTTAAGAACATCTACCAATGAACTTGGTTAATTTGAAAATGGTTAGTAACAAGACACGGTATAAAAAGAGCAAGCCAAAAAAGCAGAGGTTTTTTTTAGAATGGAAGAGGGTCACCACTCTGTGAGAGATTATTATTAATAATAATAATAATAATGATAATAATACTAATAATAATAATAATAATAATAATAATAATACATGATCCACAAGTACCGGTGACTTCTATTGGTTGGTGTCCATTTAAAATGAATTGAGATTAAGTCGGAACTGTCCTGTGGTCTGAGGAATCAAACAGTAATATTCATTTTTGAAGCCTTGGATGGGGTCACATGGGTTTTTCCTCAACACACAGCTTAAAAGCCAGTATGATAGTATGGAGATGCATTTACGCCTATGGCATGGGTAACTTACATACATAATATTGACTATATTAGGGGGTGGGGGGTGGGGGGGGGGGGGGGGGTTGAGCAATGTATGTTGCCATCTAGATAATGCCTTGTTTCAGGGAAGACAAAGATATTTCAGCAAGACTCAATACTTTTGCCAAGTGCCGCTTGAGTGGCTGCTCCGTGCAGCAGCTCCCTCTTCCGTGTCCTTTTTTCCCCCTTTCCTTTTTAGTTATCTTTATATTTGGAGTCTATAGTTACTCTTATGGCTCATTTGTTGGCCATGGACACCAACCTGGTTACGTTTTCAGTATTTATTTAATTTTTTTACATATATATTTGTTCCTGTGTGTGTCTGGGGATCCTATGTACAACCATGGTCGCATTGCTCACACACAAGATTAGCTGTTAGCTAACTGGTGCTAGGCTCAGTGTTCCCCACAAGCTTAAGAGAAGGAGGCAAGGCAGACATGTCGATGTGAGCTAAGAAGAGACAATATCAACCTGTCCTCCTACCCATCATTATGAGGAATGTAACCTCTATCTCCAATAAGATGGACGAGCTAGCAGTGCTAACACAGCACCAGAAGAAATAAGGTCAGTGTAACATCATGCTATTCACTTAGATGTGGCTAACGGAGCTAACACCAGGCAGAATTGGTCTATAATGACCATTTAAATGATCCATTTAAAACATTTGACAATGAAATGGAAAACATGCCAAAGGAGACCCCAACATGTTAAGCAGCTGAAATCAGATATCGAGCAAGAATGAGACGACATTTCACTTTCAGAACTCCTCAAACTGATGTCTTTGGTTTCCAATTATTAAGAGTTGTTAAAAGACTAAATGATGAAACACAACTCTTTTCAAACATTGTGCTGGCATCAAATTTAAAACCATTATGTGTTTTTCACACACACACACACACACACACACACACACACACACACACACACACACACACACACACAAAAAAAAAAATTCACATTGTACGTATGATATATTGTCATTTCAGTGTGTCATTTAAGTACAAGGTTTAAATGATTTGCATTTTGAAATTTCTTATTAATTTTTACACACCATCCAGCATTTTTTTGGAATTGCAGTTTAATCTTCAGAAAGACTGAAAAACAATAAATGTTTAGTTACAATAACATACAAACTAATAGCTACAAACCAATTCTGGATTATTTTAGCACCAGTGATTTCTTTATCTAAAATGAGCAAGGCTGTTTATTTTCCTGTTTAAAAGCCAAGATAAGCTAATTAGCTGTTGGCTGAGCTTAAAATTCAACACAGTCTTATTGTCTAACTCTCAGCAAATAAGGAGTGGATTTCCCAAAATGTATGTGCGTGTCTGTGTGTGTGTGTGTGTGTGTGTGTGTGTGTGTGTGTGTGTGTGTGTGTGTGTGTGTGTGTGTGTTTGTGTGTGCGCACAATCACCTTTGTGCTTCGTAGCCCTAATCCTGCTGTAAGGGAATGAAATGAGGCGAAAAGCAGAGGCATCCTTTGTGAGAGTGTAGAACAGCAGTGAGCTCAGTGGGTGTGTAAAAGGATGAGCCCTGCTTTACACAGACTGACACTGTTAAAGCCAACGGATGATCTGTCATGCCTCGTAGACGGCTGGTGTCCTCCTTTAAGCCTGATCATCATCAGCTTTAAAAACATAAAGGTTTGTCTTCAACACTTGCGTTTGATAATTCAAACAGAGGGAATTTCCTCCCAAATCACAATGTATTTGCATTTTTTTGTGTGTGTGGGGGGGTCTTTTCTAGCACGAGTATAGCTGGTGTCTTTTTTGTACGGCCCTGCTGCTATGCAAGTTAATTTTAAGCTATTTCTTCATTACATTTTTTGACAAAACCAAATATAAGAAAAACAACACTGAAAATGAGACAGGCTAACCAGGATATGACTGCATTTGCTTTGGAGAAATGGCACTGTACTCTTGCTCAACTTGAGCTCTGTTTAAGGAAGCGTAGGTGTTCATCTCCTCGCAGGGTTTCTCTTGTGAGCTCTTGCTTCTGGAAAGTCAGAAGAAAATTAGAAAGTAGTTATTGTTTTTTTTTTCAGATAAAACATGAATGAAACTGCCCATTTAGCCTTTCTTCAAGCCTGGACATTTACCGTTTGTGAATGCAGATGATCAGGCAGGCGAGAAGGGCCAGGTTCAGGCTAACAGACAGACCTATGGCTGTCTTCCAGAGTTGGGCTGTATTAGATGTCTGCAGAACATTCGCTGTCAAAATTGATATTAGACAAAACAACCAAAAGAATCATAAATCAACCATTTAAACTGGCCAATGACTGCCTCATGAATTCTGCAGCTCAAACTTACTACTCACAGTTCACTGGGTTCTCCGTATAGTTATGAATCAAAATTTCAGTTTCTTCCTGGCCCACTTCATTGCTGCTGATGCATCTGACACTGTCGTTATAGAAGTTAGCTGCATTCACGGTGAGGGTGCTGTTCACTGTAAGACCACTGCTATAGCTGGAAATGGAGAAGTCTGTGAGAGAGGCAACAGGCCAGATGATGGGTGCTGGAGGATTCCCCCAACTGATGCACACACAGACCAGGAGCTCTCCTTTAATCAAGCACTGGGTACCATTTTGGAATTTAGGTGCAACTAGAAGAAAAAAAGAACAACATGTGCACTGAGATGTTCATTTTTTATAATTACAGTTGAGTGTTACTGCCACCCCCATGACGTAGCGGTCATTCAGGCCACAAAGTCAAGTTTGACCTATAGAACATCAGTCCCTATCAGCTGACAGCTCAGCTGATTACATCTAAGCATTAAGTTGGCAAACAGAAAAATGTGCATTCTACTCAAACTGCTTTACCGCCCTATTCTCTCACTGCTTCCCACTTTACAACCTATCTTCAGCCAGTCTTTTGTGATGGAGGGCTCAAGAGTGCGACCAAAATTTTTAGGAGTGGGACTAACAATTTTCCTTGGTCGCACCAGTGCACCTGATGCTGCCCAGGTGACTAAACCAACACCCATGGTAGGATCATATCTTGGTCTAAACCAATAAGAGTAAGGGCCTGGGCAGGTCTTTGCCTCTGATTGGCCTCTTGTGTAAGCTGTTAAGAATTACTTAACTAATGATGTATATGTTTTTGATATGGATGCATTGTGTAAAAAAAAAAAAAAAAAGAAAAAAGAAAAATTCTACAGCCAGCCTTACTGCTGTCATTCCATCCATCCCTACTACTGAAAGTCCATCCAGCCAAGACATGGAGCCCTTGGTCCCTGGTAAGATGCCGAGCACCTATCCTTCAGCATTAACATCAGATTTGGAACCAGAGGAGACAACGGAGTCTGAGATAGAGCCCGGCCCTGAGATTCATACTGAAAAGCCCAAAATTTATTCTTTTAGACAGGACTGGTTCAAACTATTTCCCTGGCTGAAGCACGACAAAGGAGGAACGATGCACTGTGTTTACTGTCAGGAGTGTGGTCAGAATATGGACGGTAATAGTTCATATGTAAGCAGGTCAACGTTTCATATCAAAACTTTAAAGAAAAAACATACTATATACCATGACAATAGTGTAGAGAAAATGACCCTCTCCCAGCTGCATATCAGTAATAATCAGGTTCTCTGAGGAATCGGAAATGGTAATTAAATTTCATGTTTCATACAAATTTACCAAATTTCACCAAATTTAAATCAGAAATTCTTCTCATGAAGAAGAATGGTTTAAACATCAAACTGATGTTTAGCAGTTATATGATTTATTATATAATATGATAATGATATGGTGTCTTTTGCTGATGCTCTGCCTGCCTTGGCTTTTTATTTACACGCATGAAAAGGAGATGTGCTCTTCCCACCTAGGGAATTTGCCATTTCATATGGGCAGAAAGGGCCTGACTGAAGCAGCATAATACAATATTTTTATGATGTTAAAGTTAATAGATAAAGCTGTTTTTGTGCTATAGCAAATATAAAACACAACTAATGTAATCCAAGCACAAGTTTCTCATTCAAAGTTAGATTTAGGTCATAATCAAACAAGAACTTTCTTGCCAGAAATTGATGCAGAGAATCAAAAATCTCCTAAAATAATATATTATTTAAGATAGTATATATCACCATTAAAATGATTCAGATTTCTTTTTCTTGGTGCCACCACACACTTCAGTATCAACCTCATAAAATGAGCTGTAAAACAAACCTCTGCGCACACTTACATTTCAAAGTTAATGTGATGGTTTTCTTAGCGACAATTTTGTTTTCATACCCCACCACACACGTGATGTTGCTGATGTTGTGGTCATACGCTGATGGTGTGACGTATAAATCCAGTTCATCTTGCCACATATGAAACTTATTGTAACTTAGTTTGGTTTTTTCAGAAGCCATTTTTATCATCCAATCGATCCTTGATCTGACATTGCACAAACGAGGAGCGTAACACATCAGTTTTGAAGTTTCTCCCTCCTTCATGGGAGCAACGATCACAGATGGTTTTTTGGTCAATGCTGAAATGAAAAAAAAAACAAGATCTAAGGCCTCGTTTATACAACAACGCTTCACAGCATTTCACTCGAAAGCGCAAAAAAACAGAGAAAAAAATCTTTGTTCACACAGAAATGCCGACAGACTGAAAACGCTGTAATAAGCATACCAAGCCTGTTGGTGGCGATATAACTGTAGAGTCTTTTGGTAGTCTGCTGCCAAAAAAGAGCTGGGCTGATCATCTGATGTATATCTTAAATGTTTCTTATCTGAGTGCAGAAGTGTATCAACAGATGCATATTTTGTTGAAGGCAGTCAACAGATTCAGCAGCACAAGCACAACCCGGTGGACTACCATTGAACCGTTGTTGTTGTCCGGTTCGCAAATGGCAGTTAAAAGCTCTGACAACGAAAGAGGAATGCACATGCGCAAAATGGAGAGTGATGTCAGTGTTTCCACTGAAAACTCCGGCTTGCTGTTTACATGGCAATGGTGGCAGCAGCGTTTCAGAAAAATTCAATTCTGGAGGGCGTTTTAAAAAAGTTGCGTTTTAAGTCAGCTAAAACGACATTTCCGTGCAAACAAGAGGCCGAAACAATACTTTTGCGGTTCATCCTAAAACCGTTGTCTTATAAACGGGGCCCAAGATCAGCATTGTTTAAACAGGAGTACTTTCTGCTCTGTAGGTATTTGTTTTGCTAATCATATCTTGTATATTCATTCATTTCACACTGTAATGTTTTATATCGAGCAACTCACCAGAAACCGAGACCTGAACTCTTGCTGGAAACACATACGTCTGATTACACCCCCATTCCAGTTTGAAGCCATACTCATACTCTCCTTCTGGTAGACCTGCTATCTTGAACAGGTGCTTTGTCACATTTTTGTCATTCTTAACATTTGTCACTGAAACTGTGTTTTGTGGCTCTTCCTTGAACCAAATCCTTTTATATGGAACTTTTACTTTGTTTTTCGGAAAGGTCAGTCCATAACTGATCTTAATGCAGTCGCCAGATTCCACGTGAACACGTTTGGCCACATCAATTGAAAACTCACTGTCTTTCAGGGATTCTGCCAAGAAGAAAACAAATTATTTACAGGATTTAAATGCCTGTTCAATGTGGTATGTTTTACATGAACTTTAAATCAATTAACAGCCAAACCTTTGACACACTGAAGCAGGCAACTCTTGAACATCAACAGGGAGAGGAAACTCACATACAGGATTAAAGCCATAGTTGTGTTCTGGAGAAAACCTGAGTGCAAACAATTAAAAGTGAAATATTGTGGTGAGTTATTCAAACCCTGTATACTTTGTATTTTCTTTCTTAATATTGCACATTTAAAATTATTGAAAAAAAAAGTATTACCCATTTCATAAAGTCCTTACAGTCATGTGAACTTTTTGTAAACTCACCCTCTGCTCACTGCCTCTGCTGCTGGTCACTGCTCAGTGCTGTCAGTGTCCTGTATTAATCTTGAAGAACTCTTTTCAAGGTTTTTCAATTCATTTTAGCAGCTGCATAATTATGACATTTCTTGTCAACCCCATAAAAGGTAACACAAGTGTGTGGGACTGAAAGCTTCTGACCAGCCTCAAATGGAGTTCTGTCATTTTTGAGTGCTGAAATAGGAAGTGGGTTTTAGCAGGAAATCTTGTACATACACGAGAGAGAGAGAGAGAGAGAGAGAGAGAGAGAGAGAGAGAGAGAGAGAGAGAGAGAGAGAGAGAGAGAGAGAGAGAGAGAGAGAGAGAGAGAGAGAGAGAGAGAGAGGATGTGAGATAAAGGTTTGACCAATGGACTGTGTGAGAAGCTGTGTTGACAAGATTGCAATTTCACACAGTTTCTCTGTTTGAAAAATATCATGTTTTCAAACAATTATAGAGATGAAAAAAATGTTAAGCAAGAACTTTGATCTAATGCGTTGTATTAGTTACATTTCTATAGACACAAACAAGGGGAAAGTGGTTAAGGATGGAGTCTGTCCCTCTGGTGCCACTGCAGTAGCTTTACAAAAATTTCAGGGGAAAAAAACCCTATATTTTCTCCTTTTAGTGTTTTAAAAAAAATTATTTCAGCAACTGTCTGAAATGCTGAAATTTTAGGGGCCGTTTACACAACAACGGTTTTAAGATGAAACCAAATGTACTGATGTGTTTCAACCTCTTGTTTATACGGAAACAGCGTTTCAGCCGACCTAAAACAATTTTTTTTTTAAACATCTTCCAGAGTGGTATTTTTTCTGAAACACTGAATCCACCATTGCTGTGTAAAAGGCAAGCTGGAGTTTTCAGTGGAAAAGCTGACGTCACACCACTTTGCGCATTTCACTTTCATTGTGGAAACTTTCAATTGTCCGACTACTGTGTTGTGCTTGTGCTGCTGAACCTGCTGACTGCCTCTCATCAAAATGTGCATCTGTTGAACCACTTCTGCTGACTGGTAAGATACATTCAATATGATGATCAGCCCATCTATTCTTCTGTGGAGGGCTACCAATAGACTCTACAGTTATATTGCCACATACAGGCCTGGCATGCATACTGCAGCATTTTCAGTCCCTCAGTGTTTCCATGTAAATGCAGATTTTTTTTCTCTGCATTTTTTGCATATTCAAGTGAAACGCTGTATATTGCTGTTGTGTAAATGGGGCCTTAGCTTCTGTCTCTTTAAGGCTTCCAATGCTATAAACCCCCATCTCTCTGATGGGCCAGCCCTGTGGAGGCCTGTTGGGGGCAGAGCTAAGGACAGGCCTTGAGGCCTGCCCCTCAACACGTCATGAACCAATAAGAAGAACCTTTATGCAATGACATCATCATTAAGCAAATCGCGTGAAGATCTCGGGAACTGTGTTTTTGTTGTTGCTGTTGTTTTAGAAAAGACTATTTTGAGCGGTTTAAAGACAGATGAGGGGATTTCTACAACACATGAATATATAGCAGCTTGAAAATCTGCACCACACATCCAGAATTGTTACTATATACCCATGTTTAAATTATGGGAAAGCAGAATATACCCTCTCTTTAACTCAACTGTTTTAGCAGTATTGACACCAACAGATATGCATATATTGGTGTTTTTCTGACATTGGTTAATTTTAATGACAGGCAATGTGTAGCTGTTTGTCTTAAGGCCTGCACCATTTTCAGCTCTGTTTTTAGGTTGACAAAAAGTTATGCTGAGTCAGGATGTTACACCAAAATAAGGATAAGTGAAAACACAGATTAGACGTCTCTGGGTTATAGAGCAGGAAGCCTCAGTAAAAGAAGCTTATTATTAATATTTTGCACTGTGATTTAGTAGGTGCATAAGATACAGACAGATACAACAACACTTTATTAATCCCTTGGGGGGAACTCAATTTTTTTGCAGTATCACAGTCATATGCAATAAAAACAAAGTAGAAAAATATAGTACAATATAGTAAAATGTAACTGAATAAAATAAAATGGAATTAACTCAAAATGAAAATTCCTGCCATCACTGGGCTCCAAAAACTCTCTCCAGAAACCACTGGATGACGCCTCCATGTTTGCCACAGTCTATGGGTAACTCATAAACCTAAAGCAAAGGAAACTCTTCCTTTCACCACCAACAGTCTGAAAGTGGGTACCACGATAAAGATTCCTGATGCCAAGAAAGATTCAGCATCTTTCATTTTGGCCGTGGAGGTATAACACTGTACTCTTGCTCCACTTGAGATCTGTTCAAGGTAGTGTAGGTGTTCATCTCCTCGTTGAGTTTCTGTTGTGATCTTTTCCCCCTGCAAAATCAGAATAAAACCCAAATCAATGAGGTCTTCATGGTTTTGAGGTTGGGATTAAATTATAAACTTGGTGATTGTTACCATTTGTAAATGCAGATGATCAGACTGATGAGAAGGGCCAGGTTTAGACCAACAGATACCACTATTATCCAAAGAAGGTTTATACTGGATAGCTGCAACTCATTCACTGTATATGTATAATGACAAAAAAAAATCAGCCAGCAAAATCCATTCAGAACTAACATTGCTAATGTGAATTAGCTGCTCAAACTGACGACTCACAGTTCTCTGTGTTCTCCCTGTAGATTCCAATCTCAATCTCCCTCTCCCTCTGACCCAGCTTATTGCTGCTGATGCATTTGACACTGGTGTTGAAGTTGTTGGCTGCATTCACAATGAGGGTGCTGTTTACTGTAAGGCCACTGCTATAGCTGGTAATGGAGAAGTCTGTGAGAGAGTCTACAGGCCAGGTGATGGGTGCTGGAGGATTCCCCCAACTGATGCACACACAGACCAGGAGCTCTCCTTTCACCAAGCACTGGGTACCATTTTGGAATTTAGGCGCAACTAAAAAAATAAAAGAAATAACAGAAAAAAAAGCATTTTAGAATTACTTTCATGATTATAATCACCTTACCTCTGATCTCTTTTGTAGCACCAACCAGGCAACTGATTCACAACTCACCTACTGACACAAGGAGCTAACTCTGCTCAGCTTGTTCTGCCTTAGCCAAGTTTATTAAGAAAAAAAAAATTCTCAGTGTATGCATACTTACAACAGAGAACTAGAGCCAAATAAAAAAATATAATAATTTAAGAGAATAAGGTCATACATTTATGAGAATAAAATACAAGCTATACAAGAAAAAAGTAATAAATTTACAAGAATAAAGTCATAGATTTACAAGGATAAAGTCAGAAAATTCTGAGATGAAATTCATGAATAGATTTAAATTATTTCAAAAATAAACCTTATTTTAAAAGGGTTTTTTATAGGAGAGGCCATCCTTCTATGCAAAGAGAATAAAATGAGAGCATCTTCTTGATGAAGTTGTTTTGAGTTACCTAATCCTCCATGTAGATACTTATTCAGAAATTCAAAAGAAGTGGAATTTGTTGGATGTCAACACAAACATAGAGAAGAGCTTAAACAAATCAGCAGTCAGCAAATAGGCAGGCAGCAGTACAGTTCTAAACCAGCATGTTGTTTTTTTTAAACTCAAACTTACATTTCACTTTCAAAGTGACAGTCCTCTCAGCAACAATGTTGTTGTCCAACTCCGCCACACATGTGATGTTAGTGTTGTGGTCTTCAGCCCTTGGTGTGAAGTAATACTCCTCCCTCCAGCGCCACCTTCCATATGGTGGCACATACGGTGGCAGAGTTGATAAAACAGCTTTTGTCCCCATCCAGTAGATCTTTTGTCTGCGAGAGCATAAACTATAATGCCTACAATGCAGCTCTGAAGGTTGTCCCTCAATCAAAATAGGAACTGACACTCTTGGTTTTCGCATTGATGCTGAAATAAAGAGAATCAGAATATAAGATCATTCTGTATTATAAAAGTGAGACATTTTGCAATGAAATGGAAAAAGCCATTAACTATATATATATATATATATATATATATATATATATATATATATATATATATATATATATATATATATATATATATATATATATATATGTGTGTTTTTTTTCCTATCTCACAACAATTAAAACATTGAACATCATGCTCACCAGAAACTGAGATCCGAACTCTTGTTGGAAACACATACGTCTGATTACACTCCCATTCCAGTTTGAAGCCATACTCATACTCTCCTTCTGGTAGCCCATCAATCCAGAAAATGTTGTTTGTCATTTGAGACAAATCTGTAACAACTGTGGAAGAAACTGTGTCCTGTTGATCCGTCCTGAACCAAATCTTTTTAAATGAGACTTTCACTTTGCTTTCTGGGAAGGTTATTTCATAAGGGATCCTGATGCAGTCTCCAGCTTCCACATGAACGTGTTCGTTGATTCTGATGGAAAACTCGCTGTCTTTCAGAGATTCTGTCAAGAAGGAAGAAAAATACTTACAGGTTTTAAAATTCTATTCAGTCTGGGATGGGTTTTCTTTAACATTTACTTAAATTCAGTCAAACCTTTGACACACTGAAGCTGGCAACTCCTGATCTTAAAACAAAGGAGGATAATCAGCGAGTAGAGCAGAGCCATTGCTGTGCGAACAAAGGAAGAAGTGAATTGGAGTCAAATATAACACTGAGTAAATCAGGACATATCTTGCCACAGAATGTATTTCGTTTTAACATTTCAAATTTGAATTCAACTTCATGTACTCACCCCTCAGTCCTCTGCCACTGCTGATGGTTTCTGCTTGGTCAGTACAATCACTGCTGAATTAACTCCCAAAAGTTTGTTTTAAGATTAAAGATTGTTTTATTGTCAGTAAGAAAAGTCACAGAAGCAGTCAAAAGTTGCTGCCGCTCTGACCAGCTAGTTCTGTTATTTTCGAGAGCTGAAACAGGAGTTGTTGTGTAGCAGGAAATGTCATCATTTCACTGTCACCGATATTTTTGCACTCACATAAAGGGCTGGCTTTTAGTTGGGGAAGTTCTGTTAGAGAGAAACACAAACGTTCTCTTTTATTGACCAGATAAATACTCATTGAAAATAAAAAATACCAACTTCAGTTTTGATTAAACTGTGCGCTGAGGAAGGACTTTAAGGCTTAAACACTTCTGTTGATGACTTTTACACAGTTGCTGATCATCTTGAGAAACAGAACGAAACAGCTTCTTTCCACAAGCTCAAATGACACTAATGAAGATGAATTAAAACACCTTTAATGGAGGATGACAAAAAAATTCTGAATAGTGAAATTATACAACATAAAATGGCAAAAGGGACATAAAATGGGTAGGTAGGTAAATAATAGTTTCTTGTGTCACAAAGGGTGTTCTGCAAATCATTGTACTGTAAACTATTTGTTCTTGACCCTGGTTAAAAATCTCTTGTTGCAGTTTAAAACACCGTAACACAAAGCACAAATAAAAGAAATTGTCTGTTTTCCATTAAAAAACTTGACAAACATTCATTTTCGGATTTCAGTGGAACTGTGTCATCTGCAGCAGTGCTATATTGGACCAATACTCACTTCCTTTAATTCTTTAAACATCCTCATTTCTAGAAACAAGACTGTGTAATAATTATTACGTGGAGTTCTCTTATGTTGACTGATACTGAAATGTAAAAAATACCAGGTTTTGAAATGTATTATGCTTCATCCAAAGTGGATAGTTTCAAACCTAGAATCTCTTTCAGCTTGATGTGGTTCATATGCACCCTGTATTTGAGTGTAGAAAGGGAATAGTGTTTTATTTACCTAAGAAACATCCAGAGCTTTTCTTCTTGGTATCCACACTAAACTCTCATTAGTGGTGTTGTCTACCTCCAGCCCATGTGACCTCACTGCTATATTTATATTGTGGTCAAAAATAGTGCAGCAGTTGTTCCGTGTGTGGTGTGTAGAGAGTAATTACTTTACCCCGAGATTTTTCCCCTTTTGATTTGTTACAGAGGAACCACAGGTCAGTTTTATGATATTACTGTGACATTTCTGAGCATCTAGCACCCTGTATGCCAAAGCAAAACTGACAACAGATGTTACTATAAATGCAAAATCCGTGTGGAGTGCTGTCTTGTAAACTGACCCTCACTGTGGTTGAATCCAAACCTCATGTGAGTAAGCTACTAATGGGGCAGGGTAACTTGAATCCAAAGATGCATTGGTAGAAAGAGACTCAACGGCAGTTTGAGACATGAAGCCACCAAAGTTGAATCTGAAGGAGTAAGGTAACTACTTCTTGGGTACCTAATGACACCTGTTAAGTATGACCTGTGCAAACAGGCCAAAAACTGATTAAAGTGAAATCATGCAGGGCCAAAAAAATCAAGCCTGACCAAGAGTTCATCAGCTGTTCTTAATGCCAGTACTTATCAGCTGACAGTTCAGCTGATCACATCAACCCATCCAATTGGGCGTCTATATAAACTGATTTAGCCTGCCTTCTCTTGCTGCTTTCCCTACAAACCACTTTAGTTCCTCATTTTATGCTTTGTCTGAATTTAGCAGTGTCATATCACTGTGTTCTGTACCCCAGGGAGTCTTCGCTGCTGCTCTCCCTACCTTGGCTTTTTATGTATGAACATGAAAAAGTGGCGGTGTACTCTCTCCAACTTTAGATTCGTTGTTCCAAATAAGCATGTGAAAGAGCAGGGAGCTCCCAGAACAGAGCCATACCACCCAGTGGCAATATGGGCGCTATCTATGTGAGCACCCTCCAAAAACCTCTTACTCACTTCACTCATGCGCATCCCCTAATGCTCTACTGTGAGTGTTGCTGCTCAGTCACGTCACTCAGCAGCACACTGCAGGAAAGTATTCACTGGCAGAGTCCTTTCAACACTATCCAGGTAGCTGATTTCTGGAAATAAAAGTAAGATTAAGTCATCTAGTCATTACGTGTAATTGGTCTTCATTGTTGAAACTTTAAAAAACTGATTAAGACTATTGAGAAGGTCATATATTCAACCAGTTAAAGAAATCTGACTGAATTATTTCAATGGAACTGAAAATCCAATACATAAAGATAAACAAGTTATGTATCTCAAACCTGAAACATGAGATGGAAAAATTACACTAAATTACACCATTTACTAAAGTGTAACATTTCTATTTATTCTTGAAAAGGCTTTTGTTTAGGCACACACAGTATTAAACATTTTCTATATTTTTTTGTCACAGAATAAAACTGTGGCTGTTTGATAGATGTGGAAAAAAGTGATGATGGTGGGGTTTTGGAGTTTGGGGTGTGTGTGTGTGTGTGTGTGTGTGTGTGTGTGTGTGTGTGTGTGTGTGTGTGTGTGTGTGTGTGTGTGTGTGTGTGTGTGTGTGTGTGTGTGTGTGTGTGTTGGGGGGGTCGCCCAGGGCAATACCTCATCTTAACAATAACACATTCCCATTATCAAAACAAACAAACAAAAAAACATTAACAAAAAATGCAGCTTGATTGGTTGGGTTGAGGCAAGAAATGGGATGGTCTAGGCCCCACCTGGCCCGCCGGTAGATGAGCAGCCTATACCACCAAATTTAACTTTTCTGCAGAGAAAAAAATAGAATCTTTTTATGAGAGGGGTCCTGGAGAAATGAGAGGTTCAGGATCAGGTAATAAAATCAATCATATTACTGGCATCTCTTTTAAACATAGATCATAGGCAGTTTTTGTTCATTCTTTTCAAATAAAATATACCTTATCATTTTTGGTGATGTCAACCGTAATCCACGGGCTGTTTAACAGTGGAAGCTATCATTCTTTGCTTACACGGTTATTCTTTGGCACTGAATTTCCACGAATACTGCAATGATAACTGTAGTTTGAATACTGAATTTTAAAATAAATCTTGTACATTTTTCAGTGTAACCACAAAAAAATAATTACATGTCTAGCATAATTTACAGGTGTGGTAATGTCCAGTTCTGGCTGGTTACAACTCTCATGGAGAAGCCAGTAAAAAGCAGCCCCAGAGTATCATCTTTGCTAATGACCTCACATACATAGCTCAGTCTCAACAGTGTTGTGTGTGTACTCCTTTGAAAATGAACCAGAAGAAGGATCCAAGGACCCCCTACTGGACTGTCATCAAACCTCATGAGTCACTGCTCACTTAAAGCTCACGGCTGTTAAGATCCAAAATACTAAGCAGCTGTCTCTGGCATTGCCTTTACCACTTATCCTGATTAGTCCACTGCGTGACGTGAGAAAATGCAAAGCCCCGTGGCATAAAAAAGGACAGCATTTTGCATTCTGGTCTTGTTTTGAAATAGCAGGTTTGTGCTACCCTTTGATGTTTATACACATACCAAGTTGCAAATTGATGTATGTCACTTGAATGGAAAATGAGTCCTCTTGGGAAGTAGACCAATTAAGAAAGATGGCTTATTTGATACAGACGCCTGCCTGCCTGCATCAACATCATCAAATGAGGATTTGTGTGCAAATCTTTGAAACCTATTTCCACCTGCTGGTGAAGATGTGCATTCTTTGGAGAGAGAAATCAACACTTGCTGGGAAGGAATGTGGGTAGAAATCAGCACCCACTATTTCCATCTTTGGGTTAGGATGCATGGATTGGCTGCAGGCAAGTGGGAAGGTATCACCCAAGGAAGGTAACATGACTTGCATAGCAGGCTGCATGTTGTGCATGGAATCACTTTCCATGGGCATGACATGCTGGCATAGCTGCCGTTTAGATCATCATCCACTCCATACAACCTTTATGACAGTGATGGCTTTTTACAGTTTATGACTCCCCTCCTGGTGATCTTTTTAAAGTCAATTTTAGCATTAAACATGATCTCACCTCAGCTGAATGTATTTTTAGCCTCCCCGTTTTAGAGTAATTGATACAGCCATGTGATGAATTAAATTTGGTCTTTATGGCACCAAACCTTTCCCCTTTACACCCTTTATCAAAACAAACACAGAGACCAAGTCCGAGTTTCCTTGTGGTGCCTATTAGGAGTGGAAAAGAATACAGTTCATGTTAGAGAGAAAACAGAGGAAGTGTTTGGCCCTAATAGGGGTCAGCTGAGAAATCACAAAGTAAATATGAAGGAGGTTGTAATGGTGCATATTTGGAAATAGGCTGTTACTTCCAAGGTTAAACCTATTTATTGACTGGCTGAGCCCACATATGGTGTAAGTCCAGGCTGGCGTGACATGAAAAAAGAGAGCCAGAAGGAGACCGTTTAACACCTCTGTGGTTAGTCAGCCAGACACTTTTTTTAAATGGTGGAAAATACTCTTAACTCACACATACAGAGGTGACAGGTACAACTTGGGACACAAAATGATGAGCAGCTATCTGAATGGTAAAAATGGTCATGATGATAACCTATAAAAAACTTATTTTTAAGGCTTTAAAAAATAAAGAATATCTAGATATTATAATATACACACTGGGCTGAAATAAGGTCCTTGTTTATTCTAAACAGCTGCTTCATGACACAAAACCCACAACCAGGATACAAAAATTGGAAACTATCTTGCAAAATTGGGCAGTTTAAAAGGCTTTTTTTTAAATCCCAGAACTTGGTAAAGACCAAAAATAGAAGCCTTCACCACCAAAACTTAGATCGAAGCAAGTGTCTAATTTTTAGTCAAGATTCTCTTATAAGGCTCAGTATGAGCTACATCAAGTTTTTAGAAAACAAAAAATAATGACTGGTTTGCATGTAAAGACTGAAAAAAAATCTGCCACTTGGTTAAGAAAAAAAGTGCTTGTCAAGTTATTTTTGATATAAGAATAGATTAATACAAGAAACTAAACAAGAAATCTTTGCTGGACTTGTCAGCTTAATGTGGCTCATGTTAAGTCTCATGAAAGGACAGGATTGTGGATAGAGTAGGAAAGGGTGAGAGTGGGCTCAGGCCGGACTCAAACCTGGGCTGCCTGCTCAAGTGCTTTTTTGCCCATATGGAGCATAACCTTAAAACCATGTTTTAATAAAAAGTTGAAAAAAAAAAACAATTTATTAAGATTTCAGTTTTTGCAGTGCATCAAAAAGTGCAGAGAAATTTGACTGGAAGCAAATTGGTTCCACAACAATGTTGTTGTTGATTTGTACTCGATTGCTTTTCATACAAAGTGTTTCACTTCCTATCAAACCTACTGAACTGTGTGGAAACCACAGCACTTCAACACCAATATTTTGTCACAGCACGACATTTTGGTTTCTTCCTGTTGCTCCAGTTTTTCAGAAATCATACATTTTCAACTGTGGTATTTCTGCCACAATATGAAAAACAGAGAGATTTGGAAGATGCAATGAAAGATGTGTTGGAAAAGAAAAAAATGGAATCACAACCCAATTCTAGCGTGTTCAAGACGATTATTTCCTGCTTATACCATTTTGATCAGGGCCTTAGCACATCACTATTTTGAGTCCATTTACAAGAGTCTGGAACAACTCTTGTAAAACTGACAAATATCTCTTGTGTCACTTTATCATTCATTACAAAGGCCTTGGTTTAAGAGTTTACAGGAATGGACAATGATAAAAAAAAAAAAAAAAAACAACTATCCACTATGTGCTCTACTTGTTCCGTCTTTAGAACTCATAATACAGTGTCCTTTCTCGTAACGTGTAACTGATAAAAGCCTCGAACATGTCTTCCTACTTATGTCACTCAGCAGGCTTTTGTTTGTGATGTAATGACATCAGCAGCAGGATAATTAACACCATCCCCGCCATGAAAAGAGGATGTCTAAATACAAGATCTGTCTGTGAAAGCAGGACGACCCCATCATTTATTTACACTGTCTCTACAGACATCCCAATGTAAAATTAAAAGCCTCACTGTTCTGTTGCTGCCTGCAAACCATCTTCTTCTGCAAATCCTCTTGTTTCCTGTCAACACTTTTTTTTTATTTTGCCACAATATGATGATTCATCAGTTGTACAGCGAGTACAGTGATCAGAGAGCAGTGAGAGAGTGCTGCTTTGACATTGTTGTACAGATGTCTGCAGGGCTGAGACAGACAATGCCTCACTCACTGGAAGCAGGAAATAGGTTGACAGACTGCTGTGTTTAAAGGGCACTAAGAATTCAACAGTTTATGAAGCTTCGTCCTAATGGCAGAGGAGGGGGGGGGGGCACTTAATCTGACTTGCAAGTCAACACAGGTCTCAGGTCGCTGAGCACCTTGATCAGTCCACCATGAGACCTACCTGAGTGGTCAGAGGAGAGGGAGGTAGGAGCTGAGGTGAGACAAAAAGGGGAGGTGTGGTCAGTGTGTTAAGGTAACTTCTTTAGTGACACAGTAACCTGCTCTCTTTACTCTAATGTTTATTTTATCTGTGCTCAGCTGATTCAAATTCAGTGCAGAGTACATTTTATCTTACAGCCTCATTCCAAAACTGCATTTTTTTCCCTCAAAATTTCACACACAACTCCCCATAATGAAAACATGAAAAAAAGTTTTTTATTTTATCTTTTTTTCACATTTTTGCAAATTTATTAAAGATAAAAAGCTAATAAATCCCATGTAAACGAGTATTCTCAGCCTTTCCTTGATACTTTGTTGATGCACCTTTGGCAGCGATTACAGTCAAACGTCTTTTTGAATATGATGCCTCAAGCTTTGAATACCTATCTTTGGGCAGTTTGGCCCATTTCTCTTTGCAGCACCTCTCAAGCTCCATCAGGTTGGATGGGGTACATCGATGCACAACCATTTCAGATCTTTCCAGAGATGTTTGATTGGATTCAAGTCTGGGTTCTGGCTGACATTTACAGAGTTGTCCTGAAGTCACTATTTTGATATCTTGGCTGTATGCTTTGGGTCGTTATCTTGCTGAAAGATGAACTGTTGCCCCAGTCTGAGGTCTAAAGCGCTCTGGAGCAGGTTTTCATCCATCTTTGTGCATTGCTGCATTCATCTTTCCCTCAATCCTGACTCGTTTCCCAGCTCCTGCTGCTGAAAAACATCCCCACAGCATGATGCTGCCACCACCATGTTTCACTGTAACTGTGGTGTCGGCCAGGTGATGAGCAGTGCCTGGTTCCCAAATATGACACCTGACATTCACACCAAAGAGTTCAATTTTTGTCTCATCAGAGCAGAGAATTTTCTTTCTCATGGTCTAAGAGTCCTTCAGGTACCTTTTGGCAAACTCCAGGCGGGCTGCCATGTGCCTTTTACCAAGGAGTGGCTTCAGTCTGGACACTATCATACAGGCCTGATTGTTGGATTGCTGCAGAGATGGTTGTCCCTCTGGAGCTCTGGCAGAGTGACCATCAGATTCTGGGTCACCTCCCTGACTAAGGCCCTTCTTACCTTATCACTCAGTTTAGACAGGCGTCCAGCACCAGGAAGAACCCTGGCGGTTCCCAACTTCTTCCATTTACAGATGATGGAGTCCACTGTGCTCATTGGGACCATCACAGCAACAGAAATTTTTCTGCCCCCTTCCCCAGATTTGTGCCTGGAGATAATCCTGTCTCAGAGGTCTACAGACAATTCCTTTGACCCCATGCTTGGTTTGTGGTCTGACATGCACTGTCACCTGTGGGACCTTATATAGCCAGGTGTATGCCTTTCCAAATCATGTCCAATCAACTGAATTTACCACTGGAGGACTCCAGTGAAGCTGTAGGAACATCTCAAGGAAGATCAATGGAAACAGTATGCACCTGAGCTCAATTTTAAGTTTCGTTGAAAAGGATATAAATACTTATGTACATTTGTTTTTTCTTTTCTTTTCTTTGAATGAATTTGCAGCAATTTGATAAAAAGGTTTTTTTCATGATGCACTGTAATTCATCTTTACATTTTCATTTGCGAGCAAAGATGAATACAAGCTGACGAATGGGTTTGGCAATGCCTGGCTTCTTTTGATGGTTAGCTTAATGCATAAAAAACTACATGGCTGACATGGAAAGATATCACAGGCACAGATATAACAAAACAATACCATGGCATAGGACCTAGGTCTCAGTTTGAGTTAGATCATCCATTGTCCCCAAATGAGCTTCCTCGTTTTAGATTTTCTGAGGTTCTGAAACTGCTGCAGAGTCTCCTACTAGATTCTTTGTCAAAAGGCAAATTCTCCTTATGAAGATGCTAAAGGGTTCATAATGTGTTTTAATGGGACGCAACAGCCTGTAAATATGCACCAGTCTATGATCCTTTGGAAACAAGAGCAAACTGCGTCGCCTTGCTATCAAATTAATGTTTCATCATTATCCCTTATGTCGTTGTGCATGACTACCTTTCAAACTGTTCATACCTTTCATGCCTTTATGCTCAAAGGAGATTGGCTGTAGGGTCTGGGAATAAGCATGTTAAATTTGTCCAACAGGACACCAACAAATGGCAGTGATATGTTGCAGATTTTTGGTTTTGCCCCCCTGTGTAGAATCACTCTCTGGGGTTATGTTACAGTCTTGTAAAACAGTCAAATGTACCTTGCAATACTGCAAGAGATGGCTGGTAAAAGCAAAGCCCTGGTGTGTATCAAAGGGTATAGATCTCTGTTTTGACTGCAGAGTTCAAACCCATTGAACCATGAGAGAGGGAGAGAGAAAGAAAGAGGCTCTGGAGCTGTTTGAGCTCTCGGGCCTTGGCTCAAGTTTGGGGTAAAGTAAGGGGAGGTGGAGGGTGTCAAACTGTGGATGATAAATCACCTGACATGCCAGTGGAGGAGCTTCTACTTCTGCCTTTAGTTAGAGTGTACAGTAGAAATAACTGAGCCGTGCTTTTGTGTAATGATTCTTGGAGAGCTCAAAGAAAATCTGGGAAAGAATTTCTGGAGTTGATTATCTCACTGCTGATTCAATGCAACTTGATTTGTTGATGTCACCAGTGAAATAAGATTAACGACTAATACAGGTCCTTACAACCATTTATTCCTCTGAACAAAATAGACTGAGCTCATTGCAGAGGGAGCACACTCTAAAATTGAGGGTTGAATAATGTGTGGAGGCCTTGCAGGCAGAGACAGACTCATGTGCAGTGATCTGACAGTACATCTGGCAGATATGGGGTAGGTTTCATCTATTAACTATGACATCTGTGGGGGATTAATAAGTACATGGGCAGCCACGCAAACCCTAAATTAGCTATCCATTGCAGTCATATGGCTAATTTAAAAATGAGCCATGGGTGAAGTTTGTCAGTGGCTTGGTGGGTAAAGTGAAGTTAAAACAACAGTTTAAGGACCAGTGTCCCATACAGTGAAGGATCCACCCTGCAATGGTTTTGAAAGCTGCACATCTGGAGCTTATCTTTATTATCCACCAGAAAAAAAACCTTACCAGGAGTTTGTATGAGCTGTTTTGCATCAACCCTTCAAGTTATACTTGGGAAGCTTATTTTTTGATAATCATTTGTGAAATATACAGCAAAAGTCTGGCTGCAGAGTCAAAAGATAAGCAATCACCCTTTATGTGTATGATTTTTTTTTTGTACACACTCTGTTATTGCTTACATCTTTTCCAAAGGCCAAATATAAACTTGCCTTTTTTAACTGAACTCTTTCACTTTGTCATATTCATTTCTTTTGGCTCATTCACACTTGGGACTCGATGGTGAAAGGACAGTGGTTTGGTGGAATGAATAGCCTCACAGGAGACTCGAATCTGAATGAATAACACATCAGGGAGGCACTGGAGGAGTTACAGTGGAGAAATTCTGCTCAAAGTAACAATAACTCCATCTGAGGAGCCTTGAAATCCAGATGCAGCTCAGCCAGCCTGGCTTGAACAGCAAGCCTTGCAGTCTATTTGAATGGACCCAACCAATCTTTTATGGTTTTTAATCAACAAAAAATCAGAGTGTGTAAATCTTGCTGTTTTTTGTTTGCTCTATCAGATATGATGGTCTACTACTGACCACAATGTGATTTTAACAGAAATGTATCCATGAAACCTCAAAGTTCAAAGAGAGAGTCACAGAGAGAGAGATGAGTGAGAGAGACTTTTGAGAAAGTAATAGCCATGACGTGGAGACTAGATGTTTTGTATCAAAGAAAGAGCTTACCGGATCCAAAAGTGTTTCCGGTGAGCCAACCGAGTCTAATTACTCACAATGCTGTGACATCAGTCTTCAAAGGACGTGAAAAACAAGTCCTCTTTCACACGTCCATCAACTTTGTGTAGCACTTTACGTGCCTAAATGATTAACGAGAAGCTGACCACATCATGGCCAAGGAAGTCCACTTCCGCCAATAGATGACAGTGAAGAATGGCTCATAATGCCCTCTGTGCTAATTATTTGGTGCTTTGATTGCCTTACATTTTCCCACGAGTAATGACCAAATATGAGGATGGATAAACCAATGAATTAAATGTGAAATCCAGTTAATATTGTCACAAAACAAACCATCTCTTTTTGTTTTATTTGACCCTGATTGAGCCAGTTAAAAAAAATAAATTAAAAAAAATTCAGGCCTGTAATCACTCACCCACTGAAGCAGAATGTAGTCCATTAAATCAACATTACAATGCCATTATGCATAAGCACCATAAAGACAATGATACTTATACAAGTAAGATTGTAAAAAATAAAAATAGAAAGGGAAAAAAAAGAAAAAAGAAAAACTACACGCTCTACACACCCAGTTTGAAATATAGCTACATGCATTAATACTTAAACCCTGAGCTAAATTTTTATACGGACACTTGCAATTCAATCCCTTTGAATTTCTCACACAATTACAACAATATTATAGTGACGTGACTAAAAGTCTAATCTGAGAGGTGCTTGTTGTTTATATTTAATTCATCCAGGCATCATGTGGACACGTTTATGTTGCTAATATTGCATCCTGCATCTGGACCAAATTATCACCTCCCTGAATAAATGTCTCTGGCAGTCTCAACTAAGATAAGGTTACAGTATTACAGGATATTAATGCAATTTTACATAGCAAAGGCAAACATTTTGGTAGTATTCCTGAAATGTGAATTGTGATCAAGCTGCATAGCTGATCACATTTAGTCGGCAACTTTAATAAATGCTGCAACAACTGATGGAAAGATGGCATTTTTTTCCTCTTTTGATCATTTTTACGTATTTGTCACTGTCAAGCACATGAAAATGTACATTTAAATCCTTTGTCTTTATTTTAACCCTTAAGGAAATAGAGAAGTTGTTTTTGTGCGTGCGTATACTATCACAGCTAGCTCAACATTAGCCTCAGTATATTAGAGACCCATCCTTATGTAGAAAGGATAAGGAAACTTAAAGTGCTTAAGCTTTATTTCAATAACTTAACACTAAAAGTGCTCTACCACAGTTGTGAAATAAAGGAACAAGTTTTAAAATCTGCACCAGCTACCAAATACTCCAGCTCTTAGGCAAACTAGCTGTCTGGTAACATATGCTAGCTTGCTAAGAAGAAATCTCATCTAATTAATAGAGTGTTTGCACTGATGTCATGGTTTGGGTAGTTACCTGGATGCACGGCCACATTGGAGGTACATGAGTGTAAACACTGAATGCTCGGAGATAGATGACAAATATGGAAAAACACACGCAGCACACTAAAATTTATTGTGACAGACTTGCCCAGCAAGAAAAACAGAGATATTTTGAAAATAACGCCTCATAAGTGAGAGAGACCCATACAAGGAGTTGGCATCTTCATCGTCATCATCTACCCAAAGGTTTGAAGACATAAATGTTACTACTATATTTTTCATGGGGAAGGGGGTCCAAGAAATACATGATGATCTTTTGGGAGAGGCTCACTTCCTGGCACTTCAAAAAAAACCCTGAAAGAGACTGTTTTACTTAAGAGCTAGTTATTGGTGTGACTTACCTCTCAATCAAAGTAATATTCTATCATAAAATATTAATTTTTACTAGATTGTGGTTTTAAGATGCTATGGAAAGAGAATATGACCTACCTGACAAGAAATGTTGTGAACAGACTCAAATGTAGTACAGATGATTGTCTTGGAAATCCTGTTGGAGCTTAAACTAGCCACATTGACGTTCTTCTGACAAATATTTATCCTCCCCACCCTGATTTGCGATAATTTTTGGAAGTCAAAAGTATTTAAGATGTTTTTCTCGGTCCAACCAATAAGTGCAGCTAAAAATGTGGAAATAATTGACCATTTTAAGCGACAATAATCCAATATACCTGAGAGCTTAGTTCCGTTCTGTAGTGAGAGTGTCTCCAACATGGCCCATCTCGAGTTCATGACGTCATGTGGAAACACTCTATACTGGCAGTTACAAAACATTACGAGTTTGGTCCAGTCTCAGCCAAAAACAGAATTAGATTAAATTTAAAAACAAAAAACAAAACACAAAGCGTTATGGTAGGCTAATGTTGTCATTATTTTATGGAAGCTAATGCAGCTAATTCCTGAAAATCAAAATAAAATCCCTAAATCTTACACTCTTTTCAAAAACTGTGTACTATACTTTTAGTGAATGAATAGACATGACTTTTCAATGACCTTTTCTTGGAAAATATGTAGTCACGAAACAACTCAAATGTATAGTAACAAATAACCTGCAAACTATGTTAAAATTAAGCTAGGTAGCTTTGAGACTTTTGTTGTGTCTGAGAGCCATTATAAAGTTAACTGTTGTCTGTAGGGTTTTTTTTTTCCAATTACATTATTCCTCATCGTTTGATTCACATTTTCAAATTTCAGTTAAACCAACCGGAAACCGCTATTCTAGATAGTTTTCTTTCTACTGCTTTTTGCACAATGACTGGTGTTCGCATGCTTTATTGACACTGCAGCACTCAGGACAGCCCTGTGTGGTGGTCGAGGCGCACTCACCATTGGCTCTGGAGCCTATAGGGGCGTTGCTGTGCAGTTGGTGAGTGCTTAGGGTGCACGGGGTGTTCTAGGGATGGCTAAGGAAAAGCGTATTTGGCACTGATCCCTCCTTTCAGTATAGACTGCAGTTTACATTAGGCAGCATTTTTTTTTGGTCAGGGGGGATGAATGTGTCATAAATAGTTCGCGTTTATAGAGGGGTAGTGGATGCATGTTTAGCAATGCGATGAGGCCAGTGCACTTTGCAAGACTTGCGCTGCAGAGAGTCTCCGCGGATCCCACGACCTGTTGCTGACAAGCCGCGGAGAAGGAGAGGGAGAGGGGGAGCCGCTCGGGAGAGACGGAGGGTACTGCCTTGGGGTTTCTTCGCGGAGGAAATCATGCAGTTTGCAATCTGGCTGGTTGGACTAATGTGTCATCTGTCAGCACTTGTCCGGGACACTTTGCAGCACCGATTGCATCCGAAACAAGGTAGTGTTTTGATTTATGAGAACGGTTGCCGGAGGTGTTGTAAAAGTAACGTGTAGTGTTAGAGACTGATGCCCGGTGAATTGTGCTGGATGTCAAGTTGCAGCTGCATTTATTCCACTGACGCATAACCTTTATTTTTCTTTCACAACCACTTGTTTCTCTGACTTTTTTTTTTTTTTTTGCAGAAAGCTTCATCAAGCAGCTGTCATCATATGAAATCATCACACCGCTCCGCGTGAATGACTTCGGAGAACCATTCCCTCATAAATTGCACTACAGAAGGAGACGGAGAAGTTTAAATGATGACCTGTCGGGTTTACGGGTTCACTACAGGATTGATGCATTCGGGGAACGCTTTCATCTCAATCTGAGCGCACACTCCGACTTCATCGCCCCCTCTTACACAGTGACACACTTGGGAGCGGAACAGAGCAACGACACGGACTCCCACTTCCATGACCCCAGCGATATGCGCCACTGCTTTTTCCGCGGACACGTCAACGCCAAGACGGAGTACCCTGCCGTCTTCAGCCTGTGCACTGGCCTTGTGAGTATTGACTTTTCGCTGCCCTCAAACTTTTTTTAGACCCTTTAATCGAGCGATGATGACAGGCTTCCACGGCTTTCTCCCATTTCAACGGATTCCACCCATGCATGTCCCACATAACCCGCATCTTAAGTGAAGTGTGTAGGAGTGTAACAAGAGCAAGTGTTACTGGACTTGCGTGTCACTGTGGAGGAGAGTGTGCAGAGCTGCATCTCAGATGCTGCTCTTGCACAGTGCAGAATGGGCATCATGGGTGGTGTGAGGCTATGCAGATGTTGTACAAGTGGCCACTCTGCTGAAGTGCACTTGAGGAAGACATTTAGGTTGCAGGTTAGATGCTTATCCTGCTGTGTGTCAAATGGAAAGGCAGACAAAACATCTTTATATAGTTGGTAACTGGTCACCAAATCTACTTACACTTTGGTGAAATGATCTGTCATTGGCAAGTTATCAATCTCATCCCTGCTGCCACAGGATACCTGGAAGTTTTTAGGAAAGCTAAGTATCAAAATAACCCACAAGGGAGACATGTTACAAGTAATTAATCAGGTGATGAAACTACATTTTTACAAAGTAATTCTGAAATTAAACAGCTTTTCAATCACTCCTTTACTTTATATGACAACTCTATAGTCTTTCAGTGTAAAACGGAGCAAAAAGGCCAGCAAGAGTAGTCAGACAGCCTAATCGGTCAAGCAACTGATAATGGAATTGATCAATCAACACTTTTATATCTCACAGGGAGACGTGTTGAAGTCAATTATTCAATTTTAAAACAATTTCACACAAGCCTTAAAGTCCCTTGTTTCAGAAACTTAAACTTCAGTAACTTGACTTCATGCTTGTCTTTGTTTTATATTAGTGGAAATCAAAACAGTAATTTGTACACTTAGTACCTGAACCAGTGTCGAGAATTCTTTTGTCATTTTCAACTTTTCATTCGCTAAAGAGTTAATTGACACAGCCATCGTTGTTAAGTCAAAGCCCCAGTCGACAGATTTCATCATTCAGCCCAAAGCAGCCATTGCTTTTGATTGCCCCTCATCATATCTGTTTGATCTGACGAGGCTGTGATGGAGTTACTGGATGATAATGACTTTACAGCCTCATTATACCATATACCAACATGAGGATCCTGACGCTCAGGTCTTTTTTGTCTGCTGACTCCTCTTTGGGAGAATCTGATGAGTGTTGAAGGGGGTGACTTCATGGGTCACATAAGGTTACTGGTCCAGGGGCAGGGGGTTGACCTCAGTCGCGCCAGCCGGATTCTGGCGTGGTCTGTGCGCGGTGGGGGTGCTTGGCTGGCCAAATGGACATAGACGGAGAAAAAACCCCACAGCGCTGAAGTCAAACTCCCCTATCAGTGACAATCCTTATTTTAGATACAGAGCACTGTGTACAGTACCAGGATAGCATGTTTCAGACTGGATATCAGCTGAACTCTGAGGCTTTAAACTAGTACAGCAGAGTTTGTTGGTATTGTGATAAACATATCATCATCTTTAGTCAGTTTGCCGCACTGTTTCCTGTCTGTATTTTTCTAGGTAGTTAGGTTAGGTTAAGTTAAGTGTTTCTTTGGTGTAAACTTACCTTTGACAGGAGGTTTGCTGGAATGGTCAGTGTAATCAGCCCTTAATTGCCCCTCTGACCAGCTGTGATGTATGACCAGCTCTCCCAAACATGTCTGCATCCTCTTCCAAGCATTCTCTGTTGCTTATCTGCATCATCACTCATTGAGAATGACAGGGCAATGGAAAAAGCACCACTGGCTATTGGGTCATAAAAGTGTTCACATCTGATCACTGGGGCTTGAGCACATTTTGTTTGGATGAAGTCATTACGGAATGATTAAGCCCTAAAACAAAGGGGTCACTTTGGGGAAAAAAAGCAGGTTCCCCTTTGGTCCAGAGTTGTTTAAAGCTGTCCCCAGGGGTGAATCAGGGAGGCGGGGTGAGGAGCTTTTGGCCTTTTCAAAGTGAGCTGTGACGGGCAGGAAAGAGTAGAAAACACCGTGAAGAGGACACAACTGCCAATGAAAGTTGTTTGGGACTTAAGGATTGCTCACAGCGTGGGAAACGTTAGTTCCTAAAGGAACTCGCTGTCTTAGTTCACACACATAATAGAAGTGTGTAGTGAGTCAGCCTGTCCTGAGAAATGATCTTCATTCCTTCATTCCAGCACCAAGTATTGTGTCTCTGTGTAAAGATCAGGATCATGACACCTTTATGTCCTATTCAACTTTTAGATTGACTGTGACAGTGCATTACTTTATCATGACTCAGCACCAACACACTTCCAAAGGTGTCTTTGTGGGATTTAATAAAAAAAAAGATGTGTGCCAACAGTCACTCCATCTATGTCATGTTGGTGACCTGGCTTCATAAAAGGAGTCCCTCAGTTGTAAGGTCCAGTTCAGCACCCACTACTGAACAGTAACTTTTGTCTCTGTCCAAACTTTTGCCAGATTTGCTGCTGAGCTAATGCTGGGAAACCCTGAAACTCTGCCCCCTCCATTGACTAAACAGAGCATTTGTCTCTTTAGCCTCCTGTTAACACCACATGAGAACTTTAAAAAGGATCAACTGTAATCATCCAATTAAAGTTAACTCTCCATAGATAGTGATTTACAAGACGCAGGTAAACATCTACCTGTTGTGACACTGTGTAAATCATTTAATCACTACAACAGTAAGTCTGGTAAGGCTGCAACTTTCTCATACTTCAATCCGCATGCAGAAAACGTGTATAATGTTTTACTGTTGGTCATGTTTAACAGTAATATGAGACAAAACAGTTACTGTGGTCTCAATTGAAGGGCATTTTATAATCCACCGTATGACAACTGGGTGACCTTCATCTGCTGGAGAGTACGGTTACAACAAAGCTGTTTGCTTCCCCAATGGAAAAAAAAAAAGAAAAATCAATAAAATGTGTTTTTTTTTTCCTGCTTCTTGAAATTTGCTTCTAGCATGCTCGTATGAGTCTAATAACAGGCACCTGTTCAGAAAAATAACTGTACAAACCAATGGATGAAATAATTTTATGTATGGGAAGGTATTTTTCCCCATTATGCTTTGTGCCTAAAGAGTCTTCTGGTCCTTGTTTCATTTATATTAAATTGTATTTTTCTTAAGAAGATCATAATTCCTGATGGGTTTTTAAAAGTCCAAGGCTACTTTGTCAGTGTCAAGATACCCTAGTTACCTAGCACTGCAGCTTCATGCTTATGCTGCTGTTGTGCTTGGGAAAACTCCACTTTATGTCAAATGGAACTAAAATATTACAAACGTTAAGGATGCAAGATATTTGCCTTTTATCCGATATCACATATGCAGATATTTTACAACTCATTTAGTCCATTACTGCTACCAATATGGATAGTTTTTCCACACAACTAATTGCAGAGATGATCAACTCTCTTCTGTATTGGAATCAGCGTAGAGTATGGTGCTCTCCCTGAGACAATCATAACAACACCCACAACCTCGTAGACATCTGTTCACAGGGAACATGCGAGGAGTGCAACTGTACAGCAATTAAACCCAAATTAAATAAAACGGTTTATTCTTTGACAGTAAATGTGCCTAAATTAGTCAGCTACAGTTACCGTACAGACTGCTGCTTAAATTCAATTTAACTTAAAACCCAATATGCCCAATATGTGACTACTGAATCTGCACTGTGCAAACAAAATCATAAAAAATGTATGCAGCTCCAGTCCCTGATCAGAACATTAATAAATAGATGGGCTCGGTGAGCTACAAACGATGTGCAACAGAGAGGTGATGTGCAAACAATAAAAAATACATAACAAGTTTGCAGCAGCTTCAGTTCATGGTGCTGAGGTTGGGCATTGTTTTATCAGTTTATCTCAGCTGATATCGGCATGTTGGCCAATGTCCAATATTTTATTCTTTAGCCAATATCGGCCAATAACGATAATGTGCTGATACTATCATGCATCCCTAACAAAAGTATTGAAGTTTTAGCTACCACAACAATTGAAGCATAAATGTGCAGTGTCAAGGGGGGCAACGGCATTACAAAAGCCAGTGGAAACACTAATTTCAAGCAAGTAAATTGTCCCAGACTTGTGGAAAAATCAGTTAAGTTAAAAGCAGTTTTAAATGAAAAATAATGGAACTTTAAACCTAAAGTTTATCACTATTAGCTATTGAAATTTATTAATTAATTGTATTGGATAGCACTCTGCATTCTGTTCAAAGTTGGAAAATTCAATTCAACCAATTCAGCTTTTGGGAACAGAACAAATAGTCGTATTGCAGGACAGCACTACAGGCACAGGACGAAGAGCAACATGAAGTCTCTTTAAGGTCCGTTGGTGTTATTGTTTCCATCTACATGTTTTCACAAGCATTACCCTGCAGACATGAACACATGTAACACTCAACTCCTGTTGCACTTTCGAGGAAGTATTGCCAGCCAACTAATCCGTCACCCTTTGAAAGGTAGAGAGGAAAAGTACACATACAGTTTGTACACGCTTTCCGTATCCGATTTGTATGTTTTCCATTGTCAAACGTCCGTCACCTGTAGGGATGGCTGTGGAATAATGTTGCCTCAAAGATAACATTCCAGTGTCCAATATCCTGTTTAAGTGTGCGCATGAAATTACCATACAAACACCATTGTGCCTCATGGCTGAGTGAGCTAAGAAGCTTTGTGAGGGACTCAGCTGCCAAATCAATATTAGCATTCCTCTGTCAGCAGCTCTGTCCATGTATGATGATGTCACTCCTTCCAGTGTCAGTTTGTGAGGGGAAATGCATTTCCACAGTCAGATTATGCACACTGACCCAACAGTCTTTGTGCAAAGGTGATCAATGAGTTAGAAAATGATGATGACTTACCTGTGTGTCAGTACATGACACACGGGTAAGTCAGCACATGCGTCATACCAAAGCCATCAATGACATCTCTTTTTTTTTCGTCTCTAGATTGGAACATTTACGACTCAACATGGCGAATACTTCTTGGAGCCCCTTTTAAATGCTGCGGGGGAGGAATACGTTGAAGAGCACAACAAACCTCATCTCGTCTACCGACATGAGAGGAATAAGAACATCAGTGATACTCACAACAACACGAAGCCCTGTGCTGCCTCAGGTAACAGACTTTCTAACTACGCAGCCTGTAACCACTGTCTGTCTGACTTCTGCCCACAAACACTCACTCCCTGATGACCTGCCTTTACTTTCTGAACCATAGCAATAAACCTTGCCTTGAAATATAGATTACACTCAGCCATGATCTTTGGCTGTCAAGTTGCCCAGACAACTTCTTTCTTAATTGAGGGGTGTTACTGAAAAATCCTCCGCCTAATTAAAGAAATTCCAGCATTGTCTGGTGTTTTTATTCAGTTTCTGCTTGAGCTGTCTATCCTAAGTCTGTATTTCAAAAGATCACTTTTTAGTTGCACTTGCAGTGAAAAGAAGTGGAGAGGTTTTCTGCTTGGGAGGCTGCTTAAAAGTTCCCCTGATTTCATTAGAATTTTTATGGTTGATGCCTTTGAGTGGTGGAGAGGCCCTCAAGAGAAGAAGCGGGATGACCAAGTAGAGTTCACCAACGATGGAGGGCCTCAGAGTCCTTGTCGCAAGGAGCTCCGTGGGCGGCCTTTGTAGTGTGATGCAATAAATCTTTTATATGCCGACTGCTTGATTTGCTTGTTGTCTGAACCCAGCCTTTGTCACCCGGTGGTGGCCATTGTTTGGGGTGGTGGTTTAAAGAACTTGGACTGACCTGATGGGCCAGGCCAATACCTCCTTAATATGCTTTGTCCTTTCACTCTTGTGGTCTGTGTGTGGTAAACAGAGACTGAGAAATCTGGAGGGTCTTTCAGCCCCCACTCTTGGGCTCTTTTTAACACACTCTCTCTGAAGAAGTGGTTGGGTTAAATCTTTGTGAATGACCCCTGACTTTTGACGTTTAATTGGTTCAACTTGATTTCTCCACTGGTGCCATCGACAAGTTTGCCAGTCAAAGAACCAATAAGCTTTCTTATCAACTTGTTTGACCTTTCACTATCAATAAGTATTCCCATTTATGTATCAGGGTGGTTATCAGGAAGGAAAAAATATCGTCCTTAGTTTTCATCCCGTAATCTCAACAAAAATCTCACATAGTCATTATATTTACTTTACAGTGTAAAGCAGGAGATAGAAGCGCGTCGTATGAGACACCATCAAAGAGCAGGACGTAAACAATGAGCAGCAGCTTAAAAAGTCTGACTGTTGGGTGTCCCAGGTTAAGGCTCCTCAGCTTTATCAGATAGGCCCTTCTCCAGATGCAGCGATAAATGGGCTCTTTGAAGGCCGCACTGAGCCAAGACTAACAGGCCTGTCCTGTCTTTTTATGGGAAGGAGTGCAGTACATGCTGCCATGAGCAGGTTAGATATAAACACTGGCTTGGCCAGTGTTGTTCTGCTTGCTAAACACTCCTAGTAAGCGGCTCCTGGTCTTGGATTGGACATTTGCCTTTTGGGTTTGGATTTCAGAGTTAAAGTCTTCCTGCGGGTCTTCTTTTCTTTTCTCTAATCTCGTCTTTATATTCTTATGCTTCTCATCAGATTGAATCAGGGTCTAATCTTAAAACAGCGTAACTGCTGAGAGAAAATATAACAAGAAACACAGGATCAGTTACAATAATCCTTTGGAAAAAGGGGTTGAATCTTGGATCATTATTAAAGGTTTTATTATGGTCAGTTTAATTTTGGTACAACCAAAGTGAACTGGAAAGCTAACTGTCTAACCAATTCAAATCTGTGTTTCTAATTCTGGTTATGGATTCATATAAATAAATGAATATATATATATATATATATATATATATATATATATATATATATATATATATATATATATATATATATATATATATATATATATATATATATATATATATCAGCTCAAATGAATGCAGGTCTGACATAAACACTCTAGGCTGAGTATTTTTGCAGTATTTTAACATGAAAGTCTCTGATCAATATGTAACCCCCTTTAAAAAACAAATTCAAGTCTTAAAAGGTCCTTGTGCAAAACCTTACAGGGCCTACCATCATGAAAACTGTACATTTTTTCAAACAGTGCAACAACTTACAATTAGACTAAGGAAAGAAAAAAAATCTTGATTTTTAATTTTTAAAGTTTTTTGCAGAAAATAATTTTAATTGATCGGTTTAATTGATACATTGCCAAAAATAGAAGTGACAGTGATAGAAGATTTTGATATATAACTTTATCTAGGCTTTGCACAGACCTGTGTTCAACAGAGCTCTGTAAAGTCAACTGATTCAGAGCACATTTAGACGCTGTAGTTTCTGACTCATCTCATCACATAAATGATGGACTTGGAAAGCTGTGGTGTTAGCAGGGGGCAGATTCCTTTCCCAGTATCTCCTCTTGTTGAGGAGCTATAAAACACTCTGGGTCGGTCATGTGAAGTCTTTTCTCTTGTCCTAAATCAAAATTTCAGCTGTAGTTTGAGTTGTAGTGCGGAGGGGGTTTGAAGCTTTAGAGGCCCAGCAGGTAACATACCTTCTACCTTCTGTGGTTAAAACACAAAAGTTAGAAATGGCCAACAATGCTTCATATCAGGCTAACCTCGATCCCGACATTGTCTTGTAAAAACCTATTCACTTATGTTGCTTCATATCTTTCCACTGCGGTAAAAGAAAACATCTTTTTGAAACCAACAGAGATGAAACAAGCTGCGTTTTATCAAGCGGACCTCCAGGAAACAAAATGTGTATCAGCAGAGAGATACCTCTGATGAGATAAGCTTTTCCTTGTCTGTGCCGCAGACAGGGCCAGAACAACAACTGGGACTTCTGTATCTGCTGAGACTGTACGAGTTTCCAAAGTTTGTACAGTCTCTGCACATGTCAGCAAAAAATGTGTTGAAAGGAGAGGAAGGCAAAGTTTCCACCTGAATTTAAGGTGAGCTTAGGCTTTTACCTGCGTGTCATCTCTGACATGAAATGCTTGACTTTTTTCCTACATGTGCTTCCACTACCTGTGAAGTGTCAGGAGTACGAGTGCAGGGATAAGGGCTTTTAAAGTGTTACCTTGATGGAGAATGATGTTTTGTTATTTCAGCAGTCATGACATGGCTATATACCTGTCTTCAGCTACTTTTCTTCACCCTGTGTGTTCATGAGCTGTTGACAAAACACCACCACATCAGCTCACATCCTTTTATGAACAAATTTAAGTTTATATGTTTTTAGATTAATCAGAGGAATGGCTACACTAGAAAAGACTGCAAATCAGAAATATTGGACTAAATTTAAAATGTCTGGGAGAAGACAATGGATGAGGTTTGGCTGAAATTTCCTGCTGTTGTGTCAGTCTTCAGTTCGTGTCAGCCAACCTGGGTGGTTTCCTTGTTGTTGAGGATACCTAGGGAGCTGTTGAGTGGGTGATTAATGTTTTAAAGTCACAGAGTGCCTTGTTGTACCCAGTTCTGGCTTTTAAAAGCCGCTGGGAAAGGAGCTTACAAGGCTCAGATCACAACAATGCTCCGACCTTTAATGACACATTCTACGGGGTATCTGTCTCTGTGCTCGCATGTGAATCCCTGCATCATGCGGAGTTAGAGATAGCCAGTAGGATGAGGGCGGCTACAGATAGGGGCAGATTCTTCTCTCCTTCGTTGCCCTTTGCCTCCTAAAAATCCATGCTACAACACAGAGACACAGAGAGAAGGAGCTGTGCAGTATCTCTTTTATTTACAGTCGCTGGCTGCATTTCCAAAGCAGCGGGTTGCCATACATATTTTGTCTGCATTAGAAGCAGTGAATAAAATACAGACAGACACCACAGTTGCAGTGTTAGCTCACAAAATTTCTTGATAGCTGGCTGAGGGCAGAGGGACATCAAAGTGACAGGCTTTGATGTGGCAGTACTTGGCACCCAGGGCATCTGTGCTCCCTGACCCTCAACACAATCACTGTATAGGATTCCCCCCTCGGTGCCCACTGTGTATACATGGTAGTTCAAATGCTAGCATCAGGTTTTTGGTCAATGGGTTCATTTACATGGAAAAACTGCCCTCCCCCGCCTGGGGTTTGAACTAGCCGACTTGAATCGCTGCCCGCTCTCCCTTTGCGCTTTCATGTATGTGAATGGAGGCACTTGTTGATTGTGACCTCACTTCCCTCTTTGTTTGGAGTCACTCACTGGACGGGTGGATGTGACCTTGAGTTTTTCCACTCCTAGAGGTGCGTGGTTACAGGGATTGCTGGCTTGTTTCCTGGTCTGCAGTTGTGTGCTTGGAGCTCTTTGTGTTCCTCTTAACTCCAGCTCTTAACAGGGTCCAGGCAAGGTGGCCAGCCTAAGTGTGATGGACTGACGCTGATCACTGAGACAACCTCTCTCACCTTTAGGTTTTGGCTTCACATGGTGACCGGCTTCTAAATGTCAGATGGCTCCAAAAGGCTTAGGCTTGCTCTGTGCCCTTGTGCCCTCTGGGCGGACTGAACCTTCCCCCCATCCAGGAAGTACCTTTTGTTGCTAGGGAACAAAGTTTGCCTTGGGCCTTTTGTGTGTATGTGTTGATAAGGTTTTCTTGTGAGTGTGTTTGCATCCATCAGGGGTGCATGTCAGCTCTCCGAGCTGAGGTGTGCCACTGAGAATTGGGATTTGCTGAGCATGCAGCGAAGGGGGAACAGAGAAAGAAGCTCTTTTCTTTATGGGTCTGAGTAGCCCCGGCCTGCTCTGCATGTGCCTGTCGATCCTGCAGGAGAGCTTGGCAGAGGCCCCAGACTTTTCCTCAAACTCCCACTGCCTGCCTTTCTTCTTTTACACCTGCTTCTCTACAGAAGCACTCTCACCCACTGCCTCACTATTGGCCTTCAAATCCTGAAAAATGCTTTGTTTTTGAATCCAGCATAGTAACGTCAATCATCAGTGTCTGAATTGAGTTAAAGATATGTTTCATAATGCATTTACTGTCATGTTGATGGGTTTTCTCTTCAGGCACACTGCCTCATCCCATCGTTTTCTATCCATCCATAACACACACTGATGCACAATGCAAGCAGCTAATAACGTGGTGCAATGCTCTCATTGTCATCTGATTTTAAGAGACCAGATACTCTGGCCAGGATCGAGCAGGACTGGGCAGCTATAGTCCGTCCACAACTTTAATAGCTGCCATGTGTTGGCCTGCCCCAAGGCCTCAGCCCCATTGAACCCAACATGTTGTGTTGTCTTGGTAGTTCCCGTGACAGATTCCAGCTGAGGCTATTTTCTGCCACTGTGCACTGTCTGGGCATTCTGAACAGATGGGGGCTGATTGGACCAGTCAGGGGAACTTGAGTGACAGTGACTTACTGCATGGTAGCTGGGGTGACTGTCTGACAGTCAGAGGTGAGGAGGGGGGTGACAGGTGAGCGACAGTCTCCCACTGAGTTTGGCTGGGGAGAGACAGAGCTGATAGCTGTCCGGTGAAACATCAGTGTCATCGCCTGCGGCTCTGACTGGCTATGGCTGTTTGTCATCCCAAAGGCCGGACTGACTCCAAACTCTGGACCTTTTTGTTTTAGCTGTAGCTAAAGCATTTCTATCAGGGCTTTTCAAATGTGGGTGGTGCAATTGGTTTATACATTCAGTACTGAGAGAGCATTACCAATAGGGATGCACCGAAATTTCGGCCACCAAAATTCATCACGGAAACAACATGGCCGAAACAGTATGTTGTGATGACGCAAGCAAAAATTGTGGCTGCCTCCCTTTTGTCTGAATAACCGCTGATGTATTTCAAAATATCTGCGAAAGATCCATGGATAGTGATTTGCAAAGTGTGTGATGCATGCACGAGAATTGATCCAGGTCGCAATGACTGTGCAGAACCTGCTTAATAAGGGAGACATACAGAGCGCAGAAAAAAGGACTCGTTGCTCTGAACCAGATGAGGGACATACTGTACTTTTAGATCTGGTCTATACCCTGTTCATTTATTTAAAAGACTTAATAGCCTTATTGTTATTTATCTTATTTACATGACAGGATGGTTAAGCGTTCACAACTCTCCTCTGCTCTCTGTATTGCGCACGGCAGAGTTCAGCCCCAATGCACAGACACGAACATGTGAGTGCGCTCATACAGACAAGCACACTATGTGTGGCACAGAGAGTCCAGAAAAATGTCACAACCATTGCAAGAGATGCAGAAAAAAACTGCCTTTTTAAAGCGCTCCCAGAGTCATCTCTGTGAAGAGGGCATTTGTCTTTGAAGCATTAATATTGATTAATGCTATGGCACTAATGATTGGAATAACAGTTTCTTTAGCTGTTTCGGTTTTGGTTTTTTGGCCTCTGTTTCTTCATTTTCGGTTTTCAGTTTTGGTGAAGAATTTTCTATCCGGTGTGTCCCCGATTACCACCACTTAACCACCAACCTCTGTGGTTTTGGTAACCATCAATCAGTGAGCCAAACTTTAGGTTTTATGGGACAAAATTAGGCAAAGACTTATCCAATGACAGATAAAGAGTATACCAACTTATTAGCCCACCCATTGGCATACACTTGATGGCAGTGGTAAGGAAGCATCCAGCAGAAGCAGACTCATGGTTGGCTGTCTGTTCGACGTCCACATGCCTCTAGTGGTGACACAGTTTAACCAAACAAACAGCTAACAGAGGCCTCAACTTGCTTATTTTATTCAGCTTGTTTGTGACCAGGTTTCTCCTAAAATAAAATTGTAGTAAGTGTTTAGTGGTGATGAAGCTGTGTTTAGCAGTGTCTACTTTGTCTTTACTATTTTAGTTGCTGTGAAGAACAGCATCAGGTTTTTCTGTAAGTTTTGTTTTTGTTTTTGCCATGTTGTGGCCAAAGCCTGCTTGTTTTTGCCATTGTTTTGCAAAGATAATCCTTTTACCCTTTTTTTATTCAATAAGTGGCTGTTTTATAAATAGTGTTAGTAGTACTGTACATAGTGAGGGAAAAAATGTCGAGACGATTTACAAGGGAGAAGAGAGTTCCTGCTAGATGTGTGGAGGAGAGGAGAGCAGCTGGAGATGCAGGAGGAGACTGCTTGTGTTGTTGTAATGGAGTTGAAATAGATTTTTTTTTTCATCTCAAAACCTTCAAACCTATACATTTAAAGTTTTTATAAAGAGAAAACTCGCTGAAAATTCAATCTTTTTTTACTTTTTTGGGGTGATTTCACACAGTTTAAAGCATCTAAAACATAAAAAAGTGAGAAAATCTTGGGAGGTTTTGAAAGTTCAAACTTATCCTAAAAAAAGGGACAAAAGAGTTTACACAAAAGAATTGTTTTTGGACAAATATATTGATACAAAAAAGGGCAGAAAGTCCATGCTAACTGTTAGTATCAGGTGTAAAAGGGTTAAAAAAAGCATATTTTAAAGCTATTCTCTTTCCAGAAGTTTAGAGAGCAGCATTATCATTGCAGACAGGAACGGTGGCCAAAAGTAATTAAACAAGATCAAAGTTGTAATTAACCAGAGTTTTCCTTTAAGTGCGCTTCTTAATGTTCTCATTAGACTCCACAGACAGAGCTATGTTAATTGGTAGCTTTATGACGCTGTGGTTTTCAGAAGCTTCCCAGCCTAAATTACACTGTAACCCAAAACCGTCTCATGAAATAGAGAATGTTTTATATAAGAGAAGATATTAGGAGCAAAGAAAGGATGAAATAATGGCAGTCAAGTTTTCAAATCTGTCCTCTCAGGTATAGACTTTAATAAAATCATTCCAAGTTTATAAATTTGCTTCTTATATGTCCTGAATCCTGGATGAATTTCTTTAACCTCTGTTTGATTCATACTAAAGAAAACACGCCTGGCCTCTTCCCAACGTTTGCCTCTTCAGAGGAGGTCTGCTACTCCAAACACATTCTCCGGCTGACCACCATGCTGTCTCGAGCACGTCTCTGAACTCAAAATAACAACTGCTCACCGAGAGCGCTGTAAGTGCACAAAGCCTACCGTCTTCCAAAGAGGTCAAAAAGCCGCGCCACTTCACTTTGAAAAGCCTTCTTCGGCAGCAACAATTAGCTGCGTTTGCTTCTCTGTCTCGCCACAGAATTGCACTTAATTGTGCTTCTGTCTGCAGGAGTTTCAACATTTTTAGCTCCTTCAGTTTAACTGCCGTAACCAGATTGTCTGACCTCGTATAGGACCCAGGCACGGCTCATACTCACTGTAAGGTATACTGTCTGTTTAATTGGCACTTGGGGTATCAGATGCTTTGACTCTCAGCAGGACATTGTAAAAGAATGTTAATTGGTTCAATAATGGAAGTGTGTTCCCCATTGTTGGGCTCTTGGCATTGATACTTTTGACAGAGGGCTGAAGGAGAGTCAAAGAGCAACTCTTTGATGTGGAGAGAAATCTCAATGAGATCTCATGTACATCCAGCTCTCAATGAGCTGGATGTACATGAATGGAAGAGTGCTTATCACATCCAAACCCTAAATGTTTACGAGTGAATGTAAACAAAAAGCTCAAGAGTGAACAAAAAAGTTTCCACTCCAAGTGAGATCGTGAAATATGAGCGTTCGTAAACGGAGAGCGCTTGGTGTGCAAATCAGCTTGTTATCGAGTGATGGATAAACATTGCTTATCAAAACCGTTGTGTTTGATTATCTCTTGGCGTGATGATGAAAGATTTTCGTAAGTTCACAAGTCAGGGAGGCGCTGGAGCAGAAAAGTGAGTGTGGTGTGAGTGTGTTTCAGCTGTGAGCCAACCAAATTACAACATTTATAAATTCTCACACACACATGCCGTGCAGGGCTGGTTTTATTGTTCTCCATGCAGAGGAGCCGCTGGAGCTCAGTTTTATGGGTTCAGGCTTATGAGCGCTTTCTAGTGTAAGAATTTAATCCAACATGTTTTGATGTTTGGTAATCAAGTCCAAGATGTGAAATCCAGAGATGGAGATGTGTGCCGGTGGGTCAGGGCAGTCACCCCTGTCTTCTCATGGTGTAAGTAGCAGCTCACTACCTAGTGAGTGGCGGATTTGAACCTAAGGAGATTTAGGAGAGGTTGTGTATGGCTAATCTGCACTGATTCAAAGGCTATTATAACAGAGACCGTATTTTCACATTCTCCTCCTCTTCTCTTCTATTTTAATCTTACACTCGCTTGCACTAAGACTCAACACCAATTTCAGAAGAGGCGGATACTCCTCTGTGCTCAGATAATCCCTTTGATGTCAGACTGTCTGCGGTGATGAGTCTGTTTAAGGGGTTTAGTGTAGTGGGATTGGCCTCAGAGAGATTTTCCTGGAAAATACAAAGCTCTGTTCTGGCCCAGCTGCCCGGGCCGTGTGCACGGGCACGGACGGGCTTGGCTCTGACTCGGATGTTGGCGCTGGCATGGGGCTGGGCGTCACGGCAGCAAGAGCTCTGTGCCATTGTGCCAGGGAGTCACGCTCCACCTCGCGCACCCGCTGGGGGCATCGCTTGAATAATCTCGGAGCGCTCCATTCTCTTTTTCTGCTTTTCTCTGAGCTAACAGTTATACACACAATCTCTCCCTCTGTGTGGCTGTCTGGAAAGATTGAGTGTTAAGGAGACAATGGGACACTTCACTGTAATCGGGTTATTCGAAGTTGAGGAGGTTGATAGAATGATGGACTCCAAACTATGCATGGCACATGAATGTCACTGAATGTCATGGATGCTTAATTTATATGCCAATAAATAGTTTTTCAATGAGTTCATTTGTGCAGTATTGTGCAGAAAATAATAAGTAAGGTTCATGTTTTTTAAAAATTAACCTATAATTATTGTTGAAACCACACAGACTGCATCAGTACAATAAAACAGTGGTGCCCAAGGCTTCTGATTTATGATGTTTCAAGAAATCTCTGGTTTTGCTTTCTGGTTTGCATGATTTTCTGTTTAGTTCTGCTTAGGGCTGGGTACTGAACTTCAGTTCCTTTATAGCACCGACTGAAATGCTTCTTTGGTACCAAGTATAAATATATGCCTCGTCTTTTGCTGCCAAGTTTCAGGACCCAAAGGGTTAATCAGGTGATCAAGCTCTGATAATGCCAGTGGTGATTGGCTGTTACATGTGGTTGTGGCATGCAGATCAGTGTAGCCAACTTAGCGACCCTAATATACAGCGACCCTATCGCTATATATAGTGACTTTAAGACCCCTAAAACAACCTTTTTTTCAAAAAAAACGACAAATTTAGTGACTTTTCTGGAGTTTGGGGATGGAATGAAAGCGTGTATTGATCTCCAGCACCCTCTACTTATCAATGAACAGTGGGTGCTGAGCATAGACTGTAAAAAAATGGACGTCATCTTGCTCGGCTTTTAATCCAGAGAGGGGAGTGAATGTCTACCTTATCTCTTTCTCTCCTCTTCTTGCCATTATCTGCTGTCTTTCAAAATAAAAGCAGTAAGATAAATGGCAATAAACATTGATGTTTATACTTTTAATCGATTCGATTTGATTTTTGTTCAAATGATCGACATATCGATCCAGATCGATGTATCGTTACACCCCTAATAAAAATGCAGAGACTTAGCCAGTTGCTACTTTTATTCATCCCCACAGGTTAGGTATCACAGAAACAACTGCAAGCAATCTAGCTTACATAGTACCACATGTGGGTGTGCATCACAGCGAATCTGTACAACACATCAGCCTGTTAGCTTGTACGGATCCCTCTGAGGATTTAACAGAAAAAAGCAGCAGAAATCCACCGACATTCCTCGATACAGATGTTGTACAACTTCCGATGTGTTCACAGTTAACTCGTGTGATACTTTTTTGGATAGAGATCCATTATGTAGCTTCAGTTCTGAGTTTTTTTGACTTCTCAGTGTACACTACAGAATGTGGAGAACTGAAACTCAACCTCACTTGTTCTCCCCTGATCTACCTGTGGCTCCAGTACTCCAGAAACGTCCCTCTGGACATGGATAGTCTCACGTGAAATTAAATCTGCTTTCACCCTGATCCGTGTGTTATTTTTCTCTTCCTCTCCTGCACTGAAACAAGCTGTTCACGCTCTTCTTGCCTGTGTCTGTGCCCCTGTCTCCCTCTTTGAGCCTCACTCTGTCATGGTGAAGGAATCTATCACTCATAGCCAGCTCAACACGTGCAGTTCAGCTGAGACGATGCCGGTGGGGTTTGTAGCTGTAACAGTGGCTGACGTCCTGGTTTACTTTTATTTTCTGTCTCTTCTGCTGCTGATGAAAGTGTTTTGCTCAGGGTTTGAAATTGTTTCAGTCTGGTGTCATTTATGGGTTATTTTTTCTCTTTCAGCATGATCGTATCTCATATTTGGATTATACTTGCCAAGATAGTTTGAGGATTTTATGTCATTTTACAGCTTTAAAACAGTCCCTCTGTGAGTCAGCAGAATGTGCACATTTTCTGGTGTGTAAAGTCTTGTTCTTAAAGCTCTGCACTTACCGAGTGTCTCTTGGTACAACTGTTTTCTCAAGCTCTGGAATGACTCAATAATTTATGCCGCTGAGGTCCAGTGTCCCTCTGTTATGTCATTGGAATTCAGCTTAGCTAAAACCCTCGGCTTTTAACTGTAGATGTACCAGGCTCTTACATGAAGTGTGTGTACGCCATAGAGTGATAATTTTTAATTCCCTTTCAAATCAAGATTTTGATGCCCTGTGCATCAGAGTTCTTTTCCTTTCCTCTGATCATCTTTTGTTTATTCTCTCGTTACAGATCCCTCCAAGAGGCCAGTTGCTTTTGAGAGCAGAGGAAACATAAGAGAGGAGCTGGATTCCCTAAGAGCCACAATCGATGATCAACACATTTATGACAACTCCACCAGCGCACACCCCACAGCCCCACGCAGACGGAAGCGTTTCCTCTCCTATCCTCGCTACGTGGAGCTGATGGTGACGGCTGATGCCAAAATGGTTCGCCACCATGGACGCAACTTAGAGCACTACATCCTAACAATCATGTCAGTAGTAAGTAAAATACTGTTTCTAAACATTTATTCTTCTGTTCTGATGTTGAAGGGGTTTATGTTTGTAGATTTGGTGTGAGGATAAGTTTCTCATAGGGATTTTATACGTTTGCACAAAACAAATCCAAAATTTTGTTTCATTACCAGTTGTGGTTTTTTGATATGCAGTTAATATTAAGTATAACAGAATCTTTCCGTGCTTTGGGATCTGTCAGCTCCCTCTTTAATAATGGAAGTCTTTAATTTACAAAAACAAAGCACATTTGACAATTGATTAAGGCAAAGAAACACAGGGTATAGATTTAAACAGAGATTTCTTCAATTTAAAATGTGTTAAAAAACAAAACAAAACATTGAAGAAAAAAAAGTAAAATTGAAAAGATCTATTTTGTTGATTTCACCGTTGTAGCTTCTGTTTTCTGTCTTTCACTCCATTTTTTTAAAATTTCCAACTCAAAGTGACATCTAACAACCAAACTTCTACAGATTGCACATAGTCCACCAGAGTCTGTGACTAGAGCTTTATCCATAACATTGGTGCACAACCCATTGCTATGCAGTACTGACCAATCAGCATTAAGTATCAAAGCGGTCATGATTAAAGTAATATTCAGTTTCTTCTATTAATAAAAACACAATAATATGAATAAATTTGAAGATTTCAGACTTTAACGTGGTCATAAATGTGCTAGCGCTAGCCTGCTACAATAGCTTTTCCAAGCAAGCTAGCTTAATAAATGCATACTAACTGTGAGCATGCTAGCTTTTGTAAAAGGTGGCTCGATTCACATATTTTTTGTTGGATTACCTTCAAAGTGGAGCAGGAGAATTGAATGAAAGCTGCAACACAACTAATGAACGTCTAAATAGATGTTCAGCATTTTCAGCCCTCAGTTCAGTCATCAAAGTCAAACCTGACGTAAAGGACAAGCTGTATTTGGGCCAGCACATTTGTCTTGAATTAAGTATGGCCGCTAGAAAGCAGGGACTAACAGTTCTGGAGATAAGAAAATTAGATTACAGAAGATTATCTGGTTCCTTCAGAGGATCAGCCCTTTTATGTTCCATTTTAACTGGACCTTTATTTCTTTTAAAAAAAACATATGCATGTCAAAAAAATGTCTACACATTACTCAGTTTTTTCTTTGTATTAAAGGGGGTAAAACATACATTCAGAGATGTAGCAAAATTAGACACAAATATAATCAAAACTCTGATTTTTAGTGTTGTTTTATTGTGAAAAATGCATCGTATATTGGAAATGAAATCACACGCTAACGGCTTCTGTGTTTTTAGCCTCACGGTTTACTGTTTCACATTTTGGCTGTAAACCTTGACGTGACCCGAGCTCGCTGCTGCTTCAATGAAAGTGGCCCAGTTAATTGGCAAAACCCAGACTCAGCAACCTTGGTCTCTTCATGAGGCCTGTATGTGGCTGGGAGGTTTTTCTGCTAATCAGTCCAGTGAACTTGTGATCGGCCGTCTCTTTATTCCAAAGTGGGAAATGCTCTGCAGTCTGCGTGTCAAAGCGGGATGGATTGTCAATTATTCTGAACCGTGTGTGCTCTCCGCTTTTTCTCACCGGTGTGAGAAGCAAAACCGTCGAAACACTCATTAACGCATAAAGGAGTAATGATTGTCAATGTGAAAATGTGCCAGGCCAGGTTTTATTGCCAGGTTTTAGGTCAAAACATTCATTCTGTCAGGCTTATGCCTGCAGACCAGTGGTGCGTACACACACGAGCACACTCTGTCTTTTCCAATCTAACAGTCACTTTACTTTGACCACATTTTAATCACAGTAGGAAAGTATAAGAGAGCAGAGAGCTCAGCCAAATCTTATTTATGTGAGGTTTTTAACTCTATTTATAACGGTGTCCTGACTTCTTACTCCACTTTCCTGAACTATCTCTCAAAACATGACCTTAATTCACCACGGCTCTGCTAACATGTTTTGAACTTCTAGAGCTTGCTTTAAGCTAAATGGCCATGTATAATCCAGCAGTGCTGACCTCGCTGCAGCCTCCCTTTCTTCTTGATCTTACATGCAATAACATACATTGGGGCAAAATCATACAGATAAAGGTCCAGCTGTCACAGTTTGACTGCGTTTGTCCACCGTGAACAAGCCACACCCCCTTCCCCAGGCTAAGGCAAGCTAAATGTTTATAGTGGACTAATGAGTTCCTGTCAGGAGGGTGCACACGGCCTCAGGAGAGTGCTGGCCGACCGTGACAGGGGTGCACGAGAGGAGCAAGCGAGGTAGAGGGGTAAAACCACAGAGGGAATGTTTTTGCTGTCCTCACAGAGGGGCTCTGAGCTCCAGCTTCGCTGGAGTTTGACATTTGTTGCTGGCTCCAGATTTTGGTTTATTTTTTCTTTGTTAAGGTCCATGAGGGAATTGTAATTGGTTTTAATACCCTGTTGATTAAACTTCCCCTGGAGGAGAATTTTTTTTTGTTTCTACTGAACTGAATGAACTGTTGCTATTTTGATTCAACTCCATGAAGCTTAGATGAAGCAAAACCTGTTTTTTTTCTTTTCCCTGGTATTGAGTGAGGAGAAGTAGACCGAATCTATACTGTCTCTATTTGTGCTCGTGTTTCAGGTTAGTAGAGGTTTGCATTTTTTGTCTGTGTGTCTTGTCTCTGTTACAGGTAGCAGCAGTGTACAAGGACCCCAGCGTAGGAAACCTCATCAACATCATGATTGTCAAGCTAATCGTCGTCCACAACGAACAGGTGAGCGCAGGGTATTAAATGCTGCCTTTATCATGGTTTCCAATATGGCCGACATCAGTGCAGGTGTTCAATGGGCTGGCCTTTTTGTGGGGCCAGTTTGAAAGGACACTGCCTGCCTTGTCGGTCTAAAGTCTCTCTCTCTCTCGAGGTCTCTCAGAAAAACAAACGATACTACAGTGAGGCAGCGAGCCAGCTGCGAGGAGGTTTGCTGAGTCATGCTCGCTGATTTAATTTGTTTCATTAAATCACTGTATCAATAAAACCTGTTATGTTCACATGTTTTTTGTTTATTTTGAGTATTGGTCGTAAAAATATATGCCTACCATTTCTGTTTCAGAAGATTTTATTTGAGTGCAACTGGTAGAGAACGTTGAAACAAAAACAAAAATAAGGCATACACAAGGGTTCAGGTTCATTTAAACCACCAGTGTTGTAATTTAATAAAGATATTAAGTCACAAAGGACGTAATAGCTATCTTATTTTACATTTTTGCACCCTCTAGCAATATTTGGTATCATGATAACTATCATATAGCTGTTCCTCGTCATCATAAAGCTTTACCAGAAAGCCATAGAAGCTTTTTTTTTAACAATTTACAGCACATCAGATTTTTTTTCAGGGTCAACAGGCTGGCTTAGTTCACAGTATGGTACTAAACTAAACTGAGTGACCCCAAAGGGATAAAAGGTAAAGATGATGGATGGATACATGCAGTTTATGTGACGAGTTCAAGTTCATCTTGAAAGCATAAAAATGATCCTGAAATGTAAATTATTCAAGGCATCTTATGCAACTACAGATTAAAAGATTAAAAAAATATATATCTGGGTCATTTCTTCATTTTTTTGGTTAAACCTCAAATGATTTGTCATCCTAAACAGGAAGGACCTACAGTGAGCTTCAACGCCGCAACCACTCTCCACAACTTCTGTGTCTGGCAGCAAGGCCAAAACGTCCAGGATGACAGCCACCCCTCTCACCACGACACGGCGCTCCTCATCACTAGGTACACCCTCGTCCTCACTTTGATGGCAAAGCCAAGTTGCTTAAGAAAACAGTCATCTTCAAAGAGAATGTAACAGCATTCTTTGTTGTGTTTTATTTTTTTCAGGGAGGACATCTGCCGAGCGAAAGATAAATGTGACACTTTAGGTAAACTTCTCTCTTTCTCGCTGCGAAAATATCCCTACTCCGAGTCATTGTCAATTAACTTCTGCTCTGTTGCCCACAGCTTATAAACTGTGCCCTAATGAGTTTATGGCAAGCTGTTGGCTAATAATACTATAGTGACAGAACGGAGTGGTAGAAGAGGGGAGGGAGGGTAGATGGAGAGAGCCGGTGGTGGCGCTAATCTCTCTCTTACAGAACAGAAGTTTTGATGGCTTAATCGCCTTTACACACTCAGGCAGCAGTTTTTTTCTTTCTAATAATTGTGCCTCTGTATGAATTTTTGTGTGTGTATGTGTGTGTGTGTGTGTGTTTTTTTTTTTTTTCTGTGTGTACGTGACGATTTACTGTAGGGCTGGCGGAGCTGGGGACCATGTGCGACCAGTACCGCAGCTGCTCCATCAGTGAGGAAAATGGAATTAGTGCCTCGTTCACCATCGCTCATGAGCTGGGCCATGTGTAAGTAGAAGCCCGGCCTCCTCCCTTCAAACACACACACACACACACACACACAGTTGTACTGTACTGTACACACATACCCTCTTACTTCTCATAGCCAGCTTTGACCAACAAAAGCCCTCTTATCAAGAGATGTAGGGCAAAGCAGAAGCAGGTGCAAAACATAATAAAGTGAAAAACTTGACTTTAATAACATGGCAGCCTTAAATACCTTTCTGTACTGCTCAGGAAGTTAACCCTGTGTGTGTCAGAGATTCCCCTAAGAGGACAAGCGCAGATAAAATTCAGTAAACACATGAGGACATGTTCTGATTTCTTTGAAGTGACACGTTCGAAGCACAAATTTATCAGATACTCGAACATTTTGTTTATTATTTAGAAGCTCTTTTGTTCCTCCGACACATGTGCCAGCTTTGCACGCTGATAAAACAACCGGATTATGTCACGGTGATGTCATTTGTAGCTCCTCTGTTAGTCAGTGATGGCGGTGTTATCACAACACTTTCTGTTTTCACAACACGAATATTCACCGCATAAACGAAGTAGAAAAAAAGGCTTGTTTGTATCAGCTTTCATCCCGAGGCCAAGTCAAATTACATGACTGGATTCGCCGTTGAGGGTGCTGGAAAAATTACACTAAACACACATGATTCACCTTTCACATGCAGATCTACTTTGATGCCTCTTGTGGGCATATTTTTATCTTTTAAATCAGTTTTTTTGCAACCCCTTCGCCACAAAGTGCCTCTGTGTTCATGCAGGACTGTAAAAATAAGTTTCCAGTGTCACCCAGCTTGAGCGTCTGAACCACTGGTCAAGAATGAGGGATATTCTTCTTCCTCCTCTGTTCCGCTCACACATTCCTCCAGTGGAGAAATCTAGCAGGAGAGAGAGAGCCAGATGGACCAGTCTCCCTCCCCCTCTTTCCACTTGCATCCCGTGTGGATCTGTTTATGCTAAAGTTCAAGCAGCTGGAGGCCTAGTTGGCGCTGCCTCTTGGCGTGGTTAATCACTGCGTCCACAGGCGTGAGCTCTCAAAGTGTTTAGCGTGCTGGGAAAGCCAGTGTCAGGTAGTGGGAGCCACTCGAGAGCGTTGAAGATTAAAGAAAGATTGAGGCTAATGGATAGGAGGCCTTTCTCAGATGACTGCAAGGAGTTGTTATTAGTAATAGGCATAAAGGGGATTTTCGGGTGAGTCAGTGTCACTTGATAGCTGTTCAAACATCGAATGAAGTTTGAAGGGAGATAAAGCTCCGATTCATAACAAGCTATGTTAGTTAGTTTAAGACACCTTTCATAAACGCAGGTCTAGACCCGACTTGTTGCTTTGTTTTGTTTTGGGTCCACCACAAGCAAAAACTCTGTAACATTTGTTCACAGTCAGAAACTTCGCTGCATCTGTGTCCTCTTGTTCAACTTGTTATATGTCATTTGAAGCCAAAAACTTCTCTTGCATTATCCTGTTCATTTCTAAAATAACAAACCAGCTCAGCACAAAAAAACAAACTTGGATAGTCAAAGATAAATGACTCAATCATTTTTTTCCCCCTAGTGTCACTGCACCCTCTGTTAAAATGCTGATTGAAGCATTTCTTACTGACTGCCCTGTTTGCTGTTCCTCTTATTTATAAACTGGGTCATCCTACCTCCAGCAATTAGTGTGACTCACACTCTTATTTATGATCGTTTTAGCGCAGAAATCTGTTTTCGTCTCACTGAAATCGTGACACCGTGCCGCTACGGGTGGGATGTTCTCATCTGAGGTCTGATGAGAAGTGAGCTGACTCAGCGTAATCACGTTTTCTTCTTGATGCCAGTAATGGAGTGCAGGGTTGGTACTCTAGCGGCTCAAATTGATCACCATATTGATGAGTCCCTTGAGAAAAGCTGAACAAAGAGCCAGAACACTCCCTGCTTTATGACTTAATTACACTAAAAGGCCCCCATCTCAGGATTTAGAGCTAGTGTCCTCAAAGGTGTCCTTCAGATTTGGCTCAGCTACTTCCTTATAAAATATGAAGAGTAGATTTTATTTGGATTGTGTCCCAGATCTCTCTCAGGATGATGAGAAAGTTGATATAGTTTGAGTCAGTGCCTCTGGGTATACCTGTGTACCATCATAACACACTCACACACACAGAGCAGCTTACGCTGCATCAGCCGACAGTTCCATGCGTGTGTGTGTGCAGAGCTCATTATTGTGCCAGAGGCTTAATTATTCCCCGGGGTGCCTTCAGGGCCCTCAACTCCTGTGGGGTGGGCCTCATGCCAGCCATGCTTGGTCTTGTTTGTGCGCCGGTATGGATCGACCCTGAGTCACAGTCCAGAGCCCGACACTGGACCACATCCTGCTGTAAACATCCCAGACATCATACAGCTGCAAGGGTTCCTGTGTGTATATATAGAAATGTGTGCGTGTGCTTGTGTTTATGGGTCATCGCCAAACCACAGCAAAAAAACAGGACATCAGTATGGGACTGAGCTATTCTGGACATGATCAAGGCAACTTGCTTTATGAGACTGCAGGCAGCAGACAGCCTGGATGACATCATTAATTCACAGATCCCCTGTGATTCATTTTATACAGCTGTTTGTCTGCTGAGTTGAACGTTTATTGAAACTTGTGCAGAAACGGACCATTAAATCAAGGAGAGGAAATTTTTTAAGACGCTTTATTGTTTGCCTAAAGCCTCTGCATATGCTGGCAGCAACCTATAAATCAAATACTTTGATGATGAAGAAAGGGAAAAAATGATATTTGTGGCACTTGCAGGCCTCTAAAAAATCTGCTTGTTCTTTTAATTTGTTCTAAATTGTCCATAACGAATCAGTTAGTGACTGTTTGATCATTTTTATGGACTCAAAGTCATTTTTTTAAAGCAAATGTTAGAAATTATCTCTTTCTTTTCAAATCACTGCCGAGTATTAATGTTTAAAGTTGTGTCCTGATGCTATAAAAACTTGACTGATAAATTATCCTGAACTAAGAGTAATTGATGGAATTATGAATCAAATCAGACCTGATTTTGACTCTGTTAAAAAAAATACATCCATAATTTGTGCGATTGAAATAGATGTGCACACACATATGTATGTTGACTGACATTCATCTCTCTATATGATGTTGATAATCATCCACCTTTCTTCTCTCTCTTTGGACTAGGTTCAACATGCCTCATGATGATAACCCAAAGTGCAAGGAGGCCGGCATGAAGCACCAGTATCACGTCATGGCTCCAACCCTTAACTATGACACCAATCCCTGGTCGTGGTCCAAGTGCAGCCGCAAGTACATCACAGAGTTTCTAGAGTAGGTATCAGCTCTCCGTCCATCTAAACTGGTTCATACTGAAGTTAATGTCTAATTACAGAATCCTCTCAAGAGAAAGAGACTTCTTCAGTCCTGATTAGGGTTGCAAAGTTCCAGGAACTTTCAAAGATGGAAACTTTCCATGGGAATTTTCAGAAATTAACAGGAATTTATATATTAACTGCAGTTACCTTTTTATTACATGTATAGATATTAAAGTGTCATAAACATGTGTCACTGACCACTGAGCCAAATTTGAAAGATAAAAAAATGGCTAAGTCTATAAAATTAGGTCTCAAAATCATGGAAAAATAAGCACTTCTCTCTGCTGTGGAACGCTGGGGGAGTGTCAGTTAGAGGTGTTTAGCCACGCCCACATGCGGAAGGGGAGCCGCCTCCGTGTACTGTACAAGAGTGTTACCTACAGTAACAATGGAAGCTAGCACGAGCAGTGTAATCGGAAGGACCCAGCCCTACCTGTTTGAGCCATCAGAGCCAGAAACTGACTCTGAGTCATACACTGATAGTGCTCAGCCTCGTTCCTCACAGTCTCCATCTGAATGCAAATTTATTTCTCCCAGTTTTGACATTTAGCAACATGTATTACTGACTAATAATGTTACAGCCTAGCCAAATAAAGCAAGATGGTATTTTCTTGTCTCACTCCCAGTTCTTCTTTTTGCACATCAAAGCACTGCCTAGAACCTCCTTAAGATCCAACAGTGCAAAATGTGAATTCTTGCAATTTTTCAACTGGTCTTAAAATTTTGATCAGGAGTGTATTCCTTTTGTCCCATCAGTACCAAAACAAAATATTTGTTAGTTTAAATAAGACATGTCCATTACTTTAAAGTTAAACAATTCCATCAATTATATTTCCTGTAGTAATATCATCAAAACTTACCTTGACAGGACTTCTAGACTCCAAATCCAGAAATGTGTACTAAATGGAAATACTGTAGGTTGGTGAAGTAGAGACTGATGATGATCAAATGTGCTTAGAGTTGTTTGTACATGTGCTTGATGATACACAGCTAAATTTGCATTCTACCATGTTGTTTCAACCAAGATCAATTTTGAAAACCTCTTTCAAGTTGATAACAGAAAAAAAAAAAATCCAAAGTTTCTGAGACAAAATATTCCAAAAATGCATTTAAGTTGTCAGCAAACACAACCCTGAAAATTTCCAAGCTAAAATTCCCATGAAAACTATCAGGAAACTTTTCAGAAATTTTCCACCCTTTTACAACCCTAATCCTAATCAGATCTGGATTCATAGCTGTTTTTCCAGTTCCGGTTTCCAGTTCATGTTCTTCTGTTTCCTTTTATAATCAAAAGGGAAAACATCTAGCAGACAAAATAGATCGGATAGTTTTCAGAAGAATCCTTCAGACAGAGTAGTACAAAGACGTTTCCAGAGTTCTATGAACACTGAGGCATTGTCCCTTGAAGGATGACTAAAGAGAAAGGGCCCATAAGAAAGCCAACGGTAAAAAGTCCATCTCTCCTCAAATAGCTTTGAAAATTTCTTGGTAAAATTAAAATAGAAAAAACAATGGACGTTGATAATTAAAACACATTTTAGAACATTTGGTGTTGATAATGTAGTTTTGTGTGGACAAGACTATACTGCTATTTCCATGAAACATACTAAAGACTGAGCGATGTTTCATTTTCAATTTGTAATAATTTCAACACCTATCTCTTAAAACTCAGCACTGAGTCTCATCTCCTCCCAAACTTCAAATAGGCCAAAGGGCGTGGAATTGGGATAAAGCCCATAACATCCACATCTAAAGTGTGCCATTAACTTTTCCCTGTTGTGACGTTGCCGGCTAAACAAACTGCCTCTACGTCTCTTGCTGTGCTCTGCGCAGACAGGTCAGCGCTGTGTAAACTGTGCCGGGTTGTTATTGCCTGGTGTTTAAAGACTATTTCCTGTTTGACTCAGGGTGGTGGTGGTGGGGAGAGGGGGGGGGTCGTCTTCCTAGGCTGACCTGAACGATGGATATTTTTCAGCCTCTCTTGCTTTACTTGCCCAGACAGAGCAGTGCTGTCAAGATGCTGGGCAAACAGTAATCTGCTCACTAGTCGGCTTTTCTGCAGCCAAAACCTGTAACACAGGGCAACGGCTCATTCAGCAGCTCGTGGTGAAAGAGTTCCCTTCAAGATGGGAAATGTAACTTATAATTAGATCGTCCCTGGACTTGACCCCTGAACCCTTGCCTCCTTTTCCTCTGTGGATTGTTGAGGCCTTTACAAAAGACAGCCTTGTTGACCACATGCATCTCGAGGGTGCAGTTGTAGAGGACGCCTTGCATGCCGTTTCGAGATTGTGCTTCAAATAGTTTCCAGTGACGACCTCAACATGGAGTGGTCAGAACGTGCAGCCGAAGATGAAAGAAGTCTTCAGGAATCTCTAAATTATGTGGACATCACCAATTAGCTGATGGCTTCCTGTGTGTGAAGAATTACTGACGGTGCAGGTGGATATGTTTTAACTCTATAAGATACATAACAGTGGGCAGGTATGAAAAGAGTTGAGAGTGTGGGAGCCGCAGCGGTGGGAAAGACCCTCAAGTGTGCAGCCCAAGTGCTTTTGAGATCCGTCTCCAGCCAACAATGAGAAGCATTGATTCAAACTAGCACTTCTGCAGTACTACCCCTGCTCAGCGGGCTGACCTGGTCAAGTACGTCAGTGTTTCGACTGCCTTTTTCTCTCTGAAGAGCAAATTCAATCTGCGCCCTTCTCCTGCGAGTTTAACAAACGAAAGGCCGCGCCACCTCTTGAACATCGCTCTTCTCTTCTCTTCTCCTTCTTGTCTCACTGCTGCTGTAACAATGAACACTGAACCCTCACACCTGAGCGCTGATGAAAAGTGTCCTGCTGTTGTGTAGCCGTACTGTGAGTCAACCATTCGTTTGTTATCTGGCACTATTTATGCGATGTTAGCCTCAAATGTATAGAAGTATAATGCAAATCTTTAGACTGCAGCTCCAGCTAATTGTTGTCTTTGCGGTATATAAAACCACTAAACAATAAGTAGAGGCAAAGTCTATAATTTTCCATCCCACACCTCCAAAATTAGCCAAACCACTCAGTCTGCAACCTCTCCCAAACACTCCTGTGTGAAACCCTTTTGGCATATTTTCTTATTTTCTGCCTCAAATCTGGATGGATCTTTATGTACAACATGTTTCTCAAAGTTCAACTAAAAACCTATCATTATCTTGCTATGTATCTCTAAGTACGATAATTGTTACATGCTGTCAGACACAAAACTCCCGCTTGCAGATTACTCTCACTGTTTGATCAAACGCTGCGTACAGTGATACTCTGTGGCATTCAACCCTCTGCAGCAAACATCAATCTGACATACGCCATAAGTAGACTTCTTGCACAGCTCAGAGAAGGAGCCCAAGTATATGGAAACTATTATTGTTTAGTCTCTTCTGACATCACACAACAGCCGACTATAAGTCGTCTTATAAATAAACTCACATTTAAGATTCCTTATGGTTGCCAGATGTGGAATCGCCGCTGTGCCAGAAAAGAAGTCTTGAGCCCATGAATGCAATGAGCTCAGAAAAAAAAAAAAAGTTGATATTTGATTTAAAAAATGCCAACACTGCCCCTGTCCCCCTTCATCTGTCTGTCTGTTGTGGTTTTAATAATCATTCCATTAGGTTTGACGTCCCTGATCGCGCAGATGACCAACTGCTGAAAGATGCTGCAATATGGGACTGTCTGTATGATTCTTTGACAGCCCGCTCTTCCACTGCTGCACCTCTGATCTTATGCAACCTGCGACCCAGTGCTGTCTGCTGCAGTTTCTTACATTTTGAACGGAAATGAAAGGGGGAATAAACAAAGTGACGGTAACTCAAGATAATCCTGTCTAATTATTGGCCTGTCAAATCAGCTGTTTCTGTATGTAGCAGGTGTTTCAGCAGCTCAAGCCTGGATTCAATGTGTCAAAGAGATGCATACATGTCATGTGGTTACACATGTAAACACGACTCATCCGCTGGTTTCCTTTTTTTTTTTTAACATAATAAAAGAGGAGATCCTTTGAGGCCTGGCTCCCTCTGCGAACATGTTTGACTTGTGTCTTTTCACAACTGTAAGGGTGATGATTTTTATGCGCAGTCTCTCAGCCCAGCTGTGCTTTTGTTGCCTCTGTCTCTGCGTCACGACTCAGGGTGTGGCTGATTTACGGCACAATCCGTCATTATACTGCAACGCTGCAGCTTGTGCTGATGTATGTAACCTAATCAAGGTGTTTTATGATTCCAGATTTGCCAGTTTACAGAGAAATGTGCACTGGATGGAAATGTTTTCAGCGTGTAGATTCTTTTTATGCAGTCTGTGGCGCCTGACTCCAGTTTCACAGTGACAGCATTTACTAACAGGCCATTGAGGGGAAGTGGTATCAGTCTCTGTGCTGGGTAACTTTACAGACCACCCACATGGGAAAACACATCAGAAGATGATCACACACAATGACACAGAAATGTTTACTTTGCACTTATGATGGATGATGACACGTGTTGTTACTTCCTGGGTCAGAGGAAAACTGGGTTCTTCTGAAAATATTCATCGCTTGTTCATTTTGTTTTACACATTCCTGCATAGTTTTGAGGTTTTCTGTTTATTTGCTACACATTCTTTATAACTGCTCTTTTATTTTAGCACGGGATATGGAGAGTGCCTCCTTGATGAACCTGTAGGAAGAACGTACGAGCTGCCCACCCTCCTCCCTGGTCAAGTCTACAATGCCAATAGACAATGTGAACTGATGTTTGGACCGGGTTCCCAAATCTGCCCGTACATGGTAAGTTGGCTTGCTATCAAAGCAGGAAAAACCTCACTGGAAAGTAAAGAAGTGAAGACTTCAGGTGGAAGTAGATCTGAGAAGGTTGATGTTTCATAAAACACAGAGGAACCTTTTTTTTTTGTGAAGCCTCAGATAGCAGAGCGCTTTTCTGTAAAGGCAAATGAAAATGTTGTCAGATTTATGACCTGTTTCATTGCAACATACATTTTATTAGTTAATTCCCATGTGTAATACTTAACACACATTTTTTAATCACATTCAAGTTAGCAGTCTGCATAAGCCTGTGATTAAATGCACACACATTAAAAAAAACAGATGCTCAATCATTCTATTCGAATATACAACAATGAAGAACAGCAATAAGACGATAAATAAAATAGCTTCTGCTGTCAGCTCAACAAAGTGTTTTGCATAAGTTGGAAGCTCATGGATTATTATTGCATTAAAGTTTAACTCCTCTTCTTCTTAACAGCCTTGATGATTGATGCTCCTGCTAATTTCTTTCTGTTCCTCCACAGAAACAGTGCAAGAGGCTGTGGTGTACAAGTGCAGAGGGGGACCATAAAGGGTGTCGCACACAGCACATGCCACTGGCTGATGGAACTGACTGTGGACATGGAATGGTAAGTTGGGTCAGATTTATTAAAGGGACTGTGAGGACTTTCTATGTGATCCTGAAAATGTCTCACTTCTATAAATATGCCTGATCATATTCAGCAACTTAAAATGAAATTATGAGCACCAGTAAAGGTTATTTCTAAATGCTATTTCTTAGCTTCCCGATTGGGTTGGACAGGAAGGGACTTATTTACGGCATGTTGAAGTCTCTATAACAACACCACGCTGGCTGATGAAGTTTAGTGGTGAGAAGGGAAATCTGTGTTTTTCTCTGCTGAAAATGATTTCTGGGGTTAATTTTGTAGTGACTGTGGACACTGGAGCAGAAGAAAACTAAAAGGGAGAGTGCTTGGGTACGGGCTAAAAGCTAAAACACAAGCTTAAGGCTGAAACATGAGCTAAAAGTTAAACCAGAAGCTAAAGGCTAAATCACAGGCTAAAGAGTAAAACAGAAGCTAAAAGCTAAACCGCAAGCTAAAGGCTAAAACACAGGCTAAGCTGTTCATGATAATATTCATTCCAACCCACATGCAGCAGTTATACTGCAGTGATCTGATCAAACTTGAGTCTATCAATAATATGAACATACCTGCCAACTTTTGACTTAGACAAAGCGTGAGGGACTTCAAACGGATCGTCCTCACAGCCTCTTTTAAGTAAAACGAAATGTTTTGGGCTGTGTTTGATTTTTCTGGACTTGCTAGTTTGAGAATCGAGATGCAAGTTTGATCTCATCCACAGGTAAGATATCGATGTGAGGTATGGTGAGGAGAATATGGAGCATATTCCCTCATTTCTTTCTTCATCACTCATACCAAATGTCACCACTCCACATGAAACAACTTATCTTCTTTTTATTGGTTACCTTACTATTGGATTGACTTTCTGAAGTACCTTAAGTCAGTGAAGCCCTTCCACCTGGTCCTTGAAGCAGGGTTAAAAAAAAACATGTTAAAGTGCAGCTTCCATGAAACCAGATTGAGTTAAAAAGCAACATTTAATGCATTTCTTCTAATTCTTAATCACGGTGGTTGTTTTAATCTGCCTCTTTGCACTTTAGACAGAATACATCAGTTACACAATCCAAACCACCCAAGCAGTGCCCCTTTGAATCCCCATGCCTCTCCCTTTGAGTTTACTCCCTCTCCCAAGAAACAGGAATAATTTATCATCCATTACTCTTCTGCCGGCATTCTGCTCACTCAAACCCATGTAAATGTGGTCAGGTGATGGCCCTAGTTAGAAACTTGAAGCTTTACCCTCAGTGTTGTTACGGGGCCCCAACCCCCATTAGCCTTCATGTTCTCCTCGCTCTGGGATGCTATGCTAATTAAGGCTGAGACGGTGGGTCGGTCACTGAGGATACAAGGGAAGAAGGACTGCAGAAGAAGAGAGGGGGGAGAAAGAGGAAAGAAAGGAGAGACATAGGGGGTGGAAAAGAGAGGGAGAGAGCCTTGAGAGGGAAAAGGTGAAGACGTGGGCCCTTTGAAAGAGGATGCCGCCCGCCGTTCACAGTTGAGTCACCTTGTTGTGAACCCATGACCCTAAAACCTCTTTAAAAGGCGGGTGAGTGGGTCAGTGGTCAGGCCGTAACAGAGCCCAGGCTCAGACCAGCCAGTGCATTCACAAAAGGCCTCACATCAGTGATTCTGCCGAGCATGAGGCAGGAGGAGGGGAGGGAGGGAGGGAGGAGGAGTGAGGAGAGTGAGGAGGAGGTACAGGGGGATGAGGATGAGGTGGGCTGGTGTTTAGCATTCGGAACATGCATAAGAGGAAGAAAAAAGAAGGAGAGAGGAAGAAAGAGAGGGAGGGTACTCTTCTCTCCTTAACCTTTTGACCCTCAGGAGTCTTTTGCAGTGCGGGCCCATGTAAGTCTTATATCCCTCATATCCTTTCATCTGGTTCCATCTCCCTCCTCACCATGTTAGGTCCTGGATCAGCTCTGTCTAGTGAGGAGAGGTTAACAGGGGATAGCTAACATCTTAATCCAACTACAACAACCAGACTAAATTGTAATTGCTCTCCCGTTTCAGTTCCCATACTGCCCTGACCTTTGAGGAGACACGGTGTTGGTTTAATTACATCGAGTGGCTTACTTTAATAAGCTACAAACCCCTAAACCAACTTAAGCTGACTTAGCTAGATCAACTCGTGCCTTTTTAACAATGAAACCATGGGAGTATTGATTTGGTACTTTTACAAGACCAAAGAGACAAATTTTAATATTGGATTAAACCAAATGACAAAGGAACGTTTAAGAAGTGCTAAATAGTGTAAAGTTAGGCCAAATATAGCCACCTGAAACTGAAATAACACAATAAAAATGTAAGGTTACCCCTTAATCTAAGTAAAAATTACCTTATGCCCTTATTCAAGCACTACTAAGAGTTTGTTTTAAGACTTAGCAAGGTTGTCAGCGGCTAAAGGGTTATATACAGGGTGTCCCAAAAACTTTAAATAATTGGAAACTAGGTGTTAATTATAATTAGTTTAATTTTCAACATTCTATTGTTTTGTCACTGCCTGTTCTCAAAATGATGTCCGTTCTGGTCCAGACGTTGCCGACAACACGAAGCGATGGAATAGCACACATTAAACAATTCCCTTGGTATTTGCGTACATTCAAGTTCAACGGTTGCTCAATTCAACGACTGTAGCTGTCATTGCATAGACTTTGTCTTTTAGGTATCCCCATAAACAGAAGTCTAGTGAGTCTAATTTGAGTGGTGGTAACTCACATTGGTGGTTCTTTTTAAAAACCTCCTCCTAAATTGTCTTTGCACTTCAGCTGCGTTTTCATACTTCCAGTTGCATTTTAGAATGATTTTTCTTTCTTCAAAGTTTAGTCTGGCCACCATCATTCAGTTCAATGGGTTCAATCTGAAAACAAAAAAAATGGAGTTTTCAGCTGCTTAAAGGTGTATACATTTTTTTGAAACACCCTGTATACTATTGTTGTTTCGTCGATGTATCGTATCGCTTACCAGCCGACTCAGTTTCGCTGCAGATCCAAAGTTCCCCCAAGGATACAGTTTTTGTTCTTGACTTTTTGCTCTTCCAACCTAATATTAGTTTATCTTTGAAAATGATGTACCTTGATTCTAACTCAGTTTTATGAACCTGTTTTGTAATCAGGGAACACTCAGAGGTCCTGGGTTTGTCCTTGGGAAATTATAATGTCGGAAAATATAGAAACAAGTTCGGACACCCGCTGAGCAGTGAGGGAGCACAGAGATAAAGGCTAAGGGAACAAGAGATTATACAACAGTTAAAAACAGATCCTACATATGATGTTATTTCACAAATTACATCCCTAACCTGCAGAAAAATTCTTAACAACAAATTTTTCCATTTTTTTGGTTAGTTCACCATCGGCTTGAATTCAGCTCATCCCAAGTTACGCCTTTTATCAAATAACTGTCCTGGAAACAACTTCAACCATTGTGTGATAATTAGGAGGGGTCTCTCCAAAGAAAAGAAAGGATTGGGATTTTATTTGAAAAGCATTCCTGAAGGGGTGTCATATTGTGTTTTTCATACTTTTAATTTGCTACGCACAGCTGATACAGAGCCAGTGTACAGTAGACCTTAATGTATCGTATTTCTGTGTTTTAGTTAAGATTCATGTGTAACCTCCAAGAATTTTTGGTTGAGCCTTTGATATTCTTGAATTTGAACCAACTTGAATCTGAACAGATTTTCATGGTGGTAAAGTAGTGTTTTCTTCTATATGAAGAAATACAAGGAGAGTTTCCTTCATTTCTTTGTGTGTGTAAGTAGAGGCACCACCTTTGTTTGTAGTATCGAGGGCCCAGTTTCATCTTCATGGTGGAGGCTGTTTGAAGTAGCGTGAGTTGAAAGAAAGGGGGACCCTGCTCTGACAATCACCTGCCCACACAAGAGCTCTTTTATGTGGTACTTTGCTATGGTGTGTGTATGTGTATATGAATGTGTGTTTGTGTTCATCCTCAAAAGTCTGATAATCTGCAAACCCAGATGAGTCCTCTTGATCCTTTTGTGTCAGCATCATATAGACTTGCTGTGTGTCTCTTGCAGTTGTCCGGCCTGCGTCTCTTTAATGTTCGTTTTTGTCACACCTTCTCATTTCTTCTCCCAACTCATTTCTCATTCTTTCTACAAAGGAGTTACAAAGCTCAGGTCTAGGGCTTTTCGGTCTTGGGTCAAGATCTTGGCTCTGAGGTGTCTGAGAAGCCCTGAGGGGCAGCGTGTAAGTGTGTGTGTGTCTGCAGGGGAGGTGTCTGATCTGGAGGATTACAAGCATGGCCACTCTTGGGGGGAGTTGGGGGCAGTAGCTTCACTTTAAAGATTGTTTTTTTTTTGTAGTATTTTAAGATAACATTTCTGAAAAGTGAATATACTGAACTGTCATCTCTTTTGGCCGTGTTGTATCAGGAAAAGTTTTTTGTTCCAGCGGGTTATGAAACAAAGCTGTGACTGCATCGGGTAATTGAGGTCAGTGCCCAAAAAGTGGGATGCCGGCATGTCCACGAAACGAAGAGTGAAAAATGTTTGTTTGTATACAAGTGAGTTAAAATAGGGCAACAGGCACTGCAGGGTTCATGGGTAGTTTTTCTCCCCCTCTGTCCCCTGATCCTCCAACTCTCTCTGCTTCTCTCCCTCCCTTCCTCTTTTGCTCCCCTTTCTCTCTGTTGCTCAACGGGCCCTCTCACAGGGCGCCGGAGTGAGTAATGCGGTCACATGACCTCTTGGCGGCGCGTCTGTCATCTGGCTCAGTGGGCCGTGCACTAACGAGGGCATCCCATCACTTGTTGTCTATAAATACCGCCACCACCCTCTCCCCTCCCCCCTCCCTCCCCCTTCCATCCTCTCCTCTCCTGCTCTTTCTTCCTTACCTCCCCTCTCTCCTTTTCAGTCCCTCTCAATCTTCAAAAGGATCCTGCTTTTGTGGGTTTGTGAGTCCTTTTCGTGTTTTTAAAGATGCTTGTAGTAGTTATAAACTTTGTGTGAATGTCACGTGCTTGTGCGTCACGCATGTGCCATCCACCTTGATCGAAAATCCTGGACCACTTGGTCTTGTCTCCACATTCTGTCTTTTTGGACATCGCTGTGCTGTGCCACATCAAGTCACTGCTAAGTGGGTGGTGGATGGAAAAAAGAGACGGCAGGGCTTGAATGAACCATTCTGTTTTGTGGTCTAACTTTGTGTTGTTCTCAGTTTATTGTCCACTTGAAAACAGGCTTGACTAAAAGCTCCCTTGGAAGCCATTTTTAAGAATGTGTTGCCAAATAGTGAAAGAAAAAAGAAACTCCAGTTTTTTTTTCATTATTATTTTATTCATGAGCTTTTCTTTATGTACCCGTAAAAGCCCCCAAAAAGTGAACTCATGTACTCTTAATAGAGGCTTAATTGAGTGGTTAGTATAAGTGAATAAACAGGAAGTTGCTTTCGATTTCAAGTGAATACGTTCGGAAAAGAATGACGACCTGCTCTGGTTTCAGCCAATTAGAGTGAGATAGTGAGGTCTTGAAAAGTGAAGCCACGGCAGAATGGAGTCTGTTGGCGGAGGCGGTGAGTGTTGGCTGGAGCTCCTTGGCAGCCTGACAGACTTGTCGTACGATGCTCAGATGTGTGTATGTGTGTGTCTGTATGCACGCGTATGCCTGAACTGGAGCTTGGGACTGTACGACTGGTATCAGTGTCACTCTCAGCTAATCTCTGGATATTTGCAGGATGTTGCCACTTTGATTTGCCATCATCGCACACATATCTACGGATTCAGGCTAACAAGAGGATTGTTGTTAGAGTGTTCACATAGTTTGCTGATGAAATTACTGTGTCCGGTCACTAGTGAGTGGAGCTCTCTGTGCTGGCTGCATAGAAGGAGGAAGTATTTGCGTGATTATAGTTTTGGTCTGTAAAGTATGGCAGAAAATTTAGCCATAGCACACATTTTATAAAACCATATCATCAAAAAGAAATTATTTATTCTCAAAGATGTGAAACATATGTAAAAAAAATAAAATTCTCAAAAATGAAGACAAATATTACCATTGTAAAAGTTGTTAAAGCCAACATTGTAGCATGGAAATGCTTTTATTTTTTTTTATCAAGCTCAACCTCACACCCAAAAATTCAAGCCAAAAGTGTTTTAGCTGTGCCAGTTTCTGAGAAGAGTACCTCTTTTTCAGCTTAGTAAAAAAAAAAACTAGCTTAGCTAAATTAAGTCAGGTAGTTGCTAGCAGCTTGCTAGATTTTTTCTTGAAACAGGCTGCCTTTAACATGTTTAAAGATGTCAAATAAATAATTCACGGTTGAAAAAGCTTTTATGCAAGCAATTTTAAAAGTGACACCTGTAGCATCGCTGAGGGTTTTTACTAACCCTGCAATTTTGAACCTTTTTTAAAAAAAGAAAAATCTACAAAATCTAATGTATACTAACAGTTTAACCTGATTAGCATAATAACACTATTTATTTCAAATAGGTCAACACAATATCAGAGTCTGGGGGGTAAACAGCGCCTCATTGGTTTGTCAAGTGTGCCTGGCATTAGCAGAGATACCGCCACCAGCTACTGGTTTACCTATAGCAGGTCAATGTCCACATGCATGTGCTTGTGCAGTGTGAAAGTTTAGTGGTTAAATGCCAATTTAAAGAGACATAACAACTTTATCTCCACTTTTCAGATTAAATACTGTAAATCATGCAGTTAAAGTAGCTGTTAGCCAAAGTTGGACCAAACGGTGGGGGTGGGCTCCACTGTAGCATCGATACAACAAGTGACTAACAGTGAAATACATTTTTTTAACAGTTTTTTTTTTTTTCACACATTAAACCGATATGAACTATAATAAACAAAAAAAAAGACAAGGAAGAAAAATAAACAAACACAAGTAAAGTGCAAGACAATGAGTTACAGCAATATGGTATTTTTCTTGCTTAGTTTTTATGAAGTAGTACTTCAGACATTTAAGACAGCCGTATAAAGCCGCAGAAGCACATAATAATGAATGAATCTGGAAATAAACAAAAAGGCAAAGACAAAGACTTGTTTTTTAAGGCAAGAAAGTGTCTATGGCTTTTTACCCTTCTAAGAAATTTTCCAAATCGTCTTAAATGTGCTTACCTTACCTTTGAACATAAAGGTAAGTTTCTTGAGGGCAAGGGAATTTGATAGACTAGGAAACCAGACTTGAAATCTTGGTTTGGTGACAGATCTCCAGGATTTGGCTTGTAGAAAGGAGTAGACTGACATTTTCTTTTCCATAGTGAAATACATTTTAATATTTTGTTTAATGAAACAGCAATGATTCCAAAGGTTTTCCTACCCAATATTTACAGTTTACACTGTGACCATGTGGTTTAGTTATAAAAGAGAAGTTACAAAGCTGAGAATCAACAATGAGACTTTTAGGTTTTAGCATTACAAAACACTCTTTTTGATTCAAAATAATAAACATTTTACTGATGTGTAATAAAAAACATGATTCAATGCAAGTTCAAGAAGGGAAACGGGTAAACATGTCCAAGCTGTAGCGAGTTTATGATAAGCAAGAAAGACTGACAGTAAAAGTGTCTCTGAAGTGCACGTGAACGGAACAGCTGATCGGGACAAACTACTCATTCAACTAATAACAACCTGCACACTTTGTGGAAAGATATACAGGCAGGAGGGTTCACAGGCGGTGGAAAAAACATCGAAGGAAACAAAGTCAGGAGAGTGCAAAGTCAATCAGAGGTTGGTTGGGGTCACAGTTGCATCGTGTTTTATTTCTCGCTGTTTCTTGTTTGCATTCCCTCCTTCTTGTCTATTTTCTTCCTGCTGTCTTCACTCTCTTACAGCGCGAAGGAAAATATGTAATACACGCCTTCACTGAAACATTTCTAAGTGTAAATCCAGGCTATAATAAACACAGTCATTTGATATGTCTCTTAAAGTGTGCTGCAGGAAATACCTTGGCTTCACAGGCTTTAAATTCCCTCTGAGGATTAGTTCTTAGATATTCAAAAGTGGAGGTCCATGTTGTGCCAACTTTTTGGATTTATGTTTATATTTTTGTCGATGCGTTGGGGAGGACAGAAGACTCCAACAGGCCAAGGCCAAAGTGAACTCTGAACCCAAAGCCATGAGAAAGACAGTGCTACATGAAAGGTGATGCCTTGTGGAAATGGCCGTGTTAAAATGAAAGGGCTTTTTAAATCGCTCCTCTGCCTTCTCATTCGCACAGTGATGTATGGCTTGGGTTCAGAAATGAGGTGCTCTCTGCAACAGTTTCCTGGCAATTACAGGGCGCTCACTTCCAAAAGCAGGCAGCTGAGGCGCTCAGAGCAGATGCTACTGTCCTTAGATACCGCTCTCGCTGTGGGGGTTAGCATGTCGGTGAAAACTCTCTGTGACTGGGCTGCTCAACTCTGAATGAGTTTGCATACAAGAAGCATTTTTCCTTTTGTGTTACATTACGCACAAAAAAAGAATGTGATATGTGTGTATTCTCATGTCCTGGTATGAGTTGGTGAGTCAGCGTGTGTCTTTGCAAAATTCCTAATTTGAAACACATGCTAGTCACAGCTGGACAGGTTTCTCTCACAAGACCTTCAAATGTCTCACCACATTCCCAACTGAGTTCAGACACTGACAATCCTTCTAGGAAAGGCTTTGCTCGTGTCCTGATGCTTGTTTGAGCTTCGCCAAGCCTGACTCTCACCTCACCCTTGGGTGTGTTTGTGCACTTCGGAAAGAGAGGCTAATTGGAATTGAGCGTGGCCCCCAGATGCCTCCAGACTCTGTGCAATCACTCTCACACTTGACACACATTCACACATGTGAACACACAGAGTCATGTGCATACACACACTCACACGCACACACACACATACATCATCTCACACAGATGTTTTTTTTTTCCTTCTACCCCTCCTTCCTTCTTTCTTCTTTTCACCCGCATCACCTTTTCAAGCCAAACAAAACGGTTGTAAACACAGGGTGCCAGTGGGGGGGAGTGGAATGCCTCAGAGGCTTACGCAGGCTTTGGTCCTCTCTGACAGACAGTCCGCCTTGTGTTTGACACTTCCTTGGGACCTGATGCCTGGTCTCGCTGCGGTGGTCCCTGCGTTGTCCCAGCAGCTTCACATAAGGGGGGAAGGGGATCTATAGAAGGGATGCTCAGGTCTGGGTTGACGTTTCTTAAGCTGGGTGGGCTATACGCGGAGAAAATCTTTTTGTTGTGATGAAAAAACGTCTTTTTAAACACAAATAAAATCCTGCAAACAATTTTGCTTTTCTTCCTCGGGGGAGGATGTCTTGCTCAAGAAACGTGAACCAGCACCTGTTTGCCCTGTTTTCCATGTGAGGAAACCATTTCCACTCATGTGGATCTTTTATCACATTCCTCTCGGTACCTTTTCTTCAAATCCTTCTCTAAAGCCATTGTTAGAGCTCCAACAGAACTATCAGTGCCTTCGGTTTGCATTTACAGTGGAGTCAGACCCTGACTATTACTGAAACCAGGTCTGGATTACGGAAATGTTTGTGGCTTGTTTAGTTTGTGCCCTGCAGCTGTTAACACCTGTCTGTCATTGTGCGCAAGCTTTACACTCCATCATTAGACCCACAAGTGTGTTAAACACACACACACACACACACTCACACTCAAGCAAGGCTGGAGTAGAAGAGGCAGGAGTGCCAAACTCATAATGCTTGCATGTGTTTCTGAGTGGGACTTTGCACTCTTGCAGATGTTGTGCTGCAAGTTGTGAATCTGTTTGTTTTAGGAGAAGACTTTGATTATTCGTTGTTCTCAGTTTAATGAGTCATGGGAAGGATTTGACTTGGACTTTTTCACCTGTTGTTGGAAATTGATTGTCTTGACTTTGCTCTTTTTACTTGGTAAAATCTAGAAATAAGCTCTAGGTTTAAATCTGTTTACCCGATTACACTACTTACAGTAAGTTGGGGATATTGTGAGGTCCTCAGTGGATTTCTTGCATAAGGTGTTAGTTTTACTTTGGTGATTTTTGGAATAGGGAGGCAATTGTATTAGGGTGATAGACACAGATACACCAAAGTCGACATGGTCCCCAGGGTTCACTTTGGTGGAGGAGGTGCAACAGTCTGGGTAGGCATCACCAGTCAGTGCAAAACAGATTTGGTGATTGTAGATGGCTCAGTCATTGCACGTTCTTAGCTCGAAAACATCATAGAACCCATCATCATCCCCCAATTCCACCAGCACACCCCCAACTTTCTGTCCATGGATCATATTCTTATTTCTGATTATACTTCTATAAAATGATCACCACACCCATTCAAACATGAGGTCCCTCCCGAAAACGAGATGTAGCATCTCAAGAGGCTAACCTCTAATAAATCAGACGACAGGTCTATGGTTCATGGATCTGTCACTAACTTTAGTTCACACTCTAGTCCACTTGTCTCCTCTTACCTCCCTTCCCTCGCCCACACACCCAACACAGCATTGTGTGGATTTGCTGTTCATCATGAGACTGGGGTCCATATTCGACCCTTAACCCTTAACAGAAGGTTTTTTCTTGCCGCCATGATGGAGGGATTCATGATTGGCTATTTGGATTCATGTTGGGTGTTGGATGTATATATTTGTATATATATGTATATGTGTATCTTTATATGTATATATGTATCTATGCATATATGTATATCCTTAAAATGAGGAGCTTTGTGCTCTATTGTAAAGTGTCTTGAGATAACATTTGTTATGAATTGGCACTATACAAATAAAGATTGATTGATAATGATCCATCGTGCTAGAATTATCACAACTCGACTACAGGAAGTGGGAGTGCCTCATATGGTATGGCCAGCAATGTCCCCTGACCTGAACCCCATAGAGCACGACTGGGACCAGCTGAAGCAGAGACTGGATGCTCGTACCCAACCCCCACGTGACCTGGCAGAACTGCGGAACACATTGCCTCAGAACAACATCATGAGGCTAGTGAGGAGCATGAGATGTTGCTGTCAAGCTGTCATTGTGGCAAATGGTGGAAACACTGACTTTGTAAATATTTGGGGCTATCTTTGTTATTGTCTCAATTGTTGGGGTAATAAATATTGAACCAATGAAAATTCTCATTCATCAATAGTAATAGTAATATCAAAGGGAACTATGACTTTTTTTTATCAAAATTCAGAGCAAACAGGAAAGGCACTCATGTAAATAACAATATCCCTGACTTATTTTGAGTAGTGTAAATAAAAACCTGCACAATGAGGAGGGATTCCCTGATGTGAAGTCAGTAATAAAGCGAGTTCCTCCTGTTATCACAACTCTAGGGTTTCCTTATCGTGGTGCCACTGCTCCCCGTGCCTGTGTGCCCGGACGGCTGGGCTACGTACCCAGACAGACGCCGTCTTGTCCCGCATTCTTTCAGCGAACAGGACCCTTCGATATCTCAGTCACTGAGAGGGGGATTTGGTTACACACAAAGGGAAATGAGCCTGCTGTGCTTTGCTTATGAAAGAAGTGTTAGCACTTCTTGGCAAAGGTTGGTTAGAGGGTACACACAGTTTGATACCAGGCGCCTTCTTTTCTACCTCGTGTAGGGTCTCCTGTGTGACGGATCTACAGAATGAAGTTTTGTATTCCCAGCAGTTGGGATTCATGTGTTGTGTTTGGAATAGACAACGTTCCTCCTCTCCGTTAACACTCTTTCTTTCTTTCCTTCTTTCTTCATGTAAATTAGAAAAGAACACCCAAAGATACATGATACATTTGTTGATGATCATGGAAGTATTGCATTTTGTAAATATGCACTATTTACACCATGCAGTACTTCTCTGACTGTCTCCGGTCTCTGTTACTGTCTTCCTTTAACTATTTCTGCCATAACCGAGCTGTGTCCTCCCTCTCCCATTTCTCTTTGGACAGCTGGAGGTGTTGGATGCTTTCCAGGAGGGTAAACAAAAGCGGAATTAGTATTTCTTTTTAAATTTAGTCCCAGATCTAAACAGAGGATTAGGTCGGCAGAGAGAAACACCACTCCCAGCTGTGCATGCACTAATTTTACCTTGTAGAGCCACGTCTGTGTTTGTCCTCAGGACTAGGCCACAGTCATGCTTTTTAAACAAGACCTACATGTGTGCCTCTCTGTCTTTCCCCCCATGCAGTACTGCAGACACGGGATGTGTGTAAACAAGGAGCTGGACCTGAAGCCTGTTCATGGAGATTGGGGACCCTGGGGGCCCTACAGTGCTTGCTCCAGGTCTTGTGGTGGGGGAACCCGGAGCACCCATAGAGACTGCAACAATCCTGAGTAAGAAAGTCAAACAGTTCTGACAAGAAAAGCTGGAAAAAACTTCTAAAATGTGTAAGCCTGGTAGGAGAGATACATAGCAGCATAGAGCCTAAACAGAAAGTATAAACAAGTTAAAATCTGCATGTCAGATTCAGTTAGTCTCAGCATGGATTTAATCAGCAGTAAGAGAGAGTTTGTTTCCTAAATGGCCCTGTGGGGACTTTATGAGTGATTTTTAAATAGTCTCACTTCTATTTACTTGCCTCTTCTTAATCCACGATTTAAAATGAGATTATCGGTGCAAAAATCTTCTTAATGCTACTTCTCAGTATCAATGGTCAGGTCGGGCTTACCAGGGATAACATGAATCTCTTTACGGCACTTAGACTGAAGAGAAGCGAATTGACTCGGTGAGAAGCAAATTCTGTCCTTTTTCTTGAAGAAAACCTACGCCTTACAACAGTGGGTGATAGTGCTCATGGGAAACAGAGTTGTTAAGTGTCACCGTAATCCTCAGTACCAACAGATAGTCCTCACAGCACCTTAAATTTGGATTTAATTGGAAACTAAGTGAAGTCATGAAGCATTACTTCAACCCAAGCAAACAGGGTCTTTATTTAAAATTGGCTGTTGTTCTCCTGTTATGCTTCTGTTCTTACTTCAGACCCAGAAATGGCGGGAAGTTCTGTGTGGGTCGCAGGATGAAGTTCCGCTCCTGCAACACTGAGCCATGTCCGCGAGGACGGAAAGATTTCCGCGAAGAGCAGTGTTCACATTTTGACGGCAAGCACTTCAACATCAACGGTCTACCTCCCACCGTCCGCTGGGTCCCAAAGTACAGTGGCAGTGAGTACACACGTTTGACCTCTGAAAACAGCACCTGAAATGATGACGTCATCTGCTATATCCACCATGTTTCAGGCACATCTTTTACTGTTTCCACTTTGTCATGCTTTACATTTCCCAGCCTGGGATGAACTCCAGTTAACAATAAACAATAGCTTTAATGAAGTGATGCACAGACTTGCCACGCTGACCTTCTGTCAGCTTTCCATCAGGCTTTCCCAGCTACATGTGACTACTACCTGGCAGAGACCGCCACGTCTAAGTTACTGCAAGTGATTCATTCATTTAATTGATGCTGTGCAAGCAAACAGGCCGAACCCTGGAGGCAAAAGTGCACTCTCAGATCTTAAGTGATCTCATCATGTAAAGGATGAATATTTGGCCAGCGTATAGGAAAAATGTGCTGAACTTTTTTTTGCTGACGTTTATTATCCGTACTTTGTTTTCTTCCCTGTCCAGTACTAATGAAGGATCGCTGTAAGCTCTTCTGCCGGGTTGCTGGGACGACAGCGTACTATCAACTGAAGGACCGCGTCATCGATGGCACGCCGTGTGGGACGGACACTTACGACATCTGTGTTCAAGGCCTCTGCAGGGTATCTGTCTGTTTGTTATGAAGTCATGCAGTATCAGCGTCAGCTTTGTCTGAACTCCCTCTCACGCTATCATGATGTTGTACATCGTGTGTGTTTATGTGGGTCACAGAAACAATTTGGCTTGCTCACTAAACACAATCAGCCTTGCTGATACTTTTCAATGATTCATGTTTTATTTTTACTGGAAAGGGATGAAGCTTCAGCTCTTAGCGAAGTGTTTGTAGGTCACAATCATAAACACCTGCATTTGCCAAGACAACATCATCCAAGCTGGATAACGTGCAGTTCAAAACAATCTTTTCACATTTTGATTATTTATTTGTCGGCATGTAAATGAGGATGGAATGATTTGAAACATTTACGAGTCTGTCCTCGAAAAACCTTCATCAAGCATGCAAGAAAAATGTAATAATGTGAGTCTGAATTTTAAAAGAGCGGAGTCAAAATTACAGGCTACTGCTAAGCTAACATATAGGGTGAAATCAGAGGAGCAGCCAGCTGTCCGCACTGAAACGAGGAACATGGATGATCTTATAAAGTTACAGTCATCAGCAGGGGACAGAGACAGGTTGCAGTAGTGTGCACAGGCTGCTCTTCTTTACAATAGACTCAGTGTGTCGCACATTCTACTCATTCTTTTAATTTGGGGATACAACAATCCTTAAAAAAGGCAAAAAGTGAGTACATATAGAATCACAGAAGTTGATATTTATTTAAACTATAAAGCATTTAAATATTTACCAGCAGTTTGGTAAATTCACTGCTTCAGAACTTATAAAATTGATATTCAATTGTAAACTTTTATACCCTGTAGACTGGTAATGCAGCAAATTAACAAAGAGAGTGCATCAGAGGTAACATTCCCGTATTACACAACTGTTTTTAACCACATACTGTCAACTGTAGTGTCAAGTTGTCGAGGGGCTCGATCCGATCGATACCTGATATTAGGATCGGATTGGTGCGTCCCCTTTTTTAATTGTCATGAGCATCCAGATATTTAAAGCTTCTTACAAACTGTAAGTCCAAAACAGCACCAAAATGAAGCTCCTCCATCACTGTACCTTTACGCTTGAACACTGCACCCAAAAAAGGCGTGACGCCTCACTCTTTTCCTTTGTTCAGGATTTTATTTGTGCTTGATTTTTTTTATCCCCTTATTTTCAAACCAATTTTATTAATTAAGTCATTTATTTATTTAGCTCTGAGGATTTTTTTTTTTACTTTATTTGGAGAGGATATGTTGGTGAATAGAACCGGAAACAGGGCGAGGTTGGGAACCAACATGTGGTAAAGATGCCTCAGCTTGGATTCAAGCCCAGGCCACCCGCTTTAGGGCTTACCTTATGGGGCGTGTAATGAAGACTGCTGGGCTATATTTGCACCCCTACCAATGTTTTTATGTTTTTTTTAAGTTATTTTTTGTTTTTTTTTGCATTTATTTTGAGTGGACAGGACAGTGGATAGAGCAGGAAACAGGGTGAGAGTGGGGAGTGACATGCAGGAAAGTTGCCACAGGTTGGACTCGAACCTGGGCTGCCCGCTTAAGAGCTTTTTGCTATATGGAGCATGACCTAAACCACTAGGCCCTTTGCGCTCCTCCTACCAATGTTTTTAAAGGTACTATATAAATACAGTTATTATTGTCTGACAGTGGAAGTACCTACTACCTCTACCTGTAGCCTAAAATGATGACTTTATTTCTCATAGACTTGCAATGCTTTTTCTTGCCAATCTGAGTCTCATCCCTTAAAGTATCCCACATTAAAAAAAACATCTACAAGTAACACAAAACCTAATCAAACTAAAATCCTATCAAAACCAATCATTGAAGGTGAAACATCAAACAAAGTAAAGTACGCCGCATTGAAAAACTCTTAATCTGCTTTCTCTGTGTCCTCTCAGCAAGCAGGCTGTGACCACGTTCTCAATTCAAAGGCCAGGAACGACAAATGTGGTGTGTGTGGCGGGGACAACTCCTCGTGTAAAACCCTGGCAGGGACCTTCAACGATGCTCAGTATGGTGAGTACCAGCGCTCAGATTACATGTAAGGTACACTAATAGATAACTGTACATGAAAAAAGGTGTTGATATCCGACGCACGGCACGTCAGCAGCCTTTGCAGATGATATCTGATAAACGTCGTAAACGCTGAAGACCAAAGGAAGGCCTCAGCTCCGTGTGACTGTAATACTGACGCGCTGGATGCTTGATTTAGGTTCTGATGTCTCGTCTGGATCCGTTTAAACATCTCAGACTTGATTTTCAGCACCAATGCAGGAGAAATTTGAAAACACGCTTCTTAAAAAGCTTGAAGAACAGACGACATTCACCAGCTCTCTGTATCAGGTTTTGATCGCAAACATAAATCTGACATCACCCCTCTGAACTGTCCTTAATGTGGCTCTTCGATGTGAGCCAACTCCTGATTGCATCCAATGCCTTTTAGGTCTGGGCTGGAAAACAGCACAAGCATTAGTGAAAAAGCCTTGGGTGTGGCTTCAGTCATGTTTACCCTACATTAGTTTGGCACTGAGCTTTAGTGTCTCCATCCATCTGCTGTTTTCTGTTCCTTGCTGGCTGGAGGTTCAGGCTTCGGAGAACCAATTGTTGAACTAAACCGAGTTCTGTCCTCATTCCTGGAAACCTGGCCTGAAAAGGAGGGCACAACTGGCCTGGGCAGTATATCTCTCTGCTGCTGAGACTGTATTTGTCATCTTTTTGTCTTTGTCTCTGTGTCCATGTTTGTCTTCTCTCTTTGTTTTCCCGGCTTATTCTTGACTTTACCTCCTCTGAAGGAGTGAATAAACAAAGCTGCAACAAGTCGATAAAAAGACTTGTCGATGTAAAGACTGAGAAATTATTTTTTTTTAACATTTACTAATTTCTTTCACGTTTTTTGACATCCCAAGAATCCAAAAATTTTGATTTTTTTTTTTTTGAAAATTTGACTTTTTTTTTTTTTTTGAAAATTTGACTTTTTTTTTGTCAAATTTTATTCTTCTTAAGCGTAACTGAATCCACACCAGTATTTTTTTCTTGTTTTAAGCTCAAGGTCGAGCCACTGCTCATGGTGTTGTGTCAGTCCAGCTTGAATCTTGTTTCCTTCCTTCCAGCTTCATAACAGCTTTCCTCACTTGGGTTTTAAACTGAGACTGCTACTTCAATGCGTTCCGATGTCCCTCTGCAGGCTTTTAACTCGTAGTTCTCGCTGTGGCTGGTGGGAAAGCGAAGCATGTTTGAGGTAAACCCTGGCGGCCTCTAAGTGCAGCGTGGTTGTGTTTTCTTTCCCCTGGGGTGCTGTGTTTACTGTTCAACCCCGGGTCACTGTATGGATGTGGAGGATTGTGTGTGTGGTCAGTGGCTAATCTGGGGGATCCCTGAGGCCTCTGGTGGCTTGTGGATACAGTGTGTCCGCCGCAGAGGGGGGCGTGTCTGCAGTTTTCTGAACCTCATATGTCCTTTTTTTTTTTTTTTGCTACACAAGCAGCTCACATGTGAAGGGAATAAAATGAGTTTGTTGTAGAATTTTAGTTGGGTGAAAACTGAAATAGGGGCTTGAGGTGCCGTGCTTTGCTTTAAGCGTTTTATTCTTTCCAAAGAAGGAGGTGAGTGTCAAACAGATGCTCGTAGAAAATACAGAAAAGTTACGGTAAGGTGAGTGGAGCAAGCTGCACTGAAATAAAGACATTTAAAATATGACAAGAGGGGAAGGGGAGTATTTTGGTTTCTGTTACTGTTTATTGGTTGGATTCATGTTTTAGAGGGATATTTATTTCTCTTCTGGTATTTAAGGGTGTAAAGAAGCTTCCCGTACAGCAGCTCTAAACAGGAAGCACCTGACTTGAAATGTAATCCACTGTTGCCGTGGATGTGAGGTACTGAGTGTGTATGTGTGTGTGTTTGTGTGTGTATGTGTGTGTGTGAAAAATCTTCATTGCTGATGAGAGAGATATGTAAACCAAGTGCTGCCCCCGAGTGGCTCTAGGTGTCAGGATAACCCTCAGATCTCAGCAGCCCACACCTTTCTGGGCTGCTCCTCGCTCTGCTTTGAGTTATTTTATTTTGAGGGCAACAGAAAGACGGCCTGACGTGTTTGAACCGTTTGAACTGTGGAACAAATTTACCCGTTACTGCACCTTCATTTATCATTTGTGCTTGAGTAGCAGCCGGAAATGCTTCATCGTGTTTGTCTCAACGAGCTGCATGAAATAAATTCATCATAGATGAAACACTCCCAACATGTAATCCTCAAAAGGTTGCTCTAAACATAAATATCTTCTTACGCACCTGTTTAAATGTCAATTCAAAGTTATTTATTATCTGTTTTTTTTCACCTTTTGAAATAATCAATACTAGCTTTTATTTGTGCGGCGTATGTTTGCTACACTCAGCACAATCCTAAACAACTGCTCTCATTGGTGTATTTTCCAGACATGTTGTGGAAATGACTCACTTTGAGGCACCGAAATGTTTCCTCTTTGGTTATTGAAGTGCTGCTTCTTCAGCTGGACAAACAAATCTGAGGAGAAACAGATTTGTTTCAGTCCGCAGAAAGTGTCCCCGTTTCTTTCCGTTTTTCTGTCCTTCCTCACATTTCCATCGCAGCATCTTCATTCTCATCTCTTGGCATTCACGTGCTCTTTCTCTCGCTCACGCTCTCTCGTTTTCTCTGTAAGTTTATCACAGAACAACAGGGCCCTGCATAGTAATTACAGGCCAAAGGTAGGTCCAAGGAATAATTACATATCATTTCACGGTCGGGCCTCTGAGACTAAAACAAGGCCTCCTGCAGGTTATTTGAGAGGACTCGACCCTTTTTTTGTCGTATTTTTCTAAGTGTGACATTGAAATCCCCCCTTGGTTGGTTGGTTGGTTGGTTGGTTGGAAGTTGACTTCCCTGGCTGGAGTTTGGTGAAGCATAGTGAAGCTATTATGAAAATGAAGGTGGGACCGCTCACTGCTGGTGTTGTGGCTCCCTTTGCTCCCCTTTGAGATTTCTGAAAAGTTGTGTAACTTTCTCTACTCTCTCTCTCTTTCATTTTTTTCTACCTCAGGTTATAACACGGTGGTGCGAATCCCAGCTGGAGCCACAAATATTGATATCAAACAGGTCAGCTACTCCGGAAAGCCAGAAGACGACAACTACCTCGGTGAGAAGGCTGCTGTGTGTGTGTGTGTGTGTGTGTTCTGCGTCTGTCAGTGCGCTGATATGGTTTGAAGCTACACTGTATCAAATTTCAGGTTTTCTTGGGAGAATAAATGCAAAGTGGAAGCAGTCCAACTTAATAAGATGTATATATTGCACCCCTTCAGTTCTCAGCTCATAGGTCAATGTCATTATCCCCTAACAGGACCATAAACCTCCCAGACTTTGTGACCCAGAGTTGTTCAGGGGGGCTTTTAGTGAAGGAGACATGGGCCAAACTGTTGTCAAAGCATTTTTATAAAGTAAAGGAAGCTGTCATTTGTGCTGAGTGCATATGGGGGAAACATGGAGGGGCGTTGGTCCATCTGGTTATGGCAGAGAATGTTCAGTTGGGAAAGCAAATGGAGTGTCAAACTCTGAGAAAGATAAATGAGGCAGCAATAGGTGCTAATTAGAGGCATGTGGAGCCCAGACCGCATGAAAGTGGATATAGGGGGATAAGGTTAGATGGACCCACCAGGCTCGAGGTGTGAGTGTGTGTGTGTGTGTGTGTGTGTGTGTGTGTGTGTGTGTGTGTGTGTGTGTGTGTGTGTGTGTGTGTGTTTGTATGTGTGTGTGCTCGCATTTGAAGCAGACAGACAGAGAAAACGAGTTTTGCTACGTTGTAAGGGCGGGCGTTCACTCTCAGATGGTTCAAGTCAGGTTCAAGATGTTTTCAGTCGGATCATCAGGAAACACATCTGGCAGCGTCTGGTGGCCACGCTGCCGCGAGGATCTCCGTTCCTGCTGTTGTCTGAGTGTCAAAGCCGCATGCCGAGCGGAGAGCGTGTGCTATAAACATAGAGAGGATGTTCCATTCCCTGTCAAGATTACCTCTCTGACTGTTACAGTGTGTCAGAAGAGTTTTTCAGATCACCACACCTGTCAAGACGTAAAGCGGAGATTGAACCAAAACCCTGTAAACAACTTTATAAATCAATCAATTCTGTCTCTTATGGTGAAGTCTGGTCTAAAAATGTGCCAGTTTGGAAAGCTTCATTTTCCTCTCTGCAGGCCTGAGGTCAAATGCTTTTATCTAATGACCTTTTCGAGGGAAATCTTTCACCAGGGGAATCCTTGAACTTGCAGAAACCTCAGAGAGAACACATCTGTGCTTTGTCAAGGGCACATTAGAAGTGAAGACCAGTGTTGGATCTCTGTAAACAAAGTTACAGTTGTGTTCCGCAGGTAGACGAGAGGACAAGTGTGCAGAGAAAACAGTTATGGATACTAGATTATTTAAGATATTGATTTTTTTTAGTAAAGCACTGTGATTTGAGTGTGGCAGTCTTCATGGAAAAGGGTTACAAGTGTCCTTCTATATCTGAAAACTGCTTTTTCCCTCATTGGCACTTTAATGTGATTTTTTTTCTTTCACTTTCTAATCTAAGAATGTGCAGCACATCTGTTTTTAAATATTCTAGATCATTTTACAGTTTGGTATTAGGCAGAGCTTATCAGAAGCCTCAGCTCAACTCGTAACATCTCATAAATCTACATGCAGACTGTGCATTTGCTTCTTGTATGAAGCGAAAATGCTGTGCATTTTGCAGAAACTCAAGAAATCTTACTGCTGATGTGTTTCATAAAATGTATTCATCATGATGGGAAAATGTGCTTCATGAACATTGAGTTAAAAAAAGATTTAAGTAATGAAATGGTGCAGGAAATTGGTCATAAGAAACATTTTGGGGCTAAAAATGTTGTTTTCAGGTCAAAAATAGTCTTGAAAGCATTGTGATAAGTTACTGATCCTGTCATAAAAAAAATCCTGACACATTTTTACCATATCGCCCCCTAATGGAGAAATTTTTCTTTGAGAAGAAGCTGATGCTGTGTCCCCAATCGCGTACTTATGCACGTACTCTAACTATTTTGAGTGCATAAGTTTATTCACACTGACTGTATGGAAAAACCCAGTGCACTTTGAATTCTCAGCTGGCGCGGTCAAAAAATTGAGCATGGAACGGTGGACACTTCTCACACTCAGCGGTCGCCATATTGGCTACGTAGGGGAATGGACGGGAATGGATCAAACGTTTGATGATGGATGTAATCAAAGAATAGCAGAAGAACACCTGTGAACGGTTGTTTAATGCGATCTTAGGCTGTTTTCCAGACTGCCTACTCCACTTGCAGTGCCTACTGATTTGGCTGAAATTCAGTATGTAGTAGGCAGTATGCCAAAACTTGCAAAATCTGCCGTATGCCAAAAATTCCTGAATTCAGTATACTTCGGACCAGTCTACCTGGCATACTGTTTCCCACAATGCACGACGCTAATGCTGTTTCTCTATGGGGTTGGCACTAAGGTTTAAGTGAATTACCGCCACCTCCTGGAATGAGTCGGAATAACAACTACGATACAACACTTGAGTTGAACGGTCCGTGAGAAATACGTAAAGTGATACGAAAGAAAAGCTGTTAAAACTTCACTTCTAGTCTTAAAAGGGGAGTTAACTTCTACAGATTTATTAATCATTACATTGAAGTTGTTTTTACTTACTTTACTTTTGCTTAAAATAACTCTTTGCTAAAATATAATAACTATTCTCTTCCCTTGCTCAATACTATTTATTTACATTTATATCTAATTATAAATTTAAACATAAAAAAAATTCATCAGCTGTTGTCCCATTTTCCTAAACTGAAAACCAGAGTAGCTACAAAACAGACCCAACAGAGCAATCATACGACATACTACATTCAAATGTAGTAGGCAGTATGCAGTGCTTACTACATGCTAAATTCACATGTAGTATGTAGTAGGTTTGGATAACAGCCTAAGTTTCCGGTAAGTGTGAAGCTGCAGTGTTTGACTTAGGACAACACGACCCTGTAAGAGTTTGTGCACTGTTCCAGTAAGTGTACACAGTGCACTTTATTTTAGTGCACTTACAAAAGTGTGTGATTTGGTAAGGAGCAAGTTTGCTGATGTTTATGCAGCATGTAACACTGCGGAAAACAGACCCCTTATCATCTGATATCAAGAGACATCTTAGGGACAGATGAGTCTGGAATGATGGCACAAGTATCTTTGATGCCAATGAGTGACATTTTTGAGGAATCACTGAAAGATATAGTTGGCACATAGAGCATTCATATCTTACACTTAGCTCACAGCAGCAGCTTCAGGGTTGGAAAATAACTGTAGGGAAATAATCAGTTGTGTTGTTTAAGATCTTGTTTCTTTTTGTACGTAGTTGAAAGAAGCCGTCTGTTGGTGTAACCAAAGTTTCTCATTAAAAATCTGACATTGTGCGAAACAAGCTACTACAAATGTGATTTTATCAGGAAAAATGAAATTTAAACTGATTTTAAACCAACTGAGCCGAAAATAGAGAGAAAACTTTGATGTCTACAACCTACTGACTCGCTCAGTACAAAAACCCCCCACTAAGTTTAGAAATAAAATATTTTAAATATACTTTGAGATTATATTTCACAACAAATAACTTATTTTATCAGTACACTTGCATAACGTTATGGTTTTGTGGTTACACCATTTGACAGTTTAATGGGACTGATTCTTTAATTGGTTGAAAATGGTAGAAATGTGATAAAATATTTTATGACACCACCAGAACACATTTAAACAAATATCAAACATGTTGTTTTAACAAGTTTAAAGCATATTTTTGATACCAGCCATTATTTCTCACTGTCTAATGTCATTAAGATACATCAGTATTATTTTAATTCATATCATGACTGCTTCAGAACTTCTTACAGGACCTCACAGAACCTCTTTTACCTCTGTTTTCATTTTCCCTGCAAGGATTTTTCCCCCATTCCTGCAAAGCATCAATAACAGCAACCAGAGTCTGTGAGTCATTGTCAGATCCCCACAGAGCCCAGAGTTATCTCAGGGTTAATGACTAGCTGGCAATGAACAGTGCTCGGGCTTAAATGTAAACAACGCCACATCCAGAGACCTAATGGCATACATTGTTCAGGCATGCACGCTCTGATTGTAATTAGCAGTGTGTTTCTCTGAACCGTTAGGTTTGAGGTAAAGAAATTGGTGGTTTGTGTTGATTTCTGGGTGTATGTGCTAGTTTACCAAGTGTGTTATCTGCGTGTGTATGTTTATGTATTTGTTTGTATTCGCACCCAGTGGAGCTCCATTATTTGGAATGCCATGTCAGCTGTTAAGTAGAGTCACACAGTCTAACTCCAAATAGCAGCAATTTAGTGCTGCTAGTGTTTCAACATACCTCCCCTGCAATGATGGTTTTTGCAGGACAATAGTTGAGCAACGCACAGACTGTTTATTTAACATATAGTCTCAAATAATGTGTGCTTCAAGTCGTAAACATTCCCACAACCTCAGTGAGTCAGCTCTTTTCAGGAACCAAACATTCGTTCACTGATGCTGAATTTGTGGTTCAGAGCTTTTTTTTTGGCGAGGGGGGTTCAAGCTTGTTCATGTGTTTGTTTCGTCTTCCAGCATTATCTGATAGCCAGTCCAACTTCCTGTTGAATGGGAACTTTGTGGTGGCCATGTTCAAAAGGGAAATCACCTTCAAGGGAACCGTCATCGAGTACAGCGGCTCGGACACAAAAGTGGAGCGGATCAACTGCACCGAGCGGATCGAGGAGGAGCTCGTTCTACAGGTACAAGGAGGAAACCATCTCTTTCTTCTTTTTTTTTCTTCAACATTTTGGCCTCATCTTACCTCAGACCAGCTGGACTGGATCGCTCTCTACCAGAGTGATAAGGCTGCATTGACTTAGACATAATAACAGAAGCACTGTTCGGTCTCTTGACCTTGCCTTTCCCACCATTGTTTCCACAGGTCTTGTGTGTGGGAAACCTTTACAACCCAGATGTCCGTTACTCCTTCAACATACCCATTGAGGAAAACAGGGAGCAGTTTGTGTGGGATCCCTCAGGCTCCTGGCTCGAATGCAGCCACAACTGTCAGGGTGAGCTTGGTTTCCAGATCTCCTTGTATGAGCCGTATGATGAAGTCTGTTTCGCTCTTTCATCTTTTTTTTTTTTGGTATTTTTCGATCTAAAGTTATTTTTCAATCAAAACATTTGTGATGTTTAATAATGTATGAATCAGAGATTAAAATAACAGATAAATTTACTACCCTCCCTTTAATAAAAATCAAGATCTACCACCCAGAGTCTGTAAAAAGAGTGAAATGTGCTGGGAGAAGTAGATCCAGGTGTCACTGAGCATTAGCAATAGCATTTCTCCTGCAAAACCAACACCTCATAACCCGCTTCTATAAATCCCTTTCATGGCAACCACAATGTGACCCATGGCAACCACATCGCCTGACACCTTCCCCTTAGCCTGGCCCATGACCTATTTAAGCCCCTCAAATTTTCCTCTTGAGAGCAAGCTGTCTGACTCCCAGAGGGTCAAAGTGCACAGGGGGATCCAGCGCAGAGATAAATTGGTGAGATCTTACACCAACATGGAGCCCTAAGGCTGTGCGATAGAGACCTGGATGTCAGAAAGCTGATCAGACTTGTTAAAGGCGATGGAAGCTGATACTTTGGCTGGCGAACTTTCTGCCAGATGTTGTCTGATTGGATCCTGCCTTTCCATGTGTGTGTGTGCAGGTGAGAGAAGGCGAAAGGTAGTTTGTTTGCGTAAGAGCGATCACCTCGAGGTTTCAGACCAACGCTGTGAACATTTACCTCGTCCTGTTGCTGCTGCTGAGCCCTGCAACACAGACTGTGATGTCAGGTAACGCATAAAGACACAGAAAAAAAAAATCCCTTAAAAGGACGAACACATCTTCAAGTTTTCCTTCTCCTCTTCTGACACAGGTGGCATGTTGCTGGAAAGAGCGAATGTTCGGCGAAGTGTGGCCCCGGCTACCGCAGCCTGGATGTTCAGTGCATGAAGTACAGCAGAGTGAAGAGGCAGAGTGAGAGGATCGAGGCCAGCGCTTGTGGAGACGTTGTCAAACCTCAGACCAGAGAGCCGTGCCATGGAGACTGTCTGCTGAAGAGCTGGCAGTACAGCGCCTGGTCGCAGGTACAGTCGGTGGACGAGTAACATTGTATAACTCATAATGATACATCATGACATGTCTGATTTTTACCGGAACTTCTTAACATTTTAAGTAAAGTTTCACTTTTTTTGAATGCAGTGCTCTAAAACATGCGGACGCGGGAGCCGCAGCAGAGAGTCGTACTGTATGAACAACCTGGGCAGACGTCTGGTGGACAGAGAGTGCAACGAACACCAGCGAGTCGTCACTGAAACCTGCAACGAACAGTCGTGTCCAAAGTGGACTGTGAGCGAGTGGAGCGAGGTGGGAACCGGTCGCCTCCATTTTCACAAACACATCACCACAGAGCCGAAAAAACATTTTTGGTCTTTAGCAGTGTTGTTTTTGGCAGCTATCTTAGTTTTAGTCGAAGTCTTTTGAATGAAAGTACGTAATGAGTTTTAGTCACATTTCTATGTGATAGTTTTAGTCCAGTTTTCGTTGACAAAAACTTATAAAGGTTGAGTCTACTTTCAGTCAGTTTTAGTAAAAAAAAAAAGGAAAGTATTAGTCTTTTGATAGACTATCTGGACAGACATTCAGTGGACAGACGTTTTTCGGTGGAGAAATTCAGCGTGTACCCCAGAGTGGAGTTTAAACACACAAGTCACTCCATGCTTATGACTGTGTTATCCATTGACACTGACAAGACTGTGAAATGTAAAGACATGAACTGTGTTAATAAAGCAGAACCCCTCCAAAACCACAAAGAGAAAAAATTAATTAATTAAAAAAATTAAAATCAATGTCTTTTTTTCCTTTTTTATTTTTATTTTTTGTGACTCCATTCTGCTCCTACCTTCCCCTCTCAGTGCCTGGTGACTTGTGGGAAGGGAATGAGGCACAGACAAGTTTCCTGCAGATCGGCAGCCGGGGAGGAGAAGCTGAGCGAGCACTTCTGCGATCCATCCAGCAAACCTGCTGCTGTGGGGAGCTGCGAGCTGCCTGAATGTGCGTCCTGGCAGGTTGGCGTCTGGGGAGCGGTGAGTCCTACGCACACACACACACACATATTCACACACTCAAAGAGATGACGGTCTGGTGCAAGGTGACTTGATGCAGTGTTTGACTGAGGAAATGGGTTTCATGTGTGGCTCGCTGTCTTGGTATCTGTTACTCTATTAGTGTGTGTGTGTGCGTGTGTGGTCATAGAGACAGAACACAGTGTGTAGGACTGAGTGACGGTGTGTATTTCAGGTTTCTGATTGTGTGTGTGTATGTGTGTAACATGATATACTGCCAGGTTACTGAGGAGTGTGCACTGACTCCAGCTGCCATTTCCTCTGAGGTGCTTTCACTTTGCCCTCATATCCTGTCAGACTAAACTTGACCCACACACACACACACACAAATATACACACACACATATATGTACACACATCTTTCTATGCATTCAGAAGTCTAAGCTTCTGATTGTTTCTGTATAAATGTAACCCTGTTTCTTCTATCACATACTGAATGAAAAACAGTTGAATCTTTGGTCGCTCACAGTCTGGTTCAAACATGCAGATCTAAAGCCCTCCCACATGTGTTTGTATGAAGTCAGATAGTTGTATTTACAGAGCTGGAATATATTGGCTCCTTAATGCCTGTGTAATTATAATTTGCTGCTCAAATAAACCTTTCCTGTGGAACTTCCTCTGCTCCCATGTTGTACCTGAACGTGGCTGGATTTCCTTGTATCTGAGGGAAGAACTGGGTAAAGGGTCGATCTGTCCACATATGTGTGTGTGTGTGTGTGTGTGTGTATGTGTGTGTCAGTGTCTAACCCAGACTCTGCTGAGGCGAACCTTGACTGAGGCCCCGTCTAAAGCTACCTACCTTGACATATTTAGATAGAGTTTGAGATAGCTTGCGGTTGACTGCGCCTCTCTCTCCTGTTGTGTTTCTGCGTGTTTATGTATGTGTGTGATTTTTGTCTTTCAGTGTGCGGTGACCTGTGGCCACGGCTACCAGATGAGGGCTGTTAGGTGTGTGTCAGGGGACTACGGTGACACAGTAGACGACAGAGAGTGCAATGCAGCCGCCAGGCCCAGAGACAGCCAGGTAAAAACAGAAACTTGACGACTGATAGCGCTCAAATAGCAACAAGCTCAAAACTGAAGGTCTGCCCTCACTTGTTCCTGGTGGTTTGCTCTGAGCGTAAACAAGTAAAGCACAAATCATAAACAGCATCAAAAGCTGTGGATGGATTGAACACAGATGTTATACACATCATTTAAGGACAGCAGGAGACTCATTGTAGATATGTTTTAAGGCAATTTTACTGCCAAGTTTTTGAACAGAATCTATAAGGGTTGGTGTAACTCCAGTGTAGCATTGCTTTGTATCCAAAGACTAGACATGCCACTAAAGGATAAATATCAGGCTTTAATCTTTGAATTGGCTCGTACTTTTTAAATTTTCTGCTAGTTGCAAGTAAGGACAGAAAATCAGTAGTAACTTGCAACTAATTTAATTTTACACGTTTAAATTTCATTGTTTTTCAATTCAAAGCCATTTTTAAGACAATATTTTACCACTTTTATTTTGGAAATGCACTTTCTGACTTGCTTTTTATCTCAATTGTTGTTTAAATCAATGCAGCGCTGCTACACCACTGGCCCTGATTTAAAGACTTACAGGTAGCAGACAGCTTCATGGCGCTTATTCTATGAAATAATGTTTCATTTTTTGAAGGAAAACACTGGATGCAAAATCTCCAGTCAGTGTCAAAATAGGCTGAGCTCGGCCAAACACAGAGTGAGCCATCAGCACTTTAAATGCCTTTGATGATGAGGAAGACCAGCAGAGCCTCCACTTTTTAAAACTAAATCAATTAGTGATGAGTGATGGATGAGGTGGTGTGAGCCTTCAGTTGAGGTAGACTCAGCCACTACTTTCTACTCATACTAGCTCTATTCAGTATACCTGCTGTGCTGTGTTAATAGTATATCTCTCTAAATACATCCAATCACATCAACACAAGCAGCCTTTAAAGGCAGGGTTGGTCGTCATGGAGAACTAGCATGAATTTGAATGTAGCATCTCCTCAGGACTCCGTTTAGCCCTCACTCATAGCTCCTCCCCTGCTCACATGTACAAACGCAGCTGATTCATGATCATTTGATCGTGACTGATTCAAAACCACAGAATCAAGCTGGTCTTTGGTACATCGTTTTTATTTGCACTACATTACCAGTAATTTGGGTATAGGAAGTTTACCTGCTATTCTCCAGCGTACTTTGATCCCTCTTGGCTTCGCGCATTCAATCAGGGCTAGTGCATGCCGGTGAAATGTACACGCAGGAGGCGGGCAGAACTGCAGGACGGGATTTGATTGGTTTAACAAATTGGATCCTGATTGCTAGGATTGGTTGGTGTTTTCCCAGGTTTACTCCTGCTGTAGACAGCAGATATTTTTCGCTCTATTTTAAGAACACATCATGCATTGATTGCCATTGGGACATAAAGATCATTTTAACTACAATAACAAAACGTGTATCTAAATCTGATTACCAACCCTGCCTTTAAGCCTTGGCCTCTTTTTTGGGTCTCTGCTATAAAAATGACATACCCAAACTGAAAAGAGTATATCTCTGCATCTATAAGATGTATTTAAATAATTCTAGTGTCATGATAAAGGGAACGCAAATTTGTTGAAAGGTGTCAGTATTGATATTTATGTCACTGGCACAGAGGATGACTCAGACAAACAGAAAGTTTGGTTGAACTTGACGGCGTTTGTAGCTGAGTTTTTCCTCTTTAATGTGATGTGCAATATGACTTTTTATACATGATGAGTGTTTCATTTTATGCCTTTTGTTGCAGTATAGTTTAAAGGGTTGATTCCATGTTGACAATGAAAAATACACTTGATTTGGTCCAAGGGTACTTAAGAATGGTCATTAATGGAGTATTGAACACATTACCTTTCAGTTTTTGTAAAGGGGATCCATTCAGGCTGTTGGAATAAACTCACTACATTGATTCTGGCAGCTTTGCAAGTACTGAAAAGTAGAATTAAAGAAAAGATCGTTTCGCAGCTGTTTTATTGTACTTAATTTCTTTCTCTGAGGCATATTCCTCAAGGACAACTTAAGTTATTACAGTTGCACATCTGCTTGACATTTAAATCCAAGGGAGTTGGAAACATGTTTATTAGCACTTTTGGCATATTAAAAACTCCACCCTTTAATGCAGTTTTTGAACGACTCACAGTAATATTTTATTTTTGTTGTTATTTCATGTGATTATTCCATAGGATTGTGAGATGCCTGCGTGTCCTTGGGCCTCTCCGGTAAAAAGCACACCTCGTCCTGACAACTCTGCTCAGCTCCTGACTCAGTGGAGATACGGATCCTGGACTGCGGTAAGGAAACAAGTCGGGTTTATTGGGTCTATAATGTCACAGAACAGTCTACTTTATGCAGTACAAAGGATACGCAAAAGCGTTGTCATTTTTGTGGAATCCTAAACAAATTCTTCTTTTTTTTTGCTGAAAAAGGAGAAAACTGATGACGTGTGTTTTAGTATGTCTAATAGAGGAAACCACATTCTAGTAATGATAGGGCTCCTACATGTATGTTTGCAAATATAAAGTTAACTCATTAAACTTTATTGTATACCTCAACATTCCTCCAGATAGTCTACAGAGTGCAGGCCCATAATCCTCTTTGACATTGTCTCTGTAACCCCCTGCTGAATCTACAAACTGAAACACGCACACAAATGTACACACACGCATACACACACACACACAGGCTCCACTGTCTGTGCTGAGAGGCCCCTCTGTCTCTCTGATTCTTTGCATTGTTACTCGTCCCAAATGAAAACCAGATTTCATCTAAAGACGAGTCTTCAGTTTCTAGGATTGAACCTCTTCTGTCAATCTGAGAGTCGGTGTGAGCTCACATGTCAGAGAGGCCAGCGCCAGTGTGGTCTTAATACACACACATACACACACATACACTCATGCGTACACCCCCTCCCAGGCAGCGGAACTGCCATCCTCTGCAGAGTGTCATTGATATGAGAAGGATATTAACGTGCCTCTTCAGGCTGGAGCCATTTGATTGCATTAGGTATTCATCCCCTCAGAAATGTTTACCATGAGGTCCCAGTGAGAGAGCCGAGGTACAGCTGTAGAGTAGAAGCAGGTGAAAGCTGATCAGGGAGTCGTTTCAGGACAGGAGCAACAGGTAAATCATAAACACATTCATTTATGTCACCAAAGACTCAAAAACATACAGATCTCGTAGAAAAAAAAGCACTCTATCTCATTTATTATCTTTGACAAATATAGTTAGTTTCCTTTGTGTTTGATCAACCTAAAGCTAGTTTCATTTACGTGAAACATCTCATCCCTGTTCCCCTTAACTGTACCAGCAATTAAGATTTTTTTTGTCCTGAGAAATGTACATGCAGTCTGCTGTTTGTAACTCAGTCTGACTCCAACCCTGCAACAGCAATTTCAGGCATAAGTAACGCATTGTTTACATTAAAAAATGTCTTTTTTTTTTTTTTTTTGCTTTTATAGGCCTTTAAGAAACATCAGCATCAGTTCCAGTCCGTTTTATCAAGTCAGGAGGAAAAAAAAACATGATACTGATTGCTTGTTGATGTCAAAATATGTTGAACTCACTTTTTTGAAAATTTATTTATCTGTTTATTTATTTTTCTGATTTGAAGAAAGCATCAACACATTTAGTCGATACCAAATAAAGGCTGAGACCCAGCAAAATATTTTGTATTTTTACACATTAAATTTAAATTTTTTATGTAAATTTTCTTCCTTCTGGTATAAATAAGACGTGGGTGTTTTTCATTCCGCATAAAAGCGTTTGTTTATGACATTGTTACTTCCTTTGCTTCCCCAAACGGATTCTGATCGTTATATGCCAGTTAAACTTGAAAAGGATCTGTACATGGAATGTGTAATAAAAAGTACCCACATGAAATGAATGCTTTAATTTATACCTGAGTGAAAAAAAATTAACATTTGAATTTAAATTTATTATGTAACAAAAAGTGTAATAATAATTCTACTAGTAGAGCTGCGACAAATAAACAAATAATCAAATAATTGATTATTAATCGATTGTTATTTAATTGTCAGCTATTCTGATAACCAATTAATTGGTTTGTATAATTATTTAAGAAAAAAAAGGTCAAAATTTTCTGGTTTCTTTGCTTCTCTATGACAGTCTTGAATACCTTTGGTTTGCAAACAAGACATCTGATGATGTCATCTTGGACTCAGAGAAACATTGACATTTTTCACCATTTTCTGACATTTTATGGACCAAACAACTTTTCGATTAATAGAGAGAATAATCGATAGACTAATCGATCATGAAAATAATCATTAGTTGCAGCCGGAAGTGTAACCACTAGCTCTTGAAATTCCAGTAATGATATCACAGTCACTCCCTCAGTTTTGTTTTTAAACCTCTAATGATTAAAAATACAGCAATCCGCTGATTAACTTCATTGCGCACGTCAGCCGAGCAGCAAGGTCGCTCACTTCATGGTTGCCAGGTATGAAGTTTACCTGTTGAATTGGGCATCTTTTTAGGTACTGCCATGGGTGGTTTGTTTGTTTATCTATTTATTTGTTTATTTATTGGCTGATGGCCAATGCCCATCACTTTAGTTTTGCTGCGAGGAAAGGCAACAGCAAAATCGTTGTCCGATTTATATTGTGTCCCGGTCCTAGGTCTCTTTCATCTTAGATCAGCTTGCTGGGTCAGCATTTAAAGACAAATAAAAAACTTCTATAGAAGCAGAGCTGCTAAACCTGCATTTTTTTTTATCACAGTCCATCTCATCCAGATATTTAAAATCATGTTCCAGCAGTCTGAGTAAAAGAATAAGTTTGTGTATCAGCTTTCTGTAAAGACTGGGTAAACTTTTTAGAAATTTAGAAATCAAGTGTAGCAATATTTGAATCACACTTTTTTTTTTATTTGGAAAAATTCATTGTGGTGTATTTTGTGTCCTTTCATTAAAATTCATGTGTTATTAGTTGAGCAGTCAGTTTGCAGTTTTGTGCCCTTCTCGAACAGCTGAGTCAGGACACTTAGCGTGCATTAAGTGGCATCACTTCAGAAAACCACATTAACTTGTTTCAGATCCCACACAGCATAAATATTTATTCCATCTCTGCTTGTATCTGACTGTCCTCCAGTGCTCCGTGTCCTGTGGGAAAGGGAAGCGAGCGCGGTATGTCAGCTGCAGAGATGCCCAAGGAGGCGTGGCTGAGGAATCCCACTGTGCCCATCTGCCCCGCCCCCCAGAGACCTCCGCCTGTTTCAGCCCCTGTGGCCAATGGCGTGCCGGGGAGTGGTCTCCTGTGAGTAAAGCATCTGACACTGTGTCCAATCGATGCAGATGTTTTCCACTCCAGCGTCAGTGATCACTTAGTTCAAAACAAAATTACAATCGCTCTGAAACAAAATGGGAATTTAGTGCTGCTGTGATCTCAGACACTTAATCACTGATCGGTCGATGTTTGCACGGCATGACGGCCAAAACCTTCAAGGATGTCACCGAACGACAGCATGGGACTAGGAGAAAAAAGGATTAACGATGGTTCTGTAACAATCTTATAATCACAAATTCATGTGAAATGAAGCCAATTGAAAAGCCCAGATGAATGTCACTGAGGACAAAATGTTAAGTTCATTAAATACGCGTCACAGTTACTTGATTTCTGCTGTCGTTGTTTTTTAACTAAAAACTCATGAAGCTTCTCATCACTATTCCTCACACCGTGGAACAATACATGGGAGCAATCAATGAAAAACAACAGTCCCAAGACTCAGAGGAAGAATAAATCCTCGAAAAGCTCACTCAGGAATTAAACTGAATTTATCTTTGGAGGACAATTAAAAGAGGATCAATAAAATAAAATTTCAAGATATAGTGGTGTTTACGAAGTACTGAATCAGTCCACATTGAATGATTTAACAGAATTAATTCAGTCAATTGGTTCTCACACTCACAGCCCTTTAGGGTGTGGTCCACACCCTAAATCTGATTTGTACCTCTTAAAAAAAATCACTTCATCAAATTGAAAGAATTTCAGGATTTTAAAGAGACTTTTAATCATTAAAGATTTTCATTTGGTAAAACTACCTTTTTTTTCTCTTGTTTTCAGTGTTCTCTGACATGTGGCACAGGAAGAGCCACCAGACAGGTGGTCTGCTCCAACTACCACCAGCCAGTGGACCAAGCTTTCTGTGACCCGGATGAAAAGCCTGCGACAGAACAGGAGTGTACCTCAGCGCCTTGCTCCTCCATCTACAGCCGTCAGCGCATCAACGACCAGCCCTACGGATACCCCCAGGACCCGGGACGCCATCCTGGACACAGCAGCTGGAACGTGCCTTCTGCAGACAATCAGTGGAGGACGGGACCCTGGGGCGCAGTATGTGATCTTTGGAGAAATGTGCAGAAAAACTTGAATTATATTCCTGTTGCTCATAAAAAACAATCAAGATCATTCCATAGACCGAGATTAATATTCTGGACTCCAAAACAACATATTTTTCTCTGTAAGAGAATGACAGATGAATTGTTTTTAAGCATGACCAGAGCGGCAACTAGTTTATACAGAACACTGTCATGAAGGCCTGTGTGTGTGTGTGTGTGTGTGTGTGTGTGTTCGTAAACACATTCTTGTGAAAACATTAACTTGGAGGTAGCAGATGTTTTCATTTCACAGGGTAGACAGCCATACATGGAAAAAAGGCTTCATATACAGCAACATGTGAAGGATTGCATGCTGCGGTGGACTTCAGAGAGAGTAGAGTGTTTTATATGAGACTCCAAAATGGTTTTGGGGCAGATCTTTCTATGCCTAATTGCAATTCTGCAGTTGGATTTGCGTCTCCTGTTTGTAGTTCTGTTTATTGGAGTCGTTTTGGCATCCTTTGGCCTTGAAATTGCCGGGCCGCTATTGCAAAACAGTAGCACGAAGAGATTGTTTTGGCTTCGCGTGGTAGAAGTGCAAAGCAGATCTGAACGGAAATCTAAAGGTTGCACATGAGTTAAAATAATTGTTGCTACGTGTGAGATTGTTTGTGAAAAAAGGAGGCCTTCAAAGTGAAAAAGGTCTGCAAAGGAAGAAATAGTTGATGAAGGTTGCATCTAATGGAGGCATTTTTTAAGACTCACTGGCATATTAGGCAGTGCAATACTTGTTGCTCCATCAAAAGGACCCTTTATGTGATTTTGATGAACTTCTGGAGGTCCGATTAAGTGCGTTGTGTGACTTTTATCTTTAAAGAACAAGTTCTGTTTTCTAAAATTCTCCCCTGCAGAGGTTTTGAATCCAGTCCTCTGTTCAAGCTCACATAATGAAGTGGACTGGAAGCCCCGCTGCTCAGGCTCACCCCGTGCTGTCCTCCCTCACATGTAGAAGCTCTGAATGTACTCACTCCCATCAACAGTAGGGATGTGTCATTTTAATTGGATGCAGAACGTACCGACTGCATCGTTCAAGGCCGTGTTCCTCTGTGTTTGAGATTGTTCTTCCTGGACTGATGTTTTCCATCTTCGGAAGATGTTTTTAAACAGTGCAGCTGAGCTCAGAATCAGCTTGATGTAGCAAAACAGGATGTGTACTGTGAATGTACTGTGTGTGTGTGTGTGTTTATGTTTGCCTACATTTGTGGGCTTGTAAACATTGACCATAAACATCAGTGGAATCTGAAAAAATCTTCACAAAACCTTTCTTTTTTTTTCTTTTCCCAAAATACCTTAAAGTTATTCAGACTTGGTGAGTTTGAAAATATTATTCCTTTTGGAAAAAATTATTAATGCTAAAAGAAATCAAAACAATCAAGTGGACCAAAAGCAAATTCTACTTCCTGTAATAAGACGTAGACATTACTAACACACTGTGTATGCTTTGCAGTGTTCCAGCACCTGTGCAGGAGGCTTCCAGAGACGAGTGGTCGTCTGTCAGGATGCTGATGGACGCAGCAACAGCTACTGTGACGAGAGGGTGAAACCTGCCGAGTCGAAGAGCTGCGACTCTGGACCCTGTCCTCTGTGGAACTACGGTGTCTGGGGGGAGGTGAGGTTATGTCGTAGTACTAAGATCAGGGCTGGGTACTGAACTTCGGTTCTTTTATGACACAAACCAAAACGCTTCGGTAGTACTGAGTATCGAATTATGCCTTGGTTTTCGGTGCCAGGTTTTGGTACGCAAAGGGTTAATCACATGATCAAGATCTGATAATGCCACCAGTGATTTTGCAGTAATGTTACACGTGGTTGGGGTATGTAGGACAGTGTTGCCAACTTAGCGACTCTGTCGCTATATTTCATGACTTTTCAGACTCCTCTCGCGACATTTTTTCTAAAAAGCAACAAATCTAGTGCCATTTCTGGAGTTGGGGACGGAATGAAAGCATGTATTGATCTTCAACCGCTGCTTATCAATGAGCAGCGGGCGCTGAGCCCCTCCCCTCTCCAAAACACAGACTTCTCTTCTCACAGCAGACCCTCCAAGCTGCAGCCAGAGCAGACAACTGCGTGCAAATGAATCGTGCTTAAGTTAAGTCTTTTAAGTCACTTTTGCCGGTCAAAAGCCATAAAGGAGGAGGGTTTTTATTCTAACATAAAGAAACAAGAATCAACTAAAGAAAGTTCATTTATAGTTAGAGTTCCTCAGTGTCTGACCTGTCACTTGTTTGCAACTGTTTTTTGCCCTGGCAATTATCTGTTTACCTTTTTTGTGTAAGAAAGCTCAGAGTCGAAAATTAAATGTAGATGGAAAATAAAACTCAAGATTTGTACTGTAACACTAAATTAAATTTTCTTTTATTTTAGAATTGATATAATAATTGGTATTGAAGAAAGTATTGTTCAGGAACCGGTATCAAAGTGAAGGTAACAGTCTCGGTACAGGAATTGAACATTTTTAATTGATACCCAGCCCTAACTAAGATAAACACTCATAAGACATTCACACAGTCTTACAGTGAAAGAACTGACGGCTACAGAAGGTTGAGTTCTTGTGGAGCCTTTTTAAGCCTGTTTTGAGAGAAACATTCTTCAACGATGGGATGAATGATTTTGTCTTTGTGCCCCTTAGTGCACCCAAACTTGCGGTGGAGGACGAAAAACTCGCCTGGTGGTTTGTCAAAGACCCAACGGCCAGAGGCTCAACGACTACAACTGTGACATCCTGGACAAGCCCCCCGACATGGAGCAGTGCAACCTGCAGCCGTGCCCAGGCTCTGCCTCTTGGCACCGCCGACCCTGGAAGCCGGTACGATAGTACTCACTCGTTTTCCTCCAACACTTTACCTTCCTCACTGAGGACAAGTCACTGTGAGTAGACATTGTGTGTGTGCTAAAACGCCTTCAGACCTGTGCACTAAGTGTTTTTTTTTTTAGCCTAAACCTGCAGGAGATTACAAAGTGAGCGCTGAGTGGTGTCTCGTGCCACCCTTGGCTAGCCAGCTCCAGCCCACCCAGATGGGCCCTGCAGTGGCATGGTGCTGATTAGAATCAAGACAAAAAGAAAAAAAACACAAAAACACAAAAACACAATGCTGCTCCACTTAAGGAATCATTAAAAACACATGGCGCCCATTTCGAGCCAAGGCTCCAAACAAAACCTATAAATCAGGACAGCGTTGTCCAGCGATGCCATATATCTGCAGAGGCATAACTCTAGAAATATTTATTTCATATATGAGGCGTGAAGTAAATGTTCTTTGTTGTATTGCTGTCTTCACCCTGTATCCCCAGTACACAAGTGTATATTTGTGTATAAGAGTTAAAATTATGACGTTTATTGGGCAGCACAAATGGCTGTCAGTGTATGTTGTATATGTATCTTTGTACAGTTTGTTTTTTAAGTAGCTAGTTTCTGATTATATTATATTTAAATATTTTGCTGGTGCTCTCAGTCAGACCTCTCGTATCTCTCTATGAGTAAATACAGTTTGTACAGAGGAAAATATTTTCAAACCATGTCTCATTCAAATTTTTATAATGTTGTTGTTGTTTTTTTCTTTTGTTGAACTACGTTCTTAACGCAAATAAGACACTGAGTTCATCTCTTTTTGGTTCAAATTTTTCAAAGTATTCCAGTGAACACGTGCAAAAAAAACAGGTATTCTAAACAAGTGATACAGAATAATCTTTAAAGTAATGTCCAAAAAAAGTAGATTTAAAGAAACTCTTACACTGCAGAACGATTCAAATGAAGCTAATATAGGAAAGTTTTTCTCTGGAAATCTAAATGTTTAAAAAGTATATCGTCCTGTAAATGACTTGATACATGTTACATAGGAAGAAAGCATAAATGGTCCTAAATTACACAGTAATTACCGTTCATACACTGTCTTTGACCTTGTTCCTAATTAACAGAGCATATATGTGATTTTATTTCAACTGTACGAGCAAAAATGGCAACTTTAAAATGCATTTTGACAACAAACAGATCCGTTTTATCGTCTTTATGAAAAGGTGCTATTCGGTTAAACTTTGGTGCATTGTGGGTATCATGAAGACAGAGTTTTATCATATTTTCAGGCTTAGAAAGAGTTTAATTTATTCTGTTTAAAGCAGCAGCATCAGTGCAGCTCGTTGACCGCAAAAACGTCAGTTCTGTAACTCCGGGTTAAAATCGAGCCGTTCTTCGTCAGCTTTCATCATTCTGTCCGTAAAACCAACAAAAGCACACAGATACCTCTGCTTCATATGTTGCTGTGTCTCCTTTTTTTTTTTCCTTCGGCCAGTTTTTTTTTCCTTTTTTGTGTTTCTGAAGGATTCTTTTTTTTTTTTTTTCAAATGAAACTTATTTATTTGTTTACAATAGATTTTGAATTGTTGCAGCTTTAATGACTTGTTCCCGTTCAGGTTGATGTAACACCTTACTTGAAATATTTGTCATTATTCACACATTGCTCGAGTTGAAATAAGTCACGTGCATGAATATTTTGTAGAAACAGCTTATTTTCTGCAGGTTACAGCACAAAGGGGTCAAAACTCCTGAAACGCTGGTAGTATAAATGCAATTAGACCTAATTCTTAGGTCTTAGCTTTGACCCTTTTAGACTTCTCTTTCTTCTCTGTGCATGTTGGAAGTCGATGAAGTTGTGCCAGAATCCCCCACTCTGCCTCTGCACGAGACAGCATCACATCAGTCTTTGTCTTTCTAACAATTCAGCCTCTAAAGGTTTCTCTACCGTAGCTGAAAATGTTCTTGGTTAAACTCTTTCGCCGTATACAGTCTGCGCATGCGATGAACCCTGAGTCACTTTGCAGTGCTGCAGATTCTCTCCTACAAAAAAAAAATGGGACGACTTCATCACGTAAGCAGCGGCGGCATGGAGTAAACATAGACATAAAGTAATAATGACACATGTTTCTTGTGAAGTGTTGCAGTTGGGTTTATATTTATGTCTGCGTCCTCTGTGTTTCGAGGATGCCTTCAGTCTCTTTTGTGTCCTTGCTTTTCTCACTCGGTGCCATTTTCAACCAACACTACCATCACGACAAGACTCCTCAGCCACGGCAGTCCCGTTCACACTCCTTCATTTTCACTTTGGTGCAAAGTTGCTTAACTTAAGGGAGCAACTCGACTCTATAATGCATATTTTGGTTTGTTGTTGTTCTTTTTTTTGCTATTTATTTCATTCATATGCAAAAAAATTCATAATTATGTTGGATTAGCTTTTTCCCATTGTAAAGATTATTAAAGAAAAAATAACTGTGGTATTTGTGTTGTTTCTCAATGCAGTAAATACATCACAGTGTATTCAGCAACTTTAGCAACTGCAGTGTGCTGGAAAGGGAGGGTATATCTTATGTCAGGTTATGAATGTATAAATCTTAGGGAAAAAAATCAGTCTGAAAACAAGAAATCAAAAAAGGATGTAGGACACTGAAAATTGGTGAAACTTGGAAGACAAAGTTTATTGTGTGAACAGGAGAGCACAGAAATCATCAGCCTAAAGTACAATCATTGGGCATTCATAAGCAGCATATTGAAACAGTATATGGTGTGTGGTGTGAGTGCAAACGGCCCATAAAAAGACTTTACTCATGGGTCCTTTTGTTGTGTTTAGGTATTTGACTCTCAAATTACTCTATGAAACTGCCTTCTTCAGTAATCCTTAAACCAATTCACTACTCTGGGCTGTGCTCAAAGTGTGTCGTATCTGTATGACTCACATACCTCAGCACAGCGAAGTGTAGAAACCCTGCCGGCAGTTTAAACATTTATTTAGTGATCTCCCTGGAGACAACATTTACGATCCAAATCAAACTAAAGCTCTGGGTGGCACATCTGTTTACTATTGCATTAATAGAGCTCACTGTAAAGTGTTTGGCAGGAGAGTGCAGCACTTTTACTGCAACACTCATTGGTTTTAATTCATGCTGGAAGGGGCTGGGATACAAAAGCTTACCCTAGAAGGCCAGTATTTAGAGAAAACTGCAGATTGAATTGTTTGGTAGATATCACCCTTTACATAAATAGTTAAAAAAGCATTAATATGAAGTAAAAACTTCAAATAAAGTCATTAAGTACACTAAAGTAACTTAAGTTAACTTCCTGCAATGAGGTCAACATTTAATTCATCTCCATATTAACTAATGTGCTGCATGCAAGCAAATATAAGTGCTGCTCAGAGATCACAAGCTCAAATTTCCAGTAATCCCTAGCAACAACCCGTTGATGGCGGTCGTCCAGCAGCTCGATGCTCTCTAAGATCCAATATGAGTTAAAATATACACGTCCTGTGTTTTGTAACATCATCAAAAAAGTTTTGTTGTCTTACCTCAAGAAGTGGCCTCTTCTGTTCGTAGTTTCCCCCAAATGTACTGTATATTTAAACACCCAGTAGCAACATTTAGCATGTCTTGCTCCAACACTATCAACCACATTAATCAAAAAATTTAAAATCAAATTAAAAAAAAGTGTTTCTGTCATTTGTTCTTTGAGTTCAGACAAATATGCTCACAAGAAATTATGTATATCTCACAAATGCTTCACATTAGGCATGTGTATTGTATATATTCTTTAATCCCTCACTGGAAATGGAGTTAAAACATCTATCAAACCACTGATTTTTCCACTGTCATCGATTGAATATTTAGTTTTCTTTCTACCGCATTTGCTAGGTAACACTTTCAAGTTAGCATAGGAGAATTTTTCTGATGTACAGTTTTTTTTTTCAGGAGTTTATTCACTTATGTTGAGACTGAATTACAGCAATAAGTTACAAAACTGAATCAAACTAATGCTTAATTTGCCCTAAAAACATTAACAGCATCTTTTATTCCCCACACGACTCATTTAAACACAAGTTTCATTTGTATTAAAGAGAAGACACAAGACAATTATTAGATTTATTGCACAAATTCAGCTTTGCAGACACACACAGTTCACCACACACTAACAGAAATGTAAATATCATTACCTAATGACGATTTCCTGGAAAGCAATGTTCATGTCAAATGTGAACAAGCAGCAACAATGAAGCTGTGTGTGATAAATTGGCGACCAAGGCACCATTTTTGTAATTTATGTCTGTTTTTTGCTAAGAAAAACATACTGTTTCCTGTGGAGAGAGGGTTTCCCATGGAGGGGGGGGATCTCAGCCGAGCATCAGTGAACTAATCATGCTGCTTCAAATGAAACCCACATGCACACATTGACATACTTGACTTTGGCCTGAGGGCACTGGGCAAGAACACTCTCCAAACCTGTCACCCTGAGGTCATTCGGTCGTGACATCACCGGGCTTGTGTTTCCTGATCCTGCCCATATGCAGGTTGAGTGTGAGCAAATTGAAGCGATGGCTGGAAGGTTCCCCCCTCCTTTCTCCCGCCGGTCCTCACAAGCATGGTTCTTGTCACGGCTTTAATTTAAATCTGAGTCGGGAGATAATGTTTCATTTTGGCCTTTGAGGAAAAAAGCAGAATAGTTGAGTTGATGATTTGCTGGTTAAAAGTCAAGCACTGTGGCCCACAGAGTTTGGCAAAGCATTAAGACGTGGAAAGCAGAAAACCAGATGCTGTGAGATGTTATCTGAAGATCCAAATGCTTGGATCAGAGCACTCCTTTCACATTGGGAGAGGAAGGAAATAACTGTCAGGGAAAGCAGTTGGATAACACGAACATAGATTCAACAAATGCACACTGTAGTAAAGATTTTTCTTTAATTGCAAATGGAAAAACATCCTTTAAACACATTAGAAGCAGCTAAGACATGACAAATACAACCATTGTAGCATCTTTCAAGGGCACCTCATGGTACATTTGATACTATTGTGCTCAAACCCCAAACCTTCAATCTTAAGTAAAGTTTTACAAACCCCACATAGAAAAGATGCACCAAGTACCACAGCTGCTTGACTATCCCAAGTCCCTCAAAACTAAACTTCTTATTCCAAAATGAAACGTCAATAAAAGATCAAACTATCTGAGTATTCTACAAGAGCTTGGGAATATATTATCTCAAGGTCTTTTCTATGCTCTAACCAGTCAAAAGCAGGTTGTTAAAAAGTTATTTTAAATCAGTATTGGAAGAAACTAAAAGAGCAGCCTGCCTTGTAATAGTAGATGTTGCTATTGCATGGCCGGAGGTGCTTGCAGATGTAGTGAGATGAAATAAGAGGTGACAGGGCGTGAAAGTCTGGAAGCATTTAGGTTGGTTTCATCTAATGACGGTGAACGTGGCCTCACTTTGACTCAGGTGGAGAGCGCCTGCTTTCTCTCAACTTGTCGGTCAAGTAATATAAAGTGGATCTGAGCCTCTAGGAGTCGCTTCTTAGACTCCACTCAAGTGTATTTTTTTTTTCCTCGTGAGGGACGTCAGACTTGATGGGGCCGGTGCCTGTTTGGACCTGTCAGTGCCATGGAGTTGATGGAATGAAATTGAGTTTGTAGAACTCGACAACCGAGTGCAAAGCTTTTTCCCCTCTTATGGGTCGGACAGTGATAGATTGGGTGTAGAAGCAGGGAGTTAATAGCTCTTCATTGACGCTTCAACATATACAAGTGGTTGATGTTTTAGGTATGCAGCAGAGGGTCACAGATTTAGCTGTACCCCTAGTTGTTGTGTTGCATGTGCTGCACTTTCCATCCAAGAGAGATTCATACATGCATGATCTGTCTTTGGTCATTGTTTTTATCAAGCAGGACTTCACACATACATGAAAGTAAACTGCACCAACATTCAGGGCCTGTCTTCAAATCTGCTCTCTTCAAAGTTATTATTTAGACTTTGACTCTTAAGTCCCACCTCTTTTCAGAGGTGGGACTTATGTCCTAACAGCCTGCTGGTAGCTTTCTTTGCACTTAAATGAAGGATATTTTCTTTTGTAGTTACTTTAAAATGCATAAACGCACTGTTCTCTACAACTGCGAGCAACCTTGTGCACAGAGTCAGCGCTGCAACATTGTCAATAAATGTACTTTTGATCGTTAGGTTGTATGAAGAAATTTGCCTACAATTTCTGAAGTACTTTTAACTGCTATTTCAGACAAACATCTTTTTAAGCCAGTAGCAGATTGAGTTTGAAAGATTTATATATGTCACATAAGTGTTTTAATGTTTACAGTTAACAAACACACACAGGATTTTAGCACCTGGATAATGCGTCGATATTCAAATTCTGTGTTTGGTGATGACAGAAAGGGTTTCATTTTAATATGTTACTCCTATAGACTGTATAATTAATGGACGTAGCCTCCGTGACGTCACCTGTTTCTGAATGGATTTTTGAAGCAAAATGGTCAGCGCAGCCATATCAGAAATAAGACGGCTTTGAGTCTCCACAGTAACAGCCACAGTGCCCCCTGTGGTCACGTGAGTTCAGCTGTGCCTCTGATTGGCCGAAATGGCAATCTTAATATCTTCTAAACTGCCGAGTTAGAAAAAATTTCACCCCTCGTACAGTGCGTGCTGTTACCAAAATTAGTGATTCAGACGGGAGACACTTTTTGTACCAGGCTGTAAACATGTTTATTACAGCTGTGAAAACGGCTTTTTTTTTTTGCTTGGTGTGTGTACCTCTAGTACTTCCGAGCCAGCCTCAAGTGAATTGTCTCATATTTTCATTCCGGAGGTTTCCCACTGGTTACTCCACCTCAGCTTACGTCACTGCCCCAGTTTGGTCACCCAGTGCTAACGTTTGAGGCAAAATATCAATCTGGTACATACGTTCTCTATAACTCAGCTTAAAGTATGGACGTATAACATCGAGGAATGGTGTGTTTAAGGTGTTCTGTGATACCTAAACTTTATGTAAGTTTTTAATTTTTGGACAAAGTCTGTGTCTGAGATTCTATTTTATGTGTTTAGCATTCATCAACATCTGGATGAGTTTATAATATATTCGTGTTGTTTTCTCACTGATACTGTGTGTTTAGAAATGTTTAGAGAGCCAAGATTTTAAAGCTATTACCAAATGGGGAAAAGCTGAGATTCTCATTTAAACAAGTGATATTAAAATGAGTCCTCTGCCTGTGGATATATAGTAATGGGGCACATGCATAGCAGATGTGGATTTTCTTCCATTTCCCTTTCTTTCCACTGAAAAAATAACATATGATTATCTTATTCTCTCTTTCTTACATCACTTGCTTTACAAATCTGTGCCTTTGTTTTGTGTAAAAATAAATGCAAGGTCATGATCTTCCTCTCTTGAGCTTTTTCCATACCTCCCCCGTATGCAAGCCTTGGCAAGCTGTTTTGCTATGACAGATTAGAAAAGCAGCTGTTTAACGTTGAGCAGGAAGGGGGAGTTAGCTTTGAATGTCGTGTGTCAAAGGTCGATGCTTTATAACTTTACAGCTCGACTGCTGTTTGTATTCATCAAGCTCTGTCACTGAGAATTTGCTTTTTTTTTTTCTATCTCTCCTCTGGTTGTTTCCTGATTTTCCCCACCTGCAGTAGAACCTGGATCTGAACAGTTCTTAGGTTTTCAGGTTAACACAGCAATGGAAAAAAAAAACCCTCAGTGGAATGTTTACACAGACAGGAGAAAAAAAACCTGGCTGTTTTGTCGTTTGGTTTTGAGTTATGGTTGCTTGGTGTATCTTTACTGAGTGGTGTTGACTTAAAAAGGAAACCCTGTTGAGGAAACCGTATATGTCGACTGAACCCTCTGTTTATTTAACTCTTTTAACGATGACAAAGTCATACTCTGGCATGGAGAGCAGAGCTGTAGCCAGTCAGAAGAGGGCTGCAGCTGACTGTCTGTCAGAGACTGAGACAGGAAATTATTTCCACATCTTACAATCAGTGCTGTCCTGCAGTGAATAATACAACATCAAAACAACCTGTCACATCATAAATCAATCACTGCAACGCACTTCACAGTTAAAACCGCATTTAGAGTCTGTAAATCACTCAATTCAGAAGTTTTTTTTCTTTTATCTACTGATTATGATTGATCGAGTCAGTTGGTTCACTTTAGTCAAGTTACATAAATGAATATTCAGATTTCACGCTGCTCTTACTGTGCCTGGTTTCTGGGTGCTAACTTCAACCGGATGGATAAAAAGATCTATGACTCTTGACATTCCTCTACCCATGACGCCGCTCTTACCAGCTGCTCCCATGTTGACAACATGTGTTGTTTTGACTTCTGTCTTTGAAACCTCCCTGCAAAACAACACCATGAACAGAGAAGCACCCTGAATGTTCCCTGATGCTTCATCTCCCTCTCTCTTGTCTCTGTCTTTCTCTGATTTGCACTTCAATCTTTGCAGCAGAGAACAATCTGTTTCCAGTGATGATGGTACAAAAGAAATAAACCAATCAAAAAGAGCTTTCAGTTCTGCGATATCACTCCCTTCTTTGTGCTGGATGTTATCCACGGATAACCAAACAGATTTGGTTAACCCTGAAGAGCAGCTATCTTTGTTTGAAGGTTCTGTATCTTACAGCTTTGACAACATGCAGCCCAGGGTATAATTCTACCCTCCCGACACACACTTGCAAGTTTGTTCTTGCTCAGGGGTCAGCATGGAGCTCCTTTGAAGAGTCCATGTAGCTACAGTTACCATATGCTTGGTATTACCATCGTCTTGCATTGCGAACGTGCTGCAATGTGATCGGAATGCGACCTTGGCGCTCACATTTTGAGATATGGCCTCAGTTAGAACCAGAGGGTGCAGATAATAAGGATGCATCGCTACAGTTAGCCCACGGTTCAATACGTACCTCAGATTTTTGCTCAGTTTGGCAAAATGATGTTTTCAGGTCCATTTTACAGAGGTAGCAAGATGACAAGAAAAAAATTAGGTTCATTTATTTCTTGATAACTAAAATATTTCTTTTTACTAACCAAACCAAAGTTATGTTAGGTAAAGTATTACTGTTACTGCATGCTCTTTTTTGTGGCTTTATAATGTAAAATATATATTTGTTATTTCTTCGTAAATATGATTTTATTTGAGGATCTAAACCGCCCTTCAAACACTGAGGGGTAAAATTACTGAAAGAATGCTGCTTTTAAGTCTATTTAAAGCTCAACACCAGCTTTGTGACTCTGAAAACTCTTACTTTAAAATCAACAAGTCCAATTTCCCTTTCTATATTGCTTCATTGTACAAAATTGCAATGGAAATGCTAATGCTATCAATGCTAATCAGTAATTTGAGAGTTTGGTGCACTGCGCCGACTGAAACATTGTGTATAGTTAGCCTCACTTCTAAAGTAGGTATTGAACCATGGATTCCATACTGAGAGATTCAATAATATATCAAGAATTCTGGCACCCCTAGTGGACAACATACAACAGATGCACCCAAGAAAAATAAGTTTAAAATCTCTTAACAATCTGTACATAAAAATACATCATCCATCCCAAACATCGTGGTACCATTTATTGTTGTTTTGCAGAATCACTGTTCTTTTCGATACTTAATTCTCCTCTGACAAAATTACTTTTTGTGAGGATTTTGGCGCCTCCTGCAGACAAAACGATAACTTTTAAGTCTTTCCTGATGCGGTATAGTACATGTGTGAGTACAGTCATCTCATTGTGTTGTCTTGTAACAGTCGAGTCTATTCTCATATTGACCTACACCTATGCATGAGCGTTAACCCTGTAGAGATAGTTCACCTCTTTGCTGATGTTCTTCTTCGCTTTTAACATTAACTTTAGCTTCTATCATAATCATCTTAAAACTCCCTACAGGAGCTTTAATTATGATATTAACAATAATCCTTTTGCTGTATGAGCCCTGGCTTGAATGGTTGTTTCGAAAACACTCAGTTCTGTTTTTACCCTGGAACATAAAGCCTTGAACAGTGTAATTATAGCTCCAGGAGTAATGACTGTTCTCTGCGTGGGGCTAAAGTGATCAGCGATCAAAGACGTTTGTGTAAACACACAAAGCAGATCTGATCTGCACCAAAGCGTTGGTGTGGTGGAATCCACCTTTTCTCTCTGAACTGTATTAGCTGCTTTGATTGCCAGATTGCCTGAGTGACAGATCTTAAAACGCTAGTCGAGTTTCTCTTGGGTGCCTAAAAGTTTCCATGTGTCCCATTGGCTCACCTGTTCACATCGGAGAAGTGGGTGGGGTCATCTTGAAGTTATGTCCTGCCAGTCAAAAACAAAGACATAGATGTTAAAATACACACACCTGATAGAAATCTGATTGTTGTTTTGTTGCATAAACTAAGATTTTGTTGATTTAATGAAAATCAGCCATTGGTAATTAAACCCTCTCTACGTTTTGATGGTTTTGAGAAAGTGCATAAATTAGCTCTGTCTGGTTTTGCACTCAATTATGTGATTCGTTCCAGAACTGTGAAACTCTCTCAAACTAAGAGCCCCTCTTCAGAGCTATTAAGTAGTGAGAAATAAAAGCCGGGTGTTCATTACTTTTGGCTTCGAATATCAAAATATGTGTTCTCGGGTTGAAATTCACCTCGGCTAAGAAACAAAACCCCTTTTCCACAAAAGCTGTTTGACTTGGCTGTTTTTCAACTTTGTGCCAAATCCAAAGTGGTTTCACTCATTCCGTTTTAAAGTAATCCACATTATGGCTGGATTATACTAGCTTTAGCCCACCTAATCATGTGTAATTAATTGCTGGGGACGACGTGGGAGGGCAGAACCTGTCTCGAGGGTGTTTCATTTCCCATGTGACTGATTGATTGCTTTTCTCTCAAGTTGTTCGTCCTCTGCATGTTAAAGAGACCCTTCACAGAGCATTCTATTTTTTTCATTGATTTATAACACCCTCACAGCTTAGCAACACATTAGCATAGCATCAAGGTGCCAGCATAGTCTGTATGAGATATAGAAGCCAAATTGAAGTGCATGTATTGGTATCATGATACAAAGTGGACTCTCTAATATCAGGCACATGCACACATCCACTCTCCAAAAACAGCCTCCTCTTCCATTCTTCAGAGAATAAAGCAGCTCGATGCCAACTTGTCACACTTTAAGTCGCTGAGAAGAAGAGCTGATAAGTGTAGTAGTCTTACCTGAGTGGGTGCTGCTGATTGAAGCCGCCCAGCTGTAGCTCAGTGCAACAGAGGTCCCTGAGTCCTTGCCCTCTCTTTGCTCTCAGAGGTGAAGCTGTCCTCTGGTCCCACGAGCGGTGCCAGCTCTCTGTGCGCTCTGCATTACCAGCCCTGATTAACTAATGGCTGACAGATGAGGTTGGCAGGGCGGAGGGAGGAGCAACTCGCCATATAGCGTCTCTTCTTCCCACCGTTAAAATGCAGATACAGTTCAGCTGGGGGAGCGCAGCCCGTATGGCTGCGATTTCCTTTCTTCCTCCCTTTTTTTTTTTTTTTTCCTCCTCTTTCTTTTTTTTCCTCCTTCTTTTACAGCAGTAAGGAGGGGCTTTCCCTCCGCCTCAACCCCCCCTTCTTCAACATGTTTGCCTGTCTCTGCTCTTGTCTGAGGTAGAGGCACTTCTGTTATCATTTTTGAGTGAGTGTGCAGCGGGTATGTGAATCTGCCGTGCTCAGGACTAGTCACTCAGCTCTGGCCCTTGGCTTTGATGTTCTCCGTCAGCTGAGCCAGCCCTGTGTTTAAAATGCCTCAATAATTACAATGTGTATGATGCATGTGTGTACACAGCCCGCACCACACTTTCAAAGAAAAGAACTGGAGGTGGCTTTGTTTGAAGGGATCAAGTGGATATCCAAACAAATATCAATAGATTTCTAACAGGAAAAACACAAATCATCTCCTAGAAACGGGGCAAAAAGTAACAATCGCTGAGAATTTTCTAAATTTAGGATATTTCTTTTCATGGTCCATCGTTCATTGTACAATCAGTGCCATGACCACTCAGAAAAAAAAAAAAAAGTTTGGTGTTATGCAACATTTCTGGCATCATAATAAGAGGACAATGTGATATTATGTTTATTATCTGGAGTGGAAAATACGCTTAGAAAGAATTGTAACTCTCCTCGTCTTGTGTATCTGTTTCCAGCACCGCGTTTTTTTGGAGCAGCTCTGAATGGGGGCGCTCACTGGTCAAGCAGAAATAGCGGGTTCGCTAATTGCCGTCTGGCCTCATGGGTACCAAAGACTTTTGAATATTTTCATCTCCGATCTCGTTTTCAGCGCTTTCATCAGGGCGTCTGGTTCTCATTCACGGCCGTCATCGTCTCTCTCCGGCTCTCCTGTTGTACTTCGAAGTCCCTTATTCGTACCAGATGATGGTCTTGCTGTGCGCATACATCAATGTTTTGCTCCGCGTCGTTTCCTCCTCCTGCCCCAGCCTCTGCCTGTCCACGGCAGCTCTTAAAGTAATTCCTCTGTTTACAGGTTAAACAGCCGGCTGCATTCCATCAGCGTCTGAGTGTTTGACAAAAAAAAGGTTTTGGCGAAATCCATTTAAGTTGTTTGGTTAAATTTGTTTGCAGAGTGATCACTTGGCCATGAAATGCAATGAGGAAGCTGCTGCTGGGTGCACCGAGTGAACTTTAGTTGGGATCTTAATGGTGTTTATGTAGGTCAGAGAGAAACACGGGGCTGCACACTGATGTCTGCATCTATGGCTGTGTGGATCCCCTCTGTGTCTGCTTCCTGTGGATGCATTTAGAGTTATATTTCTGCCTTAAAAGCTTGAAAATTAATAGTTTAGTATAACAGCTCCAAAACAGCGTCTTGCTCGCTGAGTAATCCCACATTTCATGATGGAAGTTGTATGTTGAAAAAGTTGTACTTTTTTTTGTAACCTCGAACATGCTGACCATCGTGACATGAAGAGTTGCACACTCGCTCTCTCATTCCTCTACCTCTCTCTCTTTTCTCTGCCTCCTCAGTGTTCAGTGAGTTGTGGTCGCGGCACCAAGCAGCGGGAGATAAACTGTGTTTATCAAAACCAAACCAAAGTAGAAGAAGAGCACTGCGGTCATCTTCCCCGGCCGCGGACACAGAAGGCCTGCCGGGCCCGGGGATGCCCCAGCTGGAAAGCCAACAAGTGGACAGAGGTATGTTTGCCCTTCCCTCGTCTTATAAAACACTCTCTTGAGGACTTCAGTAACAGTAACTGCTGCTAGCAGCTGAGACACAAGTACAAACACAGCCCAAGACTTCCCAGAGGCTGCAGATGTAGGACATGTACACACAGAGCACCTGTCCAATCACAGCTCAGTTTATTCTTGTTGAAGAGCAACGTGTGGTTTCCTCAAGTGTGAAGCAAACACCACAGGCTGGATCTGAAACACACTTTATGTGGCGCACTTGACATTTAGATGTCGGGTTTTCCAACAAAGTGTTGAAACAGTTGAGCGGAGCAATCTTAAGAAGGGATTTATGATATAACACTCCTTCCTTTGAAGTTTCTTTGCAGACCAAACACAGATCAGTATGTTTCACGAGCGCTGTTGGTTGCAAAACACAGGAGGATTGTGCATAAAAAACACATTTTGTGTTCTAAATCTCACTGAGGATTTGTCAGTTACTTAAACACAGCTGATGCCGCCTTGCACGGCCTCCCATACAGATGAAAGCACGACACAAAGAGCAACATAAATTCTCGAGCACAGCAGGTTTCTGCACCATTGTTCACTGGTGCAACCAGACACTGACAGGGCAAAGGCTGTGCGTGGAGGAGTCACCGGAGGGGGTGGAGAGGTTGAGGTCACAGTCACGGTGGAGCCGACCACACAGCCGTGATAGCTACTGCTAAGAGAACACGCATGTATCTGCAACGCAGGTTTGGCTCCAAGTCACGTCGAGCTCCCACAGGGCGGAAAATATTCCAAAACCAAATTTATCACAAGTTGCAGAGCAGACTGAAAGGAGGTATGCTGTGTCATGCTCTTTATCATACTGGAACAGATAGCACACTGCATGTAAAAAAAGATATAATAAATACTAGAGCACAATCAGTATCTTTCCATCAACTCTTTTATGATCCATCAGAAACTTCCTCTTTTCTTTGTAACTGTTAAACCCTAAAATACCCATGAAGACCTACTTCCACCTCCATTCTGACTCGCCAGCCTTGGAGGGGTCTCTCCTCCCTCTCCCTCCCTCTTTCTCTCCCGCCCGTGTCTGGAAGCAATCATCTTCCTCCACATACCACCAGCAACCATGAAATCCTCAACCAGAGCATAAAGACATGTTTTATATCTTAATATCCATGCATGTGACAACTCTGAAACCTCAGCACCCTCAGGTTGTGTTATTCCACCGCTGCCCAGCCCTCGCACTCACCTCTGACTGGGGACGAGGGGGTTAATAAGCAGTGAGGATTTTTTTTTTTTAATTGATTTATTTTTATAATTCTGTGTACTTATTTACATACAAAAAGATTGAGTAACTGTTCAATGGTTGGTTCTGCATCATGTTTTTCTGTCCAGAGTTGCAGAGCGTTGAAAAGGTTTTTTGTCTGTTTCTGTTCCTGTTGCACTGAATGAGACAAGGATCCGTCTGTCTGCACATTTAATACAAAGGAAGATGCAGCTAAACAGATGCAGCTAAACAAATATATCTACCATCCTAGTTTAAAAAAATCAAAATAAGTGCATGATTTACACCTTTAAAAGAAGAAAAAGAAACCACTTTTTTTAGTTGACTTGAACTTTTGACCTTCAAAAGCAACACGAAAATGAATTCATAACATTCATTACTGTCAGTTTCAAAATATAGCAGCTAAAGCTTCAATGATTAATTGATTAATCGATTATTAATCAATTACTAAATTATTGTCAGTGTTACACCCCAAAGGTGGCTGATGTGGGGCTAACAAAAATCCACAAATGACCCATACAAAAATACTAAGAACACCTTAAACCATTACAAAAAAAATTGGATTTATTGATAAACACAAGGAATTAAAGTGCACAAACCAAAACAACACAACAAAATCCCAGGAGAGGAAACAAGCAAAAGGGAGAGACAGGGAACAAACAAATGCAGCCGTAACAGTCAGCTATTTTGATAATCGAATAATCAGTTTAAGTAATAATTTGAAAAAAGAAATCCAAATTCTCTTTCCAAATTTCAGCTTCATAAATGTGAATATTTTCTGGTTTCTTTGCTTTTCTATGACAGTCCTAAATATCTTTGGTTTACAAACAAGAAGTGATGATGTCAACTTCGACTCTGAGAATCATTTTTCACCATTTTCTGACATTTTCTGACTAAACAACTGCACGATTAATCAAGGGAATAATGGATAGATTAATTGATTGTGAAAATAATTGTTTGTTGCATCCTTATTAGCAGCAGCAGTAACTAATCCAGATCAATCACCGTTAGAAACGTGTGTAGCGTTCAGGTTGAGCGCCATCTTGTTTGCAGGCTTTGTAATACAAAAGAAGTTCTTGATTTAAAGGCACCATGGTACCTTTTATTCTCTTTCCAAACCCAAGAACTCTTCCTTCACACTGAGCTGAATTTACACAGTAATAACAAACAATCCCAGTGAGAAACCAACAACACAAATAGCTCTACTTTTGGAGTTTTTTTTGTTTTTAGGAAAACTGGCTGCAAAGCACTCAGATTTTCTGACTGTGTGAAATCACTGAGGCTTAGTGGTGTTCTTTGAAGTCTGTGGAAGAGTCGGAGAGAAATCAGGCAGATCAGCTGGAGCCTTACAGAGCGCTTCCTCAGTATGCAGGTATGCTTCCCCAAGCACATCAAAGAGATGTTAAAGATAGACCCCCGTGTGACCTCAGATACATGTCTGAAAAAGGAGCTACAAACCGCATTTGGATTAATCAAGATCAATGTTTTAGAGCACAGGGCACCAAATGCAGACAAAGCAAACATTTTATGTTACGAGAACAATATATCCTGTTTCTAAAAGAAGAAAATTACTTCTTGTTTATTTTAGTAGTACAAGTACAAGTCCATTTACTTGCTTATATTTTTCCAGATGTGTCATTACATCATGGATACATCTAGACGGGCTGGTTTTGTTAAGTCAACGTCTATAACAATCATCCAGCACACACAGTTTACTGAAAGAGTTCTCGCTCCTGGTTTCGCTCCATGTCCTGCAGCCAAGTGCAAATGTAGATTCATGTTTCCTGTCTCTGAGCCATCCAGCTTTAAATTCAGAGCACAAAGAGGAGTATCTGAACATGCTAGAGGTTCAAGATGTCCTGTCAACACTTTCACAGTTTTGTCTTTAACTGTGTGTTAATGGTACATGAGAAACTGTTCTTTTGGGCCACAGAGGGTTTTACTGTTTGCAGGAAAGAAATCAAGAACAAATTTGCAGCTACTACTATGTGTCTGTATCAACATACATATCTGCACAGTCCCACTTTAGGTTGATAGACTCCAGTGGCTGAGCCCAATCTGTTTTCTTCTCTCGTCTATGGATGCACTGATTCAACTTTTGATCAGTATCTGCTGATACTGATCGATTAGATACTGGAAATAATTTAAGAATCTTTGTTCCCCACTTTAAGGATGAGACAAAGAATGATGCATTGGTCAACTTCAGACTTTTCTAACTTGAGTTAAACAAATAATAAACCCAATGATTCTTCTCAGTGGATCGGCCTTTCGCCACTGATATCCCATCTAGCTTTTTGTGCCTGTATTGGACTGAAACCAAGATGACATGGGTCCTTGTTGTAAGTAGACTAGGGTGACCAAACGTCCTCTTTTGCCCGGACATATCCTCCTTTTTGGTCGTAAAATTATATCTGGGAGGATTTTTTTAAATTCCCTAAAATGCTCATCTTGTCCTGAAGACCATTTAAGCGCTGTACTGGGCCACAGGAATTATTCTGATGTACCTCCATGTTAAAATGTTGAGTATGCACGCTGCATGTGTCATGATGACCCAGGCCGCTCCTTCTCTCAGATCAGAACAGAAAACATTCTCTGACTGCCTGTGCTGCGGTCTCAGACAGAAAATTCTGAAGTGTAAAGCCCCATTTAAACCGAGTAGTTCGTCTCGGTAAGGCACGCATTTTGTAGCATTTCCATTGACTAAAACCAAGAAATGTCCCAAAATAACCAAACTGTGTAGTTTTTTTCTGATGAAAAAGCTGCCTGTTTTTGTCATGGTCAATATTTGCAGTAGAAATTATAACATAAAGCTAACTCTTAAGTCCGACACCTTACAGTTGTTTCAAGTGTTTAAGATTGTGAAAAAAAATGTGAATATTGTTGGTGACAGTCTTGTCAGTTAAAACAATACTGTTTATCTACTATCTAACCTGGTTTTCAGTCCAGAACATTAATCAGTCTCATAAAGAACAGGATTCTGTGTAATACTGCTCTTCCTTAAACCCCACTCTGTAGTCTGTTACTCACTTTTTTTTTAATTGGGGCTTAAATAAAGGTCCAAACAGCGCTAATATGAATATATATCAAAGCAAGTGTTTCTGTTTATGAGCCACATTCACCTGACGAGTCTAAAAAAATGTCCTGTTTTTTTTTTTTTTTTTAAAGAGAAAAAGATGAATGAATTGCTTAAAAAATGTCATTGGGGTAAGAAAAATGTGTCTTTAAATCTCTTGAAATCTAAGCAAGTGTTTGAGTCTTATTTTAGTAAAAAATTGTCTCATTACTTGATATGAGCCACATTCAACTGAGAAGTTCAGAAAAATGTCTCATTTCAAGATATAAGACAAAATGATGTTTGAATTGTTTGTAATGAGTAAAAAAAAAATCTGCCGGTAGGGTGAGAAAAAATTGCTCATCAAGTTTCTTAAAACCCAATTTTTTTTTACTTGTTACAAACAATTCAGACATCATTTTTGTCTTTGAATAACTTGAAATAAGACATTTTCCTGGGCTTGCCAGGTGAAATTGGCTCGTATTAAGTCTAAAAGAAAATTTCTTTCTAAAAATAAGCCATAAAACTTGCTTAAATTCCAGTTTTTGCAGTGTATATTCTACAGTATGACAAAAAGACTTATTATCAGTGTTGAATCGTTTTTTTTATTTTAAATGTGTATCCTTTTCTAGTGTTCCGTGACCTGTGGAGTCGGACTTCAGAACCGGGATGTGTACTGCAGACTCAAAGGCACTGGACGGGTCAGACAGGAACTCTGTGACTCTCTCACTCGTCCTGCCACCGTCCGGCCGTGTCAAACAGCAGAGTGCACACATTACACCTGGGTCGCTGGCGAATGGGAAGAATCTGTAAGTACAGATTTTATTTTACCATCACTTTCCTCTCCTTTGGTCTCTTTTTGGTTCGACACTTGAGCAGATGTTGAACCATCTTATTAAAGGTTTTTATTGGCTGAAATCTCCACTCTTCCCTTCTTCCCCTGCATCATTAAAAAACAACCAGCAGGTACGTTTCCTTTCTTGTGTCAGCTGTAAGGGCTTTGGTGATAGCCATCAGTCAGTGAATCATATCAAGCCTCAAAGTACTGATGGCCATCATCCCTTTCTGTCCCTCTGTATATCTGTGCTCTGTGTCACGCTAGCAGACACTTTTTTTTCCCTGCTCATCTTTCTTTAATGTCCCCTGCTTTGTCCTCCAGAGAAAGGCATAAAAGAGGGGCACCATGTAGGGACACAGCGCTGGATCCTCCCGCTGCAGGAATGTTTGAACTGTTTCAGATTCCTGTCTGTGTTTCTTTGAGAACTTGCAGCCGTGTTTCTTTCCCAGTTCTGCCTTCGAGTCTTTCGGTCCTCGTGAAACACAAAGACACCGTCGTAAAATCTGCACACAGCTGCTCTTTTTAAACCTAAATTAATTTGAAGAAGATGTCATTATATTTAAAAGCTCCCATAAAGTATTCCTGAGCCTGAGGGAGAGCAGCTTAACTTTTATCTTTTATGTCAACCACAGCACATGTTTGGGATTGCCCTCCTTAAGAGCTAATGTAACCATTGTCACAGAGTGCTGAATTTCTTGTTCAAACCTCCATGTGAAAGAAGAGGTCCAGAAGTCTGTGAAGTCCACGAGGATCTAGCTGAAAGGACAACACTGCCCCCCCTCTGCCAACTCCTCTTCACTCCTCCTGAGTTCTTCTTGTGTTGTATTTTCCATGCAGTGTAACGCAACCTGTGGAGAAGGCGTGAGGAGCAGGAAGGTTGGGTGCATGGGCCCGGGGATGACACCCGTCCAGGATGATTACTGTGAGCCTTCATCACAGCCTCCATCACAGCAGGCCTGCAAAGGAGTTCCATGCCACTTCATGTGGATTACAGGGGAATGGTCCCAGGTAAGAACAGAAGAGGACATAAAAACTGGGATGTGTTCAGGTGGAAACAGAAAAAAAAAAAAAAAAAAAAAAACTTAAAGACAGAAGAAAGTTTTGAGGGTTTTTTTTCTAACTAAGAAATTTAAAACAAAAATAAAAAGTAGCAAATCCTTCATCTGAGAAGCAGAGAAAAACCTGGTTATACAGTATGTAGGCTGAGAAATATAGGGCTACATCAAAAATTATATGTCCGGTTTAATTAGATGAAAAACTTGAGTTACAAAACTGAATGCAGAAGGGTTTATTAATACACAAATCATTTATATTTGCCAGGTAAGGCTAAAATATGAGGCCACAAATACTTTAAATATAGAGCCAGTTGGGAGCCGAGCCAAAAAGACCGTCTCTCTGAAAAGAGCTGAACTTCCCATCACTGAAAGGAAGCATGCAGAAAGAAAAGTTAGAGCATTACTGAAACCAAGATGACCACCTCTGTGTTACTGTGTACTTTATAAAACATGGGTGTAGTCTCTGTGGCGTCACCTGTTGGTTTCTAAAGAGGCATTTTTAAAGCCCGACCAAATCACGACCAAATTGGATATTCTGACTCACCCTGACTGTTCATCAATGTAGAAACAATCTAGTAATCCTTAGCTCTGTGAGTCAGCCTCAAGTGGACATTAAAAGATCAACAGGGGTTGCTTGCTGCTTGTGTGTTATATATCAGTGTTCTGTGCAAACACTTGCCTGTGCCAGTGTGAATAACGTGTGTGTGTGTGTGTTTATCTGTGTGTGGCCAAGTGTTCTGCCAGCTGTGGTGTTGGCTATCAGCAGCGCATCGTCTCCTGCACGGCGATGCCCTCCTCCCAGGCTTTGCACCCGTACGCTGCAGCGCAGTCCTCCTCCGCCAGCACCCACTGCCCACAGCCTCACCCTCCTGGCACCCGGCCCTGCCTCCTCAGGGACTGCCCGCACACAACCTACTGGAAAGTTGGCCCATGGAGCAAGGTGAAGCAGAGCAACGCAAGAAATCCTCTTAAACTAATTGTTGTTTTCGCAAAACATTTAGACGACTTATGCTGTTTTTATAGTTCTGCTGGTAAATCTCATTTGGGGATTTAGGTCTGACCTCAGCTTACTTTTGAGGCGTGTTGTTTTGGGGTTGTCTGATTCTGAACCTTGTGTGTGTGTGTGTGTGTCTAACAGTGCTCACAGACCTGCGGGGCAGGAGTGATGGAGCGGAGAGTGGAGTGTGTGACCTCAAAGGGCCAACCGTCCAAACACTGCCGTCCCTTAGAGAGACCTGAGTCACAAGCTGCATGTCAAGACAGAGAATGTGAGCTACAGCCTTTTCCCATCCTCTCTTTTCTTTTCCCCTCTTTCTAGTTTTTGAGTACACCCCACACAAACTCATCCATCTTGTCCAGCTTTTCTTATTCCTGTAGTTCTTACTACCCACCCGGAAAGTGTAGCGCTATGGTTTTAAATTGACTGTGCTGCACGATCAACACTGTAACTGATTGTGTTTATAGAAAGTGAACTTTTTGCTTCGTTTTAACACATTAGGCAGAACAGCAACCTCTGCTTAAAGTCTCATGGAATGATTATTTAGTGCTACAGTAAATAGAAAGTCAGCAGTTTTCTGTGCGTGATTCGGACAGTTTGTGAAAGAGCCGGGGGGCATCGCAGACCTCATTGTGGGAACTCTCAAGCGCTGTTTCACCCGGCAGCAGGCCAAAGATCGCTGATCCACTCCCCCACTTTTCAGATGTTTCAGTGCTGGCGCACTGGGCTGTTCACTCCTAACTTGGCTTCTGCCAAGTCAGGCACTGGTGAAATTAAAATGATATGCTCGGGTGACAGCCGAGTATTAATGCTAACCAGCTAATCCTGTAATCAGCTAATCATCATGATGTGAGCTCTGCAGCGCAACAGGAAGGCAACACAATTAATGAGATGCAACAGTTATTAGTTTAGAAAACCAGGTTACAATTTTTCTCATCCTAGTGTTATCATATCTAACATTTTCAACCCGTAGCATTCATTGGCAACAGATTTTTGGCTTGGTTTGTATGAGCTGATAAGCTGAACTTTCAGAGGTGGTGGCAGTCAAAATGTTCATGCATTAAAAACCTGCCATTCCCCTCCTGCATTCTTCTTCTCCCAGGCCAGTTGTTCGCTTCCTGCCGAGAGGTCCAGATGAGACAGGGTGTGAAGATAGATGGAGAATACTATCTCAAAGTCAAGTCACGGATCTTACAGGTGCGTCTGCGCTGTCAGGAATGCTTCTGCTCACATCATGACTCAGCTCACAGCTTCCCCACGAAAATTTCATCCGTTGTCTTCATGCCTTCAGATTTACTGTGCGGAGATGCAGACTGATTTCCCAAAGGAGTACGTGACCCTCCGCAGCGGGCAGACAGACAACTACTCTGAGGTGTTTGGACAAAGGTGTGTACTACAAAATATGTCTGTGCTGCATTTGGGAGCATTTTTGTCCTTCATACTTGTTCTCCTTCCTTCAAAGGTTGCTGAATCCCTTTGAATGTCCATATAACGGCAGCAGAAGACAAGATTGTGAATGCAGGAATGACTACACAGCAGCAGGATACACACTTTTCCACAAAGTTCGTCTGGACCTCAGCTCCCTGCGGATAATGAGTACGTAATTACTGCGATTGCCTTACGCTGTCTACTGTAATGAGACCACACATTGGTGTTGTTTTAACCCCCGGATGCCTCTTCCTGAAGTGCTTAATATCACCCATGCTGTCCAAATGTAATATGTGAAGCTTTCCCTACAATCTCTCGTCCGAAATCAAAATAACAACCTTTCAATGCTCCGAGTTCACATCACGAGGCGAGGACTGGAAACAGGGCCTCTCAGAATAAACACACGAGCAAGAAAATAAAGGAATGCATGCATACTCACACAGACTCAAGCGGACAGACAATATGCGATGTCGCCTCACACGTCTTTTCTTTGGCAAGCACACAGGACAAAACCTGCATACGCCCATGCATGCATCCACATCGATAACATACACTATTGCATGCAAGCAATCAAATTCACACACACACATCTTCAGGCCTGTTCCTCTGCACAGGATTATAATCAGCTCCAAGCTCCCTGTTGTATCTAAGTATGCCTTTGACTAGAGGATGTGAACTGATGTGCAGTGTGCAAGAGATTGTGTGCATGCTGAAGGAAAGTTGGATTAGAACCTACACTGTCATCCTCCCATCTTCCTTCCCTGATCTGGATCTGACAGCACATGTTCCCACCCCTCTGGATAGCGCTTATTTGGTTTTAAGGCAGCTTTGAGAGAGCTTGAGGCAGGAGGTAATGATTTGAAGATTAATTGAAGCATCTTGTGGAATTAATCATTGTTTGTGGCAGGAAACACGTAGAGAGTGCAGGAAAAGATACCAGCTGTCACGGGTGGTATAGCACGGTAAAACTGAAAAAACACAAGAGTCAGAAGAACAACATTTAATCTGATTTCAACAATTTTATACAACATTTTTCCTTACAAACAGCTTGAATATAGAGTTAAGGTTTAATTTGTGTCCAGGTCAAGATTGCCAGATACCAGGATTATCAGATTTATCCACACTTCTGCTCTTTATACAAAACAGTAATGCAACACTGATTTTTTTTTTTTACATCAGGCTCAAGATTTTAAAAGGGATGCTTGAAAAATGGCAGAAAAACAACCAAATCAGTCCCATTTTCAAGGTTAACAAGATTAACCAGGATCTAAAAACAAATTGAGGAAAATGAAAGCATATGTATATGTCAAGCAAGAAGAACACACATATAATGCTTTAAAATGGGCAGTGGCTAATTGCTAACAATGCTAACAAATTATATTACAGGTCTTTGTAAAAACAAACGTATTTAATAGCCCCATGTCACCATTAGAGGGCATCTTACATAAGCAATCAACCACTGTCTCATTACAATCAAAGGTTACATTTAGCTAATGCTAAAGTTAGCTTTTGCTTATTCATTCTCGATTATCAGAATATAGTAAGTGTTAGCATTTAGTTACATCTTTGCCAATGTTACCATAAGCTAGAAAGGGGATTGCTAACAACAACTTTTGAAAGTGTTACACAGTAGAAACCCATAAACAGACCCATCTTTGTGAAAACAACGTTAGATGTCCTGTTAGCTACTATCAGAGGACAGCTAACATTAGCATGTAAAGATGATGAGAAAGGGTGAGGATTTTAAACCTCCAAATAGAAACACAAAGAAATCAGTTTAGTTATCATTACATTTATTAGCAAATAAATGTATCAGAATCTAGTAAGAAACCAAGATCTTACTTCAAAAACTTTTCTGTCAGTGCCAATCAGAAACAGCAAAAACCGATCCGATGTGGTGAAAAAAGTAACATCAACATCAACCCTGCAGTGAAATTTTATTGCATAAGGTTATTTAGCTTAGAGCAGCTGTTTGCAGTCTGTGTTTACTTCTGCTCTTGCAAGTTGTGACTCAAGCTCTCCGTCTTTGCCCCTTTACAGTCACAGATCTGCAGTTTTCCCAGACTCTCCTCGGTCGACCGGTGCCTTTTGCTACTGCTGGAGATTGTTACAGTGCAGCCAAGTGTCCACAGGTTGGTGTAGTGTTCTACGTTTTGTTTTTGTAGAGCTGGTTAGTGTCTTGGAGAATATCAAGATCACTGCAAACTAATTTTGCCAAAGCCCTTTTATCTGCAGAAAAATCCAAAGATCTCTGAAATAACTCCTCTCTTTGTCATTTCAGGGCCAGTTCAGTATTAATCTGATCGGCACTGGCCTCAAAGTGTCTGAGGCCACCAAGTGGACATCTCAGGGCAACTATGTTTCAGTCAAAGTCCACAGGTCTGAGGTAAGAAGCGATGGAAATGACAGAACTCATGCTGAATGAGTGTAGTTGTATTGAACTGTAACTGCTGGGTCTTGGATATGGCACTGATTTTGTCCTGAAATGCCATCTTATTTTCCATGTTGTCTGATTCACTCATGAGGAATCCCCTCTGACATTTATGAAGCTTCCATTCCCTGTGTAAAAAGCTGCCCTTTGCCCACTCTTTCCTCCCTCACATTTGTCTCTGTCTGTAGGACGGTACAAGAATCTACGGTCGCTGTGGTGGTTTCTGTGGGAAGTGCATTCCCCAGGCTCACAACGGCTTACTCCTTCAAGTCCTCTGAGGGCCATGCATGCAGAGACCAAACCCTGAACTCTACGCTGAAGCCCAGGAACATACCTTAATGTTGATTTGTTGGACCCTGTAGTCAACTGCGAGTGTTGGAGGAGTTTTAACAGTAGTCAGCCTTCAGTGACATCCCAATTTCCCAAATGGCAGCTAAAACATACAAGACACTGAGCACTGTGCAGTACTGCAGGGCCTCTGTCGAGTCCTTCATCCAAATCCCTTACCCTGAGAAAGAGCCAGCAATGTTTGCTTGCCAACAGTGTTGCACGATATCAAACACATCTGCGCTTTGGAACACAGACTTTTTTTTTTTTGTCTGACACTGTTATGCATTTTTCAAGCATTAAACAAAGGGATAGAACACCTCCAATCACTGGAAACACAAAACAGCAAACAAATCCTGATAAAGGATTCTTTTTCTTGAAGAAAGGAACACTTGTCGCTTAAAGATGGTAGTCTTTGAAGTGAAATACAGTCTGCGAAAAGACATTTCTGGATGTTCATCGTGAAGTATCTTGATCTGATCTTGTTAAATGTTACCTCCCACAGTTCTTAGATATTTATGATTTACAATAACACTGAAAACCACTTACCATGCTGACTTGAAATTACCGGGGAAAAATATGTATTCTATAATGATCAGAATTTTTTTAACAGTATAACTATACACAAGGATAATAAGTGCATTATATTAATACAAAACACAGTATTCTTTTTCTATTTTGTAATGTTGGCTATCATGCCTTACTTTGACATTTTTTGCCTTTACTAATGCTTTGTGTATGAATCATACTAAGCAAACACTTTGTACAAGGAGGAGAGAGCCGCCCTGACTAAAGGAAGCAAAAAATCTTCCTGTATCCCATCTGTGTCACGCTCAAAAACCAAAGTGTAGAAAGGAAAATGTTTCACATACAGACGATTTCTCGAAAATCCCAGTCATTTCTTGTCTTGAGTGTTGACATCACTATGGAGTATTCTATACAAAAAGCGAGACTGCACCTTTAGTGTGACATTTTTTATTTACTTTAGCACAGAGTCAGATCAGCTGTTTCCTCCGTGTCAAGCTGTGTTGCTGTATTTTTGTGCAAAAACATGACGTTGGTAATGGCGCTCTCATACAAATGTACGTGATAAGATGTCAAACTCTGACACTGATTTTTAAGACTGACTGAATGATTTACCTAACTGACTACTGATACCCTTAAGATCTGCCTCGTGGCGTTATGGTGCCTTTTAAACACCTACAGATAATTTAAGTTTTTTTTCTAAATCTGTCTGCTTTCAGCTGCTGTTTGATATTTAACAAAAGTGCTCAACTCACAGAGGCTTTTTAAACAACGGGGATTCTTTTATTTTAATTTTTAATGTGTTGTTATTCTTATTTAAATCACTCCACACAGAGTTCTCATCTGTTATACAGTATCGGGTGTGTATCGGTCGTCTCACCTCACACTCTCCACTGGGCCTACTGTAGGTACCTGCAACCCCTACCTCTCATAAACATCTATACTCTACCGAGATATGTGTTGTAATATATAAATATATATGTTTGAGCATATTTATTCTGTAATGACTGTAGATATATTATGTGTTTTAAGGGTACAATGACTACTACCAATGCAGAGGACGATATCTGATGATTTTTGTCCTCTGCCTGCTTTGCTAAAAGAGGTATTAGCTTACTACTGTCTGTATTGTATAACCACTAACCTGGGTAAGATCTTTTGAATGGTGCTTTTGAACTACTGGATTTACCTCTGGTCTTGAGAAGGAAAACACTGGCTTTCGTCTCTTAAATAGACATAGGATCTGCATAGAAAGCATGTTACGACCCTCGTATTAATGTTGTTGCAAGGCTGCGGAGAAATCAGACAAACCACTGCATGAGGAGATCCGCTCTGGAGTAGTACTAAACTCATCCTAAATGACTCTCATCATGACCACTACCATGCAACCTAACATGCTTGGATGTTAAGCTTTAACCAAAGTTAGAAGATAGATGCAGATTTTGTTCTCTTTTCAGACAATGCAGCTTCTTTTGATTAAAAGAACAGCTGAAAAATAAATAAAAAAATAAGTCAATGAGCAGCTAGAAAACCTTTGGCCATTGTTTTTTCTTTTCTTTTTCTTTTCTTTTTTTTTTTTACGATGGTCAATTGTTCTATGAGGTCTGTATCAGAAAGTTAAAGATTACTTGATGCACTATGTGCCATAAATTTTGTAGAAATGTAATCCTGTTTGTTCTTTTTTTTTGTTTTTGTAATAACCGTTAAGATTTGTAACTTATGATATATGTGTATTTTTAATATTCATACTTGAATTGTAAACAGAGTGCTAAATATTGAATGAGCATTGGTACTGAACAGAGAAACGGTGTGCTTGTTTGCCAGGCTTAATCCAAAGATGTGCGTTAAGAATCATATGTACCTTACAGTATGTATGTTTGTAGCCTGTATAAAAGAAATGAATGATTGTCTCTGGTGCTATGGTTACTAATCGTTACAATACTGTATGTCGTGCTACTATACTAACACTGTAAAAATATATGTAATAATAAAAGGTGCTTTTCAGCTGACTCACAGGCTGACTTTGTGTCTTGTTTTTTTCTCTTTTCCATCAGACAAAAATCCATCACAGGAGCTTTAACAATTTTATTTCTTTGTTTTATTTAGATCATATGTATTAGTTATATGACTTTTACAGCTAAGCAAAATTTTAAATTTGTCAAAAAGCTTGTGTTCACCAGGAAACAGGGCCCCTCAAGTCTGCATATTTTGACTACGACATTCATTTAAACCAGGGGTCTCAAACTCATGGCCCGCGGGCCAATTCCGGCCCCCAGAACAATATTTTGTGGCCCCCTGCCTGAAATCAAAGCTTCGTGTTAGTGCGGCCCGCCTGTTTTTTCTTACATGCATCTGGGCGTTTTATATTTTTTAACACTTGTGGGCTACCATAGCTCAGGCTCATGACAACAACGTGAATTAGCAATTGGTTACTTGTAACATGTTTGTGTCACCGAGTGGATGGAAAATATATCCTGTCACCTAGTGCTATATGGTGTCAGTGTTTGGATCATGTGCCTTTTTGGCAGCACCTATCTGTGTGAAAAGCTCTTCTCCACAATGAATTTTAATAAGTCAAAGTTCAGGTCCAAACTTAAAAATGAGCATCTTAAAACCATACTGAGGGTCTCAGTTGCTTCCTCCCTCAAGCCAAATGTTCTGAAGAACTGTTCATGTTCTGCATGTTCTGACCTGTTAAAGCTGAGAAGATTGGATCAGTTGTACTTTTTTTTTCTTGAAACTTGAAGCCCTTTTTTTGTGGAACACTTGATGCGACCCAGCCTCACCCAGACACTACCTCCAGCGACCCCTAGGTAAGTTGAGTTTGAGACCCCTGATTTAAACTATTATTGCTAATAATAGTTACAAAATGATACTCAGAAGCACATGTGCAAACTATAAATTGTTCTTTAATATTGTGCAAAAATTGAACCCCTTTACCAAATGAATAAAAACCCCTTCTACATTGATATTCTTCACATGCATTATTCTGTGGAATGAGAGGGACACTACAATACAATAAGATTTTTCTTTTTGAATACAGGTGATTTATTACAGACAATGTTTAAGATTAAAGCAAAATGTTGATCTTTATAGCAGAATTTCTCTCCGGTGCAAAAAGGCCGATCTGTTAATAAAGAAGGGCAGCAGGTCAGCACAGACCCTGTGCTCAGGCTCTCCACATCACAGCCCCATGTGGTTCCACTTAGCCGTTCAGGTTGCGATTCCACAACATGACTCTCTACAGTTCAAATCCACTTAACAGACACATAAACAGAGCAAATGCCCTTAAATCCATTTCTCACCGAAGAACAGTTCTGGAAACAGCTGAAGCTGTCAACCACCCCATGACTCATCAAACTGTTATGTCAAATCAGTGAATGAGGTCATTTCCAACCAAGCTTTGAAAATGTCCACCAAATAGTGGAAAGTCTCATTTTCAAGGAATTATGTCACCAACTTGAGACGGTAATAAAATGTGCAGGTACTTCAGTAAAAGGCAAACTGTTTATACCAGAGTCACTTTTCCAGGGCTCATTGCAGAGAGATAGCTTTGTACATTAACTGAAAACAGATCTGGTGGTCCCTCAAGAACCGCTTTGATTTCTTGCCAAAAGCCTGCCTTGTTTCCTAAAATCTAATCTAAGGATTTGGAGCAGTCCTGGAGCATGACAACATCCCCCTCAAAAGCAGTTTTCCAGGGAAACGTACCGACTCTTGAGGCTGTGGAAGGGGTCACAAAAAAGAAGAAGAAGAAGAAGAAGAAAAAGGCCCTGGTCTGCCTGCTGTGATAATAAACCAGACATCTTTTAATGACTGAGCTGAAAAACACAAACCTGCACCAAGAATCCTCATAAAAGACACTAATGATTGATGTTTACCATGCGGATCAGTCTGCTTTGAGGTAACAGCACAAACATTCCAGTGCTATCTACAGCTGCAACCTGCTCTGGAGACCACGCAGCCACAAACCACCATTTGACTGGTTTTACTCTGACTGGCTTAACAAATGTACTCTGACTCAGGGACATAATTTTGGCCTTATATTCTGTGGTTTGCATGTTGTGGCTTTAAAATTACTCCTCTGGAGCTTTTATAGGTTGTTGCCAGGGTGGAAGGAAAAACTGAAACTGGTATAAAAAATAAAATAAAATAAAAATAATAATAATAATAATAATAATAATAATAATAATAATAATAATAAAAATAAATATTGTAGCACCTGTTAAAAATATACTCTATCTTACAGATGTAGGCCTAGCTTACTACCATAAAATGCACATTAGAGCACCACTATAATAAATGTATTTTGAGTGTATTTTTAAGATGAAGAAGTTTTTTTTCTTTTCACAGAAAAAAAAAGTTTTCTGTATACTGAGCCAACAGTGACCCCTAATGTACTGAGAACGCTCCTACGGTCAACATCATGTCAGACTGAGACAGGTAGCCCAGCTATTAATAATTCAGAAAGCAGTAAAAAGCAAAAAGGTTGGAGATAAACTCAAAGACAAAATGCGCACAGAAGGAAAATGTGAAGACTATTATTTTAAAAGATGACACTACTATATTAAATGCAGATTTAAAAAAAAAAAAAAAAAAAAAAAAAGAACTGGTGTTATAAAAGACTTTTAAAATGTGCATTGCTACTCAAATGGGGCAACACTGTGGATAATCATACATTTCCCATACTGCGTTTTCCCATGTTAACGAGTCATTTCCGGTTGTTGTCTGCTGTCTCTTCATTCTGATTTTTCGAGATTTGGACTCCTTTCCCCTCATTATCTCGAGATTAAAACGCCGTTTTCCCTCATTGTGTGATGCTAATTTTAGTTATTTTCTTCATTTTCTTGTTATCGTGAAAACCAGATGCTGAAGTGGTTAGCTGAGAAGGTTCTAGAAGGCCAGAACTCATCGTACAATGCTAGCTGCTTACATTAATGATGTAAATTAAGTCTGCTTGTTTGTGTTGTGAGTTTCTGCAACTTTGGATATTCGAGTGACGAGCATTTGGCGTTAAGTTGGGATCTCCACACAACAAAAGATATTACCTTACAGGAAGATGATGCATATCGGCTGGTGTTTGCAGGTAAGACAACAGTAGAAGCTTTCAGCAGCGTTAGCTCCTTACAGACTGTGTTGACTGGTTGATGAATGTGGTACAAAAAAAGTCTTGAAAGTGAATGTTTTTCAACCTTTCCTCTTTGTAAGCCTTTTGTGAGTTGTTATATCTCATTGCAAATGTGTTAATAGCTTGAAATATTTTTTCTGAATTTTGTGGTTTCTGATTTTAGTGCCCTAACAACGTAAAAAAATATATATATATATTGTGTATTACGCTATTATTTTTTTTTTTCTTTAATGGAATGTTTATAAGTGAAACATTAAATACACTTCATGTCCCTTGCATTTAAAAAGTGAAAGTTAAAGGGTTAAAATGAGGGTTAAAATGGCTATTGCAGTGTTTTTACTACATGCCACCCTGATGGAGTGGGTCAAAGCTGGCTTGAAAACTTGTGATAGTAGGAAAAGCACAGGTGTTGCCTCTACATTGGCTCCACCACAGGACCTTGCAACCAAAGCAGTAACACAAATTCTTTACAAGCTTTAGCATGTCAAACACTTTATTTGTAATACAACTTTTTTGGCCTGCATATCATATCATATATTCATATTGAGTGGATGTGATAGATTTAAGTCATGAAGCATTTTTGCACACGTCTTTTTGCAGGCTCGTGTTCAAAAGGTGACACCTTACCTCTTACCAGCTGCTTATATTTAACTGTGAAACTGAGCTTATGTCATTTAAACTGAGGGCCTCTCTGCTCCTTGTAATGCATTTTTGTTACTGACCAGCAGATGGCAGTAAAGCGTCACACAACCACTGGCTGGTTTTCTTTTTACACAAGCTCACCAAAACATCAACTATGATTAAAAACTTACACTATCCAGTAATTATACAAATATTTTTCATCGGTGAATCATGTGTCACATCACTGACTTTGTGTTATAGGACAGGTCTTTTTGTCTGAGAGGCTTTCCAGTTCATTTTTCACCCCCTTTATTTTCTTTCTCAGTAAAAGTTGCTCAAATCTTCTACCTCACACACACATGACCCACTCTCTAAAGTTCTGACACACAGTCATCCAACCTGTGGTGAAAAAGTTGACTTTACAGTATCAGTTTCATGGTCTGATGCTCCATGTCTGCTTCCAAGTAATCAGAAACCCACACACTACAGTATAACAGTTTTCTCTGCTGCCAACTGCAGCTATCAGTAGTTGTGGGCTAGAAGCTGCTGGCACTCTGCCTCACAGGCGTTATACTGACTCGACTGTCAGCCTGTCTGCCAGCGCTCTTGAAGGAAGTCCTGTCAGCTTTGACTTTAACAGGCTCAGACTGAATGGGGTCATTTTTTAGATATTGTGTTACATGTCTTGAGTGTCCACTTTGCAACAGCTGCATGTGATGTGTGGCAGATTGCAGCCTCAGACCAAAGCTGACCACCTATTCCCTGCACATGACCGGGTGGTGTGTTGTTAGAGACGGGCACAGTCCAACTGGAGGAGGTATGAAGTTGGTGGAGGGGTTGTTGTCGGGCCCCTGGGGTCCTCATGAAGTTGCCAGTGAGCTTGTGCATGTGCTGCGATGAAAAATGGACTGGCATTGTTTGATCCATGAATTTCAGACTGTGGCATGAATCACACATTAGAATGAGCCGTGAACAGACACTTTGAGGATTTGTATCTCTCCTTGTATAGATAATAGACTGTACGTTTAATAAGTGTTCACTGACAATGAAGCAAAACGATATGGAGCTCCCCCTGCTGACTGGCTGTGGTATATGTCATAAACCCAGCCTCTGTGCAAAATACAGACTTTAGGACATATCATAAAATAGTTGATTGGCAGCTTTGTTGACAAATGCTACTTCCTGAAACTTTCTGTACCTGATAGGCAGAATAGAAGGTGAACGATGAGGAAAAACATAACAAAGATGATTATAAGAACACTTTTCTATTTACTGTAAATATTCAATTAAACATGAAGCAGTCAAGTTAAAAAAAAAGGTAACACTTCCTCTGAATGTTTTTCAAAAAAAAAAAAGATAGCCTCTTTATCTTTCAAGATGCAGCTACTGTAAACTAAATTAAAGTGTCCTTGTCAATAACATTGCACAGTTTTGACATTCTGACTTAAAAAAATGCAGTTAACGGAGGCCATCTTGCTTTTTCCTGAGAAGCTGTTTCCACCATGTTTTATAGAGATCTTCTTACGTGCCCAAATAAGTTGATATTTCTGAGGTTAAAGTAGTCAATTTGTTGCACAAACAACATTGTATTTACCACAGTGAACGACACATAAAGAGAGTTGTAAAAACCTGCTGACAGTCATTTAGTAAATGCTCACATTATGACCAGAAGCTGCACAAATTTTTTCCCATTGTAAAACTTCAAGCTGTTAAGCAGCCTGGAAAAAGTTGCCCCATGTCAGCAAAGCTAGAATGAATGAGAGAAAGGCTGCACTGAGCTCTAGCTGAGAGCTGTGGCTGTGTGTGAAACCAGCAAGCAAGACACAGAAGAACAGCAGAGAGGAGGGGGGAGAAAAAAACCTAATTATTTTTAACAGCTTAACGTGACAATCAAATGAGCTTTGTGAGTTTTTAACACACTGTTGTGGCCAACGTCACCAGGGAATATTTAACCCCTTAACAGAATGTCGTCTTTGTTCGCCTGCATTTCACACTGACAAGTGGCCTGTGAGGAATACACAGAGCAACACATTTATTCTCTCTTTCACACACACACACCCTGTCACATGATGACACAAGACAACAAATCAAACAAACAATATATCATACACTACTGAAAAAAACAGCGTTCTGTTCTGTAACTACACATTTTAGTGGGATTTATAATTTGTGAGGAAATGAAACAAAATGCCTCGTATTTTTAGTGGTAAATTGTACAAAGCATGTAAAAAAAAAAGGCTTTAGCTGTCATGAGAGAACACTTGTCAAGGTAGCCCAGGATGGATTATGACAATTTTTCCACAGGAGATTGTTTCCTTGCCACGGAAGATCAGAATTGTTTTCAAAATCGAGGCTGTGAATCAAACAACAGTTGACAGCAATTGGCATTGTTTTCAAATAAATTCGATCACGATGTTCCATTTGGCTTCCCATAGACCCTGGTCTGTTTTTTCATGGTTCCAAAATAACGCAAAACATTGTCTTAAAATTGGGATAGTTCACTTTAACTAGTTTTATGAGAAATATTTGTTAAGTTCTTCTTTGTTACAAAAAAAGTGATCCATTATTTGATGGCATCTCAATGTCAAGAGAAGTAAATTATGTTCATGAGTTGTCGAGCAGGGACACTCTGCAGTAAAATAGAATAAAAGAAATGATCACTTTGTAGAGCTGCATGTACACATTTTATCTGAACATCTTAAGGACTTTTTTGGAGGCAAGCATGATATAGGTCTTCATACATGGCATCATATTAGGAATGATGTATAGTGAGCAGGTGGTCATGCAAATTGGAATCTGCACAGTTCACCCTAAACAAATTTTGACATTGTGACTATTATTAGTACCATTTATGGTTTAAAGTCGTGATCAGTAACTTAGAGAGTCTCTCCAGCTTAAAACATAAAGATTATCCTCAAATTATCGCACTTATGTACTTTCCCTATCAAAAATAATAAGACCCATTAGCTTCTTAGGATACTCTCATATCTTTTCCTGGTTGCTGTCTCTATTTCCAAACTTGCAAAAAGAGAAAAAAACAACAACAATGTTTTTACCACAGGGTCAACAGGCAGAGGTGAAATGTGCTGGACTCCAAGTTTCTGATTGATGATATATGATGTAAGCATCTTGACCCCATCTTCACTTTTGCTGTTGATGATTAATGACTTTGGTGACCACCCAGGATCTAGTATTTATCACAGTCAGAGCTAATGGACATATTCTTTTATTTCTGTATTGTACGGTCATCAAATGTAATGTTTCAGTTTTTGCAAAGGGGATGTTTACCATCAGTATACATCAAACAATGGATTTTAAGTTGGCAAAAAGAAAAACTTGTGGTTTTAGTTTTAACGTTACCTGATAAATCAACACATTTTAACCCCTACAAATTCAGATTTTTTTCCCCTCTTTTTTATGACTTCTTATAATTGATACTACATTTATATCATAGAAGCTGCTAAAAAAAAAAAGCGATCATTCTCCTTGTGATCTTAAGATGGCACTGTTGTCTTCAATGAGTGAACCTGAGGTTAATTTCCACCATTTTACTACAATTTACCATTAATGGTTTTTTGAGATATTTGGAGCTGTGCAGGCAGCAGAGAGAGCAGACAGTGTACCCGTCTGACCTAACAGTGGTAGGTGAGACCATTTAGAAGTGATTTATGTCCTGTTTTGCACTGATCCATTACCCTGCATTTGACAGGGTTAACTTACATCAATCACCTCCCTGAAGCTCCTCTGCTCTCAGAAAACCACTTTTTCTCTGCACTCCACCAAATAATAGGTTCTGGTTTCTTGTACCCAAGAGACATGTTGACTAGCCCTGCTCTGTCAAAGGAAGATAAAATCTCTGGACAACAGACAAATGGGGAATTCCCAGACGTTCAAACATTTGATTGCACACTATATCAGCGGGACTCAATGAAAATAACTTCTTGTTGTGATAATCAATCTTTCCTTGCATGAGGGTGAGATCATTTTTAATCCACAAGAAAAGATCCTCTATTGTCCAGCTCCTCCTCCTTCAAAGAGTCCTTGAAACTTCAACAACATCTTTCCCCAAAACATCTCCTCCCCTCTGTCTACCTGCTCTAATTAAGAGCCTGTTTGAGTGCTTTTGTCCAGTGTTGAACTCCATGTCTGGGCTGCAGACAGAGTGTGTGTGTGTATCTCTTTGTGAAAGTCTATTTGTTTGACTCTGTGTGCCTCGAGAACCATCAAATGTACCCACAACAACCAGCCTAGTCTATCAGCTTGGGAAAAGTGGCACTCATTCCAGCCTGTCTGGTGGTAGTGCTACTCAAACACAGACAGATCCACTTCAGTTGTCTGACGCAAAAGCACAATAAAGCTCTCCAGTCTCCATTTGCTATTTGAAGTTGTTCTAATATAGTGTACTTATATCCAATTACTTGTATTTATGTAAAGTACTTCTTAGCCATTCACTTACTGACTGTGATTCAAAGCCTTACAAAGTAGAATTAAGAGTATGAGTAAATCTCTTCCAGGAAATTAGGTGAATTGGAACAGATTCAGAGGGCTTCTGAAAAGGAGCATTTGAATAAGGAGCACTTATAGAAATACTGACTGTTCACAGGTCAAAGGTTTAAAAGGCTGAATTTGTTATCAACTTCCCAGAATGAATATTTGACTGAATAATTATCATGCAATGAAATTAGGTTAACGCTGGGTTTACTACCAGCATGACACTAGCTCCACTAACTAACTAAGACCTTTGATAGTAAGCCTGCTTAACTTCTGGGATCAAAATCTGAAGAACAGCTTGTAGTTCACAAAATTATTTGAAAGATCAATTTATCCAAGAGAAAAGTCCTTATAAAGGACTGTAATATGCTTCATCATAGAGTGAAGTTGGTATTATTCCAGATATGAGAACCTCCTTCCCTAAATCTCACTCTTATAAAAGTTACAAGTTCATCTTGAATATTAGGGGGGAAAACTCTGCATAAGATCAAACTGTTTCAAAAAGCATTATTAGCTAGTAGCTGTTAGCAAGTAGCTCATGACAACAAGGTTTTACCTTTTTTCCATATATATATATATATATATATATATATATATATATATATATATATATATATATATATATATATATGTATATATATACCAACATCTAGTAGCTAGCTTGTAAAAAACAGAAAAATTATTGCAAACATTTGTTTCTCATTTCTCCTACAAAGTTAAGTGGGAACAACACTTTCTTATCCTCTGCCATAGTTTAAATTATCTATTATCTTTTTCAGAGAAAAAAATGTCAGTGAAAGTTTTCGTCTCAAAAAGTACCAGGTTATATTATTAAGCTAGCTATATTAACTCTTTCAGCAGTGGTCAACATATTAAACCGGAAAAAAACCCCTGATGTTCAATAAAATAAGAATGATTTTTTTTAAGTTATGGAGTAATTGAAATCAAAGTCTTCAGCGTGCAAGTGAAACTCTCTGATCAATATTTCTGATGGCCCTTGTAAATGAACCACGTAGCCATACTTTCTCTTGTGGAGCATTTCACCTCCCTTTTTTCAAGCTACTTCAAATTCTCAACCTTAAGCCTCATCCTTTTCCATTGTTTCCATTTTACAACTGTCTGGGACATCTCAGACAGTGTATGTGAAATATTATATGTCCTGTACAAAAGATTCATGAGCTTCTCACATGCCGTGATGGCAGCAGGATTTCTGATTCCGTTTTAGCACTCCATATGGTACTGCAGCTTAACAACGTACACCACGCAGCTGCTTGTGACACATTTATTGGCACAGCGTTCTGCATCAGAGGCCACTTTGACCGGACAGTCTGTCAGTTGTCATAAGGACAAGATCTGAATCAGATTAATTGGCCCAAAAGACTTGTTAGACAAACGATTACACATTTTCTAATTCAACAGCTTTGCTTGAAACAGCAACCCTCACATACTGATTTTCTGACTGTGATTAGTAGATTTTCTCTGTTTCTGTCACTTTCACTAAACACATCATTACTCCTCTGCTTTGCATTTCTTTGTCCTTACCAAAAGATCCTAGGTGCTGGATTTAAAAACACAAGGCATTTTTATATATTTCATATGGTACTTTGTTCCTGTTCTTGTTCTTCCAAGTTGAAGAGATTAAAGAGGGAAATTGTCTCACACTTCAGTAATTTCATCATAAACCTCCTAATTAAGGATATTACTGTCTGCTTGCCTGTCTTGATTCAAATCCATGTGTTTACTTTTGTCTTGGTTAGTCTCCAAACCATTTTGTCTCTATGGCAGCAAGAAATAACCTGTAAACACAGTTTCTCTCTCAAAGCTTTGTCTGTTGTGTTGATAAAGTACTTGTCAGGGCTGATTTCCAGTACATGGCCTCTGCAAAAAAGCTGAGAGACTTTCAAAGACATTTGAGGAACCCAAGGCCACACAAAGAGGCCAATGGAGTGTTGTACTGATGCTTTGGTAGATAGGCAAGCCATAGCCAAAACAAAGCATTATGTTGTTAGCTCTGTTTTGTACCTTTACACCTCTCTCATCTTAGGCTATTGTTGCACGGCCCATCACTGACATGCTGTTATCCCTGCATGAATCCACACACAATACGACCGAAGGGATCCTTTTCTCTGAGAGGAGGTAGGCCCATAGACCAAGACAAAGGCTTCGAACTGTCCAAATGATGTCTTCTGGGTGTTCCTCAAAGGTATGATAGCTATCTGGGAGATTCATCTTAAATACTTTAGCTCTACATGTCAAATCAAAAGTCTTATTGTGAAAAATGCACAGCAGGCAGAGGTTGTTCTTTTTTCTTCTTTTTGCCAGGTTGTAATTTCGTGTTGGCACACAAACACACCGCATCTCCAAGAATGTTGCAGAAATGTTTGATCCTCGCATAAACGTCAAGCCTTTGCTCACAAGATGCTTATTAGAGCATGAGTCGGAATTTTTCCTCCATCTGATTTATATCAGGTGCAAGACCATGGATGGGTAATTTGGCTGATGGAGGCATTTTTATTACAGAGCTGTGTTTGCGGTGGAAATGATAGGCCTGCTCCAACGCACTTGTGGACTGGAGTTTACCCCAATTCTTTTGTCTTCAGCTGATTCTTCTGGAATGTTTGTTTAGACTCGTCTCTCTGAACGCAAGATTCACCTGGATTCACTGCAGTGTTTGAGAAGGAGACAAGCAGCTCCAAGATACATTTAGGCTGGATGAGCTCATAAATAAAAGACAAAAAAATACTGAATACTTTCAATCCTTAAATTGTTGTGTGTAGTTTAAGTAAAATAAAAAATATATATAAATGAGAATGTGGGAAAAACTGGACATACCACTGGGAATGAAACTCTACGTGAGATCACTTTGGTGCCTAAATTTCAAATCTATAACATATAAGCTTTTGTCCTTCATTTACAACATTAGAAGTAAAAAATGAAGGCATAAGCTGAGGATCGTAACCCTTATGCCATATTTCTGTGAGGTAGTCTTCAGTTTTCACAGTTTTAGGTTTAGCTGAGACTCTTCCATTGATGTCATAAAAGTATTACAGGAGTATTGTGCTTTTATTTTGGATTTTAATACTGTCTCTCTGATACCCCCATAGTAGCTTTTCACAATTTACATCTAATTAAAAGAATTCCTTATTTTTCTCACAGTTTTTTTTATTATTATTACTTCTGCCTGAAATGTTGTGTTTTAGCTGCTGTCTGTTTAAGACTCCTGGCTCCACAAACCTCCTTCCCTTTGATTGGCCAGCTATCTGGATTCCTGTCACAGGAACAGCTATGGCCAGAACTTGGTGTTTGAAGCCCACCCCTCCAGTGTGTCATGACCAGTTAGGACATCGTTATGGGATGACCTAATAATTTCAGCAAGTTTCATGAAGATCTTGAAGTACTATTTTTTTTTAAAATGGACCATTTTGTCAGTTAATAGACCGATTCAGGGATTTCTACAACATATAAATATGTAGCGATTTGAACATTTGCATACACTGAGTAAGGGCATCTAAGATTGTTACTTTATATCCATGTTTATATATAGGAAAGCAGAATAGCCCATCTTTAAGAAATCAGAGGAAGAAGCTTTCACCAACGCAGCTGTTTGTTTAAAGTGGACCCCATCGTACTCTTAAAAGCAGAAACCACCAGTTAGACAACAGCAGTACGTACCATCACCGACTACTTTGCAATACTTTACTGAACTGGTATATAATTCATTTTTTCCAGATATTTTTTTACTTCTTTTGATTTGTCAAAGAACTTTATGGGCCCCTGCTGAGCTGAACGGTTCAACCTGTAGATATTTCTGGTCTGCTGTATTCTGTCTTTGTGGTGGATGGACTTGTGATACACCACTAAAACATTTTAAAATAAGTTTATTTTTCTTATTAAGAGCAGTATTTATCATGGTGGTCCTTTTTAGGTTGATCTCTGAGTTTGATATGCCAGATGCTTTGTGACATTTTTGTTCTGTTGTTGATTAATTAAAGCTAAATTAAAGCTTACCCACCCTACTAAACTTATTTTTTATTTATGTAGTCAAGTATTTGCCGGAGCTTATTTCCACAGAAGTGGCTGTCAGAGGCCTTAGCTCCTTCTGTTTTTACCAGGATAAACAGTGCGATTTAACAATACAAGTGCATCTATACAGTATCAAACAAAGAGTTTAAAAAAAGTTTGATTCTTAACCACAGTACACTGTACTTCCTGCGCTGTTGTCTCTGTTCCTAAAGTATAAAACAAAAGGAGCGATGCTGTGTATGTCAGCAGACCTTGGTGCTGTCACATTCCTTCACTGGCACATACAGCAGCAGTGCTCCTGTCTGGGTCTGACAAAGAGCTGCTGTTATCACAGCCTTTTCTCTCTTCACATGCCAGCCATGTTGGCTCAGAGCAGCTGCAGAGGCATTAGAGTTAAATTATGGGAATATTTGTTCTACTTACTGTCAGCATGGTCTTAACACTGATTCTGGTCATCTCCTCCTCCTGTACGACTCTTGTCTCTGCCTGTCTAGGTCACATGCATTTAGAAAGACAGTAGACACCAGTTTCACCATGGATTTTATTTCCTTGAGGCTTCTGCAAATTTGACTTAAAGCTTATTATTATTATTATTATTATTATTATTATTATTATTATTATTATTATTATTATTATTATTATTATTATTATTGTCATCATCATCATCATCATCATCATCATCATCATCATTATTATTATTATTATTATTATTATTATTATTATTATTATGTTTGGTCATTAGCTTGAATCTTTTGTTTAATCTGAAATACACAGCTTATTTTGTGTGTGTGTGTGTGTGGGGGGGGGGGCGGTTATGTTTCAGCTTGTGATTCTTTTTTTTATTTTTTTTGTAATTTGTAAGAAAATTCAATCAGAGGTTTAAAGACATTTCCACATGGAACATGGAGGACACTTTGTGTTTCTGAGGCCTGGAAAGAATTATGCTTCCACTTGAAGTCCTTACAGCCTGATTTTTCAGCAAAGTTGTGAAATAGATCTGCTGTGTTGCAGGCAACCTCAGAGTGTGCAGAGCCAGTCCACAAATTACATGTGTGGTGTGAATAAAAGGGTGCGAAAGAAAGTGTGAGGTGCTCAGAGGATAAAGAATAAGTAAACCCGACTGATGTGTTAACAGATAGTGTGAATTTGATTCTTTAATGGAACATTTCAGAAGGAATTTAACACCGGTTTAGTACAATGCTAGAATATTTCCAGCAGGAGCCCTGCCTGAGACTTTTAAGGCTAGTGCTGCATTTTATCTGTGCTTGATTTTTAAGGGTTGGTTCAAGAATGCTAATAGTTCATAATGATTTCTGTATGTTCGGACAAATCTGATGAAATACAGCCTCTGCACTGCACGGCTAACCTCTGATTTTCTGATTTGTTTGTACTTCTTCCAGACTTGGCAGGACATGACAACAAGAAAACTGCAGCAGGAATGATCTTACATGAGTATAAATACTTTTCACGGGTGATTGACCTTTTTCCTGGACACACACACACTCCAACATCTAAAGGGTATATCCTCTAGAGTCCAAGAGTCACTGATTAAACACATTCAGAAGTATTTCCCTTCAATTTCCATGGTAGATCTGGCAAAGGCATATAAGATGTGTTTCATTAAGTTTCATCATGGTTCCATATATGGTCCCATGTGTATGTCAGAATCCAATATACTTACATGTATACACATGTGCACGTGTTGGCATATCTTGATCATCATGTACTGAATGTGCAGCATTTTTTTTTTTTTAGCCAGAGGAGGGGAAGTAATGTGGCGAGCTGCCAACTGAGTCTCAATGTTTCTCAAGAAAGACAAATGGCATTGTTCCAGGAGCTGATACCAGCTTTAGTGGCAAATCCCTGCCGGCTGGACTGAAATTTCAGCCCTGTAAAGCGAGCAGGAGTGGAGCAGGGCCTGACAAAAGATGACATTGGCTTGTAAGTTTTGGGCGATGACGCTCAGGGGGAATCTATTATGTGGCTGTCACACAGCATTAGGCCAGACAGCAAACACTTTCATGTGTGGATTACCATTTACCCATCGGAGATAATAGATATTTGCCTTAGCTAATCCATTCCTCCATTGATTTTTTTCCTCTTTAATAACTTCTTGCAAGCAAGCAAATTTCAAGAAGTGAAAGAATGCTGACGCGTAAGAAGCAGGAATAAAGGGATGTGTTTGACACAGATAAGCTTCTTAATCAGTTTTCTGTACTAATATAAGATTGTAAATCAGTTTTTAAAACCATAATTATGTTTTACACATATTGTTCTATATGTTTATTATAAAATTTAATTCGTTAATCTCTGAACATTTTCTCGAAGTGCATGGGGAAATCAAAGTTTGGCTCACAAGTTCACAATCCTTTTCATAGTTTTGTCCATTACTTTTTTATGGAACTATTATTGTTTATCAACAAACAATCAGAAGCTACATTCTTCATCAGATCAGTCATAGAATTGACCTGGTATTGACATGATTTGGCATAGCACAGCATGATGAATGTAACTGCAGTTGCAATCGCAATCTAAGGATGCGTGACCACATAATGCAAGAGAGGCTGAGATTTACAATACAAGAGGTCAAATGTGTCTGTAAACATGACACCAACTTTTCTCCTGTGGTTTTTTTGGAGTCAGTAGACTTATTTTACCATATTTGAATTATCCTTTTTAATGTCAATCACACAGTTTTTCAAAATTATGCAGCACCAATTTGGTGTGTCTTTCCTGTGGCTTCCTATGGACTAAATGATTGGTCAGTCAATCTCCATAGCAAAGCTTCCAAAGCACCCGCTTCCTGCTGCCGCTGTGATAGAAAAGAAAGCCACCACAGCACTTATGCATTTCACATTTTACTTTGAAAACCTTCCAAATTACTCAATATGCAAGTCAAAAATAGATTCACTTTGTGTCAAATGGAAATCATACATCATCTGAGTACTGCCAGTTTGAACAAAGCATACAGGTGCGGCTCATTAGGCTGATGACATAAGGCACCATCTTGGGACGTGCAAAATGACAGGCAAAACTCTTTTTAAAGCTGTGTCCTAGCTTAAAGTCATGGTATCAGATCACACTGGTGTAGCAGTACAAAATTTATTTGAATATAGCTTATATCTATAAGTCAAGATCATAAAGTACATTTCATTGCTTTCATTTGATTTCCAAAACAAGACAGTACTAAGAAATGCTATACATTATTAATAAAACTCAAAAACAGCTTTGAAATTCAAAATGATGAATTGGTTTAAGAGTTGTTAATAATTTTTGATATCCATAGATGTGAAAAATGTTTAATGTGAAATTCATTAAGAACTACTTAATGTATCAGGATCTGTAACTGAAAGTACAGATGCCTTAGAATTCACCCTCAACCCTTAATCCAAACCACAAAAGGGAGGAATCTTTAACATTTTAAAAAATAAAACTTCAAAGATGCAGGTAAAATTAAAACATATATTTGAAGTTGCTAAAAGGAATTGGAAATTGTCCAATTCAAGCTCTCCAGTTCAGATGGACAGCACATCCTGATAAAGGCCATGAACTGTACTACAATAGAAAGTCAGTCCAACTGTGAGATGACTGCTGTTCAAACAATAAAGATATAGTAGTTCAAAGCAATGGCTTGATGAGACCAAGCTGAAAAGCTGTTTCTCAAACTTCCTTGGATGGTAAAAAAGGTTAAACACTAGTCATTTTGTGCCTGGGGACCCCTTGTCCTTGGCTTTGGCACTGGTGAGGCTTTTTGTCCCTCAGCCTCAGTGGACAGCTGTGCAGGTCTGTTTTCACTCGGAGCTTCAGGCAGAGAAACTTTCTCATAACAAACTCTTGCTGAGGGCTCCGGGCTCGGAGTTGGAGAGTCCTTGGTTGGTTGCATGGTCTCATACTCTGGGCTGACAGAGCTTGGCTCTCTCTTGTTCAGAGAAAGCATCCTGAGCTCTCCTCTATCCACAGGTCTCATTTGGGTTTTGTTGCGTTTGTTGAAGCAACATAACACTCCAATGATGATGACGAGAAGCAGAATGATACCTGCTATTGTTGCCAGCATGGCCACGACGACACTGGATTTAAAACAAAATGTAGCTGGCATGGATGGTGATGGAGTTTTACACACTGGACGAACGATGTCGCTTCTTTCTTTGCTGACTTTGTTCTCCACACTGCATGTGAAGCTCCTCTCTCCTTTTAGCTGTGCCAGTGATATGCTCAATGTTTGTTTTCTTTCGCTGGTTAAAGTCTTTTCATCAAGCGTCCACGAGAACACCAAACCCTGAGGTTTAGCCACATCACAGTTCAGATTCACGGCACTGGACTTGAAGTCACAGCTATAGACCAGCTTGGGTTTGGCTACCTTGTCCATCATGCAGACACGACCACCCCACGTTTTAGCTAATGTGCCATTAGGGTGCAGCACATTTGCTTGGTAAAATCCAGCACTTGACTGTTGCAGGTTTTTCAGAAGAAGAGACCCAGTTTCAGAGATGTCCCCTGACTTTCCAACAGACACCCTGCCAAGCTGTCTGTAGAAAATGATGGAGCTGTTGTGAGTCCATCTCAGCACATGGGAGCTCATCAGTCCTTCGTAGGTAAACGGAAGGTTCAGACTCTGTCCAATAGCAGCATAAAGATCACAGCTGTCTTTGGCCATTGAGAGACTGATGAGTCCTGACAGGAGAAGGAGTGAGGCAGCAAAACTCTCCATAATTAATACAGACAGTTCGTTTTATCTTTATGATAATCTATCAATCGTTAAATTACCTCTTCTTCAGTCTTCGATCAAAGCTGCTGCTCTGATCAAGGTTCAGTCCTGTAAATATGAAAAACGTCTTTGCAACCCAGGATATATCTGTCACATAGATGACTCCAGCCTCTGTATGGAGAAGTGAATCTTCAAGATGAAGGAAACTATTGGCCAAGAGTCTGCTTTCAGTTCTCTAAAGCTATGACACAAAGCACAGTCAAAGTAATGTGGCAACAACTGTTTACTGGGACTAATGTCATGACTCACTGCAAGTGTGCCCTGATATCAAAAAAGTACAACAATATTGATGAACCACTGAAACCACATGATGTTTGTTAAATTTCTTGAATAAAACTAGTATGATGTACTGTAACCAACACCCAGGTAAAAAAAATACTTAAGTTCAGGGCGCTGTGTCATGAAGCTGAAAGTCTTAATTTTTGATTCATTACCATCAAAATAAAGTGATGCTTGATGCTCGACATCTAAGACAGGACATTTATAAACTGGCATGAAAAAAAAATAAGAAATACTCAAGCTGGATGAGTGATGGTGCGCCAAACCTGGAGTAGCGTTTAAATGTGTCATTATTTTTTTTTTTTACTTTTTAATTTCAGTTAAAGATCCATCTAGACTAAATGCTCAGTTTCAGTATAGATTTGAGTATAAATAGTGTTAAGTAAAGTGTTCTCTCCTGACTTCAGCCCTGCTGCCAAGATGCCAGATAAGAACAGTCGTAAATAGAAACATGACTGTTCATAAACCCCCATCTGACTTACTTCCCGTCCCTAACATTGCCACCACCATCCCTGTCAGCAGGCTGGCAGTCAGTTGGTACTTGGCAGAAAGCTACATTATGGCCACCTTTCAGTAAACCTGCCCATGTCACTAATTATGCAAACCTCTGCATAACTGTTGGTCCTTATATTTTCAATATAGATGTTAAGTTACACACAAAATCCATCCCAGGATTGTGTTAAAAAAGGTATTTTACAAAAACCATTACTGGGTTTTCCTGTAAAAAAATATACATTCTTGGATTGCTCTCAAAAAAAATGAAACATTGACTTTAATTAAAATTTTTAGCTCAGTCTGCTCCGTCGTAACATATCCACTTGTTTCTTTAGAAGTCTATGGATGTTGACTTCCACCTGTGGTTATTGACTTCTGGTTGCAGCTGCTGGCAAGCTAGCTCAAAACAAGTGACGTGCATTAGTTCATGCTGGACAGGGCTCAGCGTATACTTTTTTAAAAACATCTGCACTATGACTCCACCTCCAATTTTTGTTCATTTTATTGTTTTCTTGCTTTTTAAAGCCGATTATTGGAGTGAGTATGACAGCTAGGCTAACATCATTAGCGCTGTGGTTTCCATGGCAACGTAAACAAAACATTCAACCGGACGAGCAAAACAGGCAATTGTGATGAACTATGGGTAGTCAGGAAAAAGGTGGATAAGTTGGTAGGCTTGGGTCAGAGTTCTTTTATTAGACTTTGGCCCTGGTTTGACTTTGAGACACCACAGGTTTGCAGCTTGATGACGCTATAACAACAAACCAAGCTAACCAGCAAATGTGTCAAAAACTGAAACAGGAAAGTTGTTGTAAAACAATGTATTGCTTTTGTGAAGCCTTATTTTTTACTATTAAAGAAAAAAAAATCGGTGTGATTGGCATTCCAGTTTTATACCGTTGTTAGTTTTTGTTAACCATAATGGCATTGATCTGAAGGCTATTTATGAAAGTAACTCTGCAGACATGAGTTTTTTATTTGGTGCCTCTGCCTATAAGGATCCAGGGTGTACCTTGTCATTCACCAAATTACTGCTGGGATAGGCGCCAATCCCAGAGTGAGCCCAAATTGGAAAAGCAGCATAGACGATGGATGGGTCGATAGATAGATGGAAAAGAAAGAATTATGTTAAGGCCTGAACTCAAAATTTATATTCAAACAATTAAGTACATGCTTGGACTGGAAATAGATTTGGTGGACACTACTTGACTCATCATGTTAATTTATAACTTCCTCCAGACGTGTTCTGCAAACAGGACACAGCCTGCAGTTCACTGTTTAATATTTCAGGAAGTTCAGAGACAGAGTGTATGAAGTTCAGGAATACTGTGAGAGGAGTCCAAAGATTAATCATGTGTCAGATATTTCCCCCCTGGCTTTTGCATTATTTGTCCTGGTTATTGGTTTTTGTCTGTCAAAGAATATAAATGACTTTTGTTTGTTTAATCTAAATTGGTTTAGTCAGGGCTGCTTTTTTATGATAAAGCTATAGAATACTAAGAGGCCACCGTCTCAGGGTAACAACTGCGGAAAATGCTTTTGTTCTGCTGTCTACAGTTGTGCAGCTCAGCCTTGGATGGTGTATAATTTGTAATTAGACACGCTTGCCATGCTGTCAATTAAAAACTAAATTTAATCATTCAATAAATCTTCTCGTGGGAGGGGAACTGTGGTACAGAACGCCACACAGCGATTGTGGAGTTTTCTTTTAAACTATCATGGAGGCTTCAGAAAATTTAGGTCAGGTTCTGACCTCATTTGGCTCAGTGGTTTTAACCCCACACGTCTCCATGTGCTGCATCTTTGTTGTTTTATTTGGTGGATTATGAGCTTAGTTGGCATATTTTCAAGTTATAAAATAAAGAATTTGCTTTTAAATTGTGCTCAAATTATCGTAATCATGTGAGCTTTCTGTAAATCCCCTGTAGCATTTACAGTAAAGCAGAGCCATTGTTTGGTTACTATCTAGAAATACCCGTCATTCCATAATTCAAGAATGACAGTAACTGTGTTAACACAGGCTGCGCTACAATGAGTTCATTTTGCACCCTACAACTGTAATTTAGTGCAATTAGCAGTGATTCACTGTCTTTCTCCAACGCTCAGCACCTTCACAGACACACAAAGCAGAAGAGGAACACCTGTTTCTTGTGGTCTCACCATCATTACACTTTTTCCCACCCTGAGGAGATCGTTTGATGATGAGAGAGAGGGCATACGCAGAGTTTAAACCAATGAATTCCTTGTTACACGTACTTTAAAGGTTTTATTTCAGAGAATTTTCCCTGCAGCTCACAAATATGAGCGTTTGTACATGTGTTATTATGGAGCAGATTACAGGTTTACAGATCCATAGCGTAAGCAGCACAAACATTTGGTTTCCTTGTGTTTTATATAACAGGTATAGTTTCTCTTCCCCACTCTCCACCTCAGTGATCAGAGTCCGCAGTGCTGAACCTGGCAACAGAAATATGAAGAGGAATGCAATAGAGGCTGTCAGCTGAAGGAGATTACTGATCAGCATTTCAATTCTCCTGTTTCAGCATCCACTGCAGTCGTGTCAGCACCAGAGGAAAACAGCTGCACACTGTAAAGAATGAAATAAACATACATTTAGAGTTCGCTGCATGACTCCCACTCATTTACTGTAGAAACAGTAGAAAGCAGGATACAAAAAATGTCCCTAGACTTTAGTGATTATCATGCTAGTTACTAGCATTGCTATTGGCATGCTAAGATACTTCAGTACAAGCCTTTTGTTTTTGGCAATTACTCTTCAAGTGAAAGCATAAAGTTTACAGCTTCACCAATTTTTTTTTATTTTTTATCCGAACTGAAAACAGCTATAATGCTCTTCAATTTTGTGTTGTTTTTGGCGCCTCCTGTGGACACCACTTGTACATCATATGTATTCTGACAAAATGTCCTCTTGGAAGTATTTTGATTAAACGAAGGACAGCTGTATGTAACCCAGGTCATCAAACTTTAACCAACCAACCAACTTTATCCATAAAACACTTTAAAACATCTGCAGTTGAAAACAAAGTGCTGTGCAGAGAGCAAAATCGAGATAAGAAGCCATAGAATAAAAACGGGTTTTGATTTGGGTTTTAAAGTGGACAGTGAAGGGGGGCCTCTCTAATGAGCTTCATTCAATGAACTTTCATTCCTTCATTCATCCGACTTCAATACCACTCGGTCAGTCTTCAGCTTTATTATCAAGTATTTAATTTCAAACGAGCATACTGGCAGGAGCCAAGCCAAATAATAAATAATAATGATAATAATAAAATAAATGAATAAATCACATCACTGCTCTAAAACTTGAATCCTTCACGGTTTGAAGATTCTTCCAATTAAAAGAGAAGATTTATTTTGTGTTCACACCTGACAGGTCAGGTAAAATAGGTTCTTAAATCCTAAAACAAGGAAAAAAATAGTAAAGTTTCTTTCACCACAAGAAAAATAAAAGATAAGGCTTCTTTTGTGACATAATTGGATTGAATTGTAACCAGCACTCGTCTCATCACTTGGCCATGATTATGAGAACTTCTACATGTTCTAATGGTAGAAGAAAACAACACTGATTCTTTGCTTTTCACTTTGCTTCCTGTCCTCATTTATGGTAAAGACAAAGGAAGCAGCTTTAGAAATAAAGTAGCTGCCAAAGACAAAGTGTCATAGCAAGATTTTCCACATTCAGGACTCAGTGGTTTAACAAATAAAACTCAATTTTCATCAGATTACTGGAAGCAAATATTGCTGGTTTGCTCCAGTAGACCCAATTATTATTAACAATTTTCCAGGGAACCCAAAATGTATTTCTTTAACTTGTAATGACTGCAATTATGGCCAACAACAAAGAGCTCCCTTCAGCACCATGATTTTATGCAAACAAAACCCTGTTTGCCAAAGCCAATGATTTCCCTCCCTTTTGATCTCAGTCTGTAATATGCCCTCTTAATTGGCTACAAAGTAAGGTCTGAGCAGAGCCGTCCCGGGTTAATTGGCTTCAGTTCTCAGTCCCTCAAGCTTGCAGGCAGGGAGCCCGTCTGCCGAGCTGATGTTTAATTCAGGGGCCCAGATGGTGGCGTAACAGCCTGGCTCTGACATCCTCGACTCACACCTTCACCAGACACGGCTGTGGCCCCGCGGCCCCAGGGGGATGAGGGGGTCCAAGAGGCCCCTCCTGCTCTCTAAAGCCAATAAAATCAGAGGGTAGTGATGTCACTCAGAGCTTAGTGCTTTGATCTGGAAGGAGGGAGGGTTTCTGTGGACCATTGCCTGGACATTCATAATGAAGGGGAAGGTGCCACCAAAAATAAAGAAGGCCAGTGAACAGGACTGAAAATTCAAGGACACTGTCAGCTCAAGAGTCCAAGAGAGAAACAATTACAGTGTCATTGTTGTGTTAACCCTGCTCTTTCTTAGCTTTTTATGTGTTTGAACTCATAACTGAGCGGGTCAGTGTTTGCGTGATTCAAGCTAGCATAAGTAATTTGATCTACATGTGGATGTAGAATCTGTAGTATGGGAATAAAACATTTGTGTTGTAGGTGTTGAGGTTTTATTTTATTGCCTGGGTGGTATTGTGAAATTTTACTTCATCTGGCTTTAGTTGTTTGCAGGAAAGCCGCCAGGTGGAGAGTGAAACAGTTGGAACATATCAGTTGGAACATATCACTTGTAACGCAATCCCAGAACCTATCATCCATCATCTGATGATGATTTCTATTTCTATAAACAGAGTTCAGTTTGGAAGTGAGGCTAACAACCCAATTGTGGATGTCTCTTCTCCATTCAGACTTAATTATTGTGACTATATACCATTCGTCCAGAAATGAAATGAGCAGTGTTTGATTTGTAGGCGTTTTCCTCATTTGTGTGTAATTAGGATGCCTCAAAGTTCAGACAAAAGTCTGAGGTTAACTAAAGTCGCTTTCACACCAATGTCGTTTGGTCCAGCCTTTTGGACTTTTCTGTTTGATCCAAACCAAACAGTCGGACCTTGGTCTGACCAAAAGCGGTGGTCTCAGTCTGGACTAAACAGGACCACAGTCTGGTACATGCCCAGTGTGAAAGCATTATTTTGAAAGGTTCAGACCTTCGTAGCAATCATAGGATTACACACTTTCTCAGACGACAATAAAGTTGTCGTCTAATTATATACCTCATGAGACGACCTTAGATCAGCATTATGTACAATTTTTCAAGTTGTCGCTGTTTGTGGTATAAAAACATCAATAATATGATGGCGATTTCATTCATGGTTGACAAAATTAAATTCCTGCTCAACACGTTGACATCAGACGCCTGCCAGCCAAATGACCAATCAATGTAAATTACGGAGACACGCAAAGTACGCAGTTGATGACGGTATCACGTAGGTTCGTCACGTAAGTTTGGTTGGTCTGTTTGCAATAATGACAGTGTGAAACCATAGCACACCGAACCAAATGTGTGCAATGTAACAAAAACACGGACTTTGGTCCGGACTAAGGTCCGGACTAAGGTCCGGACTTTCAGGTGTGAAAACACCCTAAGACACAATGCGTTAACATACTGCGAGAAAATTAACTCGCTTTGTGACTCCCTTTTCAACTCTGAGAATAATCGTATCAGCCTACAGAGTGTTCACAATTGTCATATTAGTCTTTTAATTTACATAATCCTGCATAATCTCTCACATAATCCTGACCCATTAACTTTGTAACGTGACAGGACTCAGTGCTAACGGACAGGTTCATTCCTTTGAATCCTGCTCACTGTGACTGAAGATGTAGACTTTCTCTGCTCATGTTTATAGAAGAATAAATATCTTACGTGTGCATCCAAGACTGCAAAATAAGAGCTTTTGTTCCTGGCAGCCTCTGCAGATGAATCCTTGCTGACCTCTGTGTCATGCTGGCCTGGAGCTCTCTCAGCTAAATCCAATGGGAAATTGTGAATCCCGTGAATCTGTTTACCTCCTCCTTGGGTACCTTCCAGGAAAATATCCTCTTTTTGAAAGAGATTTTCTGCCCATATGTTCAGCCTGCAGTCACGACAGCATGTCCTGTTTTTCTCATGTTGAAGTCATCTGAGAAGCATCTTTATTTTGCTGTTGTGTCTTTGTTACATCTGTAGATTGGAGATAGCTTAAGCTTCATGCTGCCTCATTTGTTTCAGGAAGTGTATGAGCACGCTTTTAGAGGAGTGTATCATGATGCATGATGTAAAATGAGATCTCCATATCTGCATCAAAGGAAACAATATGTCAGCGTTTAAACTCTGGAGAGAAATCTTCCCACAAGTACATCATTTTTATGTCTAATCACATCCTGCATGGCTCTGTTCTGCCTCGCCGTGTTTCCCTCAGTGACATTAAGGCATGTTTGAATGCTTTCACAGATCAGTTCCTGCAAGTTAAAGTCACTCCCACTACTTCCCCAAAATGGTCACAGAGACAAAAGCCAGACCTTTTCTTTTGACAGGGTTCAAGAGATCACAGTTTATATTTCCTCTTGCATTACACGAGTCTCTAAATCGTCTGGTTTTGGTGGAGCTGGGTGGAGCTAGAGGGCTGAGGCGTATTATTGTTGACTGCTCTGGTGCCACTGCCGCCACTGAGGAGGAAAGACGCTTATATCATCTTTGTTTTGCTCGGGCCCAGCTGTTTTCTCTCACCCGGTTTGACCGGCTATCTGCTGATGCCGAGGACCTTTGATGTGCTCATGCAGGGAGGGAAAGCATGCAGGGGGATCACTCTTGCACCAGTGACCCCAAAGCACACCACCCGTCAGTCTGCTGAAGTTCAAGTTTAAACTACTGAGAGGGATTGTTGTTGTTGTTCCCCTTTTTTATCACTGCAGGGCATCCGCTCTCGTGTCTTGGCAGCCAATGAAAACCCAGTCGGATTTTGAAGTGAGACATTTTGTGGCTGGCCATAATCTCTGGATGGCTTTCCATTAAATCTATTAAGTTAATGTGGCTGTAAGTTTACGTGGACGCAATGAAAAAAAGATTTTTGGGGCCCTTCAGAGTTAAATCAGGAAATTCTGTTTAAGCTGAATTTGTTGAGCAGCTGGGGAGAATGAGCAAACACTTGTTTTCTGAGATTCCAACACAGATTACAGCATGTGTACATGCCTGAAGGTTTTCCTGTGGTCTGAACCTTGCTTTAATGAGTAATGAACAGTTAATCCTGCACAGATGAAGGATCCCTCTTATAGTTGCAGGGCCTTTTCTTTTGTTGTCTGTGAGCTCTCAATGCTGCAAAACTGATCGTCTTTTTCTCCTGTCCTTTCTGCATTTCTCCTGTAAGCAGTACAAAATTTTATTTAGCATTTGTAGCATAGAAAATACATCCTGAGTCATCTCATTCCCCATTGAAAACTGGACTGTACCTATTATTTTTCTTTTCTTCACTTACGACACTGTATAAGGTATTGATCCTCAAGCTGTGTGAGGTATTTAAAGTAAAGTATCAGCCTGTCAGTGATGAAGTGGAGGCTGAATGTTTTGGATAAAAGGTGTCAGGGTTAATCCTGAGGCCGGTGATTAAATACGTGGATTTCCTTTAAATGACTGTTAAACAAGTTAAAATATAGTTTTGAGGCAGATAGGTCAACACAGACACAGCACCCAGTCGAAATTTAAGACACAGCTGGAGGTGAGAAACAGCAGCGTGACGACGTGCTATGAAAAATGGACAATTTGGTGGCGCTGACAAGCTAACAGAACACTTTGTCAGATTCATTTGTGGCAAAGGACTCCTGAAGTCAAGAGCCTGGTTTGTTGGCAAGGAAATTAATATTATTTATTTTGGGAAACTATTTTGAGATATTTCTTTAAACCGTACAGTACCTAAAACCTATGCTTTTAAAATAAAAAGTCACCATAAAGAGAACATAGCTCAACATCTGTATTTCCCTATAGTGAACCTTTTCCCTGGGAACTATGAACAAAAGCTCTTCATGTCTTTGTGCTAGTATTTGTCCAACACTGATCTAAAAAAAAAACGTGTCACAGTGTATTTAAGTGTAGGAAAAAAAACTCCTCCAAAACTTAAAAATCCTCCCAAAGAATTCAAAGACGGGATATTGTGCTTTCTTTTTTAGACGACAAACTGTCTCTCTGTTAACCCCGGAGTAGCTTTTACCAATCTGAAACATTTAATTTTATCCACCATCTCTTTAAGGCTCCCCACACCACAAACCCCCTTCTCTCTAATTGGCCAGCCCTCTGGAGACCAATAGAGTGCAGAGCTATGGGCAGACCTTGGTGTTTAAGGCCTGCCCCACAGACGTGTTGTGAACCAATTAGGAGATCTTTATGTGATGACTTCATCAATCAGGACAGTCTTCAGCAAGTCTTGTAAAAATCAAGATCCCGTGGAGATCTCGTGCTATTTTTGGAACTGACTGTTTCAGGCTGTTTACAGACAGATTCTGGGATTTCTGTGAATATGTGGTGGTTTTAAAATCTACACATATAATAAAGACATGCAGAATTGTTATTTTAAATCGATGTTTAAATTTTGGAAAAGCATAACACCCCCCTCTTTAATGTCAGGGGTATAAAATGAAAGTATTTTTCTCAATTTCACTTAAAGTCATGTGCTTTGATGTATTTTTTTAAATCAATTAATCATTAAACTTTATGTATTTATTTTTTTTGTAAGAAATATAGTCAGCCACGTTTTATTTTTACATAGATAACTTAAATAGTTGTACCAAACCTTTAAATCTAAAACTTATTTTCCCCTTGAGTTAGGTGTAAAGACATTATTCTCATGTATTTACCAACTGGTCTTTTCATGTTTACAGACCAACTTCTCCTTTTCTATTCATCTCACATGAATCGAAACAGTTTTCACATAATGAATATATTATTTTCTTATGCACAAATGGTAGATAACATGAATGTAAAGACATTGCAAATGCTGACATCTTAAGCTATAAAATAAAAAAATAACTAATTCAATTTAGTGCCTATTTTGAGTGTTTAACTGAGCATGTAAATAATAGAAGTAATAATAAGAAATAATAGAATTACCTGGATAATTAAAGCACTGAGTGCATAAAAGCCTTGGCTATTTGAAAACATCTCATTTGGAAAAGGGAGTTTAACACAAAAACAAACACTGAGAACAACTGAGGATGTCATTGCTCAGTTTTTTCATCTGTTGAACTTGGATACCTTGTCATCAGACTGTACTGTTAAAAAGTAAATATGATATAAAACTAGAAATTTGCAGAAGCAAATATTTACTGAAGCCGTAGAATGGCATAGATCATAAAACACAACTCTGGGCATAAGACAAACATAAAAAAGTGGCTGTTCAATCGCACACTGACACACTTCTTAAAACAAAGAGTCTGAATGAACACAGGCTCCACAGTATCCTCGTCTGTAAGTCAGGTCATCTATCAGTCTTCAGTCCTCTCCTCTGCTTCCGCCTGGCTTAGATTAGCTCACACAGAGACAGGATGCCTTATTTCTCTCTGTCTTTAGAGTCTTTTGATGTGGCTTCATATGTGAGAAAAAGATCAAGAGATCAAAAAAAACAGCTGTCATCCACAGATAAAGCTGTCGGTCATGTCTGTCAGTTCAATCTGACAGAGCTGCAGAAGCACAGTGATGTTCTCAATCTGTTGATAAAGTAATAAAAGGGATTTAAGTGGTAACAGCAGACAGTTTGATAGTTGGGTGTGGTCTGGACTGATCAAATCCGCACAAACAGCTATTTACACACAAGAAATTCCTCAGCGAGAGGGATAAGCCAAAAGGAAACCAGTAATTGTGAAAGTGATTTTTCTCCTCCCCGTGCTTTGAAGTGCTGAGCCAGAGTTTGAGTGTGAGAAGACAGAGAATGAAGCCTTTCCAGAGAATTGCCTGAACCGAGTTCAGCATCATCTGACTGACAGTCAGAAAGCCAGGCTGTCTTGGCCTTTTTGGAGTCTAATAATTTTTACATTTCATGAAACCTGATATGAAGGGAAAAAAGGCAGCTTTAGACCTGACTGCATGCATGAAGACTGAGAGTTTATTTCTGTTGAAATCTGACTTGTTTTCTCCGTAGAAAACGTGTGCAAATTTTTAGAACATGCCTGAAAACTAACTATTTCCAGAATGCTTCATCAAAACAAAGAAATTGTGAAAACCAGATGCTTGAGTTGAGTCTGTCTTGGGCCGGGAGGAAAACAAAACCACCTCCCTTCATGAATTCTTTCCAAATGTAAACAAACATTTACATATTGAAGCTTTTTCAGAAGAGCTAATCTGGCTTTAACAGCAGCTGTGTTCAGAAACATTTTCATCAGCAAACCCACGAAGAGAAGAAGCCGTCAACAGGCCTCCTGCAGAGTTTGTCTTATCTTTGAGAACCAGAGGTTTACAATTTTAACACAACTTCAAATGATTTGAAGAAGGATACGGTGAGCTTAAATCTATTCAGCTATGACACTTTCATGTAGGTTTAACATCTCAGTGCTCTGTGGTGCTCTGCCCCCGGCAGCAAACACGTTATACATAGAGAAACACCGGGGTGTATTATAATGCAGAGAGAACTCCATTCTGTCTACTTTTTGTAATCCTGCTGCTTCCAAATTCATGGATTGTAATCAGGCTGTAGCATCAGCCTTGCCAAAAACTGCTTATATACTGAAGCTCCTGTGTTTTGGGGTGGGTAAAAATAAGACAGTGGAGCCACTTGGCTGCATAAATGAAAGAAGATAGTTTGTTGGTTGCTGGCCAAACAGAAGAGGAGTTTCGGTTTGCCTCTTATAGAACATTAAAAACAGATTGAAGGAGCTGATGCAGAAAGAAAAACAGGCAGTAAGGTAAAATAATTGTTGGATTCCACTTTTGCTTGAATCAGTTAATCCTCTATGAAAACACACAACTGTGAAATTAAAGGTTTTGACAGCTTTTAATTCAATTTATGTTTTTGCATGATGGAACCACTGAAATCAAAAGCCTAGTTCTGATACTTAGGTCATTTGTAGGCCAATTTTTAAGACATTAATACATATCTATAACTGGTATTGGTTTGGTGACCCCAGGCCTTATCTGTCCTAGAAAGAAAATTCTGAATCTGATAAGGTACCTGTCACATTTAATTCTATTTTTCTTGCTGTTTTTATTTATAAGACACTGATAATTCTTTAGGGAGATATGAGCTCAGAAGAAAAAGACAATTCAAAAATGTTTCTCAAACAAGCATCATAAGGCAATTTTAAATAAGTGTCCACTTAATTTCAACAGAGCCACACCTCACTGACTCAGATTTAATGCTCTCTTGCCATCCAACAAAGATTGCATGAATTTTCAGTTGTCATGTCATGGAACAGAAATGAGGCAGTGATGGAGAGCAGGCCAAGACACATGGGAGCTGTAGACTCAAAGCAGCATCATTCCACACAAACGCTGATTCCTGGAGTCTAACAATGTTATTATGTTCTTTTTTATGAGTATGATCTAATTTTTGTTTGGCTTATTAGCGCTCAGAGAAGTGCTATGGAGTAGTGAGAGTGCCAAATTACAAATAAAATAAATCTATAAAAGAAAAAGAAAATAAAACTGGGGATATAAAGATGGAAATAATGTTGCTTTATGAAGCAATTTAAATAAAAATAAATCTATAAAAGAAAGGGCTAATAAAAGTATATGTTTAGCATGTTTAGCCATTTTATTTCGTGGGTTGAGTTTTCTTACCTGTAGACAGGGTGGTTTGGCTGATTTTAGATGTCTATGGCTGAGAATTAGGGCCAAGTTAAAAAAAAGAGTAAATTTACAAGATTAATCTCATAAGCATAACTTAAACAAAAAGACGCTCTCATTTCATCCTCTTTGCGTAGGCTGCTTTTCTGATCCAACCTTTCAGAATAAGTTTGTTTTTTAAAATAATTTAAATCAATTCACGAATTGAATCTCGCAACAATTTTATTCTTATAAATTTATGAGATAATTCTTGGAAATTTACCTGTTTTTGTTAATATGGCCATACTTCATTTTTTACGGAGGGGGGGTTGCAAAAGTGAAACCAGGAAACTTTATCACACCTCAGCCTTGTGTCGGCCCAGAGGCATATGTGAAAGTTTCAAAGTGTGTTGCACCTACAAATCACACAGATAGTGGGCGCAGCAGTAAATCTTGTGGGACTGAGAGTGAAAAACGTGACTCCATCTGCCCTGCAGAGGAATGCAGCGTTGTGTCTGATAAGAGGGAAGTCTGGCCATGAAGCCTGAACATGCCATGGGGGCCAAGGCCTTGGAACCATTGCTGATCTAATGATACGCTACACTTTTGCTTTGCACGTCTGCCAAAGGAGAAGGATGGATGGAGAGGGAGAGAAGTATGAGAGAAATCCCTGTTTTGAAAAGCAAGTATCAGAGTAGCAACACTGGATGTCTCAGCCAAGAATGAATAGTCTTTAAGAAGCAGAGGTTTTTTTAGTGTTGCTGCAGACGCTTCCCAAAAGATTCCCCCGTTTATTTTGGACTCAGGTCACATGAGCACAAGGTCAAATGAAACTCTGGATGCAAACTTCACCTGCCATCTACAGTCAAAACTAATAAATTGCAGAGAATGATCAGAATCCCTCTGTAATCTGGAATAATAATGAAGTGGAGGCCAGCGATGTGTGTCAAATGACCCGTCTCTGTGTCAGCTGTGGCCGCCAAGTCTGGCTTAGCAGCTCCAGGTAACAGAGAGTTCAAGTATAATCTGAGGATAGCAGAGGTCTTATAAACCCTCAGCAGACTGTGTTTATGATAACTCACAAAAGCCTTGACAAAATATTACCCATGGTTCAGAAATCACCCTGGAGCAACTGAAAGTAAATTGATGTTTTTCTTCGGACATTCTCAAAGACTCTACAGCTCTATGGATACTCAAAATGCAATCAAATTTGGCATGTTTGGAAAGGCTTGCAAACTGTTGTCTGATACTACACTGCGAGCTACTATAAAGCTTGTACTTGCTATGACTCAAGTTTGCGCCATGTGAAGTAGAGCTTGTGATTTGTCTGTTGGCAGACACAGAACTGCAGCATTTGGCTCAAATTCAGAGAAGTTTCAAAGAAGAGAAGTAAACGTGGTTCTTAAAGTGTCAAGTTCTGCTTACCAACCTGTGGGAAATGTGGTATTCAAAGTAAAGTCCATGTTTTGATCTAAAAAGTCTTGTTTTCACTTGTGCAAACATGACAACTTAAAGCACACTGCTGGCAACCCGTTTTATAACTGTAATGAAAACAAAAATTGATAAATGAGAAAGACATTTCACCCCAGGCACTGTGAGTGCAGACACAACAACACAGTGATTAAGGCTAGAGTATTGGTTTAATAAAACTGGAACGGTGCCTATCAAATATGTTGAAGCAAACTGTTCTGCAAGCTTACACAAAAAGTGATTTCAGTCCACAGAGATTAAATTAAATGGTTCATGTGCATCGTTCATTATTTTAAATTTTGAGCTGATTTCATGGTCCAGGAAATGAACAAGTTTGCCTTCATTTTTTTTAGCCGCAGCAAAATTATTTTCCAGTAGACCTTTTTATACTTCAATCACTGGCTCTCAACCACTGACTTTTACTAAACCAGATGAATAATTCTATTCTGCAAAATAATCATAAATGGGTATTAAGTTTAAAAGCCCAGAAAATCCCCATTGCACCAAGAGAAGAATTCCCAGCTTTGAAAAATTAGAAACGCACATAAAACTAAAAAACTGTTGGCAAAATATTTGGCTGAAGGTTCTGACTTTAACTCCCCAACTCACAGAGAAAATCTGCTTCAGAAAAGACAATGTGGTTGAGATGGTTTTCACATTCCCTACAATAAAATGGCTCAGGCCAAAGAAGCACAAAAAATGAAATATTCTCAGTTCTGTTAAAGCTGCATCTCCTTAAACCCATACGAATCTGTCCTTTATAGAACTCCTCCATGTTCACAAGAGCTGGCTTCATCATCTTCATCATCATCATGCATTTTAGTTAATTGTTCGCAGCATAAGCCATGCTGAATACCTACCAGCTGCTGTAAACTTGCCTTTGGCTGCTGTAAACACGATACTTGGAAACTTTCAGCAACTCTTGATCCTCCTGGATTGTGAGCAGTAATTCAGCGAACTATGCTCACGTTCCCATCAATAAGTTGTGAACTGAGCCACCCAGTTCACAATCCATTGAATATAAGGCCATTTGTGAGGTGTTCAAATCAGCTGCTAAAATTCAGGGGATGCCAGACCCAATATGACAGAAAGTCCTCAAGTTTTGATGTTGGCCTACTTCAGGAAAGTCCTACAAAATTTCTGCAATGGAGCAAGTTTAGTTGGGCAAAGGTGCAGGTTAACAACAAGTTGAAAGCCTACACATAAATTATTACAAAGTGGACGAACACAATGGCCAAAGTGGACAGGGTCAGCTAGAGTGGCCATATTTTGACCTCAGCTAATCCATAGGAGATTTAAGACCCCCTTCAGTCCTTCAATCAGGGATGAATATGCAAGTATCCTTGAGCTTCTTTTTAATGTTTATAATATGGATTTTTTTTTTTAGTACACGGAGAGATGTTGCAAATAGATTTTCTCTAAATTCCCAAATGTTTTCAGTTGTGTAAAGAAACTACTTTAGAAAATCATTTTATCTGCTTCTAATTTTGCAGAAAATTCATCTTTAGAGGTTTCACGCATCAACCGGAGAAAAAATAGGGCTATTATTTACGTGTACCTGCCAATCATCTCGAAGTCACTCTGAGTCTTACTTAAACACTGTGGGTCTGTTTGCTGCTTGCTTGCTGAAACGTACGAAATAAGCACTTAGAAGGGGGATCAGTGGAGCTCAGCCAGCTGAAAGCAATAAGCCCAGAATGAGTGAAAAACACTGACTTAAGTTTGTGGCAAAATCAGACCCAGGAGTGTTGTTGATTATTTCTGCACTGACAAACTGCTGAGTCTGAATTTTGTTGGGGTGACTTAAGGATTTATGGGACAGTGCACATCTCTCTCCAGCATATTTACTAGAAGCATGCTCTGTAGGCTGAATGATTAGTAAGCAGAACTGGCAGGATGTCATGAACTCAACACAGCTGGTGGTGTTTTAAAATCCAGCCCTCTACTTACTGCAAACTATCTCCAGTCCCCAAAACATTAGAGGACAGCAGAGGTTCCCTTTGGTTTTTAAGACTGGGAGGCATTGAATTAAGCTTGAGAGCTGGCTTAACAATGACCTGACCCTCACCGCTCCAATAAAAGTCAAATGTTATCAGGTTCTCGACATAAGCTTGGCCCTGTGATCCTTTTCACTTCCCTGTTTACAGGTACATGGACCCTGCTCTGACCTTACAGACTTTTGGTGAGTAATCCAAGCTCACATCAGGAACAGGGTCAAGTGGGTAGAAAGCAGTGGATGGGTCAAAGGTCAGCCTGTTGATTTCATGCTCTTAATTTGGACTGTCACATGCACAGAGACACAAAACACACACACAGAGACACACACTCTTACCCCTAATTCACACATACAGCTTGAGTTTGTCAGCGCTGCGCACTACGCTGTACTTCGCTGTACTTCGCTGCCACTCTAGTCAGTCAGTGCATTCACACAGCCCACGCTGCGGTCCGTCTCCGACGCATGCTACCAATGGCTGCTCGCGACTTTTCCGCTGAGAGTCTATTTTTGCTGGAGTACGCTGCAGAGATACGTCAATCTCTGCAGAGCAGATCGTACCGAAAAAACAGACACGAAAAACTATCAGAGTGTCCGGTCTTTTCAAAATAAAGCACCATGTTCAGACTGTCGATCATAAAATTATCTTCATATATAAAAAGTATGTCACTGGCACAGGGCCAGCAGTCATCAGCAGGTCAGACCCATAGGAAATACAATGCCATGGACGGGGAAAAGTTTAACTTGGAGGCAGAAAACCTTAAAATTACATACGATATAACACATCCTTTATATAAGGACTTCAACAGAAACTAAAAGAGACAGACTGAATTGCTAAAGTTCTGGGAGGGCCAGATGAGTTTATCATACTAATTAATTATCATGAAAGTAGTTTTCATGGGTGTGATTCCTGCGGGAACATGTGGTTCTTTTGTATCTTACAAACAGCAAACTAAAATAAGGGTTTACATTCAGCACCTATTTTGGGTAAACTGACTGCCTCCAGGGTAAATTAATAAGAGAGAGAGATCAAGCAGAGCACAGTTGGAAGATAGCATCATTTGCACCAGATTTAGGCTGCCCTCCATGGACCAAACCACCCAGCAGCTCCCAGCCTCCCACTTTGGCCCACCCCGGACACTTCCTGTTGGGCCATTCCTCTCTGCTTTAGTTGTGGGGAATGCTGGATCTCAGTGGCATCAAGTAGCCCTCCTTGGCTTGATTGTGGCAACGCTCAGAGGAAAGGAGGTTGATTTGATGCTATCAAGGGTCCTTGTTGGTCAGGGATTGGGGGTAAGGGGGGTTGTCTGGAACGTGGGCAGCAGACCTCCATCTAATGACCCTCTGTCGGCTGGTAATTGTTGCCCTGGCTTGTGCTCAAGTCTTTGTGTGCTTTAGGAGCCAGCGGATATGAACAAAGTTTTCCTCAACCTAACAACATCTTAATCCTTCTAGTAATAAACAAAGCTTGGTGACAGAAGCCGCTCTGGTTTTACTGTGGGATAAAGCAGCCCTCTTAAAGTCCAGCTTCTTTATTGATACCCTGTTGTACCATTTAGTTCCACTCAGGAATTTGCTCAGCCCATTCAGCAACCTGTATCTGATCCATGTTAATGCTGTTGGCCCAAATGATAGATACTTTCACCATCAGTATCTCTCTCACTGCAGGATGAATGGAAGTATTCTTTACATCACCTGTGATATGGAGGACTCACCTTATCTAAGTAGGATTACAGGTGGATCACAGTGATCTCATGAGAACTTCAACAAGCTGTTTAGCCATTCCAGAGATTCCACTGAGGGGGCATGGTATGGAAATGTAAGCCAGAGGCATAAAAAAGGATGATTTGTTTGGAAAATGGGATGCTAACTACTCTATCAACAGCTACTTGCACAACACAACTGAACATCCTCTTGTTCACCGCCAAGGTTTGCTGTTTAAGATACAAGCTCCTGGTTTTGTTAGGGAAGATTTAATTGAAGGAATGTATTGTTTGTAGTATTATGTATAATTGAGTTTGCTAACCATTGTCTTTAAAACATTCTAATTCTAAAATGTGTGGGCGACTGTGGCTTAGTGGTAGAGTTGTCATCTCTCAATTGAAAGGTTGAGGGTTTGATTCCCATCTCCTGTGAATTGTCCTTGAGCAAGACACTGAACCCCAAATTGCTCCTGCTGTTATTCAGTGGTGTGTGAATGGGTATGAATCGGTTAGATGAACTGATGGTTTCCAGCTTCCTCCTCCCATCAGTGTGTGAATGTGGTGTGGGGTGAAAGATCAGCAGTGTAATGCGCTTTGAGTGGTCAGAAAGACTAGAAAAGCACTATGTAAGTACTAGTCCATTTACCATTCCATTTACAATTTGGTTGTTAGCATTATGCTCTTAGATAAAACTTTAAACACTGATGTTAGTGAGGCTGTCTTGTGTGTTGGAGCCAGCCTCAAGTGGACATTCCGGGTACTGCAGTTTTTGTTTTTTTTTTTACACTACACTGGCCTTTTTTCAACAAAGTGTAAAGATATAATAAGCCTCAATTAAATTCAGCGTTTTTTTATCCATTTATCTAGTTTTATATATGTGAACAGAGATCAACGTTTTTTCCCATCATGCTTTAAGTTTTCCCACTGAGTAAAAAGAATGAAAGATTCTGAATCCTCCAGGGTCTTATTTGGTAGAGAATCTCAATCCATTTTCCTTTCCACAGTATAAACATGTTATTGTGGCAGACCGTGTTTCAGCAAACATTCACTCACTTACCGGCTATCCGACGTGATTGACAGCGGTGGTGTGAGCATAGGCGCCAATTTACGACTTTGAATGTCACACAAATATGTCACAATGCTCTGTGTGTTGCCACAGTGTTTCTCTGTGGAATATATGGTTGGTCTTTGTCCCATAAACCAAATTTGCCTGTGTAAACATAATTTTTAACATCGCCCATGATACAAACTGTACAAAATCCTGGTAAGGAATGTTGAACCTGAAGTATTTTCCGTTGGGGGAGAATATGAATGAGAAATGTATCACATGTAAAGATAAAGAGGTACTGTAGACGGTGCATGTCTCCGTACGAGCCACAGCACTGGACACCTGTTTTCACTTAGACAACATACCAGTATCCACTTGCTTAAGCCAATAAACAGTTTGAGTGAGTTATTATACTGTAAAAAGTAAAGTAAGTGAAGAGTCGGCACGCACTTTTCCTTCTTAGAGTACAGGAATCTTCATAATTTTCCTGCTCCCTGGTTAAACATTCGACTCTGAAGTTGTCGGATGTGATGCTCGTTCTCGACATTTTACACACGTGAGGGCAAAACTAGAGCTTCTGTAACACTTGTGTAGAAGAGACGAAGAGCAAAAACCAGACTCTTAAACAAGAGTGAGTCAATCCTTTGCAAAAACTTAACATCTAGCGTCAGATCAGAAACAGATTTGTGCATGAATAAGAAAGTCTGAGTTTTTATTAATTCCAGAATAAACTTGTGCAAAATTAAAATAACACATAAATATCTTTCACAACACTAAACTTTGATGATAGTGGAAACAAAACAGACTGTTTGGCCTGCAGTAAACACTTCATTCACCATGAGTGCAGCTCTTCTTTTATCTCACATGCTTCAGAGGATGGACAGTCATATATAGCCTGAAACGTTTGTTGGGTTTCGTCTCATCTCACGAGCCTACTGTCACAACCGTCGTCACTCCAGAACAAAAGGCACAAACCTCATGCTCTCTGGTATATTACTGTCTCTGAGTTCATATGATTTATTATCCAGCTGCCCCCAAATATGCTCCAACTTGGCAGCGACTTCTGCTGAGGATTAGCAGCAGCCGTGGCTAACAGGCCATTGAATATTTATATACCGCTGAGCAGCAGCAAACAAAACCCTCTTTAGAGGGTTAGCAGTTTGAGCTTTGAAAACCTTCAATTTATTCTCTTGCTTATGTAACTCTTTTATATTTTCACGCTCAGTAAATGCAAATTTTGTCCCAAACATGACCCAGCTCAGGGGTTAAGTGGTAACAAAATGCATACGCATAGAGTGCACAGGGACGGGTCAAACAGACTGTTAGTTCTACATAAAGAGCTTTGAATTAGGGGTGGTCACCCTCTGGTCAGAGTGATCTCGTACCGGCTGGAGCCACTGAGGGCAGTGAAAGCCACAAACAGCACAGAGCAGGGATCGTCCTCTAGTCCCTAACCTGAAGGTGTGCATATTAACTTAGTCTGGCTAATCCTTATGCCACAGAGAATAGAGGAGGATTAAGACTTTAACCCCTTCAGAGAAAGACGGTGTCACTCTGCAGAGGAAAGGGCCCTTTGCCAGCGTCTCTCTGCTGGAGCTCCACTCGGACTCTTTGTCCCGTCACGGAGGCCAGCTGTCAGTGTCCTTGGGATGAAGAGATGAATGAGGAGCCCTTGAGCGGCACGTCTGCTCCCTCTGTTTATTGAGGGGGACTCTTGTGGTGTGAATCATGGCTTTGGGGCCTAACAGGGCTTTACACTATTAAAGAAAGAAAACAGACTGACTTTGTCATAACAATGCAGAGCGAGTCATTGTTTATGGTCATTTTGCTGCATTCCAATTATCTTGAACTGTCTTGAACTTCTCTTTTTATCAAATGCATGAAGAGAGAAGTCAAATGAAAAGTGTTGTATGATCATCACTTTCTATTAATTTTGAGAAACACTAAAAAGTGTTAATCACACAAAGACTAAAGAATGAAAGAAGCATCACTAGTCTCAAACAAGAGTAAGGATACACTAGCCTCGACAAATAGAATGAAATCAGAGATAAATCCACATGACTAGGAGCTGACTGCTCAGCTTTGGTACACCTGCACTGTTTATGAGGGACTGTAATGGTAGTGTTCAGTCCTGTGTCCTCTCTGGTCGGACTGTAGGTGGTCTTGTCGTCACACCTGCCTCTGAATCTCAAGCCTGCCAGCTACACAGCTGCACCACAGCACTGTCACTCACTTAACACCATGTCTAAACAGCCTTTCTGCATCACAGGTATTCACCCCCTTGGGCGCACATGATGTGGAACTTGCGGGGGCACCACTGAGTGATGACCGATCAAAACACACGCTTGCTGATAAGGGTCCCTGGTCACCAGGCTGGATCGCTCAGCCCGGGCTGCCCCATCATGAGGTCAGTCAGTGAACCAGCAGAGCTAATGTGCAATGTTTCGCTTCACTGCCGAGCCATTGGTGGTCTTTCCCGTCCTTCAACTCCTACACGTCTTGCTTGACTTTTTCTTGCTGTTTGTGCCACCTGAGACTCCGCATATCGCTGCATGGTCAACTCCCTGTCACCATCTTAGGTTCAATGTACGGCCAAGAAAATACCACCAGCAGATAAACATGAGGATTTCTCAGACACAGATGTCCACAGAAATCCTTCACGTAGGTCTCTGCAGTCACCCTACAATCATCCGACACAATCAATGCCCCCATTGATGCTGTAAGCGTGAGATAACGGTAAACTGTCTGGGATTGTGGTTGGTGGTAAGAGGAGTGTCCATTACAAGTAGTTGACTCAGCTCTTGCTAAGCAGTTTGAGTGATGGGAGGGAGGATAGGTGGGAGGAGAGCCCAGGACCAGCTGTTTTCCAGATAGTTACTGCAAAGGCCTGGACTGTGTGGTCGATCCTCAACTGTCTTGACCTGGAAGTCAATTCTGCTGTCAACAGCTTCTTCAGAATAATCGTGTTCAAGCCTTTCATGTCAGAGTCGGGGTGAGATTGGCAGCACCTTCTCATTCCGGCTGCTCTCAGGCTCCAGGATGAGTCAGCAACTGTAGCCTGCAGGGCAAAGTAAGTTGATCCTGTGTGTAACAAAGTCAGCTGGGAAAAATTACAGATTCTCATTTAAACTTTCAACAGACTTTTTGAAAGTGACAGAAAGGACTGATATCTTGATAAAGTCATTTCTTCTGAATTTTTAGAAAATAGTGACACATCTTTTGTTTTACATGAACAAATGATGAGCTTATTTAAATTCTTTTTGTATTTGTTTCAATTTATTCAATTTTTTTCCAAAGCAAAACAGATCATAGCTTAGATTGTGTACTTATTTACGTGTATTCATAGGGCACTATAATATTTGTGAGATTTTTTTGGGACCCCTATTTGGACAAGCTTGAAAATCTTGGACCATATCACAACCAAACGTGAGGGGTTTGACAATGTTCGTTGCACGTGTACAAAAAAATTGCACAGGTGTGCGTTTGTGTGTCTGTACTGGAATACGTATCTAACAAGGAACATACATTTTGGGGGACATTTTTGAGGCCCCCTTAAAATCCCAAAATTTTAAACAAACTACCATGAAGAGTTTACTGTATTGGGTGTGTGCATGGGTGCATATGCCAAATGTTTCAAGGTGACGTCTATAGGATGGATGGGTATATAGGTGAAGGGAAAATATTCTGATATTAAAAGTGAAATATAACATATAAACGGGCGCAAATGAGTTAGTAAATGAACCATTAAATTAGATAACCTCACATTTGCCAACCCTACAAATCCATCCCAAGGTGAGTCTAATCTTATTGAAAGTCTCACAGAAATGAACAAGCAATATGTTCAGGATGGCTGAAGATGATTGCTGCCCCCTCCCCCACATACCCCGTCCACTGTTTCCAGTGCAAGTGCTCTCCATTTGTCTCTGTGGATCAGATGTCCTGGAGAGTGCTCTGTTGATCAGCCGGCCTCCTTATAAGGTCGGAGAAGAGAGAGCTCCACCAGCCCTTTCCCTTTATTTACACAGACTCCGGGTGCACACAAGCATGTAAAATCCACTCTATCAGACTTTGTTCACAAGCTCCAGGAATATCTTTTGTTGTCAAACATACCACATGTCGCTGCAGTCTTATTCTGTTCTTTGGACATCCTCTCAATTCTGTTCCATAAGGTGGGTGAGACAAACACACTCCCATGTCTCAGTTTTAAACAGGCTGTGCAAAGTGTGATTTTTACATTGCCATCCTGTTCAAAAAGGGTTGTAAACGTGTGTGTGTGTGTGGTTCAGTATTTCAAACATATATAAAGTGGTTAATATCTGTCATGTTGCCAAACATCTCTCCACCCATAAAACTTAACTGACTGATTTCATCCAACATCCCTCAAATTTTATACCTTACATTCTCAGAGGTCGTTACAGTGAGATCAAAATTCATATAGCAGCTAATGCAAGAACGACAGAGTCCCTCATAGCATGTGAAATAGGAATTTCCTGCGCTGGAGGGCTGTTAACCTGAATCTTAGGGTTAATCTGTCTGGAAAACGGTAAAATGACTTTTTTTCCTGCTTAGATTTGGACATGTGACTGCTTGAGTAAACATGGATTCAGAGAGGGCCATGCATGAACAGTACCTGCATTCAGCGCTGCAGTCTCCCCAGTCCCTTTAAACCACTTTCTACAACACATAGTCACATGGCTTTGTCGATGAGTTTCACTCAGAAAGGTTTTCAAATCCTAAACAAACCTTTCAAAGTAAAACATGCCAGGAAGGAGCCTGTTTTGTTTTTCACCACAGCTGCTATTGATTTCATTGTATTTTCTCTCTTTCTCTCTTTTTTTTTATCATCCAGACATGTTTCCAGATCCTCTACAGATAGTTAACACACTTTGAGGCTCACACATGCTTCATTTATTGGTAAACCACTAATGGACCTTCAGGTAACAGGATTGCAGGGGCTTTGCAATCCCAGCGGCTCATTTGCAGCAACTTTACGTTTTAATTATTACAAGTTCCCGTCTAGCTCAGCCAATTAAAAATGATGTATGGTTTTATGTTGAGACGAGTGCTGGCTCTCAGGAAACGCTCATCCATCAAGCTAACAACACATTCATTTACCATTCAGACTGAGAGACGGGTCAGTCTGATTGGCTGGAACTGCTGTGGTGTTTGGAGGGCTCAAAAAAGAGGAAAAACTGATGGTGAAAGAGAGGTTTTTGATTTGTAATGAGATCTGGAGTTGCATTTGATTTACAGCTTTTAATGTTTTTTTCTGTGCATTTCCTTTGCAATATTTGTGTTTCAATAATTGTTGCAGTCCTGTCAAGTCTGAGCTTTTCCTGCCAAAAGAGCTCTCTCTCTCTCTCTCTCTCTCTCTCTCTCTCTCTCTCTCTCTCTCTCTCTCTCTCTCTCTCTCTCTTTGATTTTTAACCCTTAAAAGCCTGACCCATCAAAAACTAGCAAGAAAATTCTAATATTTTGGAACTGAGATGTTTATTGACCCTTTCAACAGAATCCACAAAAAATCTATTAGTATATCAATTTGTTTATGATAGTCTTTTTTGTCATTTTTGATATATTGGGCAACTTTTTTTCTGTAAAATTTTTAGTATATATGCATTTATTTAATATAGTAAATACTTTTTTTAAAATTAGGAACAATAGATGTTATTCTTACAGCAACTTCTTGAAAATTAGCAATGATTTTCCTGAAAAAAAAGTGTGTGGATAATTTTCTGAGAGCAGCCATTTTGAAATGGGCCAAAAAACAACTTCAGCTGACTGTAGTGGGACGATAATTCTCAAGGGGGTACAATACTTTTTTTTCAGGTTTTTCATGAAAATATTTATCATGTTGATGAGATAGAGGTCTTTGAAACTTATGTATCAAAAATACATAAACAATAAGGCTATTCTAGAATTATTTTTCTTCCCTGGTTTCATTCACACATGTAGAAGCATTAGCATGTATTTCTTACATTTGCAGGTGAAAGCGCCTCAAGCGTCTGAATGATTGTACTTGTGTTGCAAACTTCCACAGGGTGCTTTGGCAAAATCTCCTTCTCCTCTCAACATAAGAGGCATTTTGTGAATTTCTATCACATTTAATGAACATCAGAAGATAATTAACATCTTAATGAAATCACTGGAGCCAGACGAGCAACATATTCACATCCCAAAGGTGAATTATTCTGGCTGGGATGTTTGTCTGCTTCTTGGAGACTTGGCTGGACCGCTGAGCTGCAGGACTCAGACATGTAGTTATAAAGATAATGAGGGAGCGGAGCCGGACAGGGGACAATCAGCCCTGTGTTTGTGTGTGCGCATGAAAGTGTGTGTGTAAGCACATATCAGTACGTCAAACCAGCGTCAAGGCTGGCAGACCAACAGCAGCATTCAGCATACCTTAGACAATGAATGCAAGGTGCTGCTAGGTTTATTCAGCAAAAACGTTGTGGATAGGTTAGTTTCCTGGAATGGAAAAAGCTGAACACATCCATTAAAACACCTTTAAGCTGCTTTCCATTAGGAGGAATCCCTCCACTCTGAGCCTGACATTTAAGAAGGTGAGTTTACAAGCCTCCTGTGAGTGCACTCGGATTCGTTAAAGTGGGGTAAACCTGTTAGGAAATACATGCATGTTTCTTTGTATGTCTGTTAGCTAGTAAAAAGCAGCCAGCCAGTTAGCCAAGCAGGCAGTGAGTAAGGCCCAGGGGCAGTCTGGGTAATCACTGGCAAGTCATGAAGGCCAAATGGAATGTTTACCCTACCCTGGGGTCAGCAGGCGTTATGAGAACACGCTTCAAGAAGCCTTGACAAGATTTGCAATGGGCCACTTTGTTGTTGCTGTCCCTCTTTAAAAGATAATTAGCTTTTCACCACGGCTAGTTTAAAGGTTTACAAGCTTTGTTACACTGTATGAAAACCGTGTATTGGCTGGAGATTAATCCCAAACACTTAAAAGCTGTATTTGTCACGCAGTTACATTTTTTTCCAACACTTTGCTCTGACTTAAAGCTTCCTGTCATTGCTGCGAAATATCCCTGTGTTGCAGTTTGAGAATAATAGGCTGTAAATTATATTCCAGGGGCAGGACTCAGGTAAACACTGGGGCCATAAACAGCTTTGTTTGACAATCCCGCCCATGCTCAATGTAAACCTCACAAATCAGTATGCTGAGTATGATCTTTAAGCATAACTGTCAGCTGCTGAGGCTGTGGCCTGGCCCTGGGCTTGTGACCCTTGACCCCTGGGGACTGAGTTCACTGAGTGGTGAACCTTGTGGCTCTGAGGGCAGACCCTCCATGACTGGTCAAGAACCAGGCAGACGCCTAAAGGGCCAATGGAAGACATTAGTTTCTCTGGCCACAGACTGTGAGTCAAACTAAGAAGACCTCAGGGCAAAAACAGTCCAGTCTTTCACATGTTGAACACGACTTCAGAAATAATGGAAATGTAACTTTTTCTTATGTCCATAAAGGGAGTCTGAGCCCAAAAGCAACTCCTCAAACTCAATTGCTTCTAGCACTGTGCTGCAAAGAGCAAATACTTATTGACAACCCAATACAGCATGGGTTTTTATGGCAGTATATTCTGTTGGTCGTGGGTCATGCTAGAAAATTTTCCCAAGCTGATCAAAAGGGGAATGAAATGGACCAAGGAAGGCTGTAAAAGAAATGAAAGAAGGGTAAGAAGTAGGAAAGAGGGAAAGTGAGTAGGAAAGAAAGCAAGAAATGTAGTTAGGAAAGCAGAAGGACAGAAGAAACTAAACTGGTAGGAAAGGTGAAAGAAAGGAAGCAAGGAAATCAGTAGGGAAAGAAAACAAAGAATGCAAGGCAGTAAGGGAAAGGCAGAAAGGAATCAAGGTAATAAAAAAGAAAACAAGGGAGGAAGGCAATGAGGAATGAAAACAAGAGAGCCAAGATGGTAAGGAAAGACAGCAAGAAATTAAGGCAGTAAGGAAAGTAAACAAAGAAGGCAAGGCTGAATGAAAGATAGCATGAAAGGAAGGCAGCAAGGGAAGAAAGCAAGGAATGAGGGAAAGCAGTAAGGAAAGATTGAAGAATGGAAAGAAGGAAGGTAGAAAGTAAAGATAGGGTTTGAGGAAGCAAGGCAGTAAGGAAAGATAGCAAGAAAGACATCAAGGAAATGAAGCAAGTAAGGAAGGCAGTAGGGAAAGGAAGTAAGGCAATGAGGAGATAAAGCAGGGACAGTAAAAAAAGGAAACAAAAAGGAAAGAAAGCAGGGAAGCAAGGCATTGAGGAGAGAAAGCAAGGGAGGAGGGAAGGTAGTAAGGAAAGATAGCATTGGAGGAAGATGTTAAGGAATCGAAGAAACCAAAAAGGCAGTAAGGAAGCAATCAAGAAAGCGACATGTAAGATAGTCAAGACGGTTTAGGACAAAAAGGAATGAAGCAAGGCAGCAAGGAACCAAAGAAATGAGGCTTGAGCCACAAGAGCCGGGGATGTGGGGAGTGCCAGAATGATCTTGTTCTCCCAGCTGACTTGTTGTTTGTGCCAAGAAACAACCAATCACATCCAGGCGAGTCTGGGCAGTTGTAATGGTTTTCTTTTTTGTTCAGAGCTGGAGCTGTCACTTTCATATTTGTACGGTTTGTCCAACTCATGAAGCCAAGAAAGTGTTTGAAATCAAGTCTTGTTTAAATGAGAGGTAGCTTGTCTTTCTGGTCTTGCGTTAACTTCCCTTTTTAGTCACGCCAAAAACCTCGACACAGTTTTTCACATTTCTGACAGAGGCTGTTTTTTATATTTATATATTTCTGTGTGGGAACGTTTCAGCTCTCTGTTGCAGTATCCACTCTGTATCCCTCTGTATCTCCTCACATGATGTAATGAGCTGATTCATTGTTGCTTCTGGAAACAGTGCATAAATATGGGTTAAGTTACCCTCACGATAAGAGATAGATAGGATCTGTTTCCGCTGGCTAAGGTATAGGGGAAGTGTGATCATACAATATCAACCCGTTCAGAGGATTTTACGTGAAAGCCCCACTTGTTGGCTTTTCCTGCCGTCCGAAATCCATGTGACAGAGATCTCTGTTGAGATATCAGCGCTGCTTCCCACCACAACAAAGCAAGCCGGGGCCTCCTGCTTAAAGGCCAATACTCCAGCAAAAACTGTGCCAGCACATGTCTGCTGAAACTGAGCTTTGACTCCTGCAAGAAGGGAGAACAGTTGAGCTTTATAGACTGGACTTCTTGATGTCCTCTGAAGGTTTTAGTAACTCTGCTGCTGCTGCTGCTGCTGCTACAGTGGAGACTTGATGAACTCATCCGCAAATCACACCATCAGTGAGAGGAAACGGAACAGCCAGCGTTGTTATGAAAGCCGGCCCTGTTCAGGGCTGTCTGTGTGGTGCTAGAATCTCAGCTTCTCGTCAGGACAGCACATCTCTCTGGTATGAGGTCGTCTGTTGAAATCAGAGGTGTCATAGGGGCAGCTACCTCACTCAGAGATCAGCGATGCATACTCTTGGCAAGGAGATATGCAGAGGCATTTTCAGCTTTATCACAACAGAAATCACAAAATCATTCAGTAAATATGCTTGTATTACACAAACATGTGAGTAAACAGGCCCACACTGACAAATGCATGACCTTTCCTCTGCTTTGGACAAATAACAGACATGCAAAATCCACATTTTGGAGATGCTTTATATAAGATGGTTAAAAATTGTCAATTTAGATCTGACTACAGTAGAAAGGCAGAAATGCCACAACACCAATCCACCACCCGAACTCAGAATGTGCCACAGCATACCAACTGCTTCCTGCCAGCTGCCCGCTCACAAAATGTCAGGGAGAGTCATCTGGATCAAAGCAGGAGGCCATAAAGAAGTCATTAGCATCATCGTGGAGCTACAATGTAATGCCAGGCTTGATTAAACCAAGATGTGTGTGTGTGTGTGTGTGTGTGTGTGTGTGTGTGTGTGTGTGTGTGTGTGTGTGTGTGTGTGTGTGTGTGTGTGTGTGTGTGTGTGTGTGTGTGTGTGTGTTTGTGTGTGTGTGTTTATAGAGAGGTTAGTCCAGGCGTTGTGGTGTGAGTGCTCTTGTTAGCTTACAGTAAAAGCAAAGGTTTCAGTCCTTACCCCAGGTTGTCTGCACAAGATCCAGAATGGCCTCTTGGAAAATCTATGTAACTTTATTTAGAGAAGGATCAACCGAGGGTGAGCTCCCTAATGAAAAGCTAATAAATGAATGTGTACTGGAGGAAGTCTTGTGTGTCTTCTGTCCAAGTTGGGCTCTGATCAGGAATGTTTGTTCACTTCCTTACCTTCTGTATCTAAGTGTAATTACAGGCCTTGATGTTTCCTGCTCCAGTTTACAGTGCTAACAGAGTTATAGGGCCCCTCTGTTATGTTCAGAAACCATTTATCAGCATTACTAATGGTCAACATGGGTGAAGATTTCCCTGAAAATGAAATATTACAGAATATACAATTCTTTAACTCCCCCCTTAGTTTGTTTGCTTGCCCCATCACCCAGAACAACGCACAGCCGAAGCAGAAACCACACTTTTGGAGGGCTCTGCTGTGAAATCGAAAAAAATGTTGGGTATCAAATGAAAGGCTACAGTCCAGGTGTGTGTAAAAGTAAATGCTACCACTTTTTTTTTTCCTCTTTGCAGGAATGCAAAGACTTGAGAAAACATTTTTTTGTGCACCTAGTGAAGGTGGGGGAATGAAAACATCATGGCATGAATGCAGGGCCTCAGAGCGCTGTGTCCGGCATGTGCTGACGAGAGCCAGAGACCAGACCTAATCCACACAACCGGATCCAACGCACAGAGGCACATGCACACACTCAGAAAAGTGCCTGCTCTAGCACTAACAGACTCGAAAAATGCTCATGGTGCGCAAAAGAAGTTGAAAGGAAAGGGGGGTAGAACATGACACCACTTTTTTTCCAGCTAATTTGCTAATTGACAAACTTGACAGTCTGCAGTGGAGAGCATTCACTCTGGTTTCCAACTCTGCATAAATTTGAGGAACAATACTTTAAAATACTTTTTTTTTCTTTTATTGTGTTTCACTTCTTTGTATTTGTATGAAACCTGAAAGCTCCAGTGAAGAGTTTGCAACTGGATATAAAACAGACTGAAATCAGTAGTAATGCATAAATTTGTCCATCATCCCAGCTGAGTTGCTCGTAACCCAAAACACGTCAGCTGGTTCTCAGATCACCTGAAATTGTACTTAAGGACTGACAAGAGAAAGTCCAAGCAAAGCATTGAAGCCCATCGTCCTTTGGTACCATGTTGAAAATGTTAAACTCAATTAAGGTCCCGTGTATACGACAACGCTTCACAGCGTTTCACACGAAAACGCAAAAAACACAGAGAAAAAGATCTGCGTTCACACGGAAACGCTGAGGGACTGAAAAATGCTGTAGTATGCATACAAGGCCTGTAGGTGTCGATATAACTGTGGAGTCTTTCGGTAGTCTGCCACCGAAGAAGAGGTGGGCTGATCATCTGGTGTATATATTAAATGCGACTCATCTGAGTGCAGAAGTGGAGCAACAGATGCACATTTTGTTGAAAGGCAGTCAGCAGATTCAGCAGCACAAGCACAACCCGGTATGTCCGCCATTGAACTATTATTGTTGTCTGGTTCCTTGATGGGCTGACATACTGCGTGACTCATTAATGATGAAGCCACTGACTTCACACCCCATAGACTGTGAAAATTAAAATTGTTTTCATCTCGCTTGGCTCGAAGTGAGGTCGCCACAAAAACTGCTCCCCCTGGTGACTGGCTGCAGTATAGGTCAAAAACTTTGTCTCCCCCAGTCATTCCAGATGGGCTGTGGTCAAACTTTAAAATAAATAAAAAAAATAAATACACCTCATAGAAATGTTTCTCACAATTGTATGCTGTGGTGATATGAAGATATTATTGGACTACACTGTTCAAATCCTTCTTTTTCTAAAAAAAATCTTTTTCATTAGTTATTAGATGTTAAAAACGGGGTTTTATGTTGCGTTTCACGATGAATGACAGCTGCCATTCTTGTGTTGCTTTTACGGGAATGGTAAAATACATCGGGAAGGAGAGCCAAGAAGAGATTGGATTTTCGAAAGAAAAAAAAAAACTTTTGTCATCCGGCTTCACTCAGATTCTCTATTGCGCAACTCTGGCTGCACAATGCCGGCACCTCTGACAGGGGTATTTTGGCTTCAAAACCATACAAATGGTAAAGACGGCGCCACGCTGTCCATTCTATATACAGTCTATGGTCACACCCCATCAACTAACCAAAATAGGCGTTAAACCCTCACTTTGATACAGACCAGAAAAGAACAGACGTGTGTCTTGTCTTCTTCTTTTGTAGGTTCAGATTTGCAGAAACCTCTTTAAAAAAAGAAATCATCAAAGTTTAAGTCTTAGTGATACTGATCTTTGGCTGGATTCAGAGAGCTTGGCATTAATCTCACTGTTAAGCGTTTGGGTATTCTAAAATGTCAGATTTTCTTCACATCTGCTAATATTCTACTGATTTGGAAAGCATTCCATCAAGGTGAAATCTTGGTGATGACACATAAATTACTTAAGCAGTCAACATTTCTTTTGAATGAAATCAAGTGAGCCCTCCCTCCCTCCCTTCCTTTCTTTTTTCACCATCTGAGCGGAAGATAAGGGCATATCTCCTACTAAATCATTTCCTCATACCACATGTCAATTTGCATTGCCTCTGAGGCTTTTATAAAACCAACTTTTTATTTAATGAGACCACTTTCTCTCTCCAGGCTTTTCAATTTGTTTCGTCTTGATTTGGCTGTCTGGAATAAAATACAGCACCGCGGTGCATGACTGGCTGAAACCCCGCAGGACCAGAGGCTATAAAGCATCCTCTTTCTTCCTGAGAGAAAGCTGTCATGGGGTATGAGTGGGAGCTCTGGCTGGACCGCAGGAACACTGGCTGGCCTTAACTCAAGGATACCCCACCCTCAGCCTCCACATGAGCATTTTTTTGCACAGATGAAAAAGTATTTGGTATGCAGCTTATGATACCCTGATGAAGAGCGGAGGATGTATGGTTCGAATTCTTACTTTTATGTGGATAATCAAGGCTCTGAAACAGACTTTCCTGTGATTTCTTACCATAAATATCATCTTATTCCCCCCCAGGCACACTGGAACAGTTCCCTCTGTTTCTTTTTAGTATGATGTACACAGCCATGGACCTCCTTTAAACCAACATGAACCAGTAAAAGTCGAGCCTGCATGAAAAGTAAGCTGACTCGCCCCATTTCAATCACTGAGCAGTTCATTAAAAGCCTCCCTCACGTAGATACTCAGGGAATTCCTCTCCTCTGAGTTCTGTTGTGACCTAAATAGAAGACCACACCTACAAAAATGGAAACACGAGCTTTTCAGAGAGCATGTAGGAAAGTATATTCCTCAAAGTGAAACCATATGACTCAATCCCTCGCTATGTTTTTAGCTGTAACATCGCCAGTCGGAGGAAAAAAAGGTGTTGGGGAAACTGAACTATTCTCAGCACGCAGCCTATGGAAAGTTTATTATGCTGTTCCCATTTGGGCAAAGTGAACACAGCCCTCCACAGCTTCTTTGCAGTTATTAATCCAGATTCTCCAGATCCCTGTGTGAGGAGAGATTGGATTTGGACTTTATTATGCCCATTCACAGGCACAGGTTTCTGTGTTTACATAGTTTACATGGCTGTTGAGAGATTACTGTCAAAAGCTATAGCGGAGCAAAGCCTCCATATAAGTTCAGCTATTGCAGCAGCACAGCATGTCGACCCAAAGTGTGAAGGCTGGTGCAGAACTCAAAGGTGAAGGGCAGTGATGGTCCTTAGATTGTAAAAGGAATAGTTTAAAACTCTGGAAGATATGCTCCTTCATATTTGGGCTTACATGGTACTAAATTTTTCAGCTCAGGATATTATTTAAATTTTAAGGGAAGGTAAGACAATGGTGTTAAAATGTGTTAATTCATAAATTTAAAGAGACTGTGAGGACTTTCTAAGTAATCTTGTAAAAGTCTCACTTCTAGATATACGCCTGATCATAATCCACAATTTAAAATGAGATAAACACTATTTCTTGGCTTCCCAGTCAGGTTGGACAGGACCGGATTGATTTACGGCACATCAAAGTCTCTATAAAAACACCGTGCAGTGAGAAGAGAGTTCTGTGTTTTTCTCTGTTGAAAACTATTTCTGTGATTTATTTTGTAGTGATGGTGGACACTGGAGCTGAACTGTCTTTCTGTGGACAGAAAAAGGAGAGAAGAGCAGAAGTAACTAAATGGGAGATTGAGAGAGCATGGGTAAAATGCTAAACCATGAGCTAAAGGCCAAAACACGGGCTAGACTGTTTGTGATAATGCTCATGTTCAGTTATACTGCAGTGATCTGATCAAACTTAAGAGTCTGTCAATAAAATGAAGAGTGAAGTTACGTTAGTTCTGCTTGGTCAATGAGCAGGACATAAGGATTCACAAACATTACACGTTAGCCTATGGATGCATCTCAGACACCGCTGCGAGTGGCACTTAAATAGCAGCTTCTAAACTAGTGTACAAACTGAGAAAGTTTGCTTGTTGTCACATTTTAATTAACAGCGTTGTGTAGCTGTTAATAAATACTTTACCTCGTCGCGTTGTATCCAGTAAAAAGTTGTCTTAAACAAAGAAAAATAGTGTTAAAAAGACGAACCAATCTCCATTCATTTCCAAAACAAACACACGCCTTGTTAAGAGTCATGTCATAAAGACCATGTGCTAATGAATGGCAGGAAAACTACCTATACCCTGATTACTGGTAACGTAGTGCTGAGGACCAGTTTGATTCTGTGGTTTTGAAGCAGTCACGATCATATGGTCACGAATCAGTAGCGCTTGTGCATGTGAGCGAGGGCGTTGTTTTGAAAGAGCTCCAAGTTTGGGAGGGCAAGGGCTAAACGGAGTCCTGAGGAGATGCTACATTCAAATTCATGGCTACCAACCCTGCCTTTAATGCTTTCTTATTAGTGAACTGGAACCTGCAACGGTATGAGCAATCTTTTTCAAACACTCAGTTTTAATGCTGCCATTTGACTCATAAATTGTTGAGGTAAAAATTCTCTTCATATTAGTTCTGGGAACTGAATATGTAACCTCTCTGATTCACACACATCTTAGCTATTTGGTGTTTTGTTAGCAACATATGTTCCGCACACTTTCAAATAAAAATATATCTCCAGGCTGCAGCATCAAAGACCCTCCTCTTCCTTTCACACACAACTGCAGAATGACTTTTACATTCAGTCATTTGGGCACATCCCATCTCCATTATTGTGCTCATGCACTGATGCATTTGGGAACAATTGAGTTTGTAGTGTTTTTGACACGCTCTTTTTCATAAGTCTCTCGCCATTACTCATCGGTGGCATTCAATTTGTCAGCATAGTTCTCGTACTCATCTATTAATGTCTGCCTGCAGATGCTGCTCAGCCCCCCCTGAGCAGGGATTGCTTGTTCTCCCTGCTCAAAGCAGACACGGTCCCTTATCACAGCTCACTGAGCTCACAGCTATTAAGATACACCATCTGTACTTCAACATCTCTCTTACTTTATCCATGTTTTCCTTACTGTCTGTCCCCTGGCTCTGTGCGAGGGCAGATCTATGCGATGTGGAACCAAACTTTGACATATAAGATTGCCCCTGTGAATGGTCTTTATTATTACTCTCCTCTCATCCTGTGTGGCTTCACATTCATAGTCTGAAGCTCTGCAAAGACACAGTGACTTGGAGAGTCTCGTGAGTTCTGAGTCAATTGTATCTCATAAGTTGTGATTACTTCTGTATTTTTGTGTTGCAGTTAAAGCGGTGAATTCTTTGATCCTTTTTTCTGCACTGGATGCAAATTAAGTTTGACCAACCCCACCTCAAGCTTTGTTTTTTTCTTCATTTGTCATTGCAAATGAACCCTTTTTTGTGGCCCATGTGGTGTTGGAAGCAACATATCCAGGACATAAGTGCTTCATTGGTTAACCTCAGAAAATCACTCCTGAATCATTGTCCTATGTAAGCGTCTATAAAAATAAAAGACGTTTCTGTAGATGAAAAAAAAAAAAAAGGTCAGAATAACAAGTTTTGAAGCAGCAAGCCCTTCACCAAGTCTGTCCACCAGAGTATTTGAGCTGTCAGAAGGGGGATAGATGGTCCCAGGGTCTCCACATGTCAAAAAGCAGAAGTTACTGTAGCGTGGAGGGAGAAAGCTTCAACTGACCCATGCTCTTAACCCCCTCCCACCAACACCACCAACACCACCAGCATGAAAACCAGCTCCAGCCAAAGCTCGCAGACACAGAGGGTGAGGGTGTGGACTGTTTGGACACAGCTGGCGGACAGGCTGCTCTGACGAAAACCAGAAAGAATCAAATGTGGATCCTTCCCGCTGCAAAACAAACAGTTCTTTCTGAGGTTGTTTCTTAATGGTGTAATAATTATTTATTCAGTGAAATCGTCACCAAATCTTTTAAAATATGACGCAATCTAACGTGTCCTCTTCTTCTTCATTGCTGCCATTGCGCATTTAAAGAGCTTGTCTTATTTAATTTATGTTACTTTCCCGCCCCTCTTGAAGTGGTGCTGACTGCCTGAGGGTCTGGACCATTCTGGGTTATTTCAGCTGTGGTTTGTGCTGAGGCACAGGGTGTAAACCCTCAGAACCTGAACCCAGCATAAATCCGTACAGACTGTCAGACCTCGCTGTGTTTCCAATTTAGCTTTATGACATATTACTCTCTGTGTGTTTTGTATTTCATTATGGACAACCACAGACATCCACAGAGGTTTTTGGTGTTGCTGTATTTAAGCTGAGATAAATTATGGAGCATCAAATAACACTTTATTATAAAAAATATTCCTGCTTTGTTTGTGTGTTTTTGTTTTTTTAATAGACTTAGAGGAGACATTTACAGCAACACTGGCTTCTTTTGGTAATAACAAAAGAAGCCAATGCTGATGTTCAAAAAACTGCATGTCTTCAAATGTCCACTTGGGGCATGCCTTAAAAGCCAAAGAGGCGTCATGCCTGTTAAAAAAAACAAGCTTGATAACCTGTGTATCATTTATTCAAATGATATTCAATTATAAATCAAAAAACAAAACCTTTAAAAAGGGATAAGGAGGACATAGTGTTCAATCTATCTAAAGTACCTGCTGTTTTTATTAGTTGTAATGTCATCATTCTTAAGAGTCGCTCGTTTAGCTCCTTTGAACAAAATGTAACTGTCCATCCTCACGCGTGAAACTACCATCAAACCAGTTTCATTTACAATCTCTTGACAGAGAAGCTGCTCCATCTAAAACTTCTGGGTAACGAGGATTGGACAAATTAAATTAAAAAAATCAAAATCAGCCCGTGGCCTGTAATTCATCTTTCCTTTACTTGACCTATATTAAAGGTGCGTTCCAGTTGTACTTGGAAGTCAGGATTTCAGTTACTTTTTGACAATCGAAGATGGCTGCCAGCAGTGTAAACAGTAAGTGAGCTCCAGTTATATTGTGTTTATTGTAACACTTCTGACTATTTTTTGTCATACTTACACAGGGGATGCTAACATTGGCTAACAATGGCTAAAAACAATAGTCTGGTAGATCTGCGCCAGATATACTGCTTTCATGTTTTTTCAGTGACTGTTTATAGAGAGAAGGGATAAAAGTAGTATATGGTGAAACTGTTGATGACCTCTGGATATTTTTTTAGATTAGATTAGATTAGATTAGATTAGATTAGATTAGATTAGATTAGATTAGATTAGATTAGATTAGATTCAATAAAATAGCACTTCATGTGATTGATAGTTTTAGAAAAACAATTTAACATGCTGAAAAAAATAGACATATCTTATCTGCGGTAAGGCCTCCTCTTCGTCCACCGTGTTTGTAGGTTGCAAAAGTACTGCATATTTGTCCAGAAAGTGCTTATATTCAGACGGGGCTTTCGGATTTTGTGGACACTACCATCTAGTTTTCCAACTTGTGTAATTGGAACTCTGCTAACTTGGAGATGACGCCATTCCCACTTCCTTTATCCCAGTTCTGATGTAACTGGAATGCACCATCTCAAACGAGATATTGAAAAACAAATACATTTTATTCATTTGTTAATATTTCAAAAAGGGAAAAAAAAACGTAAAATGTTTTTAATGTTTTTTTTTAATTATTATTCATTACTGAGTATCCATTAAATGAATGATGCACGGATTCTTGATCTTGACTGATTGTGTTTTATTCATGGCGACAGTACAGGGGGATGACTTTTTCTATGATGCGTCAGTTATGATTTAATGACAGCTAAGAGTCGTGCATAAGTTTTAAATAATTGGTCGGTTGGCTGAAAGGTGGGCAGCTGTTTGGTGGGATTTTTAAGGTCCGCCTTAGCTCCACCTCTTTGTCTGTTTTTAGATTAATCAGAAATTAGGTGGAGATAATTCTTCCAACATGGTGACCACCATGGTTGGATAAGTGATGTTACTGAGACTACATTTATGTTCTATGCAGTCTATAGTCTGTAGTTTAGTCATAATGAAGATTTATTAAATGCAAGTGACCATTGTCAGTCCATAAACAATCCTCTTGTTTCTCCCATTGTCTTCTGTTCTCTCCTTAAGTTCCCCCCACACGCACACACTCCTCTACCCTCCAGCCAATTACTGTGTTGCTGACATCTCCTGTTTGGTCAAAGCAGCATGTCTGAGTATGGTAGAGGAAACAGTCTGTAGAGTGACTCACATCTCTTAAACAATGCCACTCATGACACTGCAACAGTCCACTCATCACAGCCTGTCTCACACACACTGACATCTGTCTGGCATTGTACTGCAGTATTACCATAATAACAGACTGGAACAAGACTCATTTTCCTCTGATGCTATAGTGTAATGTTCACTGGAGTTTAACTGCCCTAAAGGGGAGTCATGAGTGTACACATTAGCCTTGACTTCAGAGTCACACAAAAGAATCTCACAGTAGAGTTTGTATCAGTAGAATCTTAATTTATTATCTTAATAATTAATAATAGTTCTGTCAATCTCATTTCAAATATATGTCTTTGAATATGAACTTTGTCACAGCCCAGCTCTGAAGACCTGATAAAATACGGAATTGTACAGACCATCCAATTTTCAAATGTTTTATTGTCACACAGACAAAAAGAGAACAACATCAAACAACAGCCAACAACATGAAAATGGTGCTACACCGAGGATGGATGTCCCACCCCATCCGTGGGGTTAAAGAGTGGATCTTAGGCCCAGTTTATACGACAATGGTTTTAAGATGAAATGCAAAAGTTTTGTTGCACTTCGGCCCCTCGTTTATACAGAAACGCATGCTCATTATACTTTTGTTGGGGGAACTTTTAGTTGCCGTGCGCGAACCAGACAACAACAGTGGTTCAATGGTGAACTACTGTTCTGGCCTTCTGCTGCTGAATCTGCTGACTGCCTTTCAACAAAATGTGCATCTGTTGCTCCACTTCTGCACTCAGATAAGACTTGTTTAATACATATGCCAGATAAACAGCCCACCTCTTCTTCGGTGGCAGACTACCAAAAGACTCTACAGTTATATCGCCCCCTACAGGCCTGTAATGCATACTACAACGTTTTCAGTCCCTCAGTGTTTCCATGTGAAGTTTTCTTTCTGGTCTGCTGAAAAATGTATGTTCAATATTTACTTTTCTTTAGCAGTTAAAGTCCACAGCCTTTTCCATTATGTTACAAGTTTGAATCCCAAACTTAAAAGTACACTAAAACAACTAAGAATCTACTGAAATTGTAAAATTTGAGCAGAGTGAAGCCAAAACAATAAGCTAAAAGAGGTTAAAGTCCTCTTGGATGTATAACATTTCCTGCACATACACACTGTACTTTTCGAAGTACAAGCAACTATTTTTTCTTTGCCAAAAGACTTGTGATACACGATTGTGCAGCTTCTGTTCTCTCATTGAAAAGTTAAATCAGTGTGCCGTGCTTCACTTTGTTGGTCTTCAAAAATAACACAATAAGGACAGTGTTTAAAAATAGGACCGTCTTTCAAGAAAGTGATAAAACAGGGTGATTATTTTAAGCTGCCTTTTCAAACAGTTATTTTTTGCAGCCTGAGTCTCTCCTGGCCTGCGCTCACTCTCTGGAATAAACCACAGCCTAATATAACCAAGAACAATATGTTTACCCTGACAATGAATTATGCTCCCAGTTTACCCTGTATTTATATCTTCATACTGGTCTGATCGGCCCCATTGTCAACCTAAATGGCTTTCTCAGTGCTCGCTGAAAGAGTATAATTTGTCTTCATCAGAAGACTGCCTGCAGAAAATGTAAACGCCTGAATATGTCTCCTCCATGTGAGTTGTTTTTCACTCTTGCAGGAACAGTTTTAAATCCCATCCTATTATGATGGTGACAGACTAAATCCTAATGATGGACACAGCCCCGACACTCCAACTGTCACCTTGCTGACCTGAAGGTGTGTAGTTGTAGTTGTAGTTTTTTTTTTTTTTTTTTTTTTTTTTTTTTTTGAAAGATGTATATAATATTTTATTTTTCACTTTTCAATTAGAACAAATATATATATATATAACAAACAAAACAAAAAGTGGAACATGACACATAACAGTACAATAAGGCTGCCAGTTGATTCTTAAAAAAAGGCCTCACATAGACTATGATATTAATTACTCAAGTCTGAAACAAAATGTAAAATATAAGAAAAAGGAATGAAAAAAACAAAAAACAAAAAAAGCACATGCTTGTTCAGTTGTCAATGAGCGTCAGGGCTCCTGTAGATGAGGCGTTATGTTACACTGAGCCAGGAAAGGCCCCCAGATTCTCAAGAATAGACTGTTACATGTGTTAGGTTTATACAGACGTAATCTTTCCAACTGAATAACGGACAGCATCTCTCTGAGCCAGTGTGTAAAGCAGGGGGAGTTGGTAGATTTCCAAGTCAGGAGTATAAGTTTTTTAGCAACAACCATTGCTAGATGTAGGGCAGTCTGTATGTCATATGACAACTCAAAAGTCCTTGTAGAGCAACCAAAGAGAGCCAAGTCATGGTTTGGTTGAATATCCCTAGAATATGCTTCAGAGAGCCATTCAAAGATTTTCGTCCAATAATTATGTAAAGTAGGGCAAAACCATAAAAGATGTGCCAGAGATCCTTCTGCAGAGAGACACTTGTCACATTCAGGAGACACTGATGGGAAGATACGATTCAGTTTTGTTTTTGAGTAATGTAGTCTATGCATTACTTTGTACTGAATTAATCTGTAACGTGAATTAATAGAACAGCTGTGAACCCGAGACATCGCTTCTTCCCAAAATTCTACCGATATCTCAGAGTTTAGATCACGTGCCCAGGCTTCCCTGATATGATCTGAAGAAACTGAGGTAGTAAAACAATTTACAAATTTCGATATTAGCTGCTTGGAGTCAGGAGTTGTAGTTTTGTGAGTGACTTTTCTGTACATATGTGTGTGTGTGTTTGTGTGAACAGAGTGTCCTGAATAGAGGGCGATGACGCTCCTCTGTGCTCCTGGCTGAACCCGACAGTGTGCTCTGATCACTCCACACCATTATGATTATGCAGGAGACAGTGAAGGAGGATTGGGTTTGAATGATGGATAAGCACATCGGACAAGAGAAAGAGAGTGGATGAAAAGAGATGTATACACAGACGTCATGCTACACCACCTGAAGGCTAACTCTTTTTGTGTCTTTGACAGCTCCTCAAACTTTTCTTTAACTGATTTCCAAATGGCTGCTGCTTTTCTTTTGTATGGAGAGCTTTAGGGCACTCATGTTCAAGGATTTAAGGTGGCTGATCCAATAACATGACATGTTACAGCAAAATACACATAACCATGTATGCTTTGTGCTAAATGTGGAGCACATATTCTAACAACAGTATTGTAACAGAGAAAATAGAGAAACTGGTTGAAATACAGCCTTTTATTTCATGAATAGTGGATGAATATTCATGGAATACATCTTTAAACTAAAGCTTTAACAGCCTGACCTCTCTACGACCTGTCATGCAGATGAGACCTAGTGTGCTGTAATCTCTGTATAATTAGTATCCTAAACAGACCAAAGTATGCACACTTAAGCTTAAGTGTCGGTTTTAGCTGTGGATTTTGAAAAGGCTCTCTTTTGTTCTTCTCTACAATAGTGTCCCTGGAAAAATAAAAGCTTAGCAAAGCGCCCTGAAGATTAATTACAAAGTTCGTAATGAGTATTTTCTGAATCTTGTTGTTCTTTTGTGAGAAACCAGACTGCCGTGCTTGGGCCTTTAAAGTTAGCTAGGTTGCTTTATCTGGAGGTGTGTGGATGGAAATCACTTCACTCAAGAAGAAATCAGTTTCAGAAAATTTATTTGACTTAAGCATCTTTTTTTCTAAGACTTAAAATGACATGCCCTGACATAACTCTGCAAATCTTTCCATAGTTGCCTGGAAAAAGCCTACAAAATTCCTAAAAGTAGCACATGATTTAAAGTCACTTTAAGGACTTTTTAATTGATTTTAAACTAGTCTCCCATTTTTAGTGATACCACATAACTCAAATAGTAAAATGAGATTATCAGCAACAACATTAGTTATTTCTGTTTAATTTTACTCCATATTTGACACTCAGCTGTGTGTCACTATGTTTAAAAATTCACCAGTAAAGATTGGCAGTGAGATGTAAGTTAGCAAGCAAGAAACTTTTTAAAAAAAAATCTTTAGATGATTTCATTTTTTAAATAATGTTTTCTTGCACACAGCTAATACTAGAGCAGGTCTAGCAAAAGAGAAAAGTACATTTCCTGTTGAAGTTATGTTTGAGATGGAGAAACTCTTCATCAGGGCTTTGTTAGGTTAGAGGGTAAAAAGCTAACCATGGATGCTGCACCGATCCAAATTTTCTGGTCCTGATACTGATAGATGGGCTTTGGGTATTGACCGTCACGAATACGGATACCAATCTGACACAAGTGTTAAAATAACAATCCTACTGTTGGATAAAACTGCTAATGTTTTGGGTAAAAGTCAAAAATGAGTATATATGGAATTACTGAAATAGATATTTATTTAAGCCATAAAGTGTTTAAATATTTACCAGCTGTTTGGTAAAAACAGTGTTTCAGAATTTAAAGAAATTAATATTCAATTGTAAACTTTTATACCCTGTAGACTGGTAATGCAGCAAAAAACAAAGAAAGTGCATCAGGGGTAACATCCCAATAAAAATCTTTATTACACAACTGTTCTTAACCTCATATTGTAAACAAAGTGACGATTATGTGATAAAATAGTGTGAAAAAACCTTGTTTGATTGACTCATAATGTAACCCTAGAGTCAAGTTATTTAAGTGTCAACAAAAATTTTAGTACAAAATATGAGAGCACTGGTAAAAAGAAGGCATAGAGCTGGTTGCCAAGATTGGCACCACAGATCGGTCCTTTCCCACCGATACCTGATCCAGCTTTGAGGGGCTCGATCTGATCGATACCCAATACCAGGATTGGGGTTGGCACATCCCTAAAGCTAACTAACAGAAGCAAACCAGAGTTCAAAATGTTTTTTTCTAGGACTATTTTACGCAGCTACAAATCAGTATTGATTAGCTTCTCACTCTGCATTCTGGGGGAAAAAAAAGTTGTCTTGAACAACATAAAGTATTTTTAAAAGAAAATGTTCTTTTGCTTTCAAGACAAATTAAATGGTGATGATGAAATGCTGTCATCATTCTGTAAAAAATACGCCAACGATTTTTTCCAGAAGGGTCACCAGAATCACATGCCCTGACTGAATTAAACTGGTCACAAATACAAGAACATTTTCTTCAATGAGTTAACAGAATCACATTCCCTGACTGAATTAAACTGGTCACAAATACAAGAAAATTTTCTTCAATGAGTTAACATTTTAAACTTAAAGGCAGATCTTCCAGTCTGTACAAGCCTCTAGCTCATGTGTAAGGCTCAGGAAATCTAAAACCAGCATTTGACTGATGCATTTCATCAGTCACAAACAATCCATCACTGTTTCCTCAGTCACAATCATCTGTGTGTCGTTTCCCCTGAAAACATTTATCTAATTTTTCCTCACATGGCAGCTCCTGAAAATGAGTCATAAATATTATAATAGTGTTTGTCTCTGAACGTCACAGAAGACTGGCTGTTAATGGGCCAGCGTGACCCCTGACTCACTGTGTCTGTGTGAAGGTTTGTGTGTGTTTGTCAGGGATCCTTCAAGCACGCTTTGCTGGCGTAAGGTGTAAACTGAAGGTCCTGTCGTATTGCTTGTGACCTTGTAAACACACACACACACACACACACACACACACACACATAGGATCAAAGGTAATGATTGTTTTTTTGGAAGTCAGATTAACCTAATCTGAGGCTAGGCACAGGTGTTGGATTGTTTTCCAAATTTGTAAAGGTCAAGTGTGTGTTTTTAGAAGCTGATCCCAGGAGGAAGTTCTCTTTTGGCTAATTAGACAGATCTGTCCCTCAAAGACCACGAGTCGGCTTATTTCAGATGTAAGAAGTGAAATCTCTCTGGTGACACCTTTAATGAGCACAGTGTACAATAGAATTCACAGAGTGGAAATGGTAATGGTAATGATGTGCCGTCACAATGGTAATAGCTTGGTCATTAAGAGTGGCACAGAGGCCGTGCACATGGTCAAGCTTTCTTCCATTGTCCCCACCTCGTTAAATTTGAACTAAGAAAGAGACCATTTTCACAGAAAGACGCCCAACTGAAAGCAGACACACTCCCAGAAACATTCCGTCTAATTAGGAAAGTGCTGATTGACAGGCAAGCTAAGCTGTCTTTATGTGGAGATGCTCACAGTCAGTCTAGCAGCTGATGCCACCTTGAGAGCGTGAATGAATACATAAGAAACAGAAAGCAAGCCAAAGAGGAACGGATGAAAAGCTGGCGTAACGGCTTGTATCATCTGTCTCTCGACTGGGCATTCCCCTTCAGATCACAAATCTGGTTGTCAGTTTTTCATGTGTGAAAGCACATTAAAGATTGGCATCATTTTCAACCAGAAAGCTTAAGATCAAATTTGTGTTTATGGTGTTGACATGGAGTCAAATAGAAGAGACTGTTCTCATGAGAACAACCGTTTTTGGTTCGAATATCTAAAGCAACAGTTTTTTTCTTGAGGTTGAGCCAAAGTCAAAAGTACTGTCATGGGCTTCTTCAATGAAAATTCTGGTTTGCTACCAACAGCATCTAACTTTTAAGATTTGGCTGCCATTTCCATTATAAATACTGTTAAAAACCTTTTATTTCCAAGATTCATTTACTGACATTGGGGAAAGTGTCAGGAAGCATGACAGAGCCCAAAAAGCAGTCACTGCACAAACTCAAGCTTTAGTGGTTCAATTTATAACCACCCATATTTTGGATATCCCTGCTTTTGGTTTATCCAACAAAAGACAAGGGTTTAACAACAAGTTATACTTCCTTGTTCCTCTTTCACATTTTTAGGGGGATTTTCAAGAGTTCTGCCCAAAGAATTATCCAAAGGCCTGTTTTCCCACACAGTAGGATGAAGTCTTCACTGTCAGACAGAGGTGTTGTTGGGTGGGTTTAGGGGTGAGTCCAATAAGGAGGAAGGATGTGGGAGGTACAATGTGCCCGACAGCGCAACAGAGACCTAATCACAGTGTTTTAGGGTGTGCAGACATCTTTGCTGCTCCTTGACTAGAAAGATTTTCTCCTTCAACCTCTATTTTTGTTCATCCTGTTACACGCTGCTCTTCCGAGGTTTGCATGTGATATAAGCATCATCACCTTGGTTTGTTTGCATTTTCAAATCACTTTCATGTGTAAATTTTACTGAAAGGCTGTTGGAAAAGTCAAGGTAAAGTCAGGGTGACAATTTTCACCCAACTCCAAAATTTGCAATGTTTTCTGGGATCTTGTGAACGTATGGTTCACGTAACATTGGCTAAAAACAACTCAAGTGCCTGGTGTTAGGGTTACAAAATACTGTCTTACAGAACTTCTGGTTCTCTTAGTAGTGACTGCCACGGTGGCCCTGAAAGCTCACGGCACTGCAACTTGAGAAAGCACTTGCAAAAAAAAAACAAACAAACAAAAAAAAAGAACAAGCAAATTAAGAAAACATATTCATCAATTTGACAACCTAAGAGTAGCATTAAAAAAAATACGCTGCAAGACTACAACACAACGGAAGTGTTTCCAGAGGACACTTAAAAGTGATGCAAATGTCCCGACATGCTCGTTGTTGACGCAGATTTTGAGCTACAGCCCTATTAAGGTTTTCTTTCCATCAGTGGTGTTGGAAAATTAGATAAAAGTAAGTGCTGTTCAAGGCATGATGGGATAGTTGGTTGGCAGTGCCACTGTATACCATGTTTTCTTTCATATGTTAAAGTCATGCTGTAGGGGGTCAGTTTGTTTGACCCAACCTGAAGAACTCGAAGTAGACGGTGCGATTTTGCCGTTGTGCAGTGGATCTGCGCTGTCCAAGCACAGCTGACACTAAAGATGTTTTTGCTTTGCATGCTGTGGGCTATAAACACCAAACTGCCTTTGTTTTGTATAGAAAACAAATAGTACTTCCACAGAAAACACTGGTAGTGAACACAGGCCCTAACCATATTTTAAGTGGCTTCTATCGGCCTATCAATGATAGTTATTGTCACCTAACATGGAATTCTAGAATGGATTCCATTGGTTCTGTAGTGTAGTTTGTTGGTCCTCTGTCTAGATCCATCAATCCTGTTTGTCACCAGCCCAGAGGAAAGAAAGGTGATACCTCCTGCCATGAGTTTTATATACTGTTCAACATACTTTCCACTCACCATCAGTAAATGATCACACCATGAAGGACAAGCAGGCAGTTTTAAATGTCTTTACATGATGTCTATATTTAGCTGTCTTCTTTGTGATGCCTGTTTCCATGTGTGTGTGAGACTCTTCGCTCCTTGGCACATTGTCTCCCACCCTCTTGCCTCACTTTCTCAGGATTTCACTCCCTCCGTCTTTACTTGTCCAAAGGTTGTTTTGACATTTCTGCTGTTTATATCCTCCACAGGCACGACCATCTGCGGCCGACCCTGACCATGCTGTGTTGTTGTCCCTCAGGCACAGACCCTTGTTATTACCATCCAGAGCAACAAACGTAGAGTGGAAAAGGATTGTCACAACCACAAATACACCAGTTTCACATTAGGGACTGGAGAGCCACGGAGGGAAGCGCACACAAATCCCTCATCCTGGCTCAGCGCTTGCTCAGTGAAATAAAACAAAAGACAGACAGCGAGCCCGAGCAGGGATGAGGCTGCTGATAAAGATCTGTCAATAGAGCGTTTCCACAGGACAGAGAGAGGGAGGGATGCAGGGAAGGGGGACAACTGTGGAAAGAGGGGCAACACAGGGGCCCAAAGTTTTTGTAAGATGTAGAAAACTACTGCCAGACAAACAAGCATATTCAATTGTTCCTCAAAGGCAGGTTGCAAAGGAATTTAGGGAATGGGGCAGATACCTTCAGACTACCTTTCCAAGACCAACCCCCATCCCCTTTAAAAACATTCCTCCATCAGCCCGTCAGTCTTGAGGTGCAGACAGAACTGTACTCGCTTAGCCCCCCTGTTGATGATCATCTGGATACCTATCTACAAGAACACAAAAAACCTTGCCTGGAAAGACACCTTTTGTCAGAGCAGATTTTGCAACCACAGCGCCACAAGCTGAAGAACTTTTCACTTGCTAGTGCTGGTTCTAGAACCAGGAATGTAAATCTGGTTATCTGGCCTTTCTCAGTCCCTAAGAAGTCAGTGAAAGAGTAATGTATTGCACCTAAAGTGTCGCTCAGAAGGGCGGCTGGCCTCGTTTCGTTAATGTATTTTTTTCTGGCGGAACAAAGCTGTTGATGGTATTTTACTGAAGCAATATGACCCGATGCTGAATTCCTCAGGCACACATTAAATTACAGCCTAGTGCTGCTGAAAGCTGCACAGGATTGCAGTTGAAGATGTACAGCCCCTGTTATGAGGGAAACAGATACTATCCATTGGGTTGGCCTTTCGCAAAGGGTTCCCATTGCCAAGTAAAGAGAGGATAATGCTGGAGAGGGATTATATTCCCAGGGTAAGAATTTATACAAATAGCTTCCAGGCGACATCTCTCAACCAGAGCAATTCTCAAGCTTGTGTTGAGTGTGATAGGTGTGAATTTCTTCATCAGTCTATGCCCTAGAGTTCCAGTTGGACAAATGCAGGTATATCTATACATGAATCATGCCTGGAGTGTACTGTCAGTCTTTCCGAGTGCTTTTAACAAGGGTATAACTGCTGCTGGAGTGATCCCTCTGGGGGTGTATATTGCAGTAAGGGGTGCCAAAAAAGCAAAGTGTTAAAGAGCCACCAACAGTGATAGAGAAACCGAACACCACAGCCAGTATGCTTGTTCTGATTAGACAAGGTCTGAAAACTCGGTCATAGAAGGAGACGAAGCTAATACAGAAGTATAAGGATTACTTAGATGAGACGCAGGGGGAAAGGAAGGAAGGAAGGAAGACAGTATAGACAGAAAGAGGAGGCAGAGAGAAAGCAGAGACCCTTGTACGCCTCTTATCTGGGTAACATAAGGAATCTTAATAATAGTGCAGGTTGTGTGTTCTGCGCTATCTCACAGGCGACAGAGAACTGGTCTGGGGAATGCAGCGTGCCTTAAGGAGCTGTGGTACTCCGCTTGAAAATTAATAGCAGCAGAATTTCAATGTCTGGGATGAGAAAGGAAGGCTGAGGGAGGACACAGATGGAAAAAGAAGAGGAAGCAAGCTAACTTAAGGGTCTGATCCTTTTGACAATTTATGTTTGACGCATGACTTTACGAGGGGCGTGAAAAATTCAGCAGGGAAATTCGTCGGCATGCACGGAGAGCAGGCAAAACTGTAAGAAAGAGGAAAAGATAATACATCAGAGACTGATGTGTTTGTTGGCAAGGCTCAGATGAAGCCTCTTAGTGTTTTTCTTTCCTTCAGCTCCCTGGTTTTCCCGCCTCTTGGATTGCAAACTCTCCTCAAGTCTGAGTACCTGTGACTGGGAGAGCATTGTGCACAACAACTGCAAGCCTTTACAGCTGCACATGCACATTCCCTGCTGAAATTACCAGACTTAAAGCTCCGCAAATTGGCTGAAGATCAAAGTCATGTTATGCAGATGCAGACTGCCAAGCCTTGAAATGGGTTTTGGATGGGTATATGAAAGGTGAGGTGCCTGGTTGTTGAAAGCAAGTCCTGGAACTTAACTTTTTCTGTATGTAGTTCAAGTTCTTTCATCATAATTTGTCAATACCAGGTGAAAATTTCACTCCTTTGTAAATATAAAGTTTATGCTTCAGGGAGAAGGATTAATGCAAATGTAAACTTTCTACAACATACAAAAAGAGTTGGATTTATATTGAATTATTTGAGGATGAGGCTCTTTCATAAATGGCTTTTGGGAAGAAAATTATAAGTATGATCGCAGATGTTGGCTACAATAGCAGGGAAAGACATTAATTTTGAATCACTGCTGAAAGAAGCCTCTCCACTGTGAAGCAAAATGTGTTTTTGTGTAACCTCAGTAGGCAGAGAATATCCAAATGGAAAAGGCTGACATTTTAGGAGATACACCTTTCCCTTCATTCTCAGGAGTTACATGAGAGGATCAGATCCACTCTCATGTCTGTATGGTGATTATGAAGCCTGATGCCAGTATGCGGTTAGTGTAACTGAGCTCAAAGACTCGAAGCAATGTGGGAAAAAAAAAAAAAAGTGAAGGTCACAAACTGTGTTAAAATTCAATTCACAGTTCTTGAAGGATTTCATTGGATTCAATTTTAATCCAAGGAGAGAGCTGAGAAAGTATGGGCCTGTCCATGGAAATGTACTAAAAGTAAGCTCCTGCATAAAATTGAAACTCAGGAATTTATTTCTGCTTTGACTTTAGACCCTGAAAATCATTTATAACTTTATTAAATTGATTAAAAAGACTGTGCAGACTTTCTAAGTGATTTTGAAAAAGTCCCACAACTAGAAATCCGCCTGATCATAATCCACGATTTAAAATGAGATTATCAGCACCAAATCAGGTTATTTCTAAATGCTATTTCTTAGCTTCCTGATCAGGTCGGGCATGACCTGATTGATTTACAGCATGCCAAAGTCTCTATGACAACACCACACCAACTGATGAAGTTCAGTTGTAAGAGGAGAGATCTGTTTATCTCTGCTAAAAACTCTCTTCTTCAGCGGAGGGCTACCAAAAGATTCTACAGTAACATCGCCATCACAGGCCTGGCATGCATATTTCAGCATTTTTAGTCCCTTGGCGTTTCCGTGTAAACACATTTTTTTTTCTCCACATTTTTGAAATGTTGTTAAAAGGGCCTAGGCAAGGCAAGGCAAAGCAAGTTTATTTGTAGAGCACATTAATACGCAAGGCAATTCAAAGTGCTTTACAGCAGCATATAAATCACAAGATTAGAAAAATTTGCAATAGAATAAAATAAAAACATTCCATAAAACATTAAAATAAACAATTAATTTAAAACAAGGAGTGCAGATAAAATACTTTCAGTTATATGCAAAGCCAAACAGAACTGTTTTCAGCCTGGATTTGAACATCGTCAGAGTTGGGGCCTTTCTCACGTCTACTGGAAGACTGTTCCAGATTTTAGGAGCATGAAACTGAAACGCAGCCTCATCATGTTTAGTCCTGACTCTGAGCACCAGAAGGAGGCCCCTCCCTGTGGTTCTCAGAGTCTGAGTTGGTTCATATGGCTCTAACATATCAGAGATGTACTTTGGTGCTAAACCATGAAGAGACTTGTAGACAAGCAGAGCAGAGCCTAAATGTGATCTGTAAGATGTTGCTGGAGCAGGTTGTTCCTAAGACAAGGAACCCTACCAATAAAAGCTGGGTCACCTTTAGATATGAGCATTGGCTTTGGAAGAGTCAGATGAAACTCACTTCAGGATCTAAGACTGTAGGGTGTCTCATATGGTGTTAACAGTTCTTCTGCATAGTTTAGAGCATGCAGTAAAAGTGCTCAGGAAATCTCCAATTCTTAACAGGGAGCCCATGTAAGGAAGCCAAAAATGAGGTGAAGTGATGATATGATTGTAATTTTAGCAGACACAGAGATGGGACCAGTGGATTTCTAATATGAGCTGTTGGTTTCTACTTCTACCCTGTAACAATTCCATAATTAGCATGCTGTGAGAAAACAAGCCTTCTCTTGTTTCAATGGCTGTTTTGTAGTTATTTTGGGAAAGCTTGAGCAACAGCCAGTTGGAGACTACAAAAGCTCAAGTGCAGCATATCAATTATAACAGTCTGGTATTCACAGATCAACAAGCAGAGCAGAGTGCCAGTATAGTCAGCAGATTATGAGAACCCTTGAGTGTATGTCAGGTTTTACTCTGTGGGACTCTGCAGCAACAGCACAAACCAATGAGAGTCTGACGGGACTCGCTCTATCTCCAGCTCCTGCATTAGCTTGTTTGTTCTAGTAATGAGAGCCCATTTGTCAATCTGAGGCAAGCCGTCCAACAACAAATTGAGTCAACAGACTGAGTAAAGTTGGGCCTTTTTGGGGCTCTGGAATGACCCTTGGTCCCTAATTGGCCACCAGTGTTTGAGAATGGCTAGCAGCCAGGTGACTGGTCAAGAGGTCCAGCTGCTCCAGTGACTGGGCTCGCCTTTGCCTTCAGCCATGAGCCTCAGCCTCGGTCACTTGTTTGTTTGTTTTCCTGCCTTTGTTTGGACTGGAGATTTCCTGTGTAAACTCAACGAAACAAGATCCCCTTAGAAAAAGAATCGCCTCCCAGTCTGTCTGAATGCTCCTCAATACGGGTCTATTTTCTCTCTTTATTTTGGAAGGGTAATGTACCAAAAACTAGCAATTAGCTCATATCTCAGGGAAAATTCTGTATAGAATATATTCATGCTGCCTCTCCATCTGTATCTCTTGTATATTCCAACATGCAAATAACTCAGTAGGTTACAGGAAGTCATAACTTGCATAGTAAAAAAAATCTACCCATCTCAGCAAAATTAGTGTACACACACACACACACTGCAGCTTAATTTTCCCTCATGCTGTGCCCAAACAAACATGCAGCCACACATAAAAAGTGGAGCAAACATGAAAGGCAGAGCTACCACTTAATTAACACTCCCGTAAATATCCTCAGTCAACCTGGCAACCGAGGACACAACCGTATCATGGCTTGAAGAGTCAAATACAGACGATTGTCCCTTAGACGGACTAATTGCTGTAATTTTAGGACAAATATAAAACAACCTGAGCAGTAAAACTTTTGGTTTCTGACTTTGAGTCTTCGGTCACCGCTCTACAAGATGCATTTACACTTTCCTGAGCATTAAATATAGATGCAAATGGGATTCACTTCTGCAGGAGGAAGAATTCCCACAAGCTTGTAAAACTGGGTCTTTGAGTCATGGACAGGCTTTGAAAAATACTCCATTACCATTTCTACAGAGCTTAGACAGCGTAAGTTCATGATGGGAAGTGTACTTTAATAATTGATGGGGGAGAGCTTCCATTGAAGGTAGGACACTCTGAAACGCACTTTTGAAGCAAAACCACCAGCGCGGCCATATTGGAAATGAGGCAGGCCGCGAGTCTCCACAGTAACAGCCATAGGACGCTCCACAGTCACGTGATCTGAGCTGTGCCTCTGATTTGATGAACTGACAATCTTAATATTGTTGAATCTACCCAGTTAGAAAAAAATTCATCCCCCATACAGTGTGTGTCATCAGCAAAATTAGCAGTTCAGACAGGAGACAGTCTTTGTACCCAGCTGTAAATGTGCATATTTTGGCTTTTTTTGGGCTTGGTGTGTACGTGACTTCCGGTACTTCAGGAGCCAGCCTCAAGCGGACACCCAAGGAACAGCAGGCTTAAGCACTTCCGCATTGTCTCATATTTTCAGACTGGAGGTTGCCGCTTGATCTAAATACAGACAACAGATCTTTGAAAGAAGAAAATGTGTGTTGGTGTGCCTTGGAAGAGTCACGTGCCACATTAACTAGAGGGACACTGGAAAGTATGCTGAGCATCTTTATGGTCTAAAGTCATGTAAGAGATGCAGCTCAGAGATTTTTCCACCACTGCCATAAATCTTACAGGATAAGCAGGAGATAAGCTCTGAAGAAGGCAAGATAAGTGATGGAGAGGGGTTTAAACATTCAGGTCCAGCCAGTCAAACATTTTGGTCCAAGGTAAAAAGGCTCTTCTAAATGACCTCAGCCTAAAATAGTGTCTGACTGAGTGACCGACACAACTCCTGTGTTTAGAACTTCCTTTTTTCCCTCTTCTGTTTTAAAATCCTTTTAAAGTTCACACTTTCAGAGAATGAAATTCGAATATAAAAAGAATCAAGACAAACTATCGACTATCTAGTCAACTATCTAATCACAAATCTGGTGTCTCAGTTTAACTTCAGTTTGAGAGTTTAAAGATGAAGTCAAACAACAACAAAAAAAATTTAAACATTTGCAAGAAAAAGTCTTTAATTTTCAAAAATAGGGACATCATAGGTAGATTTAGCATTTTTTTTTAATCTGACGATAAAAAGTCAGAACGTTTCAAAAATAAAGCTGACATTCTTAGCATTTCTTATTTTATTCTAAGGGGGAATATCAAAGATTATCCGGCACTAAAATCAAGGAGCATCATGTTAAGTATAGGTTTAAAGTAAGTTTCATAATGATTTCTATATGATTTCAGATGTTTGACCATCTTTTCAGAATATTTTGTTATAAACATACTTAAGTAGAAGTTTACGGACTGCTCCATTTTCCTTATTTAGTGATGGCAGCTGGATGCTCGTCTGATATTTCCCTTCAAAATAACACAGAGACTAAAATCAGAACTTTAATCCATAATGACTTTATTTTGTAATAATGTTTGATTCTTCTGATACCTATAAATAGTGAATGTTGAAAATAGAAGCATCACAATCAAAGAAACTATATTTTAAGGTTGGTCAATTTAGCCCTTTATGACTGGATATCTGGCCTGTCTGAGGTGAAGTGATGGACTCAATCCTCATGTGACACCTCATTTAGACTTGAGATTGTACCCATCATATTTCTTCATATCCATCGCTCTGATAGAAAAAAACGAAGCACTGTGAGTTGTTGAAGTGAAGTATGGTACCAAAAAGAAGCTCATATCATCCATCTGGTCCACATAAGATCTGGCACTGCTGCGCTCCTTTGCTTCATGCCAAGTCTGTGCGGGAAATGACTGACAGCTTTGAGACGGCCAAATGTGTTCTTACTTAAGATGCATCCACACAGTCAAATCTCTAAGACGGTCACCGGGTCGTAACCCAGGTCAGGCTGAGATGTAGCGTCTGTTCAGGGGGGAGAGAGAGCCATAAAGGTTAAAGGGTGTCCAATCAAATAAATGCATTTGTCACATTTATGTTTCATGTTTCAGTAGTTTGAGAGGCAGCAGGATTCAAACAACACTTTCAGATCTTGGTTTCAAAGAGGACAAATGGGCCATGTTTGGTTGAGCTGTATGGGGGATGCTGTGCCACGCATATCGTAGAAAGGCCTAATCTGGGTCACAGCAGGTCAGGGAGCTTTTTAAAGGTTCACCAATCTAAATGTTATCTTGGTTGTAGTTTGGCTGTCAGCACATGAGGTCATTTGTACAGCTGAAGCAGGACCCTGAAGTGTTGTACTCTCAAAGATGCAATTATGCCGTAAATTTACCAAAGTGGTCTGATTTTGTTGTTGAAATGTATTGAAGACAAGCTGAGGTTTTACAGTGTAAATATTTACTAATGTGCTGTTGTCTTGCTATGATTTTGGGGTGTTTGCCATTCTTTGAAGATCTTTGATCATTTTAAAACATTTTGTATACCACTGTGCAATGGCCTCACAAAAAAAAGATTTCTTCTCTGACAAACTTCAGGAAATGAAGGTGCAAAAAGGACATCTTTGCACATCTTATATTTAATGAGCATGCATGAGTAGCGAGTGGCCTGGTTAAAGTTTGATGTAGAGAAACGTAAAAATTCATGGTTCATAGCCCAGTTAAAGGTAAAAGTTCAAAAAAAGGTGAGGGCAGCCTGGAGGGAAAGCCGATGAAGTCACTTCGTCGTTTCTTAACACTTAAACTACACAAACATTTCTTCTTCTCGGACTCCCCCCTCCTCTGCAGAAGGAGTTCAACCCTCAGGAGCGTTTGTCCACTTTGCTCCACGCTGCTCCGTCTCTCCAGGATTGGTGGTGGGGGCTGCGTGCTTAAACCAATAGGCAGGGAGCAACGCTAATGTCATCTCACTGTGACCGCCGAGAGGGGCACCACAGCGCACCGCGCGCCGCCTCTGAGCTGAGATGTGGTGACAGTGTGTGAAGTCTGAGCAGCGCTCTTCTCCAATGCAGCCAGGATCTGGAGTTTAAAGCTCATCGCTTTGCAACAGCTCTGGACTCTTTTATTTTATGCCAATGAGACGCAGCGTGAATCGTTTCTCTCACTTCAGGAATATTGGATCTGGATACTCGGGTTACTTCGACTGAAGGTTTTGGAGGTGAGTAACAGTTTTCTAAACTTCTTAGTAAGTTTTTGGCTTGTTTTCTACTCTATGTCGACTTTTGGTGTCAGCTTTATTTAAACTTTTACGTTTGTAAAAATCGCTAAAAAGGTTAACCACCAGTACTAAAAGTAACATTTCCCACGTAAATGTAGGTGTTTGATTTGCTTGAAACAAGTTGTACTTCTCAATTGAACAACCCAAGTGCCATTTGGTTGACTTCGCTGAGGTCACTGGCTCAGTCTGTCAGTCCTCAGAGTCATAAAACTAGCGTTAATTCCTCCCTCCCGTGCCGCTGCTTTGCGCTTTTACGCAGCAACGTCTCCAAAGATTTCACTTTTCCCTGCGCGTGCAGCCACACGAACATCGTTTTTTACTGACTCTGACGGTAGAAAGAAAGAAAAAAAAAACTTGGCTCGAGACGTGGGGCGGGTGGAAGTGTGGAGTCCCCGGGGCCTCCAGATGTATGGATTCAGCTGTCGCCTGTCACTTTGGTGACAACTGGTCTGCCGCTCCATGACCGCTGCTCGTCAGCCACTGCAGGGCTCCGTAGCTGTCAGGAGGGCTGTTGAGTGAGGGGGGAATGTGGTCACACATACCGGCCACGTACAGTATGAAAAGTTACACTCACTTTCTGCCAGTCTCAGCTTGATGGATAAGGTGAGAGAGGCTCAACCCGAAAATAAGACGCGTTTAACGGCAAGATTTAACCCTTAAACGATCCATTAAAGTATGTAAACACATCTAACAACTTATTTATGATTTTAAAAAAAAGGTGTTAGAGGATTTTCAACAAATGTCACTCTTCCACAATTTGTTTAGCTTTATTCTTTACAGAAATTCATATGAAAAGTCAAACAAAGTAAACAGAAAATGTTTATTTATTTATTTATTTTTACCTCAAAGGCTTTTTAGATTGGAGAGTATGTGTAGACAGCTGTTTGAATAAATAAATAATTACAAATCCTACAAGTTTTACTGACCTCATCGCTCCCTGTGGACTTGCAGAGCTAAACATGCTGTAAAATGTTGCCTGTGGAGAACAATGACACACCCTCTGCTTTTAAACGTTTCCATCCTCAGCTGAAGAGATAAATAGCTCCAAACCTTCAAGTCAGAGGAGAAGATTTATTGTTGTATCAAACCATGGCTGTCTAAGATAATACTGTGCCCTCCTCTCTGAAGCTCAGCAAACATCCACAAAAGCCTTTGAGTCCTGGGCATGCTCTCGTGGGAGGAAATGGGGGGGCTGACAGAATGACAGACCTGAAATCTGTCACTGTGGCCACAGCTGACATTTTAGGAGGGTACTTCACTGATCCTGGGATGGCTCAGCTTGAAGCCTGAGGTGACAGAGCAGGCCCTGATGGTGCAACAGCCTTTATTTGGACACATTGGACTGATTGTGGAAGCCTGTTGTGAAGATTGAGAACAAAGCAAGTTAAATATATGTAGATTAGTGGGGATTATTCTTGGAGCACTTTGACAGAACAAAAGGAGCCGGATTAACTCCAGGTTGTGCACATTGTCGAAGATGCCACTTCAAAGTTGCTCAAAAAGGAGCTGAAAGTTGCACCAGAAAGTTGTTTTGAACACTTGCAGAAGTGTAGCACATGTCAGCGTGATGATTTTGTCCTCTTTCCTTTTTTTAGGGACAGTTAAGGTCGAGAGTAGAGACAGAAGTGCTCTGAATGAGAGGGGAGGGCGAGTCACAGAACCAAGGTGGTGGTGTCACCTAGTGGTTGGAAATGAGGCTGACATCTTGGTGTCAGAGAATCACTTAAGGCTTTGCATTGAACAGCCTTTACCTACTTCAGTTTTTCAAATTAAAATCAAGATGAGATCAATAATTTGTATGTTTGAGGTAAGAACAGCTCTTTTATTTGATATCTTTTGCTGCCAGCACAGACAGATACAAAATTAGGTCACCCACAAGCTCCATGTTGCCTCACATATTCCCATCAATGGTGTCACGGTGCTTTGCTCTCCACGTTATGAAAAAGGGATCGATATATCTGCTGAAATCTGGGTCTGATACCCCACAGCTGCACTTATTTAATGCTTCAATGACCTAGCTGACCAGGCATGTGTGAGCAGAAATGTGAACTGAGCTCACACTGTAGCTTTCGCTCGTCTGCTTGCAAAGCCAGAGTTCTCAGTCACTTTTAAGGTATGTATAAACCGAAATGATTTACAAGCCCGGGGAGCAGCTTCACGTGTCACGTGGTGCCTGTTTCACAACTCATTTCCAAAAACAAATCAAAGCAACATTAGCAGAATTACACAGCTTCGAAAACTGGAAGCAGGAAGGTTAAGAAGTAAAAAAAAAAAGAGAAAGCTCTAGCATAGGTTTTCTTGGACAAAGGAATGGAAACAGCTTGGATCAGCTAGGCTTATTTGATGTTTACAAGTTCCTCCTGCATGAATGTGGAATATATGATGGTTTGATGAGGATTAAGGATGGGCTGCAGAAAAGCTTATTGATTCCACGAGCATATCCTCGTATAACTTTTAATAAAAGAAGCAAGCTAAGCACAGTTGTGTGCCATCGCTTTAGTGCAGAGTAAGAGTGCTGGAGGAGGAGACAAATGGCAGACATGAAGCTCATCTCAGACATAAACACTTACGTATATATTGGCGCGTGTGTTTGTCAGAGAGAAACAGAAGGACAGACAAAATAGTCACCTATATGTGTGTGTGTGGGCTGAATGACAGACACCCAGCTGTGTGTCAGTGAGCAGAATGTAGGTCCCAGTGCCCGTGTGTATACGTTCCCCTCTGTTGATTTAAAGGCCCGGTACCAGCGAAATGTACACAGAGGCCTGTTTGTGCAGAGCTAGAATGAATCACCCTCACGTCCGTGTAAATCGCCTGCAAGCCAAACACTCTGGCAGCCTTTTATCCCCAGACGTGGTCCGACTCACCACAGCAGGGGCTAAAAGCGGAGCGGGGACAGACCTTGTGTGTTGTGAGTAGCTGTCAGAGGAGGCCGGTCTTTCACGGCTGTGGACGGAGGAGATGCGGTGTGGAGTCAGGTTGCCGTAGACAAACTGCAGAGAGCCGAGCACGTTGGCTGTAAACTGTTTGTGGTGGGCTGGCAGCAGCCTGGATGAAGTACGACTTGTTTGAGCACTGGTGGTCCCAGAATCTGAGGTCACTTCTGACTGAATGGACGGTGGCCTGGATAGTCAAATTTGGGGCACTGGTTATGTGCAACTGAGTGGATGGGGGGGGGGGGGGGGGGTATTAACATAGTGCTTACCATGCAATTCACATGTAAGAGTCTGGGGGATCTGCCTGCAGCAGTGGCACACAGTGGATCCACATGCTAAGCATTATCCTTAAGTGATTAAAGGTAGCTAGTGATTTAGCGCTTCCAGGCACAACTCTGTTTATTAGGAGCTGTGAGATGATGTTAAGAGGGAAACGGGTTTGGCTCTCACACTGGAGTTTAATGCCCCTGCAGATCTCTGGTTACCACGAGGCGTAATTGCGGGGCTAACCATCAGACCACCAAGATGATGAAAGTTCCACTCCACACACATGTTTCATTACCACCACCAAGTATAGGCATGATGCAGGAGAACCACACTGCAGTGCTGCAAAACTGGTAATTATCGACATGTCTGTCTTTGATAGAGGGGAATAACACATGCCGGGATGCCAAATGTCAAAAACCCTGGTGATGGAGTTTTTGGAAAGTTTATCTGACCCAGCCTGACACAGACATCACTGCACTACAGGATGGCTGTGTTTTCTCCTCTCTCAAACACAGGGATCTATCCAAGCCATCACAGGCATCAAGAGCTAGGAGCAAAAGAAAACATATTAGCCTGAGATAGTCATTAAAAAGCCCAGCTCATTTCCCCGGCACACAACAGGGGATTCGGTTAAAGCTTTCCGGACCCACGGCTGGAAATATGCAAAACACACACACACGCACGCATGCACTCTCACACACTCTCCCCTTCCTGGAGCTCTTGTTCCTCCTGCACTGTTGGCATTGTCACAGAGGTGGAGTCAGCGAGCGTGGATGATATGGAAAAGGTCAACAGAGCTTAAAAATGGACTTTGCAAGGCAAGGGATTTTTGGCAGACAACAAAGGAATTTCCTGAGATTTTTCAGAAAGGTTAGAGTTACAGAGAGTGGGGACCAGTGCTAATGCTCACAGAATATTTACCCATTAAAACTTTGACCTTCATAATTAACAAGATTCTGGTTTCAAGGATTCATTTAAACTATCTAAACAAAATACCACAAGTCAAAACAAACTGATGAAGACTGAGTAAGGAAAACAAATGTCACAAGAAAATGAACGTAAATAATAAGAAAGGAGTCCAAATAACTAATTAAAATGTCAAATAAGACAAAAAAATTGAACTATTAGAAATAAATCATCATTAAGAGATAAATAAAAAGCTGAGATTACAAAATTAAAAAAATGTTTTTTTAATGAGATGAAAAAAATTAAATTATGATTAAATACATCAATCCTGATTTGTGCCTCTGTGACAGATGTTTTAAACTATCAGTAACATGATTTTATCCACCTTTTTTCTGACTACCCATAGTTCATAGCGGTTGTTGGTTTTGCTCTTCCGGTTGAACTGTTTACGATGCTGTGGAGACCACAAAACTTAGCCTAGCTGTCATACTCGCTCTAATAACCGGCTTTTACCAGCAAGAAAGCAACAAAATAGACAAAATTCAGAGGTGGAGTCATAGTATGGATGTTTTAAATAAGTTTACACTGAGCCTTGTCTAGCATTAATGATTTCATGTGAGTTGTTCTGAGCTAGCTTGCCGGCGACGGTCAGCCATATTGTTGCAAGGCAAGATGAGAATGGCCATGGATTTTTCTCTTTTATGCACTTTTGTCTCGTGATAACGACTTATTTTGTTATATAACAAAAATATCTGCTAACCAGTAGCACCTAAAGTTTTTTTCAAATGATCCCTTAGTTTTGATCACTTACTGTCGTGCACGTATTAGCAGCATTACTCATTTGTCTATATTTAGGCTCAATATTGTATCTCAGTGCTGTTTTAGGTGTCTTTGAAGCTTAAATTGGCACTGTGGGATTGTAGTCGTGGCCTCCAGCTTTCAGTCTTCATCAGCCCTGAAATACTCTGAGATTGAAGAGCTATTTTTAGGTTTGCTATCAGCTATCAGTGTAGGTTTGCTTTTTTTTCTAGGTTTGCTATCAGCCTGCTGTGGAGTTCAGTTTGGAGGTAATGTTTTATTATCAGTTGGAAAGAGATCACAGTAAAAGTTTATGTTGTAGGCGATCATACAGATGAGTCAATATTGACAAAGGCTAACTGAGGACATGTCTTGCAGAGCGGCAGCCTGAGGCCCGCTGAGCTGACACAGAAACAGGCCGTTTGGCCACAACAAACCTGACGGCAGCTCCTGGTGAGAGGCCGCTTTAAAGAGCCAGGCTTTCGTTTGCTATGCTCGCACTGTCTTCCTGTTAGGGGCTGGGCTCCCAAAGAAAACAAGATCGATGGCTCACCAGATGTGTACAGCTGCATGTCAGGCAAACACACGTATTTGAACCAGTCAGGCAGAATGTTTTATGACGTTGGAAGACGAACAAAACTAGAGGAAAAGTCATCTCGGATTTGTACTTTGAAAAATGGTTGTAATTCCTCTTTCATATGTCCTTTTCCTGGCTTGTGGTGCTGACTTAAATACTTTGGTGTCATTAGAAACCTCAGTATTAACAGCCCTAAAGATAACACAGTGATGCTGACAGAAACAAACACACTACACAGACATGAGGTTTCTAAGAATACACTCCCCCTGCAGGACTGATATCCTTAATTTAGGGTTTGATAAGGCGGCTGGTTGAGTCCTTTTTCCACTCCACATACATTGTGTTACACACACACATGCATACACACACTCACACTCCCAGGCACAAATGACCCCATGTCTGGCCTGTATATCTGCAGCAGTGAGGGAGGGCTGCAGATCAAGTCTGGCGTGACCTGAATACAAACACAAAGAGTACAACACTACAGATAACACACAAAGAGATGGAAAACACTCAGATATGAGACCCCAAATCTGAGTCTTCATATCTGTTGAAATCAGTGAAGCTCCATCTATCCATTCCCTTTACTCAATAAAGTTTCCAGCTCCTCCTTGAGGACACAAAGCTAGATGACACAAACAATCTGTCCGACATCAACCTTCCTCTTTTGATGCATGTCTGAGCTCCTGACCCTAACTGTGAGGCTGAGCCCAACCATCTTTTCAGAGGATACTTATTTCAGCTGCTTGTACCTGCGATAAGTGAGAATTAGAAAGTAGATAGAAAGATAAGCCCTCATTATCAGCTCTCCCTTTAATCTTGTGACTTTGTGGTGAGATCTAACCCCGCAATAGATGTTTAATCAACACAAAGAATTTGAATATATTTACTCTTTTAACCAGTTTTCAGCATCTTTTTCAACAGCTTTATAACAGTTGTCAGCAGAGGGGTATTAAAGCTTAAATTAAGGTCAAATAGTGAGTTCAAAAATATTACAGTTAAGCAATCCAAATGTCACACTCAGGACATTACATGCAGCTTCAGAAATTGAATTTGAGCTTAGTCAGTGCAAGATCAGACCAATGAAATGCATGTAAACAGCTTAGTCGGACCGAGAAAGGACTTAGCATAGCTCGACTGACACCTAGATAATGTGATTGCTATCGGACTGCGGTTGGATTCCACAGGACTTGGCAGGTCTCGGTATGTCTCAACGTTCAGCCGGAAGAGGAATTAGATGACCATGATAAATAGGGTCGCAGCGCTCATACAGTCTTTTCTTCCAACACAACAAACAAACACTGTGACACATAAATAAATAAAGACAAGAACACGCCATCATCGTTAGAATGTTGCTTCCTCTTCGGGTGAATCAAAACTAGTTTGATACGCACTCAGCTCTGCTCATCAAAAAAAGGACACAGCGATTGTGATTCGCTGATTCTAAATCCATCTAATTCTCTTTTCTGCATGTATATGCAGACAAGACTAGATCTCCCCACTGTGACTTTAAGATCGAGATATGACCTTAATCGGACTGCTGCGTGTATGTAAATGTACTGACTGATACTCGCATAAAGGGACCCAACATAGTTCATTGGATGCAAAAAAAAAGTGATGAACCAAAGTGATGAAACCTTAGACCATTTAGCTCCAACAAGCCAAATCAACATTTAACCTTTACTGCAAGTATTACCATTTAACTTGACTGTCAAATTCTGAAACAGACTACTAATTCACACAAACTGTCATAACTACTGAAACACAGAAACTATTAAGTCATTTCTTGACATGGTTTTGTTGATTCTTTTAGTTTTAGTTGGTTTTAAGGTTGTAAGGTTGTTTTACTTATTTTTTTGCAGGTATTTAGTTTTACATTATTTGCAAGGATGCAGGATTCAAAGGTGGGTCCTGCAAAAAAATGTTTTAGAACCACTGACTTAGGGCAAAAAAATCATGGATCATCAGAGGAGATCATACAAAGTCAGTCTTCCATTACATGTTCAGTGAATAGATTAAAGAAGCATTATGCAGTTAGTATCAATAAATTCTCCAAGTCAAACATCACATCTTGACATCTTGAAGCGAAAACACATCAAAGTGTCTTCTGCACATGTGAGTCCCATAAGAAGGTGAAAGGGTCAACAGCAATCGCAGCAACACAGAGCCTTACAGCGAGGATCATTGGGCCTCTCCTCTGCTCTTTCTGCTGTTTTTACTACCATCTTAATGACTTCAATTGTGTCCAATTAAGCCGAGCTGGAAAGAAGCATCCCCGCTCGCAGTCGTCAGAAAACCCTCTGTGCTGTGGCACTGGAGCATGTGTTTAATTAGAACGCCTTAAAAAGACGGTAACGGCGTGTTTCTCCAGGAATGTTAATCATTAGTGGGATCCTGACTGAGCAGCTCTTAACTGTTTCACAGTATTGTTGGATTCCACGGTTTGCCTTTTGAAGCCATGCGGCTCAGGAAAAACGCTTCCACGTGTGGGAATCGCCAACTTTCTCTTTCTTTTTTCTCTTTAAAAAGTGCATCCTTTCCTTCTTGGGGACCTGCTTGTAGCATTTGGCCGATTATTGCCTGTTTTGTTACGGCGGTCTTATTCATGTGTCCGTTTGGGCCCGGGGCTGGAAACACACAGGAAATAGTTTCCTTGCCATAAGAAGGATATACGGTTGAACTTTGCGGAAAGTTGTGGAGGAGAGTCCAGATGTGTGAGGTGTGAGGTTTAAGTGCTGTGTGAGTTAGACTTTCTGGAAGCGTGAGGTCATATGCTTAAAGATGTGAAGCCTTGAAGCACTGAACATGGTAAGTGACAGGCTGCTGTTTGAAAAGGAGTGATCAGACCTTCATGAGGAAAGATTCTCAATGAATGAAAAACGGTGGCATTAACAGTGCCTGGTTGCTTTAACTCATGAGTTCAAGAGGCTGTTTTGTCATTTTACGTCTGTATTCTCCCACAGAGACCACACATGACAGGCTTGATCCGCTACTTTTGTCAATGGAGGTGAGTGGTGTAAGAGCAGCCCATTCATCCTGAGCCCGCAGACAGCCACAGGCTTTTGTTGAGTTATAGTGTCCTCAAATAAAGGGGCTTCCTCCCTTTAACAGCCCCAGGAGCTCTGTCGCTCCACTTCCCATTGTCCCCCAATGAGGTCCAGCTTTTACAACTAGGTGAGAGGGTGTCAAATTGAGGGTGAAATATGAGTCGCCCCAATCGTATATCTCTGCCATATTTGTCAGTTCAGACTACAGCGTACATCTGATAAGGTGAAGAAGCAACAAGTGTGCTGACACCAGATTTTATACAGCAGAGTTATTCTTTGTTGTGTGTTACAAGTGGCTAAATGGAAACAGGATAATCATGATAAATGAAGTCATAGGTGACATGACAGGGTTGCAGCAAATTTAATAAAGCAGAAATAAATGGGTAGATCGCCGATACGCTCATGGGTTGCTTCCCATAAATGAGGGCTGTTCAAACTGACATCATCCTCTTGATAAGTTTGTTATTGGTTTTGCGCAATGGCATTACACGTTGTAATCCAATAATTAAACACAGCTGGTCATTATGTACTTGGATTTAAGCATTTTAACCGTTTTGTTTCTGTTTGCTAAGTCAGGATATTAGATTTTCAGCCAGAGTTGAAAAGTTTAGAGGTAACTATATCTCCTTACCAATTTGGTTCAATAAATCTCAAAACCTTCCTTTCGTTCATTGAGAATTTTCCTACTTAGTCCTCTAGAGAAATCTTCAGTTAGCCCAAATGTCACTTGAGTTGATATGCTGTAATTTCTACAAATGTCTCTTGTCAGAAACTAAAGCTAGCTCCAAGCTTTGCCCTCAGCTGCCTCAAATGTGTCAGAGTGAAACAGTAAAAAGGGGTTATGGCAGGGTTATAGGGCTAACAAGCCCACAGTCTGACCTGAATTTGTCAGCGCCAATCCAGCTAAGTCAATATCAATGTGCTGACTGCTCCACCAGTTGACCTTTTCCGCCCTCTTTCAAGGCGTAAAAAAGGATTGTTGTTACAGTAGAGTGATAGGCTTTTATTGGCCTGTATAACTGAGGCTTTTGTTGGGTCTGTGTCCTGCTAATACCCGTTGGCAAGTCATTTAAACCTTGAGAATGCCTACTTTTTTTAAGGTAGCTCACACACCAGTGAGAGCTGCTCTCAACAATGCTCATCAGTGATGGTAAGTTAGAGACCGACCTTCCCTCTGCCTCCCTGGTGCCCTACTTTATGACACTTCTTAGGACTCAGATTTGTCCGTCTCTTAACAGGTTTGAAGACTTTCATGCAGACTGGTCTCCAGAGGTTTAAGTATGAGATGCAGCTTTCAGCTTTGCCTTGATTCTTTGTTTTACGGGTCCCCTTCTTTAAGGACGTGTTTGGACCAGAGAAGAATGCTGCTTTATCGTCGGGCGTTGGTTCTGATGATGATCATCCCTATCCTGTTATTGTCGGGGCATGCTGGTCATAGACTACCTCGCCGCTAGCATGGGGCGGGTTTTTTTTCTTCTTTTACAGGGGCGAGAAGGTGCAGACCAGGTGTGAGGTGCTGTTCAGGTCGTTGTGGCTATGACAGGGGAATGGGTCATAAAGCCCTGGGGTCATAGATTTATGGGTCATCTGGTGTTCTCAAGGGTCAAAGGTCAGGGATGGATGACTTGACCAGCTTAATATTATTCAACTATCTGAGGTGAACCTTGAACTGTGAAAAAATAATCCTAACTATAGAAGTTGTTACGAGGCTTGAGATGATGCCAAAGATAACCCACAGGTGTCTTTAAATAGCTGAACTTCCACATAAGTTCACTGTCAAAGCCTGCTGCTTCTCTTGTGCAATTTTGTTCTTGAATGTAGCAGGATTTGTACTTCCAAGGTGTCGACCATTGCTTCCTTGGCCATTTAAACCCACAACTCTTCTCTCTTCACTAGCTTTAAAACAAGACAAAACACATCAAGAGTGATGCAAACCTTGGGGTTTTTCTTACAGCTTCAAACACTGTGACAAATTCTCACACTTGGTGAACAGCCACATGATTTCTACACTCTATCATCAGACAAATAGAATGAATCTATACTTACTAGATTTGTTAAGCTCCTCTCCTAAAAGGCAGGATGCTGTGTTGTCCCTCCTCACTTAGAATTGCTAATGAAGCAGGACAAAGGCTTTCAGGTTTGCTGTGAAAGGCTGCCTCTCCTCCCTGGACTTGGCTGCTACAGTGGCTTTGTCCACAGCACAACACACTTACAGGTACATCCAGGGGATCAAATTAATTCCATCACATTTCCCCTTTTCTGATACATTTTTCTCTTTGCACATGAAAGTGGTGTTATTTTTATCACGGTGACAGAATACTGACGGTCACCAATCACTGCCCACTCAGTGATGTTTCAACACATACTGGTGTTAATGGGAGGTGAGGATGTGAGGATGACTAATGTGCCATTCATTTTTAGCCCGTCAGTCTTGCGCAAGAGATTCAAAAAGGAAATGAGCAGCTTTGAATTTTATCCACTTTTAGGTCATTATAGCAAATGAAATATGTTTTCTCAAAGCTTTTATGATCAAAAAGGACGATGCTCCAGGGGTGTGTCCAAACTTTTTGATTGGGGCCAAAATAGGATGGGGCCAAACCAAGTAGCCCCTTATAAATTAAAGTCAACCAATAAGTAGATCTTCTGACAGACAGGGATTACCATTTTACATGCATAAAACTACATTGGGAAAAGTTTTATAAACTCAGAATGAGCTTTTAGTATCCCCATAGGATCAGGCCCCCTTCCATTGCACTGCCATGTTTGTAAAGTTGCAAAGAATGGACATATGGGCATAGTGCTTTTTTGTATGTGCAAACAAATTTTGTGTTGACATTTGACATTTTTTCGATACTTATAGGGCATCACAGGAGCTTCTTGTCCTTGAAGGCAACCTTTGCTTTTGGAAACCAAGTGGTCAGCAAGGGAGCAGTTCCATGTAAAATGTAACTGATAAATGTCTCTAAATATCCCCATTTCTACATACTGTACCTTTACAGTACTAACTAAAGAAAATGCAAAAATAAGTTTGATTGGTTGATTTTTACATACGCCCCGCCTCTGACATGGCAAAAAGCAAAGTTAAGGATTTAAGGGCAGCACTTGAGGTGCATGTCACCCCAGTTCACCCTCTGGACACACCCCTGAGAGACTTTGTTCTAGGTTATTAAAACCATGGGCAGAATTATGTGTGAATAAAAACAGTTTAGTGAGGCTTGTTTTTCAAACTAATTCATTCATTAAATCACTGCATTGACCCTCGTGAACCCTGTTATGTAACCCTCTACTTTAAAAACCGCACATTGTTAACGCTTCACGCATGTGTTCTCATTTACTGAGTTACACCCTGATGTCATCTCCACAAAATTAAACAGCTGCTAAAATGTTAATAAAGAAAGCAATCCTGGCTGTGTTAATAGATTCCTTGCCTCCCAATAAAATGTTGAACTGCTTTGTTTTACAGTCTTTAAATATGTTAACCCTCTGGAGCCAAACATTGTGCTGAAAAGGTTGAACTTTTTCATCCCCATCAACACATTCAAGTCCGCTGTAAAACATGTCCTTTTGGGGGAGAGTAACACTTTGACTTTGCAAACTAACAACAATAAAAGGATGCAAAAGGTGCAACTGTCCAGAGTTTGACCCGGACTGGCCACTTTTGTTTTCAGAAGCAACAGGAAGAGTATCACGTTCTGACATTCCTGCAGAGGTGAAGGAGAGGCAGAGGTCAACTGAGTCCTCTAAGAGATGTTGTACTGGATGGGCTGATAAATGAAACAGTTTCATTTGTTTTCAAAAGAAAATGTTGTAGCTGCTCTCCAAAGAGAAGGCACTGGGTATTCATTGATACAAGCACTGTGGTGCTGATCATTTTATAGAAGAGTAAGTCCTCCAAAGACTCTGAAGATTTGGTTTATTCTTGTTTAAGATAAGAAATCACAAACATAATGCTGTACATTTCAGCAAGTATACTCTACATAAATTTCCCAAGCTCATTTTGACTGTACAGCTTAAAATAGCTTTTTATCTAAACTACAATCCAAAGATATTCAGTGAAGTAGCTGATTATCCAAAGATTGGAAATGAATCCAGCAAAGTTTCATTTTTTAACACCCCAGAATGATTATATCATCCTCAAAACTCTCAGTGACTTTTCAGACTTTGACAACTTAATCAGACCTGCCTTCCAGAGTACCCACACATAATCCCATGATATAGTTACACTGTGTATCAAGCATGACTTAACAAAGTTGATCTTAGCAGTGATGGACATTTTCAACCCTCTCTCAGACTATGTAAAGCTGATAATAACAGCTCTGTGGTTAAAGTAGTTCCTTTCAATAGGCTTTACTGTGTGATTCATATGTAATGGGATAGTGGCTTGCAGACTTGCTGACATCATGTGAAGTCATTGTGAAGGGTTATGTTAGGCTAAAGAAGGATGGTGTTAATGGTGGGAAGTGTTTTGTGCAGCAAGATACACTGAGCATCTTTGTTCCCTCGATCCAACAATCAGTCTGTAATCATGGAGCTGAATATAGCAAACAGCTTTCTGTAACTGTTACATGTCAGTGCGCAGGAGTATGAGGATAAACCGCCAGAAAAACCAGAGCCTGGCTTTAACAGCCACCACCGAGAAGATTGTCATGTGAAAGCTGTTGCGGAGTTTGAGGCGGTAAATGTGAGAAACAAGCTAAATAGTGTTCTGCTTTAAAGTACAGTTCCTCTGGTGGTGGTTCCCAGTGAGAAGCATATGTTATAAGCACCCAGGGAGGGTCATTGAGGGAGAGAGACGCCTGGTTTTTCCAAACCCTGTCGTGACTGGCTGCTCTGAGGTGAAGGGGCCGGGTTAGGTTGAGAGGGTTGGGCTGAGTAGTGGGGGAGGAGGTGTGGGTGAGGGTGGGATGACCATCTGGTTGAGCTCCTCCATGTACACGCACACGCACACACCCATCTCAAACACTCTCTCCCACGCACTCAAAGACAGACATCTCCTGGACTGTTTTACTGTCTTGGCATTGATATGGGCTGTTACAGTGCTGACAGCTCTGCTAGAGGAGGCTGACTGCTTCTGTGCTGGAATTAGAGCTCTGAGGATCTTTGCATAGATATGAAGCCCAGAGGCTGGAGAACAATCTAGGACTGTTGGATTTAGTGATTAGATCCCCTTTTCCTGCTCACCTCAGGAGACTTGGCATACACTAAGGTAAGACTGGCACAGGACTGACTGAAGATGTAATCTGTTTCTTTTCTTTTCATGGAAATGTGGTCTTTTTTCTTCCAGATTCAATCTTTCCACCTTATTGAATGTACTTGACAAAAAGTAGACATTAGACTATTAGATGATAACTTTGGAATTACAGAGAGCCAGTTAGTTGCACTAAGATTTATGTGACAGACAAGATATACAGCATAACAAACTGTAAAGTCGCATCAAAATCCTCCTCCGAAAAGCACCAAAGTTAGATGAGTTTATTTCAGGGGTTTTGTGTTTCCAACCAGATTTTCTGAGATATGTGTGTTTGTGTTTGATGTGACAGCAGCACGTGCCCGGCTTGCAGGTGGTCTCCAGTGCGTTGATACTCTTTTGGGATATTTCTCCCATCCATTTGGTCTTGTGAAAACAACTTCCCCAGCCATGAAAGCAGGCTTCAATAAGCACACCAAACTTCAGCCATGTAGCACCTCCACACTGCAAAAAAAAAAAAAACAAGCTCCTGAGACATTTCGCTTTAAAGTTTTAAAGCTGATCCTTCTGCAGACAGATTTGCCATGAACAAGACTAATGCTTTCAGTTGTTTTTTTTTTAAGATAATTTTATTAAAAGTCTAAACAATCTGCTGAAGCCAGCAACTTGACACTTAAAGTTCCTGAAAACAGCTATGTTTGTTTAAATAGCTGACACGCTGTCATCTGAATAAATTCAAGTACAGCAAAAAGGGAAAACACGCTGCATATTTTCCTTAACTTCAGACATGTCTTGTCTAACATTAAAACAGATTTGTCTGAGAATGAACTCAACAGAACCAAGGAACAGAAAATCTTGTTTTTCTGTACAAGTAGAGCCTATCCTGCATTGCCGAGCTCACAGGAGCCAAGTCAAACATGTCTACCCAGTCCAAACTGACAGAGAGCACTGTGTTGAGTTGTGTGCTTGTCCATCATCCACTTCCTAAAGGGAATAAAGTCAGTAATTCAGACCAGAAGCTTCGTATTTTCCCTCTGCACTCTCTAAAGGGTTGTTAAGCCAATGCTCCTGTGTCTGGAATTGGGGCGACTCTGGATGAAGTGTTGTTGAATACTCTTTAAAAACGACACTTGGTGGATATATTTATTGGTCTCCAACAGAGTGGGGTCCTACGAGGGATGAATAATTTCACACTGTAATCTGTGGTGGCTGTGTTCTTTAATGGATCAAGTTTGCACCCACTTTTCCCTCACCTACAGAAAGGAGTCAAATCCTTCTGTGCTACCACACTATCAGAGTCATTGTGTACTTTTTTCATAGAGCACAGTCCTCTTCATTCATTCCAACTAACAAGTGGGATGTTTTCGAATTCTCACTAAAAATCTTTCAAAGCAGGCATGTGTCCCAGCTTCCCTCTTCCGCCTACCTTGACTTGAATTTCCTCTCTTTTGTGGAATGGGACACATTAACATTCTCTTACATGTCAGTCAGCCCATTTTAGCCTCAGCCTGATAGCACCCCCAACACCCTCTGGCTCTCTGTGGGTAGATCAGTCAGATATGCAGGCCTGCAGCTCCCAAAGCCATGTTAACAAGCACCTTTACAAAAGAGTGAGGGGCTGTTAAACATTCAAGACTGCAGGGGTCTGGTAAGTGTGGGTGTAGGGCAGGGCAGGGGGAGCAGAGCAGTGAGAATGGGAGTTCAAGCTAATCTCATAAACCATAGGCTCCTTGTGGGGAGAAAAACTTTAAAAGGAAGAACAAATGATGAGTCAGTGACTTGGCAAGTCCACCTGAGCATGAATGTGTTAGTTGGCTCGGTGCTTCTGTCATTCAAACTATGAAGGAAGCGTGGTTGGCTAAATCAAAGGAAATGAAGTACATGACTTCTTAAGGAAAAATTAGCATGCAAGCAGATGTGGTTCCGTAGAAAACAGCCATTGCTCAAGCAGTGTGCATCCCTTATTCCCACTTTGCAAACCTGGCTCAGGATCAAGCCTTACATTCCTGTGAGTCAGGTTTGGCTTTGAGATACATCCTCAGAGGCTCGGCCAACTTCTGAAAGCAAACATCTTTCTAACAAATGTTTTGCATGAGTGAGTGTGTCGGATAAAATGTGAGGCTGTGGAGTCTCTTGGCTCCTTGACTCAACCTGCCTATAGTTAGCCATCTCCCAAATGAAACCCAAGCTGCTCTCAAACAAGGACACATTTTTGCAGGTTATTTTGGTCTCATTTGCAAGTCAATGGATGCAAAAAGAACAAGACAGTGTCTTATTTCTCACCCCCCCTTCTCATGTGAGGACAGGTTATCTGGGTTTGAGGACTTCAACTGTCATGTATGAGGAGATAACACACCACATCTCCAGGAGAAAAAAGACTTACAGGGAGATACAGTCCCTTGATGGAACAGGCTTTCAGTGGATTCTTTTACAAAGGCGCCATTGTTCAGGACATCAGAGGCGTCGCAATGCTACGTGTCATAAGCCAATCTGCCTGACTTGACACTTTGTGGCACAATGCAGGCATGGATCCCAAAAAGAGCCCATGAATCCAGTGGTACTTCCATTCATCATGCTCTGACATGCTGGGTGGAAGCAGGTATGTCATTTGGCACTGGCAAGGCTACAGAGGCTGACATGTCCTTGAGGGGGATGATCTGATGCGAATGACCAGTAGCTGCCTAGCCTGGTTTGCTGTCCACACAGCACTAAATCATTCACAGAAGGGTCTTAAATTCAACTATCTTTGAAAAAGTCTTCATGGAACCGGAAACTAATACATAAGCTTACAGCTTACTGACTGGTTTGTGTGAGAGTGCGAACCAGCTTAGCCTTTAGTAACCTATGTCAATGTTGGCAGTGGCATTAAATTTATGCACTCCCTTCTCATGTATGCATAGGGGCCGCACGCTCCTGGAGGCAGCCGGGCATATATATCATTCCAGGAGAGAGCACAGATTTTCAGGCTGCTCTACTGTCACTCCGGTGTTCAAAGGCTGCACTCGAGTGTGTCTGGTTTTCTCAGCTGTCTCCCCGCGGCCCTCTGTGCCCTTGCTGGCCACAGGGGGTGGAGGTTTGGGGGAGGTGGTTGAAGGGCCAGGCTGCCGGACACTGGCTGGGCTCCCATTTGATCTCAGCTAGAGCCCTTGGCCTGTGAGAAATGACCACAACTGGACACACATTCATTATCTGCTTGTCTGCTTGGTCCCTAGAAAGCTTACAGAGGCAAAGTAAGTCAACAGGCTTATAGGAGTGATTTGGTTTACGATCCAGTGTTTGTTCAGTTTGAGCTTTAGTAAACAGTTTATTATAGGTGTGTTTAGAGATTTGCTTGACAAATTTGAATTCAGCAACACACCCTTGGCTAAGAAGAATCACTGACTTACTGGTTTGTCAAATTGCAATTCTGACCCTTCCCAAGGTGAGACAATGAAACTAGTAAAGTGACAAATTTCACACTCTTCTCCTTACATTCACAGCTTTTATCTTGCTTTTATCAATAATACTATGTATGGAATGGCTACGTGAGTTATACAACTGTAACGAATATCCTTTACCACTTGTACTTCAAATAGAGTTCTTTTGCTCAAATTGATTTCCATTCGACAGACAAGACAATCTGCAGTAGTGGGTTTGGTTTCTTCATTGTATTGAAACAAAACAGTCTGTCCAAGAGTCATGTCTTCATTGACCAAGACCACCACACACCAGCCAAAACTGTTAAACTCTTTAACTTTCCTGATCTTTTGAATTCCCTTCATTCAACCGTCAGTACCCAACTGACAGTCATTCAACCTCATTTATCCATGCCCCTTCTATCCAACAACTTCACCTGGCATTGCTCTGTCCATTTAAAAGATGAAAGGATGATAAGATACTTAGTGTAGCAGGTTGGAAAACAAACAGTCCAAAGAAAAAGGGGAGATGAAGGGGGAGACCAAGCTTGTGGACATTCCCCATATGGTGGTCCTTTCTTAAAGCCAGGCCTGTGTTTATACAGACTTCAGGCTCAACAGATCAAGCCAACATCAGATCCTGTGAGGTGACCTCTCCTGAGACAGGATGACGTAGCACCTAAGCAAGCTGAATGATGACTTGTGTAGATCTTGGCTCCACAGCTGAAACTTAAAGATTTACCAGCCACTTGCAGGTGACAGGATTGCTGTAGAGTTGGAGGAAATCTGATTTGCAGTAGCTCCAAGTTAATTTTGAATTTAAGAATAACTAACTGGTTTTTGTTGCCACTTTTGTCAAGACGTTATGTGACAAATGCATTGGGAATTTCCTTAAGGTCTTGATATACTGAAAAGCCACATAAGCGATAACCATCGCCACAACAGCAGTGAAGGGGTACAGTTCTCCTTACGAGAGCCGTTATCAAGTAGACTCATCACCAGAAGTGAACCGAGAAAGCCTTCTCAGATACCATAATTGCCCTTTGAGGGGGCGTCAAGCCTCATGAAAGAGACAGTGACGTTATGATTCAGCCGGTGGTTAGCACTCGCTGACATGACACAACAACACTGGTGAAGTGAGGATTGTATTAAGTGGGGTTTTGCTGATGTAATGGTTCGTAAAGTAACTTTTTGTTTTCTCTTCTGCTTCCATTGTTTTCCCTTTCCTCCCACCATCCCTTCATATTTTTTCTCTCTGTCTAGTAAAAGGCAAGTCTGATGAGCCTGGCGAGTGCGGCAGTGTCGGCGTCTGGCCTCCAGGGTGGGGCGCGCCAGCGGGACTTGATGATGGAGCAGAAAGTCAGTAAGCTGACCTCAGGCTTCCAACGTAGCTCCACCTCTGATGATGACTCAGGGTGTGCACTGGAGGAGTATGCCTGGGTACCACCTGGCCTAAGGCCTGAACAGGTGAGTCAACTAAATATCACTTACACCAGATGATTCTGTCTGGACATTAATGAAGGTGATTCAGGTTGTCTGCATGGTTTGAATTTGGCTTTTTTGTTCTACAAAGATGAATAAAACCATGATGTTGTTCTCTTTAATTGTGGTGCTATCTCAGTGGTTCAGCTGTCATCATTTCCAAAATTACCACAGTGAATAATACTGTATCCTCCTGACGGGGAATAAAAACAGCTCTGACCTGATTTTAATTCCCTTCTAGCCCATTTTCCTGGCCCACATAAACGCTTGAATTCAGCACGTTAGTGAATACAACAGACCAGCTGTAGCCTCTTGATGATGACACTTAAGGGACAAGCAACAAATTTTATAAACTTTTGCATAATCCTTTTGTTCTGAGCAGCCTGATCAGGCTCCACCACACAGCCACTTACAGACAGGATGTGTGCACTTTATTTTACAAAGTGCAGGATGGCAAAGTCTGCTTGTCATTATCACAGATCTGTTAAGAAGAGGACTTGGTGGGTCGAGACCACTGCTGGTGGCAGAGTGGAGAATCAAGGGGGCCGTCTTTTAACAAGCCTTCCTCTCCACAAACACAAGCAGGGCTGTTAGTTATGTCCGCAGGGCAGCCAGTGTGATGTGGCACTTTTCCCAATCTGCTGCATTTTTCCTTCCCCTCATTTTTCTTACTTTTCTTGCTGTGATTCTCTCTCCCCCTCAATGTCTCTCCATCCCATTTCCCCCTGTTAAACTACACACATGGAAGCAATGAGGGGGAGAAGGGTTCTCAGTACAGAGAGAACCTTAAACCCCAAACATGCAGAGCCTTTTGTTTTGGAAATGCATGGGTCAACTGTAATGTCTTTACTGCAGCCATTGCCCTGAATGGGCCAAGTATTATGGGTCATTATTACAGTGAAGACACACATAGGGCTTGGGTGATACTGTGGACTTTTCTCCAGCCCCTAGGGAGCTTGATGAGGGGTAATAGCAGCATCAAAATGTGCATAATTTATGGTGAGGGGGCAAACTCTGGGTTGATTGTCAGGGTAAATTGCTGTTACCCCCCTAGACGACCAAAGCTGCAGGAAGCCACCCCAACACACAAGGCAAGCACAGCCCACCTTTTTATCTGGCTGGCTGTAATAGCCCCTCCCTCATAAAGTTTAGTTTTCAGTGGTCAGCCCCAAGGGTCAAAGTGCCACTGTGACAAGCTGCTTTGTCCTGTCCCTATAGAGACAAGCATATTACTGGAAAAAACAACCCTTAAACTGATTTGACCTGTTGACCTGTTTTGACTTTTCCAGCTCTGATTTATGAAGTATAAAATCCCCCAAAGTGGCGTCAACAAAACTTAACACTATGTGTCCCTGTCTCAACATTAAGATGATTTTGGGGTTGAGGTAATGCTCCAACACTTTAAAAATACAAAGTCAGTCTACCATACATTTTACACCAAGCCTTCCCAGAATATGTCTCATTACAAATTAATGTGTTAGCCTCTAGTTCCTTGGAAAATAATTTGTGTTCATAAATATGGGCTGTTCATCCAACATCATAACTATGATAGATTGCTGCAATTCAATGGATGCATTTTTGCGTGTGTGTGTGTGTGTGTGTGTGTGTGTGTGTGTGTGTGTGTGTGTGTGTGTGTGTGTGTGTGTGTGTGTGTGTGTGTGTTGAAAACAGCTCAACTTCCTGGAGAGCTGGTAACAGATATATGCTCAAAACCAATGGCCACACATTCTTGAAAATATATAACTTGGAATGGACGTCAGTTGTCTTTTTATGCTTATTTATTGGACCTTGAGTTCAGTCTGTAAAACTGTTTGACGCCTTGTCAGTTGTGCATTCCATTTTTTAATCCAGGGTCACCATAACCTGGCACATATTTCCGATGCTGTCTAGACTGTCTTAATGCCAAACCATGTTCCTTTGCCTTATCTCCCTCCTCCATGCTGTGATTTCTCCAGGTCCAGTTATATTTCTCCTGCCTGCCTGAGGATAAGATCCCATATGTGAACAGTCCAGGAGAGAAGTTTCGAATCAAGCAGCTCCTCTACCAACTCCCACCGCATGATAATGAGGTGAGAATATTATGTGTGCATGTTTAAATGAAGTATCATTAAACCGGTCCCAGCAGGTCCTCTAATTTCAACCACTCTAAGTTCTGTTTATCTCTTAAACCCGCAGCATTAATAACTGCACCATATTTATGCCATCCCACTTCTGCGGGTCTTGAACAGTCACGTTGACACCACACTCTGGGGGATTTTTTTGTTCCACAATCGTGTAGACATGTAGAGTGGGCACAATGTGACTCTTGACTTGATGATTTTATGATGTTTGCCAGGAGCCCCCACCAGCAGGATTCCTGTCATAGCAGTGGTTTTTACGAGGACTGCTCAGCGGGAGAGAGGGCTTGTGGTTGAAAGAGGCTTTATGTGATGCCACCACCGCAGTGGCACCACAGTTCGACTTGGCTGTCTCCCTTCTTTTGTTGCCCGTCCTCTTGATTTCTCTCTAAACACAGGCCTTGTTTGTGTAAACGTCTGCTTTCCCTCTTGTTAAGGCTTTAGGGGACATCAAAAAGCCCCGTTGTAAAAATGATGTTCTCAATCAGGGGCTGTGTGGAGATATTTAAGGGGTGTGGGAAGGGCAAGCTGGGGTCAAGAGTTACCTTTGTTCAGCATGCTCTGGTATGCACTCTGCCCTTTCTTATTCCTATCTAAGTTTATAACCTTTTAGTGACCTGCAGTCTTGCAGTTAAATCTTTCAAGAGGTATTAAATGAAAAGCTCTCTTGAAACACTCAAAGTTATTTATCCTTATGACTGAGCCTGTGAAACAAGTTACCTCATTCCTTGATGTTAAGTGTGAATGTAAACTATTTTTTTTTTCACCAGGTGCGTTACTGCCAGTCCCTCAGTGAAGAGGAGAAGAAGGAGCTACTTATGTTCAGCGTCCAGAGGAAGAAGGAAGCTCTCGGGAGAGGCACATTGAAAATACTGCCTCGCAATCTGATGAAGAGCATTTGCGAGCATGTAAGTTTTCAGGCATAATTTACAATTGATATGGAGGGAAGAGGAATGGTATAGTGGTTGTGTGGTAATTATTTATTATTGTTAAGGATTTAGCCCATATTCCTTAACAGCCCTTTTCAAATATTGTTTCAATAAGAATGGTGAAAATGTAAAAATAAATGTGGGATTGGGTTTGCAGCCTTGCAGACAAAAAGCTTTCTTTGCCAAGTTTGACTCATGGCAGTGTTTCCATTAGTATTTACAGTAATTATTGAGCAGAGGGTTCCAATAAACCCTTGAAAAACAAAGTGTCCTATCAGTCCAAAGTAACTAAGTTTATTTGAAAAGCGTGGTTGTCCTACAACCTACTGGTTAGAATTGCAGGTGCTGGAAAACAGAAACATTGGTTACTGTAAGACTGCAGTTGGCACAGCCTGATAGGATGGATGAGCTACATTTCGACCCCTTCATCAACGGAGCAATTAGACTTGAAGGCCATAATGTTCAAGAGCAAAGAAACCAGGATTCATGTGGCATGACAAGCAAATTTGGACTTGGCCAAAGCATGCAGTTTAGAAATAGCTGTAATTAACCACCCAAGCTTCATTTGATCTTGTCAAACCTTTTTTTTGTAACTCCAGCTAAAGAGCTTTTCAGAGTCATTACAGGATGTGTTTTACTCAACCGTACGATCATCTCTTATATTGCAGTGTGGTGAAAACATCAACGGTGGAGAAATGGCCGTGTTTGCCTCAAGGGCAGGCCCTGGGCTATGCTGGCACCCAGCGTGCTTTGCCTGCTCCACATGCAGTGAACTGCTGGTGGATTTGATCTACTTCTACCATGATGGAAAGATCCACTGTGGAAGACACCATGCTGAGCTACTCAAACCACGCTGCTCTGCTTGTGAAGAGGTAAAACCACAAGACTAAAACACTGAAAGAAAACAAAGTAGTAAAGGAAAAACTTCTGGAGTCTGACATTTACTGCCTTCTTAGAATTTATCTGGGATAGCGGTTACATTTATTTTAGATCTGTCTCATCTGAACAAATGGGCATGCAGATATGGCAGGTTTGTGTAATCAAGTTAAATTTATTTACAGATTATCTTTGCTGATGAGTGCACCGAGGCAGAGGGGCGCCATTGGCATATGAAGCACTTCTCCTGTTTTGAATGCGAGACAATTCTTGGAGGGCAGCGCTACATCATGAAGGATGGCAGACCATATTGCTGTGGTTGTTTTGAATCTCTCTATGCAGAGTACTGTGAGGCCTGCGGGGAACATATTGGTGAGAGGATTTTTAAAAATATCAGTCATGAATTATTTTAGCCTGAAGTGCTGCATGTCTAACAATCTCATCATCTTCTCTCCAGGTGTTGATCATGCTCAGATGACCTATGATGGGCTCCATTGGCATGCAACTGAGAGCTGCTTTAGCTGTGCCCAGTGTAAAAGCTCTCTACTGGGCTGCCCCTTCCTGCCCCACCAGGGTCGCATATATTGCTCCAAGGCCTGCAGCATTGGCGAAGACGTGCATGCCTCTGACTCCTCCGACTCTGCCTTCCAGTCAGCTCGATCACGAGAATCTCGGCGCAGTGTGCGCATGGGAAAAAGCAGTCGCTCAGCTGACCAATGCAGACAGTCGCTCCTCTTCTCCCCCTCTGTCAACTATAAGTTCCCAGGCCTCAGTGGAAACGCTGACGACACCCTGACCAACAAGCTTGCCCACATGAACTTATCTGATGAGCATTTCTGGAGGGGGCGTGGTGAGGAGAATGAAGCACCTGAGGATCAGGACGAGGAATGGGCTGAGCATGAAGACTACATGACTCAACTGCTATTAAAGTTTGGGGAACATGGGGTCTTCCAGCAAGCAAGTGACTCCAGACCCACTGATTTCTGGATCGCTGAAAAGGATGCCAAGCTGAAGCAGGAGACCTCAAAACCTGGTGTGAGTGGTGGTGGAGGAAGAGGGAGCCTGGCAAGTAAGAAGTACCAGGCTGACATGTATTGGGCTCAGTCACAGGATGGGCTTGGGGACTCAGCCTATGGTAGTCATCCTGGTCCAGCAAGCAGCAGAAAGATCCAGGAATTGGAGCTGGATCATGGGGCTGGGGGAGGCTTCCAGGGAGAAGATCCACAATGGTATAATGACTCTTTAGAGTGCATCACCGATGAGTTAAAAAAAACAGATCAGAGTGTCCGGGACTCCATGGACTCACTGGCGCTCTCCAACATTACTGGTGAGTAGATGCGACCTGATACAGCAGATTTCTTTGAATGTGATAGTGGTTGCTCCAAAATTCAGTTGCAAATTGTTCCCTAATTTTCTTATCTCCTCACCAGGGGCTTCTGTAGATGGTGACAATAAAGATAGACAACTGGTGTATTCCCTGCAAGGATTCCATGAACTGGAGACAGAAGACTGTGAGAAAACTAGTAATATGGGGACACTCAACTCCTCAATGTTACATAGAAGTACCAATTCCTTGAAGAGCCTTGTGTCAGAGCAGGAGGAAGAGTTTGAGGAAAATGTCCCTGAAGAGGAGGCGGTACCTCTGCCGGCAGACAGACCCAAACCTCAAGTACCTGCTATCAGGAGGACACGTTCACAATCCAGACCCCAGCAAGTCAAATTCTCTGACGACGTAGTAGACAACAGCCACTACTGTGATCTCCCAGTGCGCCAGCCACCTATGAGTGAACGAACACGCCGGAGAGTCTACCACTTCGAGGAGCAGGGCCAGGAACTTCACTCTGGTCGCCATCATCACCACCACAGGAGGCATCGCAGCCGCAAGTCCCGCTCTGACAATGCTCTTAACCTACTGCCCAAAGAGAGGGCCAGAATGTGCTACAAAGCAGACCAAAGAGGGAGTGCCTTTGGGCCTAGGGGGCATCAAGCCTTTCAAGGGCACCCAAATCCCACTGCTATGGCAGAGTATGGACTACAGGGCCCAGCCATGGGGAGGTTCTTGGGATTGTATGGGGAAGATGATGATTGGTGCTCCACGTGTTCCTCTTCCTCATCTGATTCTGAGGAGGAAGGCTTTTTCCTGGGTCAGCCCATCCCTCAGCCTAGGCCCCACAGACACTACTATACTGATGACTTGCCGAGCCCTGTGGCTGGCATGTCTTCACCTTCTTATGGCCTACGGACTAAGTCCAAAAAGAAAAAAGGGCACAAGGGGAAAAACTGCATTATTTCATGATAGCCCCTAACTTCTTCATCTTCAGCTTTGTATATTGCTCTGCCTCTCACGTCTGATTTTCCTGTCCACCATTCACTGCTTTAACAGTATGCTTGTTGTAAAGTGCTTCCCAGCACTTAATTTACTAAATGTTGATGCAGGGCACAGGTCCTTAATTTGCATTTTTACAAGTGATGCATTGCAGTTTGCCAGTACAGTAATGAAGTGTTTTAGAATAACACATATTTAAAAGAAAAAGTCTAATCTGTGCTCAACAGTGAAGATATAAATGTAAATATTGTAGAATGAAAAAAACCCAAATGACTATTTTTATACCCACGAGTTCATGATATGCTTGTGCAAAAAAGGAAACAATGGCAGAACATTTAACATTTGGCAGTTGATATCGAGCCACGTTTCAAGGACAATGTCAGAAATTAAATGACAGACCACCTCTGGCCCAAGATCTTCAAATGTGTTGCCTTCCAGGCTTGTGCAGCATAAACATGAGAGAAACACTGTGTGCATTGAAATGCCTGGTTGAGTGGTGTATTTATGGGTCACTGTATTGTAAGCATATCATTGTAATCTGTATAAATGTACAAACTGGAATATAAGGCTAAGATAGATCATAATTGTAATAAAATATCTATATATCGTGCTCTTTGTTGATTTTGTCTTGAACAGAAGTACGACAAGGATTCTAAAAGGAGACAGAAACTTTATTAACAAATAAGTACATCCAAAAAGCAATAACAGTGAGGTCACAGGCTGATAGATTGCAACTCAAGATTATTTAAAAAAAAAAAAAATGATTGTAAAAAAAAAAAAAAAAGTCTGCATTTTTTGGATACATCAGTATTTCAAAGAGGACTATTTGATACTTGATTAAAGTACTGATGGAACAGTGGGTGTCAGTTTCCCTTGTGACCTCAGCCGCAACGAAGAAATATTTAAAAACAGACGACAGCTTTACACAGGCAATAAACGGTGATTAGATAAAAGTTACAATTATTGTTACTCTATCATAATCTTAAGAGTTTAAAAATAACACTTTGACTCAAGCTGTAAATTTCAGTTTGAGGAAGCAAAATAAGTACTGACAGGTTTCACACAACTTTGGTCTGCAGTTCAAAAAGTGTAGCTTTATAGACAACTGGAACAGAAAATGTACCTTGTTTATATGTGATTCACTCATAACACCATAATAAAACTTTAATCTTTTAGTCTCAGAACAAGTTAGGCTCTATCTGTATGTGTGGACCCTGTTCTGTACGTGTACTAGCTGCAGAAAAATCTCCTCCCTCCATTTACCTTTTTGAATGTAATACTTACTGTGAGGCTTTGCTGGGTAAAGGGTAAACCAAGGCTCTTTCTGGTCTGCAGGCTGTAAAATTCCTCACTGGACTCAGACCAAGTGACAGCGGCGACAGGTATGAAAATATATGCACACACTTACAGCCTCATCTGTGTGTCATAAATGCATCAGCGATACATTGAGTCTCTTTAATAACTATATAACATTTGTTTTTATTTAACTAAACAGAAATCAGTTTGTGTGCAGTAAGTGGAAAAATGATCACCTGATATAATGTCAACATGAATCCCATTTTGCTAAAGAATAAATCCTTGATACCACAGTTTGATTAAATGACATAACTTAAATGGCAAATGACAATAAAATTTTTTACCCTCACAAAAAATCTTGGAAAAAGATTACAAAATGTACGACTTCATGTTGTTAGTTGAGTGCTTTCAGACCCGTGTCCTCCGGTGAGGTGTCTGGTTGCTCTAATACCTCATCGAGCTCCTTCACAAAGTGTTTAAGAGAGTCCAGACAGCGCTGTTTCATCTCCAACAGGTTCTTATCCAGCGGCGCCTGCAGCAGGTTATCCAAACTGGGCTCTTTGGACACCAGCATCTTCACCACTGTGCAAAATGTCTCACAGTCCTGCCTGTAATGCTGAACATGAAACAATTACATCAGGAATGCCAATATTCATAGGACACAATGTGTAGAGAAAAGAGTGTGGCTTTATAGACTGCTGTTTTGTGAAACCTGAGACTTAATTTCTTTATATTCTATTCACATAGGACATTAAGTGTAACACTTTATGCACTACATTTTCTACAATTTCGTTTAGTAGATGCTTTTCTCCAAAGCGACTTACAACACAAGCAAGAATCTAAACAAGAAATAAAAACCCTAAAAGAAACCTTAAAATTCAATATCATTCAGCATTCAGCAACATTCAATATTCAGTGCTTTCATCTGTTAAGAGCTCAGTATGAGACCATCTGATTCGACCCCTGAGGACAAAGAGGAGAAGGGTCAGATTAAGTGCCAAAGTGTTCCCTGAACAGGTGAGTCTTCAGACGTCTCTTTAAATGCTGCAAAATCAAACCTAGTTAATCAGGTATTGAGCTTATTTTGAATTAAAAAACCTCTTCCTGAAAAATCTTTAAATTTTCATACCGACACCTAACTGTGAACTTAATGAACCTGGCTCTGCTAAATTGGTGTATTCTGTTTAACAGGTGTGATAGAAATGTGTCCGTGAGCCTATTCAAGTGCATGTTCGCCTGTAACAAAAGGGACACGAGGTGTCAAGAGTATGTTACTTGTGCTGCAGCATTCTTTCACACCAGCTTGTAACAAGCTCTCACATCCCTCGCAGATTTTACTGCTGACCCCAAAACCAGCTATAAAGTTCTTTATTACAGTCCCAGGTGCAAGCTCACAGCATCTTTATCACCTGGGGTGGGGGGGCTAAATGTGGGGCCTTGCAGTGAAGTCATGTAGAGGTTTAGGGCTGCAACAGATTGTCGAGGAGGGGAGGATGCAGGGTCCTCCAGGGTTGGGTTAACCCAGATCTCACTTTATGAAGAGTCACAGAGGCAGACAGAAGATGTGTCAGTATTTTTTTTTTCAATTCTATTTTTCAGTTTGTAATATTTGCACTGATTTTATCAAAGTCTAAGATGACACGAGTTTCTGCTCAGCTGCAGCTTCCTCAGAGGAATTTTATTTCCAAGCCATGTTCCTCGCCTTCAAAGACATTCAGCCTCTTCAAGCTTAAAACAAGTGACACTATCTCATCAAACATTCACTGTCCATTAAGTGGGAAAAAAAACCTACCCATCTGCTTTGGTAGCTTTGAAAAGAAAAATGCAGCCTGTCAACCTCAATCTGTGTCCAGTCTTGAGCAGAATGTGAGGTTAACCGGTTAGGCGGCTATTTTCCAAGGTTCTGTCAGTTATGGGGATATTTCAAACCACGACGGCTGTCTCCTAGCCTAGATACACATTGCATAATGTGTTCCTAAGCTAACTCATATTTGTGCATCCATCAATTTGAGCTGCGATCACAAGTTTTTGTAAACGCATCATATCCCTCTCGCAAGATATAACTGCATGTGATGAGAATTTCATGGTTTCTGAGAAGAGGAGTGTCTGCAGAGCATGATTTAGTGAAGTACTTAACTAAGAAGCAGGAAACATAATGCGACTGATTTTTCAGCCTACAAAAGAACAAAAAAGCTTCCAGTTCTTGTAGAGATAAGCTTTTTTTTATCAGGGTGAGGGTTAAAATACATCATTTAGCATGCAGCAATACTAACGGGAATCGTTCGTCTGACGGGAACCACTTAGTAAAACTAAAGGCCAAATGTAAAGAAGCAAAAGAGCTGGGGAGAAGAAATGTCAGGTGCAGAATTTACTGCACGTGTCAGACGAGGAGAAGAAGGCTAAGAAGGCTAAATGAGGTTATGTAAACTTTTAAAAACATGCCTAGAAACTTTAGTGGGAAATAAATGAAGGATCACTTCAGGCCCCGATTATACGACAACGCTTCACAGTGTTTCACTTGAAAACGCAAAAAAACGCAGAGAAAAAAATGTGTTCACACGGAAATGCTGATGGACTGTAAGCACTGTAGTATGCATACCAGACCTGTAGGTGCTGATATAACTGTAGAGTCTTTTGGTAGTCTGCCGTCGAAGAAGAGATGGGCTGATCATCTGGTTTATCGCGATTGCCGGTTTTGCACGTCTGGTTGAACGTTTTGTTTACGTCGCCATTGAGACCACAAAGCTGCCAATGTTAGCCTAGCTGTCAGGCTCACTCTACTAACCGGCTTTTAAAAGCAAGAAAGCAACAAAATTAACAAAAATGGGAGGTGGAGTCATAGTGCGGATGTTTTAAAAAAGTTTACACTGAGCTCTGTCTAGTATTAATGATTTCATGTGAGTTGTTGGAGCTAGCTTGCCAGCCCCGGCAACAGGAAGTCAATAACCGCAGGCAGAAGTCAACACCCATAGGCTTCTGACTTATCTGAGTGCAGAAGTGGAGCAACAGATGCACATTTTGTTGAAAGGCAGTCAGCAGATTCAGCAGCACAAACACAACATGGCAAGTCCACCATTGAACCGTTGTTGTTGTCTGGTTCACGCATGGGAATTTAAAGTTCCCACAATGAAAGTGGAACACGCACGCGGAAGACGGAGCATGTCGTCAGCGCTTCCTCTTAAAACTCTGGCTTGCTGTTTACACGGCAATGGAGCCTGCAGCGAATCAGAAAAATTCCACTCTGGAGGGCGTTTGAAAAAGTAGCGTTTTTGGTCGGCTAAAACAGCGTTTCTGTGTAAATGAGAGGCCGAACTGCAACAATACCTTTGCATTTTCATCCTAAAACCTATAAGGACACCATTAATTCTCACAGTATTACAACTAAAGTATCAAACTTATATTGTCCACCATAGGAAGATGATTCACATCACATCCAACAGAAATATCCCAGACTGTGGGAGATGTTTGGACTCCGTTGATGATTTAATGTCTGCAGATCATGTCAAGCGAGTTTGCGGCCTCGCATAATGACAGCCTTCAACCCAGACCACAAGGAAGTGAGAGACGCACGACACGTGTGGCCAGAGAAGCTCAGGGCTGGATTCATTCAACAAACACACACACACACAGGTTTCAGCCAGTTTACACGCTGTATGAGCCGTCTTTTCCCGGACAACTCAAGAGCCTTTTTATGTCGTCTTAATTTAAAACAACACAGCCTAGATTTCTGGTGTATTTCCACATTGCTACCTCTTAAGTGCAGATTTCTCCTTTGAGACAAAATTGCTTCCAGGTTTGAAGATGTGGGAGGAAACAGCCTAAATGAGACACACACACACACGTGCTGTATGTGCCACAAAAGACGTGCTCCTCTAATCACCTGGGGTTGATTATGTTTGTCATCTTTCAAAACAAAACCATCCAAAGCTGCTTCTAAGCTACAGCCTTTGTAGACAGTGATTACATTTTCACTCTATTTTATCTTATACAAACAGTTTTACTCACTTGAAACCTCAAAAATTGAAAAAAGACCCCGCTGGGGTTGGGAAACACAGGCTTAGGTAATGAGCTAAATTAGGAGATTTTCCCTGAAGTGGTCTGTGAGTACTCTGCTGGTTACATGCACATGACCCTGCATTTAAATCATGTCCTCTGCTCAACCATTGAGAAGTGACTCTTTACTGCCTGTTTTTTTTTTTTTTTTTTTTTTTGTAAAATCTCCTCCTGTATTAGTCCAACAAACAGGAAGGCTTCTTTTGACCTGTGCCTGCTTTGTATGTTGTGAGAAAAGGTTACAGGGAGGTTCTGCCTCAGTTCCTGTCTCGGACTGGGAGCCATGAACTGATCTTTAGGTTTGATACTAAGGGGCCACACACAGGACGGACTGGGAGCCCTTGGAGAAACTGCAACACAAGGTGCCTTAAGGAGGAGTCTTTATAGGCGGGCTCCTACCAAAGTCGCGGATGTTTGCGGTGGTCCATATTGTGAACATACTGACAGGAGTGTGCGTTAGGATGCCGTGTGGGGGCTGGTGGAGTGAAGTTTGAGTGAGATTATTCATAGGGCACTCACATGGACGTTCAGTGAGGCTCTGTTCAAATGAGCGCTGATGCAGGCGGGGGTCCTGCATAATAAAGGAAGTAGGGTAATGACTGGGGGGCTGGTACACATTAGGGGATATTAAAAGAGCCATTTTAATCACTCAAGCTGCAAAGCGGACCTCTCAATGGAAGAGCTAATGGTTGAAATGGATATGTTTCATTTGTGCTGATTGAAATGATGAATGGACGTCTCTGAAAATCACTCCCAGGCACTTTGCTCATTTTTGAGTGGATACTTTCTAAGTTGTTTTTCTTTAACATGCTCGGATTTGCTCTGTGGTCAGTTTCAAGACTGATACACGGCTCTATTTGTCATCTGTGACACACAAACAGAGTTATTGTGATGAATTTTACAAAACAACAGTGAGCGGGTCAACAGGACTGCAACACAAAGTCTCAGCAAAGTGAAACATTGTATGACATGTAGCCTCATGAATACAGGTGTTTACCGTCAGTGAGTTTGGTAAAGGTTTCCAGTTTCTTTCATGACCCCAAAACACCCTCCTCAAATCTACAATCCAGCGCCGTGAGCCAGTAAACAATGAGCTCATGCTGTTAGTTTCATGCTTGATTCGCATAAACTGAATTTGGACCTGCTCCTCCACACCAGTTTAAGGAAGATGCAAACAAACCTCTGCATATTAACTCATCTGCTCTGTTGTGCAATCTACAGTAAAGATGTAACTGAGCCCAGGGCAGATGCTACAAGTAAAGACAAAGAAGAGGTCTCTGCCTCTCACCACGTCTGTACAGCCGGTTGGAAATGGCAGGGTAAGCATGTATGAGCTAACGCCAAGAGACGTACCACACTGTGGGTGGGCCGCCTGCATCCTGCAGGGCAATTCCTGCCCTGCTCTAACGGGAACAGATAAGTAGTACTGTAGTGAGGAGCGATCATGGGGAGGGAAGAAAGTGAACTCCAAATAGCAGACCGCAAGAGGCATCACAACCTCGGGTGTTGAGGACTTTTCTGCTGACTTAACCTCCTCTGCAAAAAAAAATGTTGCTGAAATTAAAGGTAACAAGCTGAGGCACATTATACAACTTGTACATCAACTCCTCGACTGTTTAAATCATAAAGCTGGTGTATAACCATCATCTGGATACATGACGGATGATGAGAACAGAGTAAAGCTCATCCATGTTTCACCTTTCAATGAGGTGAAACCCTTCTGAGCCTCAAATTTTGCCTCTACAGTGCTGAGCTGCAGTTAATATAACAGATAAGTTTTACATGCAAAGATAATCATGTTAAAAAAAGCATGACTATCTACTTCCATCAGTCTATCGTAACGAGTGATTCTGTCACAGTCTTGAATCAGTGCGAACATCCTGGAAACATTCAAGCATATCAGAATTTATCTTATCTTTTGCAAATAAGACTGCCATCCACTATCCATATCGACTATCTAATGGTCAATTAAACAGGAGGTCAAAAGAGATCAAACCGACAGGTTAAGGTAAGTTAATGTAAGTGCTAACACCTCCCGGAAAGCCATTTTCAATTACTCCTGTAAGTTGACATCCTGCCACAAAAGATTGTATATCCTTTGCACCACCGTGCATAATCAAAACAGGGAACAACAAAATGTGGGATGTTTGTTGTATTGTAAGAGCATCAGGAATAAGTTTTATGGGGCAATCGCTTCCCTCAGACTCAAAAGAAACTGTGTTCGATTATGAAGAAAAAGTCTTGGAACAGAGGAAAAAAGATTTTTCCCTTGATTTGATAAAATAAGGTTTATGGAATCGGTTTTATCAGGTGTAGTTTTATACATGGTAACTCCCTTTGATGACTCTTACCGAATGACAGTGGTTCAGATTTAGCATAAAAAAATGAAGAAAAGCTTTATCGAAGCTCAAAAACACAAAGTCAAGAGATTTCACAGAAGTGAGGTCTTAAAGCAAATCTAACTACCTTCTCAATTTCCAGAGCCTTAGCTTTAATGGCCTCCGAACGGCGAGCTTTGAGGTCCTCGTCTAGTGCCGGCTCTGGCTCCATGCTGGCAGTCACCACCTTCTCCGTCTCCGCTACAGACGCAGGAGTTTTTTCCTGGCAGGCCAAAAGGTCAAAGGGTTAGAGCCCAGGTCACCGAGTTTAGAAGCTGGTTCTGATTTCAAAGTGTTTCAAATGGAGACAACTCCACTCAGTTACGAGTGTTGAGTTCTTGTTTTCGTACATGTGTCGTCGTGCATGCCGCGTGTCAACAGGAATGTGGTGCTGAATACAGTATGTCACTCTGTTCAAAACCAGAGCTGGAAACGGGTTGTGTTGTTTCACCATTTTTCTGTTTTTTTTTTTCCTTAAGATTTTCTCCTGGAAAGAATCCAATTCCTTGTTTTTAAAATAGAAACAGAGGTCACCAATGAAACAGAAACCTGCCCGGTCCAGATTTTCTTTTATTATTTGTTGTTTGTATAATGACTTTTCAAAAGTGTTCAAACTGTTGTGTAAAGTGCTTGTGTACGAACTGTGTATGACTCTGAAATGTTTCCTCTTTATTTTACTTCCTTTAAGAGCAACACAAGGCCCGTTGGCTCCTCAAAGTCTGGTTTTACCTCTGAAGACCCCAAGCTGTGTGAAGTCTCCTCCTCGGGGCTGCTGGCAGTGATGCTGCTGGAAACATTTCTGCTCACAGTGTTGCTGCTTAGAGGGTTGCTGCTGGGCGGCACGTTTGGTTTATCTGTGGAGACATTGACATGACGTTAAACAAAAAACACAAGATATTAAAGAGCAAAAATCCACAAAACCTTTCTTGTATCATTGTTTTAAATAAAAAGCTCAGACTGAGGGGAGTCAACTATAATAAGTGGCTGACATAAAGAATACATAAGGACAACCACAGATCCCTTTATTGAATTGTACTGTTTTCAAATGAACCCCGGGGATGCATCCTGGTGGGTCAGTGGTCTGGGACGCATGCCGAGTCAACTGCAGCATCCAAGATTAAATATGGACAGGGATCTTTGTTGTATTTTATTCCCCTGTCTCTTGACATGGTCATTGGCTCTGACCACTGTCTAATAAGAGTCTAATATCTGCAATATACTACAAAATAAGAGATATTTAAATACCCTGAGGAACAATAACTTTCCCCTGTTAGGGATGAAACACTCACGTATCATATCATCATATAAAAACCAAGACATCATGAAGCAGCTGAAAATGATAAATCTTGTAAATCGCTGTTTTATTTAATATTCCCTTGTTGTATCCTCCCACATAACAGTCGACTACAAGTTCAGCTGTGCCTCAGCTGATATATTGTCCTCTGGTGGCTCCAACGTGTCTAGGAAAAATGAAAAAAACCCAAAACAAATAACGGCAAGCTGTTTGTTTTTACAGAAGAAGTCTCCTTTTGTGAACAGAGGGAGCCAAGGTAAAGCCTTCATCATAATACGAGCCTCTCAGCAGGGCTCCAGAGTCTTTCTGAGGGCCGCACAGGGGTCCTAAATGTCAGTAAACAACAAACTTTGATTCTGTATTTTGAATGGGGGGGTTTAAATTGGTGTGATCTGTCTAAACTCAGATTTAAGGTAAGGTAAGGTAAGGTTTCATATTATTTGAACATGTGGCTTCATGGCGTGGATAGTACAGGTTTGAAATCTGAGATCTCAATCCTCTTCCTAAGTAAAAAAAAAAAATGCTGTCCCTTTATGCTGTAAGAGACAGATCTGCCTTGTCCATAAAGATACTGTTCAAAAAAAGTTAAGGCCCACTGATTGGAACCAAGGGCCAACTTCCGGTTCATAAAAATGAAGCCTCTGTGGAAGTGCTAAAAGTTGCTGTTTCATGGAGAGTCCGCTAGAGGCTGGCTGCAGAAAGACCGTAAGTCACACAAACACACCAAGCCAGAAAAAAACAGACTTTTATGGCATTAAATAACATTTTTACAGCCTGGTTCAAAAAATGGCTTGGGTGTGAAACGCTAATTTTGCTATCGGCACACACTGTATGGAGGTGAATTTTTTTTCTAACTCAGCGGTTTAGCCATAAGATTATGAGTTTGTCCAATCAGAGGTTCAGCTCAGCTCACGTCACTGACGGGCGCCCTATAGCTGTTAGAAAGGAAGCTCAAAGTCCGTGTCATATTCAACATGGCCCCATCCAACAATTGGCTTCATTTGACTGTATCAGGAACAGACGGGTGACGTTGCAGAGACTACATCCATATTATATACAGTCTATGATTGAAACGCACAACACTCATTTGTTTGGAGACATTGTTTTGTTTACAAAAAAGAGAGAGAGAGAGAGAGAGAGAGAGAGAGAGAGAGAGAGAGAGGAAAAAATAACCCTAAAGCGAGTGAAACTGCTGAGATTCTGGCTTCAAAACATCAGTAATACTGAAAATAAAAGACTTCATGGCTTCATGGCAGTGGATGTCAATGACACCCAGGCTGGTACAAATGTAACACCAAATTTAAAATTTCTTTTACTTTGATAGATCACAACTGACACCCCAAAATATCACAGTGAAAGTAATGTGTGCCTTAACTTTTTTCAAACAATTTGCTTGTTTTACCCAAGAGGCCTTTTCAAGACACAAAAATGTCTGTAGCTGTCTGATTTTCTGTCACAGTCTGTAGTCTTTCAAATTTATAGCAAAGTCCCAGATGCACAACAACAACAAAAAAAATGGTTTAGTGTTAGAGGCACTCATGCCAGTGTTACCGTTGTAATGTAACACCCTCCAAAAAAGGACTCATTGGGAAGTAAATGTTACAGTTCAAGCAGTAAAATGAGGCAAAAGAAAGTAATGGTTCCAAAATGGGATCAATAGTAAGCATAGCAGCTAATAGTTGTTCAGTGTGTGTAAAATATACAGCTGCAAAGTTACAGGAGTGCATGCCTATTTTCTGATTACCCATGTAATCCTTTCCCCGTCGCCTGGTTACTTTAAAAAACATAAACGTGCACCACTTAAGCCACTTTCCACACCTTTGGTTCCAAGCTTTGCAGGTGGAGAGATTGAAAGTGGCCCCATGCTACTCACCAATAAAAGTCAGGAGTGATCAGGATTTGTGAAAAAGACTTTGTACACAGCTTCTGTGTGCAATACAAACCCTGCTACCCCACCCACCCCCTCCACCAAAACCCCTTTATTTGTGTGCTTTTCTGAGATGACCTAATTAGTAAACCAGATGGGATCAGAGGTGGGAGGTACAACTGTTCCCTGTTTTATTGCATCTTCAAAGACTGGTGTAAGCTTTCAGCACATTAATATGTTAAAGAAATCAAAGCACCGATGAAAAAACTGTCCTCCCTGCTTTACCTCAAGACTATTAACAAGGCTTACATCAAGAAACTTTAAAAGATTCTGTCTTAAGTTGATCCATAAATTTTACTAGCTCAGTTTTGCTTATTAAATCAAAAGTAACAAAAGAAAGCGTGTAAAATGACAGACCGAAAGTGGTTGGGAAGAAATCGTTAAGTCAGCGTATGAACTCATTTCTCACTAAAAGGAAAGTCAGAATTTCAGTCCGAAGCCAAACGACTCCAATAAACCAAGGGTATCCCTTTCCCAGCCACTAAGAGTGTGTAACTGTGCTTTGATAATTAACATCTTAACGTGTCGCAGCACACCTTGACCCCTTCACACGGCACACTACCTCTGAAAGCAGATGCTTCACCTGGAACGGCTTAAAGCCTCTGGACTCAACAGAGACATGGATACCTCTTTAAGATCAGCATTCATTGTTCACTGCATATTCTTGTATTTATTTTGTTCTTGTGTAAACAGTGATAGTTTTCTATTCTACCCCCCCCCCCCATTTCCTTTTTCCCATTATTTTAGTTCTTATTTTGAATTATTATTCTATTTTTATTTAAGTGTTTTTGCACTTTGTACTGATTGCTGTGAGCTGCTGCTGTGACATCAAAATGTATCCCATGGGGGATCAATAAAGAATATTCTATTCTATTCTATTCTATTCTATTCTATTCTATTCTGTTCACCCCTTTCCTGACTACCCATAGTTCATTGCGATTGCCGATTTTGCTCTTCCAGTTGAACAAATTGTACACGTCGTCATAGCTGACGATGTTAGCCTAGCTGCCGTACTCGCTCTAATAACCGGCTTTTAAAAGCAAGAAAGTAACAAAATGAACAAATATCTGAGGTGAAGTCATAGTGTGGATGTTTTTTTAAAAAAGTTTACACTGAGCCCTGTCTAGCATCGATGATTTCACGCGAGTTGTTTTGAGCTAGCTTGCCGGCGGCAGTGACCGGAAGTCGATAACCGCAGGCGGAAGTCAACACCCATAGGCTTCTGAAGAAAAAAAGGTGGATTCTTAAAAAAGGTGTTTTCATCACCAAGTTTAAAGGTAATGGGTTGGACTTGAGTAACCTGGCAACTTAGTTGCAAAGTTTATTTCATTCCTGCTCCATAACAACTCAAGTCCACTAAAGAAAGGAACATCAGTAACCATTTATTCTTTACAGCACAGCAAAGGAACAATTCTCTCTCAGCATCCTGAGTATTCTGATACAAGTTCACCTTTTATTTGTTTGCTTTGGATAAAAGAAGCAACATCATCTCTTCAGATGAAAAGACATGCACCCCAAAATAACTATGTGACTCTGATTTTTATTCTTCTTCCCTCATCACAATGCAAGACTGTAACAGAATATTTTACAAATCATCAGAGGACTTGACACTTACGCCTTTGGATGTAGTTTTTGTCTCTTTCTGGGGAGAAGCTCCTTCTACTGATGTTTGATCCAGATCGAACTAGTGGCTGGATGGCCTCCCTCCTTCGAGGGGATCGGTCTCGTTTCATTGTTACAGGTGGGGAGTTCCGGTAGTTACCCAAGTCTTCTCTATGGAAGTAATAAATAAGGAAAAAACTTTAAGTTAATATGATTTTGGATTCTGTGCAGCGGTATCATGGGTTGAATATTGACAATGAAACAAAACTGACTAAATAAAAACACATTTTTAAAAGCGTGCTGCTCTTAGAGGAAGAGTTAAATATACCCTTTCCTGAATTGTATGTATTGATTATCTACAGCAGTGTTTTGTTTCTTCTTTCTTCCATTGTGGTCCTAATAGTAGTCTGCCATGACAGTTAGTAATTTTTTTAATGGGACATTAAAAAAGATAAGTTCCCTGACTCACAAAAGTTTCCTTGAGCTTTGGCTTGTATTTCTCTGAAATAGCCTCAACAGTAAGAATTTGCACATTATACACTCTTTTCTCTGAAAATTTAAGAAGAGGGTTGTTTCTTTTAAAAACTACATGGGTGTAGGGTTGATGATTTCACTTTTCTGTCCAGCACTGACCTCTGAGGTGGACCCGATCCTGGCCCTTTGTTGCGGAAATACGGGCGAGCTCTGCCGCTGCTCCTGAAAAATTTAAGAAATACAAAACGGACTCAAAAATTCAAACTATAAATGTCAAACACAGCTGCTTAAAATGCTTTATTTCTCCATTAGAGCTTTGAGGAAAATATTTAGAGACAGTGAAAGCTTCTAGGAATACATTTCAGACCAAACCACTGAGACTCGTACCCAGACTCAGTTAGGCACTGTGGTACACTTATCAATTTGCTGAGTAAAGCCAATCTTCCGCTTTTCCAAACTAACATTTGTTTGACAGCTCTGCAGAGTTTGGTCTTCCCTCACTTCTTTCTGTCTGAGTAAATGAAGAGCCTCAGTAAACATGGAGTCAAAGTCACAAAGCTCCATCACTTAACCTGTCACAGGTTACACACCATGTAATGTCTGTAACAACCAATTTCCAGACATCTATCTAACATGTGACAGGCCTCGCACAAGAACTGAAACTTCTTTGTTCGATGAACCTTGTTTTTACAATTTTCCAGACTCCAAGCTTGTGCCCGTACAACAACCTTTAGGCCCGGAGGTATAAATGACCCAGAGGCACCTGGTTGACATGACCTCTGCCTGAACTCAAGCCACATCTCAAACAAAGAGCAGGTCTAACAAGGCCTCAAACTTTTACGACTCACAGTTTGTTTGAAGTAGCCAAGACTCAGCCTGCCATTTGCCAAACACTGAAATGCCATCCACAGGGTACACAAGTGAGATCAAAAGGCCACAGATAGGAAAAAAATGTGGACCTTATTTTGAAACAAACCGAAGTTCTACTTTGTTAATGAAATGCCTATCAGCAGGTATTGTTCCATAAATGACAGACACAATCTGTGAATTACCAATTACAGTCTTGATACTGACGTTTATTCAGCTACAAAAACACAAATAACTCAAAGCGCAATGCAGAAAGCTGAAGCAGCTTGCGCTGACCCGCTAATGCAGAATGCTGGAGATAAATGGAAGGAAAATGGATGAAAAGAATGAACTGAAAATGGAAGTCTGACCATGAAAATGCTGATAAAGCGTGATACTTTGTGTCCTGTGTGTGTGTGTGTGTGTGTGTGTGTGTGTGTGTGTGTGTGTGTGTGTGTGTGTGTGTGTGTGTGTGTGTGTTTGATGATATCCATATCCACCTTTTTCCTGACTACCCATAGTTCATCGCGATTGCCAGATTTTGCTCGTCTGGTTGAACGTGTTGTTTACATCATCATGGAAACCACAAAGTGGATGATGTTAGCCTAGCTGTCCTACTCGCTCTAATAGTCACGCAAGTTGTTTTGTGCTAGCTTGCCGGTGGCCGCAACTGGAAGTCCTCTTTCCTTTTGCTTTAAATACCACTTTTACACAAGCAGAACAAGATTACCTCCGTTTTGATGCCTTATTTGTGTTTGTGGAGTGAAATTTGTTGCTGTTGGTGGCAGGTTTTCTACTGAGTGTCCCGGCTGTTTTCTCCTGCCTGCGTACTCTAAAGTTTAAATGTCTCACTGAGAGCATGAACACTTCGTCCAATAAACACCAATGCAAAATGGCTTGAAGGGCCGAAAAACGTCATAACCTTTGAAGGCTCGCTGTGAAGAAACTATGAATCCTATGAAGAATTTGAAACACACTGAAGAAAGCCAAAAGATGGCTGAATGATTTGAAGGTGGAACAAAGTTGCTGGATAAGTGTGTGACTGAATGAGAAGGGTTTAAATGAGGCTGTAAGATGTCCCGAACTACACAAATTCTGAAAATTCTGCATTCATTCCTATGGGGCTGAAATCTTGAAAAAAGTGAAATATCTTCGGAAGTTTTAGTGAAACAGACGTGAAAACTCATAGCACAGCAGTCATGAATGGGCTGAATGTTTTGAAGTTTGAATGGTCTGAATGGGTCAAATTTTGTTGAAGAAAAAGCAAATTGTGGCTGGAAGAAAAATCTAAATTTGTGGAAGAACGTATTCTGTGAATGCCTTCTGCATTTACTGCAATAACTTGATGAGTCATGAAGTCCATGAATACGCATGTCTCAAGAGGTGAAAGAGGCTAAGTGTTAACTGTATATTTTTTGTCTTACGCTCAAAAAGCCAAGCGTGAAAAAGTATGGCTTGCTTATTTAAATGCTGTGTAAAATAAAAACATTTGTTTGGCTAGGTGAGTTCATCCTGGAGATGTAGATCGGTCAATTTCCTGGGTCTACAGTCCCAAGACTTAAAGTTATTTTCATGTTTGCCTGTTACATTAATGAGTCGTGTACAAAAAATAAAATAAATAAAAGATAGCACGCTTTTTTTCCTCTAGGAGACAAGCGCGATAGCAATCGGCTTGAAATTGAAACCTGTGAAAATCATGTGGAATCATTGTGTGGGTGCACTGAGGAAAGATAAGCATATATGATGTAAATCAATGCAAAAAAATGCCCAAAAGAGACACAACAAGACATAAGGTGCTCAGAATATTTCAGATGTGAGTGGGTGTGAAACTGGCAAGGGAGTGGTCCAGCTGTTTTTCCTCTCAGGGTGGGGCACAGGGGGTGGGGGTGAGTGAGTAGACACTGGTGCCCTTTGTCCCCCTCTCTACCCTGGTATGACTCTTGGAAAGGGGAGCCAGGAACCGTAAACTGTTGGTATGTTTAAGTGAGCAGGGTGAGAAGAGTGTCTGTTGATGTAGGAGTTAAAGCTGCTCTAAGGGGGGTTAAGCTCTTAAGATTCATTTAAGAGCAGCTTGATCCCAGATTGAAAGAAAAGAATTTCACTGATTTATTTTCCAGAGTTACACTTTTCTGCAAAGGAATCAATTATTTCTTGATGATATTACCTTTTTTACTGTGGGTAAATTCTAATGAAATTAAAATATTTTTAGATTGCATAAAGCCTTTTTGTTACTTTCAGTAACCCTTTTTCTCTCAGCGGTATTACACTTACAGAAAGACAGACAGCAAAATAATCCTTAAATCGCTCTCAAAGCAGGTTTTCAAAAGGCTGAACTCTGCCTCCATCTAGTGGTAGGTTTAGTGCACTCCATAGACTATTTACATATGATGTGACGTGAGGAAAATGAGAATTTCACATCCTAAATTTAGTCAGAAACTGACTCACAGCAAACAACATGATCAGTACACGAGACATAACCACTCAAAAAGTAAGAGAAATCACTCAGTTTACCTTGAGCCTAACTGATGCCTTAAATCGTCTCTGCCATAACCATGCTGGGGGTACGGAGCATCCTGGAAAAAAAAACCAAAACAATACAGTTAGATCAAACCTTAAAGGTTCCCTGTGAGGTGTTTTAATTTGAAAGAATTGCAGCTTAAAATGTGTATTTCATGAGTGAAGTCTTATTCATTTTTATGTTTCACAGGAACAAACAGAAGGGTGTCTTTTCCATCATATAGTTTCATTTCCGTCAACCGAAATATGCTTGTGCTGAGGTATGTTGCACTTAGAGAGGTGAGGTGAAAATGCTGGCTTGTAAACAATAAAATATTCAACAACTTTTGAAAAGAACAGCTTTGAATTTTTGTCAGGGAGGAACAAAAAAGAAATTTGACGAGGCAACTTTCACTGGAAAATTCTGCCCACATAACTACAACACCTGCAGACACTCCCATCTGGCTTAAGTCAGCAAACAATTTTCAGCTAATGAATCAAAATTCCACAAGTTTCTCACATTCCGAGGTGGTGAGGAGTTTCTGCGAAAACTGGCAGAGACTGGGTTATCTTCATAGTACTGTCGTTTGCTGGGTGGGTAACCATACTCATCGAGATACTCCCGCTCATTCGGGTAGCCGTGTGTTCCAGCATACCACTGGTCTTCATCAAAGCCTCTGTCATAGTCAAACCCTGGCCGAGGCATTGAGTTCCTCTTGTCAACAATATTGACCACTCGATGGACTGTCACCTGAAATGCAAAACAAAATTACAGTCCTTAATGAAGATGTGACAAGTAGTAATTACTCACGGAGCGTTTGATCATGTTATAGCACTTGAAGATGAAAAATTAGTGGGGGTTTTTTCAATCAGGCGCTACTTTCCAAAACAAAATCATCACTTACCTCTCTTGAATCTGCTGCATGGAAACGCTGTTCATACGCCTCTCTTATTGATTGTCGACCACGTCTGAAGGACACTAAAGCATAAAAAAATTAAAATAAGTAAGCAGAATCTCTGCCAAATTATAAGTTGTGCAGGTTGTGAGAAATGCCTAGGTTTAGCATCAGATATGGCAAACATTTTAAATATTTCAACTTAAAGCCAAACCCTTTTAAGTGATAAAACTGTTGTAAAGCCACTAGGGGTGTCCTGATCTGATATTAATATCGGATATCGGTCCAATATCAGTAAAAAGAACTAATATCGGATTATATCTGCCTGCATCTAAAATCTCCGATACAGGCAGTCTATTCCAGACTTGGCTTCAGCACTTTTATCCTGATCCAGCATGCAGAGCCCACCTGATCACAACAACAGTGTGCTAAGGTGCTAACAAAGGATCAAAGAGTAGGAGTGATGTCATCTGTGTGGCAGTATTTTTTTGTTAAAGTCCAAAATAAACGTCAAAGCTGAGTGCAAAACTTCACCCATGGTGGCACAGAACTGGGGAAGTTTAACACACTTAAACTGTGACCATTCTCCCGTGGCTTATTCCAGCCTTGAAGACCTACAAATAGAGCTGAACATCACACCATTTGTGCTGATATCGTATCGGATTGATATCGGTATCAGCCAGTACTCAAGGCTGGAATATCGGTATCGCATCAGAAGAGAAAAGACAGAAAATCTCGGCAGCAAATACGTCAGTGAGCAGAAAAACACTTTGATTCAGAATGTAGGCTGTAGTATCCACACTGGTGTATTCTGTCAAGCCTCTAATGGGAAACAAATCATTTATTTTGTAGATTCAACCAAAAACATACATTTGCAGAGCTTCTGTGTCACGTTTGCAACAAAATTAGGCTTTACTTTTATGCCAGGCTGTTGACATGCTGCATGACGCCACTGGGTGTTATACGGGGTGGTAAGCAATGGCTATGCACATTTTTTTACACAACTGCCAACCAATAATATGGGCATCACTTGCGACCTTTTTGCAAATCTAAATAGACATAATCTCAAACAGACTTAAATATACTTTATAAAGGCTCAAATCGACTTCTTTACTATATGCCGAGAAAATGTTGAAGGAAATTCATTACATCCATTACATCGTTCTTATTCTCCTGTAAATTACAAATTGTTTTTGTTTACTTACTGTTTATGCGACTGTGGTATTCAAAATACGTCTGAGCAGTGACAAACCTCTATAAGAGAAAAGAACACATGAGTTTAATGACATCTTTGCGTCACATCCAACCGACAACTCTTATAACTTGTTCATGTCAACAGGAAAGCCTCAGAATGAGCTGATGGTTGCTTTCTGATTGAGCATGCGTTACGATTTCGAACATCCAACAAAAGAAAAGGGCATTCTGTGTTTCTGCAACTAAATTCAGTTGTTGTTGTTGTTATTGTTGTTGTTGTTGTTGTTGTTTCACAAAAATGTGGTGCTAGCACCGATGTTAGCATATGAACAGCATCACACCAAAACTAGAAGTAGTCACTCACCTAATGCAACTCTTTAAGCGTCGTGCCGTTTTACATACGTCTCCCATCTATCAGACCACTCGTAGATAGTAGCAAAGCCCACAACGCTGTCATTTTTCCCTCCTGTACATGTTTAGGGGAAACCAAAACAAACCTAGATACAGTACCACGCAGTGTGCGGGTCTTACTCTTCTTCTTTGGTTGTCAAAGGGTGGTGGACAAACATTCATTATGTGCTTTACCGCCACTCTCTGGTGTAACCATCTCCATCTTCTTCTGTATCGATTATTTCACGTTAATTCGTCCTTCACTAACCCGAACTCATCTGCTGCATATCGCAAAACTGTCTTATTGTAGTGAACTACCATCACATCCAAGTTGTACAATCATATTCATTATCTGTTCCTCCTCAAGGAGCACATAACGCTAAGGGCACGATGCACTTTCGCCACCTGGTGGCGAATACTAGGAATTCAGAGAAGACGAGGATTTCCTTTACCATTTCACATTACGTTTTCTTGGAGAAAGACTGTTGAATATGAAATAAAAAAGAGGATCCGGCGAAATATAGCGTGACAGAAATGTGTTACGCAGTTTTATCAAATTGGGCCACAGATATTAAAGATTAAGAACCTGTGCATCACATATGTAGACACATTTAAGTATAGCCCCAGGCTTTAAAACATTTTGTAAAATGTTTGTTTCATTAAAAAATGTTGACAGATGTCGACGTCGACAGATCAGACTTTATTTTTTATTACCTTTGTAATCAACATAGTTAAACAGGAAAAAAAAAATCTTTAAATCCACATGCTGGAAGTTTACATTTTTAAAATTTGTATTGCTTTTTTCTATTATTGTTATTGCACTTTGCACTTCTTTTGTTTTTCTTGCTGTTGCTATATTGTATATTTTATTAGTAAGGAACATTTCATGAGAGGCCACAGACCATATCTTTACATAACACAGGTTATTCAATTACTTCATCTCTTTTGTGATTAAAAGTATCTTGACATGTACTGGTTATGCTTTGTGTATGGTGCAAAAGGTCCTTTTGTTTTTGCTTTTCAATCTTACTTTCTTCAGACAATCACTGTTTGTGGGCAGATGTTCGAAGCGCAATGCACTCCTAGAATTCTGAGTTCTATTTTAACACTATTTAATGACGTGTAGATTACTAGTATGTAATGTTAGCTCATCTCATGAAAATGCAGCTTTCCCACCTTCATGGTCAAAATAGAGATTTTCAACGTTTTAGAAAGTTGACCCACAGTATATCATTTGTATGCCAGATTCCTTAAACCATCGTCAGTTTTAGAATTCTGTTTTATTGCAGTGCAGTGAGTAAATTTACACTCTCTTATGCGTCTATTTGTAAGATCTTCACTCACATTTTGTTGTTAAATTTACAAAGCGCCTTTTCCCAGTTATGTTGTCACATTTATTGCTCTCTGTTGTGATTACATTAAAAGTGATTGGGTGAACCCGTGTCACGTGACCGTCCTTCGACAGGAGTTTCCACGACAGCTGAGTAGCAGCTAAATGCGTCTTTTCACCTGTAACATTGATCCTCAACTCCAGCGGGTCGAAGTTTTCTGAAAATGGGAGACAAGAAGAGCCCTACAAGGTAAAATCTCTCAGATATCCCCGAATGGAGACTTTATGGGTACGTTTGAAAACAGAGACCTTGGTCAATGGATGGAGCTACTGAAGTGTTCATGGCGGCTGGCTGCTGGTTTATGTGGGGCAACTGTCTGTGTTTAACTGATGGCTCCCTTCTCTTCAAGGACCGACTTCGGAGCCGTAACCATCCTTAGAGTCAGCTCTCTCCCGCTCTGCTAATCTCTCGTATCTTATGTTTTCTTTGAACTCATGTGCTCTTGAAAAGGGCGCCGCTTTCACTGTGTTTTTGTTTTGTTTCTGTCTGAAGGCCAAAGCGGCAGTTGAAGCCGTCCTCCGACGATGGCTTCTGGGACTGTAGCGTGTGCACGTTCAGAAACAGCGCGGAGGCGTTCAAGTGCTTAATGTGTGATGTCAGAAAGGGGACGTCAACGAGGTAAGTTATGATCATGATTAAAGAAATGCTGAACCTTTGCTAAGTAAAGTGAATGATAAAACATGACACATGGTTGCAGGTTTATTTGGTACACCCATTTATCACAACAGCCCCGCTATTAATCATCTTTTTATGAAGGGTGTGTTGTGTTTGTGTTATGTTGAGTCGAGTTTATGGACATTTAAAAGCTATTAGAGCTGCAACAGTTAACAATTTATCTGCTGCCATCTGTAATATCTCACTGCTGGTTGTAGTACTCTGACTGATTTTAGCATCTCATCATCTGTTCATCGAACAGATTCCAACTATTTTACCTCACTGTCAGTAAACTGAATGTTTGTGAATGAAAAAAAATGAAGGATCTCATGGGTTTGACATTTGACACCATCCGTTTTTAAGCCCAGTTACTAATAAATGTGATTGATAAACTATTCAAACATGAATGGAAAAAAGTGCTATTTTTCTTCAAGCCTTGATGGTCATAAACATTTCTTGAAGCACATCACATTTTTTTTCTGGGGTACAAAACTTAAGCAGCATTTACCAACTTGGTTTGCTGATTCTTGGTAAAGCCTCCAAAAATTAGAACTTGGGTTAGAAATGCAGATAAATATATCATAAGTCTTTAGTGAATGAATAAAATCAGATGGTGAAATGCATTCTGATCTTTGTTGTCAGGTCATTTAAGCATATCTAAAAACAATTAACAGCTGTACAACTAGCAGTCTCCAAAATGACCATAGGACTGAATCAGCACCTCTACTAAACTGTTTCTTTTTATTCCCTGAAAGAAAATGTAATGTGGACTAAAGTTCCCAAAATAAGGTTTAAAGTAAAGTAAGTAAAAGAAGGCAATTCATAACTAGCAGGTGAAAAATGTGTTGGCTTCTGAAGACTTGTTCTTGGAAGGATTAGCAGACTCAGAGGACCTTGCACTAACGTTAGAGCTGCAGAGGAGTTTTAGCTAAGAACCAGTTTCACCGTACACTCACAATGTAGGGCACTAAAAGTTGTTATTACGCTAAGTTGTATTGGACTTGCCTACTGCACAACTATATTGACACAAGGGACACACAGTTTACAGGCTCTGTTCAGATCGGTTCATTGGTGTCAGACATTTTTGGTGAAATTTTAGACAAACTCCTGGTTTATTGTAAGATATACAGTAAATAAATGAACAAATATGATCACTAGGAGAGGCATGTGTGGCCTTTCCAAGTAACACTTTTCACTGCAATTCTCCTTACCTTTGTCAAATGAGTGCTTGTCTTAAAATCTTGAGGTAACACCTCCAGCTTTTGGAGGTGGTGTGTATGATGGAAAGCATCGGTAAGGTAACATTGTTTTTTGGATGAAGGTTGAAAGTGTTCAATTTGAGTTGGGGACATTTGGAAAATGATGTTTGCAGGCAGTCAGTTTTTTTTTACAACTTGTTTAATACCATTTACCACACCACATGTTTTAAAGAAGGTAATGTGTCCTCATATTGTCGACTCTTTTTAACCTGTTTTTGTTTACAATTCTACATTTTCATTTAGCAGAGGCTTTTGTCTAAAGCAACGTACAAAACAAACAAGAATTTAGACTGGAGGGAAAAACCTTGGTGGGTGCGATGAGGTGCTTCCAGTCTGTTTGGCCACAGGTGCTGCAATCAAGTGCCAGAAGAAGCCCCCTTTTTATTTTATTTTATTATTTTATTTTCCATTGAAATAATGTAGCCACAACTAAAGATTTAATAACAACAATATTGTTCAACAACAGTCAACATTCAGTGTTTAGCACTCTGTGACCTCTGCTCTTGAAAGATGCTTTATAAATAAACTTTTCTTCCCCTCCTCACTGCACACCAAGCTAACCTTAAGTGTAAAATCTGACAGTTGTATTGTCACCTCTCCTCCACTTTAGTCCACAGTGATAAGATACTTGTTTATGGTGAGGAGTTTCCTCATTACAGCACATGAACTCACAGGCACACACTAACAGACAATGTAATCCATGGAAGCTAGTCATATACACGTGCACAGTTCAGAACACATTGAAAGCAAACCAAGATCTGTTGATTTGTGGTTAATGTGAGCTTTTGACCTTATCCATAAGTTATTTTTTAATCTCTGAAACTAACAGCAGGGGTGAAAAAAATGTTTCCTGGGTCCATGAATGTAAACAAGCAGCTGGTTGCAGTCCTGTATTGATAGATTAGAGGAATAATACCCTCATTTTCTGCAGTGCTGGAAAAAAGTCAACCTGATCCAATTGATACTAAAAGATAGTCTGGCTTGTGCAAATCCTTAAATTAATGAATAGGGACAGTCTCGACCTGCTGTATGTGAAAAGTGCCCTGAAATAACTTCTGTTGTTATCTTATCATCTTCTCACTTAAATTTGGATTGCACATGTAAAAAGTGACACCTGTTCAATATGGGCAGCTTCTCACAGATTTTTATATTACGCTTAGGCAACAATATTTTTAAAGTGTATGCTCACATAAGCTACAGTTTCACTGCTTTTAACGTTGCCGCTTCACAATTATATTCTTCTGTTGTTTTTTTTTTTGTTTTTTTTTTCCAGAAAACCACGTCCTGTTTCTCAGCTGGTCGCGCAGCAGGTCAATCAGCAGTTTGCACCACCAGCACATCCCAAAAAGGAGAAGAAAGAAAAATCAGAGAAAGATAAGAGTGACAAAGAGCCAGCACTGAAAAAGAAAAGTCACAAAAAGATGAGGTAATAATTGCATATCCTCAAAGGTGTAGCGCTCTTTTTTTGTAGTCTTTGATGTTTTTGCTGGACTTTGTCCCCACTGAAACACTCTGTGTCCTTCAAGTTGCCCTGAAACATGTTTTTTTCTGTTTTCTTGTCTCTCTGCCAGGCCCAGGCTAAAAAACATAGACCGGAGCAGCGCCCAGCACCTAGAGGTCACAGTTGGAGATTTGACTGTTATTATCACAGACTTTAAAGAGAAAGCCAAACCCATATCCACTTCAACAAGTGCTGCCTCAGCAGACCATCACAGCCAAAGTGGATCCAGCTCTGATAATACTGAACGAGGGGTCTCCAGATGCTCTTCGCCCCACGGGGAAGGCTCGTCGTCAGTAAACGGGGAGACTCACTAATCTTGACACTTCCAGTCAGCCCAGCCCATCATTCTTCAGCACTCTCAAGCAGAGATTACACTTCAAAATGCATGTTTTTTTTTTCAATAAGACTATACATGCCAATAAGATAGCATTCTTTTTTCTGGGGTAATATTTTTCACATCTACCTGTGATACCTGTTAAAGAATTCAAGAGTCAGGATTTTGCTTTATGTTTGACTCGAAAGACTGTTACTGAAAGATCTACCATGCTGAAAGGAAAACCTGAACTGTAGCATCAAGCCCTCACTGTCAGTAGAGTGCCACTGACATGGTTACTTGTTATTACACCTCAGTGTTACAGTAGCATTGCAGTGTGTTGGTGGTTGCTGCAATTAAAATACTGAAAGAAGATATGAAGAAGACATCTCAGAATTTTAGTCTATCCTTGAATTTTGTCATTTTTTGCACTTAATGGCATCCTGTATTCTTGATAACATTTGTAGCATTATTTCCACTTTCAGTTTTTTGTAACTGTGTTGGCTTTATCCAGCTCTTATATGCCATTGGGTGCCAACCATTGTTTTACTGTTAAACATATGAAAAAATGATATGCTTCTCCTTCACTTGGTAGAGTTGAGCATGATTTAATCTATAGAATGGTTTATATTGTCAAATAATGTTAAATAAAATAAGTTGTAGACACTTTGTGGATATTTTATGTTTTGTTTTGATAAAGAAAGGGTGGTTCAGAAATTTTGTTTTTAATATGCTAGCCAGCTTTTTTTTTTTTTTACATTGTGACTAATATGTTCCATAAAATCTTAAAGGCAAGTGTGACAAGAAAACAGTGTGACATTACTTGGCATAAAAAATATTTTCCAAATAAGTAACTCAAGGTTATTTCAAAGTTTTCCAATCCTAAACCTATTTCTCAATATATTTAACTGTAAATATTACTATACTCCATGTTTATGACCCACGTGTAGAAGACATTTAAATACACCCTGTCTGTATGTATCTTATCTTTTAAGAACCGCAAAATTTCTACAACTTTTGATTAGGGTATCCATTTGAGAACCAGTTGGCTTTTTTTTTCCACACAGCTTTTGGCCATGAAATGTCTCTATGCATATGTCTCAATCTCGAGTGAAAGCGTGCAATGAATGATGTGCATTTGTTATTCATTACCTTTTAATAACCCCAGGAATGTGTAGCTTTGGTTTACACATCTAGAAATGTGGGTTAGCTGTCAACTCCGCATACTCCATACTGACGGGTGACTGATCAAACAACATACACGTGTACTCGTAGTGGGTGGGGCAGAATACTGTAAACACCAGCTATATGAGCTTACCCTTTGACATGCTTCAAAAGATAGATTAGAGAAGTGCCGGTACATCGGATGCTGGCATTTATCTACAAAAATGTTCAGCTAGCGTTAACAATTTGAATAACTAAAATGCGATGCTACCTTCACGCATTTCTCCTGTGCCTGGTATTGACTTTCTTTTCACTGCTGTATGTCTTCAACCACCTCGCCTCCAGCTTGGAGGAGGATGGGGAAGGCAGCGACCTGATACGAAAACGGATACGCGAAAGAAGCAGCCATGACGCGGGTCCCTTTCTCAGGAAAGTGCCAGGACTGACAGGCCTTCCCGACCATGAAGAAGTAGTTGGCAGGTAGCTAAACCAGCCTGTACATATCTTTTTCTTTAGTTACAAAATAATTACATTGGTAATTTTGGTCGTGTTGTACTATTTCTGTTACTATTTGTTGAAATATTCGAACCAAAGTAGCTCTTGTGAGTTGACTTCCTGTAGCTAACGTAGCTAATGTGTAAAATTAGCTAGCTTCTGGTAGCTAATGGGCTAACGGCAATAAATTATTTGCTGAATAGAATATTCGAACTATGTACGTGGTTTCATTTGTGCTGTTTTGCATTCACAGCGTATAAAGCTTTGTTTTCAGTCGTACTAATTTCCAAACCTATTAGTTAACTTACCACCTGTTGGCTAGGTAGATATTAAACTAATCTTTAAACACTCACTTTAGGCTAGATTAAAAGCCCCACCACCTGTTAAACATTCTGTACGAGGCAGATCAAGAGATCACTTAATACGAAAACACAGATTTCTGTCATCTAAGAAGTTAACACTGACGCTCAGGATCCAAAAGTTAATGTTTTTATTCTGTCAGGTGTAAATCACAGTCAGTTTCTTACTGGAGTCCATATTGGAGACTGCCTGCTGATGTTTGTGGAGTGAACTGCTTTATGGACTCATCTCTTAGGTATGACTGATTTTATGCATATTAATATAAAGATATCGATGTTTCCTTATAAATAACCCAACTTCCCTGCTCCCCAGTTCACTATAAATGCCAGGCTTACTGCTGCATTCATTGGACACATTGTGGGGTTTATTATAACTTGAAGAAAAAACCTGCAGCTCATTTCCAATTATATTTTTAAGACATCATTCAATCCTGTGTATTTGGCAGTTGTGCACACTACGTAATCTTAAATAGCAAATCATTTTTTCATGTACTTCTGCTCTGCAAGTGGTCTTATCAACTTTTTGTCATCATTAATTCTTCATACATCTATAAAGTCTTTATCAGAGAATTATTTTGAAACATTTACAGTGACATAGACAATGATAGCGGCTTTTTAGCCTTTCTTTACTTTGTCCAAGCTTTTCTCTTATTATAATGTTATAAACCTCAGTGAAAATGAACATGGTTTTGTAAACATGACTTTCTTAGTTGTTGCAATACCTTGACTTTTATACAGAGATAACATTGAAAAGGAGCAAAGTCGTCCTTGGAATGTGTAAATAGATAAGTAAGCTACCTCATAGCTGTATCACGAGTGCAAAGCTTGAGTTGCTGACAGGTTTTTTTGTCCTCCATGGTGATTTGTCATACCGATGTTACTTTATCTTTGCTTCTAGAGAGAAGTCGGGCTCTGCAGTCAAGGTACACAGTGATGAGAGAAGTCACCTGGCTGTGGTGGCCTGCGGCCCCAGGCTTGAGGAGACACTCATCATGTTAAAGTCTGCAGTTCTCCTCAGCAAAAAGCCTCTGTACTTTCACGTCTTTGCTGAGGATGATCTACATGATAGCTTCAGAAATGCTGTGAGTGTTTTTCCCCAGCAACAGATTCTGTACTTGTGGAATTATGAAAGTGTGATTGCAACCATTGCACGTTAACACTAAAAGACAACTTTGAGAAGTTCAGTACAGTGCTGCATGTATACAATTTTCTAAATAAAACATAACTTTTATGCAATTGTTGCCACAAATAAGATTTTTTTTGTCTTATTTCTTGTAGTTAGACTCTTGGCCCAGGATAGTTCGGACCAAGTTTAACTTCAGACTCTACCCCATTACTTTTCCTGAGGAGAATGCAAAGGAATGGAAGAAGCTCTTCAAACCTTGTGCATCTCAGAGGCTCTTTCTGCCAGTATGTCTTGCATTATGCAGTATGTCTTTTATATTTATAATCTGTAATAGTCACACATTTTTCTTTGAAGTACTCAATTGTTTTCCCTCGGTGCTCTCTATTCCAGCTGATCTTGAAGGAGGTAGATTCTCTTCTTTATGTGGACACAGATATCCTTTTCCTGCAGCCAGTAGAGGACATCTGGGCCCTTCTGTCTCAGTTCAATTCGAGCCACTTGGCTGCCATGGCTCCAGAGCACGAGGAGCCTCGCATCGGCTGGTACAACCGCTTTGCACGCCATCCTTACTATGGCAAGACGGGCGTTAACTCAGGGGTCATGCTTATGAACATGACGCGCCTCAGGGAGAAGTCTTTTAAGGTAATTCCTGGTACATTTTTCTTTCGACTTTATTTTGCAATTTTTATACAGCCTTTATTTATGGCTACCATTTGTAGCTATTTTGTGTATTTTTGGTATCTTGGTGGCGATTTTGACATGAGAATACAAAATAAAATAGGTTCTGACTTAATAAAGTGGTATCACTTCAAATTTAATTTAGCCCTTGTTGATGTTGGTAGGCTTTGTTGGGAAACTGCTTCCAAAGAATACTTCAAATTAATGGATTGAAATGCTGTCTTATAACCACCACATTTTAAAATTCCTAAATTGTATTCAGTTAATGATGGTTCCATCTAGAAATGTGTGAAATGTAGACTTAAAAATACCAAGAAACTTCAGGAGCAGCTGTACCACCAAGTTTCACCAGATGATGTCACTGTTGTAATTCTTTATAAACCATCAGATTTAGCAGACTTTTGAAGATACTGAACAGTTTCTTTGAGTTTAGCAGGCAACACAAAAAAGGGATTGAGATTATAGTTTTTTATTTCTCTGATGCCAAATAAAAACTTTATTTTTCCCCCAGAATGACATGACAAAAGTTGGGCTAAAATGGGAGGAAATTCTGATGCCACTTCTTCAGAAGTATAAACTCAACATCACCTGGGGTGACCAGGACCTTCTAAATATCATATTCAGCCAAAACCCAGGTTTGTGCAACCCAACGAGCAGCATAATGTTGCTGTTCCAGCAGTGCTGGACACGAGGCTTCATAAAAGATATTTGTTGATGTTTCAGGGTTACTTTTCATCAGTGGGGGTTTTCTTATTGTTCTGTAATCATCATCACCTTCTTTGGTTTCACAGAAAGCCTTTATGTGTTCCCCTGCCAGTGGAACTACCGTCCAGACCACTGTATTTATGGCAGCAACTGTCAACAGGCTGAGCAAGAAGGTGTCTTCATTCTCCATGGTAACAGAGGAGTTTACCATGATGACAAGCAGCCAGCATTTCGAGCCGTCTACAATGCCATCCAAAAGGTAGAGACAGCCTCTCGAACCAGACACCTGCTGTTTCTCCAAGAAAAACTTTGGGCCCCTCACAGAGTACAGCGTATTTATTCTTTCAAAAGTGTCTAATCATGGAAATTTTTGTTTTTCATTTTGTTTTGTTTTTCTCTATGAGAGATGCACGTTTTGTACAGTTTCACACTCAGGTCTCTGTTTTCACAGGGAGGTGAGTTAAGAAGGTAAACCAGAGTGTTTGAGGAAACATTTACTAGTCATTATATTATCAATAGGCACTCCAGGCCATTGCTTTTCCCCTTATGGTTGCTTCCATCCAGCAGTGTTTAATCAATAGGCTGTTAAACATTACCATCATCCTGTCTCAGCTCTCCCAAACCTGACAAATCAGCCTCATCCTGCTTCGACCACTACATCAGGTGCTGTCAGCTGAAATATTGAATTAAGGAGGCATTCATTTCCAATTTGTGTTGTAATCTTACTTATTAGAAGTAACAGTGATTGTGTTAAACAGTTTTAGACCTCTATATCCTCATCATGAGGCCAATTTATGCTTTACACAAAGACGATTCAAAGAAAGAATAGTGGACAAAAACAAGGCTTTTTTGATCGTATTTATACATTCTCAAGTTAGATTAAATTAAAACCATGGATTCTAATGGCTCTCTGCTGAAGAAAACACACATTTTTGTCCTCCAGTTAGATTATATTGTCTGACTTTTACCAGCTCCATGTCTGATCTTTGTAAACCTCTTCTGACATATTGACTCCAGGCCAGCAAGTTTCTCTCTGACTATATTTGATTGACTATCATGTGACTACTTCAAGTATAACGGACTAACTTCAAAATCTTTTTAATTAATTTGTTATCAAATAGAAAAGTCGGTCTCATATTCCTGCCTTTCAATCTTTTTTCCTTAGGTTTGTGTGAAAGTTTGATGGCACTTTGTTGGAACTACCGGTGACAGCTGATTGTCTCTCTGCGACATCTGTAAAATGTTAACATTTTCCAAATTATTCCCCTTTGAAGTCTGTACGACTCATTACAGAGCAGTGACAGTGCATGTTGGCACTCAAAAATGAAGACAGACTTTGGAATATAAATGTTTGACATCTGTGAAATGTACTGTGGGTGCCATCCAGCTTCTTAGAGCTCAGAAGTCTCCACACAGCTCACATGAGCAGGGATTAAAGTTCTCCGCCACTTATAATGGATTTCTGTCAATTTCAGAATTGTTAGATTTTTTGTCAGTGTCAATCAGACAAAAAAGTCGAAAAGACTGCTGTTTTTAATGTGGGCATTTATCTGAATCCTGTAACACAAGGGTAGTTTTGTGTCCGTGGCATTTCAATGTCGGCTATGTGAAGTTTGCTCTGTGTAGGAGGCTTTCATTGTGGTAGCGAGCAACAGCCTGCGCAGCCTGTCATGTCCAGACTTTAATTTTTGGCTCTTGTATGCAATTTATTTACCCGACCGAAAAAAAAAATACCTGAGAAATAAGAATCTGTAACATGACGGAGTTAACTGTTTAAGTTTTATCACGTGCAGGCAGAGCAGACAGTTGCCGAGCCAGACACACCCTGTTTGGAACGCGCATGAAGTCAACACATTAACCATACAGAGCGCCGCGCGACATGAAACAGCTTTAAACTTTGACAACACAGTTCTTACATAGCATATAAGCATAACAAGCTAGCGTTGGTTTACTTTTTTACCTATAATGACTGAGTGGGTCAAAGTTAAAATACATAGTACAGCATAAGTTATGTCCAAATGTTAAAAAAAGATATTCTTCTTACTCCACTGACTTTATAGAAAATCTATTTGTCAAAATATCTGTAATGTATTTAGTATCCAGCTACAGTTACATAAATAGGATTAAATCCAACTGTAGCAATAACAAAAAAAAAATAAAAGAACACATTAATGCATTTTAAATATGTATACAATTAATATTCTGTAAAGAGTAAATTTTCAAAAGTAACTGGTCTTCATTTGTTACTCCAGACTAAAGTCTGATTACATTGCGTCTGATTACAGAAACTACTTTTGCCAGTCCCAAGCCCAGATAAAGAAGCAGGGTTGATATTTTGACATTAAAAAAAAACAAGACTCAACCAAAGAAAGTTCATTTGTAGTTCTAAACATTTACAATGTGTTATTACGGGCTTTCCGTCTCTTCTTTGATGTTATTTCTTTCTCCTTCAGCATCAATTACATGCAAATGATTCATTACGCTAACTAGGTGATGATGTCATCTTGCAACTGATTTAATCTGTATAAAAAAATGTAGAGTGAAAAAGATGAAAAATAAAAACACAGTGGAGCTACCTGGGCAGTTGTTAAATTTAGTTCACAAGTCACTGATGGATAAAACATCACGTAGCACTGGTGCCTAATGTGCTCCAGTACAGCAGGTATCATAATTTCAATTTGAATACTGCAAAGACTCAAAATCTGATCAAGAATATGCTTTTTTCCTAGTTAAAACGTCTCATTTCTAGTCAGATTTCATTGAACTTAAAATAAACCACCTAAAGTCACTTGTTGGAAAAATAATTGCTCTTTAACTTAACAAAAATATGTTTTATCTGCTTAATTGATGAAATTTCCAGTTGAATACTCGAATACTAAAATATTTAATAGCCGCAGCTCTGCTTTTATCTTCAGTAACTTGTTTTAGGGTCTGTCAGTGTTGTTACTACTTCAGGCTGCTTAAAGTCAAGAACAAAGGAGGCTTCTTATTCCTCTGCCCTAATTAGGTTAAAGAAAAAAAAAACAACAAAGTCCTCATTTATTAAAATTTATTTTCTCAAAATGTTACAAAAAGCTTCATTTAGATGTTAGAGTAGCTAGATTTTTCCTCTGATGGACATTTCCCCAGACCTCCCTAACTTTATTGATTTTTTTATACTTTAACTTATTTAAACTTTTATATAGAACACCTGTTGCCTCTGTTACTCTATAGAGGCATAAAATTCACTTGACTGCAGATCAAATTTGTTATAAAGAGGCAAGCTCATATCTGTCAGCCCAGGTCTTTAGCCTAAAAAAATGTGTCAGGTTAATTTCTAAAATAGAAAACACCTCTGCTGTTTTATCAGTTCACTTTCAGTCAAATTTTTTCTTTATTTTGGTTTAATCCCCACATGAGTGAGTAGGCGAGTCAGCCGAAGAAATCTCTGACTGTCAGCTGGCTGCTCGTCTTCGATCTGCTCTTGTTGATTTCAGCGCACCGGTCAAACATGTAGGCAGCAGTCGAGGGAGCAGGGGAAGCTTCATTAGTCCGTCTCCATCCATTACCGCCACAGGGCCCGGCCTGGCCGCTATCAGCGCGGGCAATGTTCTCAGCCATTAGGTAAACGAGCAGGCTTCATTACGAGGCACTCGGCCTTCATGCCTCCATCAGTCTCTCAGACAGCACAAACACACATACAGCGTACCAGACTTCACCTAATTTTAGGAGGTGGTGGAGTCCTTTGGCTTGACACTTGTGTCAAAAAGCTCAAATACAGGTCTTTGTGGTATAAACAGCTGATTACAAAAGAGCTAGATCTAAGTAAGGAGCTTTCATCCTTTGTTGCTGTATTTTGTTGAAGCTTTTATCTGTGCTTCCTGTTGCTCCAGCTCCTCAGGCCCCCCTCCCACTTTGTTCCCACTCAGTCCTCCGAGAACGCCATCCTAAAGCCTAGAGCAGGCAATTCTGAAGGAAACTCTCATTTCCATCCCACCAAGAGCTCCTTAGTCAGCCCGCCTCCCAAGGCGGGCTCTCCCAGCCAGCGGAGGAGCTTGCAATAAAGGGCACTACCATTACCCAGCCAAGCCCACAGAAGAGTTGTAAAATTTTTAGTGCTGATGCTAGTTTGAGACATCATGATGGCTGTGTGGACAACGCACCAGCAGCATCCACATAAAAATCGATAGGAGGCTGTTAATGCTGCTTTATTGCCTGCTGCTCTATCTGGAAGATAATAAAGAAAGTGGGCTTTGAGTAACCTGATGCTTTGCCAAACCAGAGTCAGATGAGATGCTGTAAAACTTCTGATTTCTTTTTAATTTACTGAAGCAGTACGAGAAGGATGTTTGTAAAAACAAAGGGCCTGCATGGTTGTTTACATTTTCAGGGATTAGAGAAATCTCTGAAGAAATCTGGGTTTAACTTCCAGGAACATCATTCGTAAAAAAAAAAAAAAAAAGTCTCTTTTTAGGGGTTTTACTGTCTCAAAAATGTAGGAACACTGCAAAAACTGAAATCTAAAATCTACATCAAATATTAAATGCCAAAAATGTCTGAATTGCTTGTAAGGAGTACAAAAATCTGCCAATAGGGTGAGAGAAAGTTTCTTGAAATTAGAGAAATGTCTAAATACAAGAAACTTAACTAGTAATTTTTTTCTTATCCCATTGGCAGATTTTTTTTCCTCAATACAATTAATCCAGACCTAATTTTTGTCTTTAATAACTTGAAATAAGACATTTTTCTGGTCATGTAAAGTGAATGTGGCTCTTATTAAGTTTTAAAAGACATTTCTTACCAAAAATAAGATAAAAAACTTGCTTAGATTCCAGTTTTTGCAGTGAATGATTTGTGGCTTGTAGAGGTGAGCAAGTTCACTTTTTGTTCATTTCAGCTACACAAACATTTCCAAAATGCACTTTTGATCATTTACCTTCTAGATTTAGATTCTGGCACTAAAATAAGTTGTTTAACCAAACGAATGCAAAGTAGCTGTTTAGTAAACTCTTTCCTTCCCTACACTGTATGTGACAAAAGCTTTCAACGTCCGCTCTAACTGGCTGGAAGTCTTCCTCGCTGTTCACTTGGCGACACAAAAGCATACAGTAATGAAGCATATCTGCACTGCTGCAGCTGTAGCTTTCACTGCCGCTGTCACAGCTCACTGAGCCTGTTCTTGTATAGCTGTGGTAATAGATATTCATAATCCAAACACACTCTAAATTGACAGATATGAATTAAATAAAGGACGCCATCGTATTTATGACAGTGATGAACGCAGCATTTGATTAGTGATTTAAATGCAGCTCTAAGTGTGCCATGATTGCTGTCAGTGGAGGCAACAGGTGTAAAAAAACACACACTACAGATTTCTTGAGTGATTTCAGGAAGTGGAAAAAAGTTTTTGCAACTGTGTTTGATGGTTGTTTTTTTCCTTCATTACAGTACAAGTTTGGTGAAAACATGGTGACCACACTGCTTGAGCCACTGGAAGCACAGCTGAAGACCACGACGAATACGTACTGTGGAAGAGCCAGTCATCTGTTTACGAAGAGGTTTAAACAGAGCATCATGTCTATCCAACAAGACGTCACAGAGAGATGATAAAAAAAGAAAGTCTGATTAAAATCTGACTTTGGATGAGCAGAATTCAACCCACACCTGTGGAGATGAAAAACAGACTTGGATCAGCACTGAACAGCACCAACAGAACTGAGAACTGGGAAGAGCAATCTGTGGAACAAGTGGTGTTTTCAGCCTTTATTTGAAGCCTGTTAAATGAACCCACAGTAAGATCACAAGAGCCATGTCACTGTGAAGGTAAATTTAAACTTCGTAGCCAATTAAAAACACGTCATAGCCCCTTTTACACAACCTGCTAAAGACAGGACCGAAATGTGAGCGGAGTTGTTGAGTTGCTTAACAGACACCCGAGGTAGTAACCAAGCTACTTGCACATAGCACAGATTAACTTAGTGCTTTCAAACTGCATCAAAACGGCTTTATACTGGTGTCTAGTTTTATAATTTCACAGTTTTATAACATGATCAGAAAGTGCTTGTTCCCGGCCAGTGCCTGAAATTGCACCAGTTCTTTATGTTTCCACTGACAGAGCACCAGCTCCAGGTGCTAAAAACTGGTGCTTAGCAAGCACCAGCTCTTTGATGGGCCAGAGCAAAGCACAGACTACGCCAGGGGGGCAGGGTTACAGTGACCAACAGTCAGCACAGAAAATGGCCATTCATAAAAAGAAAAGCTGCCAAACAAGTCATCTGGTGTTTCCTCATCAAAAACTTGAAATGGAGGCGAAATTGAAGCAGCAGTGCATCACCTCTCTTATAGATCAGAATTATACCTTATTTTATTTAACAGACTGATTAGCTTCATGTTATTTATCTTATTTATAAGACATTTCTGCCTCATGGTTGTGTGTTTACATTTCTCCTCTGTTCTCCGCATCGCGCACAGAGTTCCACCTGATGCGTTCACAAACAAAGAGAGAGAGAGAGGGAGAGAGAGGGAGACGAGCACTCTCCATGTAGCGGACAGAGAAAATAATGTCACAACTACTAGAAGACACACCGACAAAGAAAATCTCTGCCCTTTTTTTAAGCACTCCCAGCTCTGTGTTGCCGCCCCCAGCGTCCACAGCAGACGCCTGCCCCCGCCTCCAGGAGCGTGGCTCCAGCTCAGCTCCTTGCTGATGGAAGAATGGGATTAGAACCAACTATGCACTAGCACTGGCACTGAACTAGCACTAGCACCAGTTTAGTGGAAAAGGGGTATTAACACACAGCACTTCTCCGCCTTACTAGCTTTGTTGCTTTTCAACCAGACAGTCCAGGAACATTTAGTTCCAGCTAAAACATTCCCAGGAACTACACATGGTTCCTGTAGCCCATTGTTTGTGTTTCCAGCACAGGCTAAAGACCCAGTCATAGATTACATAAAACAAGCCTGTGACGTATTGAGAAAAAATAAAAGTAATTGCAAAATGCAGGCAGACCAGTAGAGGGCAATGAGACGACAACAAGGACCATTCTGCAAAAATAACACCATAAAAGTCAAAGACAGACTGGCGTCTTCATGTGCAGTACCACAGTTAGCCTCTTAGCATGAAGGTTCTATGTCCGGTGCTGTTTTTTTATCTTGCCTAATCGCACCGTTGATAGATTTTTTGAGGTGAAAAACTGCACCACTCTGCCATCTGGAGCATTACGAGGCAGTTCCTGCAGGTGAGAAACACCTTCACGTTACCACTGTCAACCCTACGTTACACTTTTTATTTTACCTCTGCTCACCATCAGAACGACTTCACTTCACCTTCAATCCCGCAACAGGTGTAAATAACCCCTTAAAGAGGCTGGTGTCTGAGTTCACGTTTGAGCTAGCAGGCCAAAAATGCACCACATGTGCGTATGTGAAGCTTGTGCTGTGCCTCTTTTGCTTTCACGGTGTAATGCCATGTAAAATCACACACTGAGACACCTCTATTAACACTCCTCTGTGGTTCAGTGTCAAAGTACAAAAACAAAATACTAGAGGAGCTCTGTTGAGGGGCTGTGGCTGGATCTCTGTTAAAAAAAAGGGCTTTAGTGTATTCTAGACAATCAAGATTGTATTATCTTTAGACAACCTATGTTAACTTTGTTATTTTATGTGATTGGAGACAAAAGAATTGCAGAGAGGTACTTAAATGTGCATTTATCATTGAAAGTATTTTATAAGAGTTTTAATATAAGTTTACATACAGCCTGTGTTCTGGTGTTTTTTATCCCTGCAGTAAGTCATGGATCACAGATAGTGTTGATTAAAGTGTGTGTTAGTCAATGTTTTCATTATATGTTAAGTATTTATTACTATTGGTGGTATGAGATGCACTTTTCATGTCCTCTTTAAAAATGTAACCTGAGGCTGTCATGTAATGCACTGAAAAAAGTTCAATCGAAGCAACTTTTCATGTCTCATGTTAAGTAAAAAAAAATGGGCTTATTAGACTTAATATTAGCTACGTTAACCTGACATGTCAAGAAAAATGACACATCTTAAAATAAGAATGTTTTTAAACAAAAACTAAATGTTTTTCAGTCATTGCACGCAAATCAAGCCATCTCATCTTTTGATATAACATAATTAAATAAGACATTTCTCTGGACTTATCAGGTGTAAGAGGCTTATATTGAGTCTAAGTGCATTGTGAAAAAATTAGACAAACACTTTTTGCGGTCTTTGTACACTCAGGTTTTGGGAGTTGTCAAATCATTGTTTACCATACATTGTAAATGTCATTTTGGTACTGTAACTGATGTAACATTTTTTCCCTATAGCTGGAACAAAGAATGCAGAATCTTGTCAATCAAGCCAGATGGTTTCATAACCTCTGCTTTCAGTAAGGTTTTAAATTTTAAATTTTGCACTTTTAAAGTCATGGATTGTACCTACACAATGTTGTTTAATCAATAACAGAAAGCCAGCATTGACATTCAGATGCATATGAAATGAACAGGGAATAAATATTTTATTAAGAGCATTTCTAATGGTGCCTGTGATTGACTCAGCAAAAAAAAAAAAAAAAAACAGCTTTAAAATGTGCATGTCTGGAGTTGGACTACTTTGAAATAATCAAATCATTTTGAATGTGACCTGGTTGTAAACGTGAAATATTGTCTCCCATATTATGATGCTTTTAAAGTTAATAGACTTTATGTTTGGGGAACTCCTGAAGTACCGCCAGAAAATTCAATAAATGTCTGCATTAAGTCCAATTAGACTGATGTTTGAGGTTATTTGACTAGGCTCTTTACAAAAGTTTGATTCGGAACTCTACATCTCATTTGACATTCTTATCAAGTATTTGGCTTAAAGAGGCTGTGAGGACTATCTGAAGTGGATGACTATAAACAAGGCATGTTTGTTTTGGAAACGAATGGGATCGGATCATCTTTTTAACACTACTTTTCTTTGTTCAAAACAACTTTTTACAGGATACAACGCAAAGAGGAAAGGCATTTATCAACAGTTACACAGTGCTGTTATTTGAAACGTGACAAAAAGCAAACGTAATTTGTATCGTAATTTAGTAGCCGGCTATTTTAGTGCTACTCGCAGCAAGGTGCTCTGAGATGTATCTGTAGGCTAACGTGTAGCATCAGTGAATCTTTATGTCCCCCTCATCTACCAAGAAGAGCTAACGTAACCTCACTCCTCTTTTTATTGACAAATTCTCAAGTTTAAACAGATCACTGCAGTATAACTGTATAACATTATCACAGTTTAGCCCGTGTTTTAGCCTTAAGCTTGTGTTTTAGCCTTTGGCCCATGCTATCACTCTCCCGTTTAGCTTTCTTCTGGTCTGACATCTTTTTTTCTGTCAGTCAGGTCAGCTCCAGTGCCCTCCATCCCTACAAAATTAATCCAAGAAATTGTTTTTCAGCAGAGAAAAACACAGATCTCTCTTGTTACTACTAAGCTTCGTCAGCTGGTGTGGTGTCGTCACAGAGACTTCAACATGCTGTAGATCAATCTCGTCCTGTCTGCCCCCATCGGAAAGCAAAGGCAGCATTTAGAACGTATATTGTTGCTGATAATCTCATTATTATTAAGTTGTGGATTATGATCAGGCATATATCTAGAAGTAAGACTTTTTTAAGATCACTTAGAAAGTCTTTAGAGTCCCTTCAAGCTATCGTAACCACTTTGCATAACTGTAGTTGTTGCCCACACATTTTGCACAAAGGCCAAGCTGGAGTTATGTCCTGGTAGGCAGCAACAGGCTGAAAAAAAAGGAATATTAATGTGAGTGTGAAGACTTCTGTGTTTGGATGCCTTCAGAAGGAGCTGATGTGTCTGGGTCAGTCACCTCTGGCTCCTCATTTCACAGGCAGATTGACAGATGTGTGTGGAACATGCAACAGATCTGCTTGATGAATTTAAAAAAGGCCTCTTTGCTCAGACACTGTTGGACAAATTATTTTCTGTGTGCAAGTGCACAATGAGAGAGAAGGAAGCAAGTAATTGGTGTATCGTGCTAAAGCCAATGAGCAATGAAAACCTTTCAGAATTTGTTGATTCATTTCAAGAAGTTATGGTAAAGTGTCAGATCATTCCAAACCTTAGGTTGGATTACTCCCACTCAGTGCTGGATGATTTGCTACAGGCTATAAGAAAGCTTTAGGTTGGCTCTGGTTCACGTTTTAATAGAGCCCTCTGTGAGTCGAGCCTGCATTATTTCTTCTACCGTCTACTGGAAGTCTTCACGAGGTTAAGCAAGCACATATTTCAGTCAATATGTTCCTCCTATGAGGTGATCTACATTTACAGAGTAATGCTCAGTGATATTGATTACCTTCAAGCGCAACTCTCAGTATGAGAGATCTTTACAACTCCAATATGTAGAGCATATTTACTTTTTAGGTGGGAAAGTGAATAAATTACTGTCAGATTTCTCTCCCCCCCAAGTGAAATTGTGATGAAGGAACTACTGGTGGATTATTCATGTTATTGTTTGCACCACTTGGGTTCAGCTGGGATCTAAAGCTCAGACATAAATTATAACTGTGGAAGGTAAATGGCTCAAGATGGGGTAAGAAAAGGTAAAAAGACTGCAATATAAAGGAGTCCTCAACATTCTCTGTACTTCAGGTAAACATTTAAAGGATTTCAAGATGACAGGATCTGTTGTACAGCATGCACTAAATCTGATATGAAAATGATTATTCATACTAAATCACAGTTCAGGACAACGTCCACTGAGATTAATTGATCATTCACTTAACCACAAAATTTGTTAATTGCAGTTTTCTTCTTACTGTGAGAACTTCAAATTTCAGTATTCTTGGTCAGGTCTGGTTTTCCAGAAGAACATGAACCTTTTAGAACATGAAGACCAACAGTCCGTTTGATGACTCTATGCTGGCTGACAAAGTTTAGTGTAAGAAGTGAGCTCACCACTTGCTCTGCTTGGTGAGGTTGTAGTTGGTAGATGAGCACTGGTAGGACATAACCAGGATTCACTAACATTACACGTTACGGACTCGTCTAAGGGAACGGGGCTGTGAGTAATGCTAACCCTCCGCACACGAAACTGTGGTACAGATTGAGTTTATGCAGTTTGCTTGTACTTATAAATAAATTACCTTGTTTCTCTGCATCCTGCAAAAAGTTGTATGTTGAATGTGACTTTTAATGTTGTAAAAGTAAGAGGGTTGTTTGTTTTTTTTTCAGCTTGGTGTGAAGGTGGTTTCCAGTCTTTCTGCAGCCAGACTCAAGCAGAATCTTGAAGAAATGGAACTTTTATCTTTTTTGTATAGACTTCATTTTCCTAAGTGGGTGATAGTGCTCATGGGAAATTTAGTCTTTATCCTGGAACAAACATTACAGATTCTGGCCAAAGGTTTTAACTGCAATTAATGGCAAACAGACCCTTTAAAGCTCTCGTTGAGAGCTTTTAGTTGGTGTTGTGCACCCTTGGCTTAAAAAAAAGCATCTCTTTTTTCCTGTTTTTTTTTCTCCCAACTCATGATTTTTAAGCCAAAAAAAACATTCTAATTTCTTTTAGAAGCAAATAAGTCAAGCTTGAAGGATCTTTAGCTTTGGGGAACAAATACAAACAAGCACTGCTTGGGCAGCAGGCTGTAACTCATCTCGTCTGGCACATACTCTGTGTCAGTGTGTTAGTGGTTTCAGGCATCGTAATGAAATATAGAAATTTATCAGCTGTGTCACTGAAGGTCTTGTTTGCTTTATAGATCATAAAGAGATATGAGTATAAATTTCAGCTTGCTTAGTATCCAGATATGAACTCCTCACAGGAACTTTATTAAGGCGCCTCTTAAAGTGTGTTAAAGCGTGTTAAAGCGTGTTAAAGCGTGTAACAGCGGCCGACAAGAGCAGAGGATCTTCAACAGATGAACAATCTTCATTAGCATGCGATAGAAAGAAAGACACTGTTCTCTGTTTTCCATTTTGTTATATATTTTATATTTTTTATTCTTATTTCATATATTTTTGTTATATATTTGTTTTTATACTATCGGCATGTTTCTGTTTGTACTTTGAATCTTCCTCCATTAACTCTGCTCTGACCTGCCGGGGACTACAGATGAAAACTAGCTTGATGGCTAACACTGGCATATTTACATTGAGGCTATGCTGAAATGTTCATTAATATGCACTGTCCCTTTATAAAAATAAATAAATTAAAGAAACTAAAGAAATTAAATAAATAAATATATAAATAAATTTATGGTCCAATGAAAACAGATGAGTACAGTGTGATGTCTTCTTCTCTGTTCTCTGTTCTTTCATCAACAACGCAGTCCCTACAGTCCTGGTAAACTTTGGTAACTCAACCAATCTCCTGAGAAAACTCAGGATGTAAAATCTGTTAAATGTGCCCTCATTTAAGTGTGGCTGGCTTTGAAAATGAATACATCAGTAATAAGATACCCAAGCTGTAAAAATCAAATCTATAAATGAAAGAAACGGGCAAACATTTCTTTGGCTTCTTTATTCAAAACTGAAGACAAAGACTGAACCATCAAGTTAAGTCTTGTAAAGCAAAGTGGTGCTAATTATTGTGTTTTGGAGGTTTTGGATTGTACAAGAGTCAGTATAAAAGACAGGGTGGTGATTATTTTTGAAGAGCAACAATCAAGACAGTATGACAGAAGATTAGAGCCAAGAAAAAAAAGTCATCAATTTACAAGAATAAAGTCATACATTTAAAAGAAAAAAGTCATAAATTTACAAGAATAAGATCATAAATTAAGGAGAATATAATCTTTATTTTAGTCTATAGCTTGGCTCTCAGAAGACTAGCAGCCGCCTGTTTAAAATGAGGAACACAGAGCATCTTGTGACGTTAGACTTTAGTATAGGTTTTAACTTAGCCCGAATCCTCCGCCATAGTGTAGTAGTCTACGGTGCTGCGTGTTTCCACTGCCTTTGTAAGAAAGCTCCAGGTTCTTACACAAACTATTGGCAGAGATATTAAGAAGGCTATTTGTCAAACCCTTAACCCAACATAAATTCATCAAGAACACACTCTCATTTCATGCTCTGCCTGGGCAGATGGCTGCTCCTATAAAATAATCTTTCCCAATAAAGTTCAACTCATAAATTTCTGACTTTTTTTGTTGTAAATTTCAATTTTCTCGCAGATTTACGACTTTATTCTCGTAAATTTCTTTCACTCTTTTTTTTTTAAACATGGCTCTAATCCTCTGTCATAAGTGAGTGATTGGCTCCAGTAAGGAAGAAATTTAGTACAATAAGTTGATAGAGATGAGAGAAAGAGCAGGCATTAAAGACATGACCTTATGTACTGAATTTTGTACAAGGTCTTAGTCACTGTACATGATTTAGAACAAAGCAATGAGCAAAGGCAGGTTTAAAATTTGTGATTTGCTCCATTTCAGGGGTGCTTTATTGGTGACGCATCAAGTTTTGCATGTATGAAGGCTGTAAGAGGGCAGCAGAAATACACAAGACAAGCTCAGAAACACTGAAGTTTCACCTGATCCTTAGTCTGCTCATTTTGCAAGACAGCACTTCTGAGCAGGGATAAGACTCCAGTTAGTCTTGACATGAGCCTGAAAGTGAGCTAGTTTCCTGTCAGCTTGATAACCTGAGCGAAGTGACAAGCCAGAGCTTGGATGGGAGGAAAGTGAGAAGTTTATCACGGCTGAATGGACCATGTAGAAGATCAGTTTCCCTCATGTGCATCTGTCTCTCTGCTCTCTCTCTCTTCCAGCAGCGTGGATATCATTTAACAAGTGAACGTTTTGATCAATAATACATTTAGCAGCACTGCTGAGACAGGTATAATTGTGCTGATATGTCAGGGTTTAAAACAATTAATGTAATTTACAGCTGAGCATTAGCTATGCGTGGATCCTCCAGTATCATGCTGAGATGTGAATTTGCCATTGTAAGCAGAACAAGATGAGTAATATGCATGTGGAAATTAAACAAAATCTGGAGGGTGTGTGTGAGTATCATTTTTTTTCCACTTTAAAGTTATTCATAAATCTTCCTCATGCTGGAAAAAATAAATCATGACAAGACAGCTCCCTAAAAGTGAAGCCAAAACATTTTCATCCCTCTCTCTTGACTGGTGGCAGTATAGGCCGTGAATCCAGTCTTCTAACCAACGAACAACAAAATAGGATAAGTCAGTCACATTAGTGCATATGGATGGTTAGCAAACATGTTTAGCTTAGCATCACCTATGTTTAACTTAGCTTGCTACCAGCTTTGTACTAGCATGGAGCGGTTTTAACACAACATTTATTTATTGATTAACGTTATTCATCTACTGGCCAATGTTAAACATAGGAGTTACACTGTTGGTTTACAGGCAGGTTAATGGATAATTGTTGGCCAGATAATTGGTAATGTTGCAGGTTTACCAGGTTACCATTTCACTGGGTTTCGACTAAAAATATGTCATTAAAGACCTTAATTTAATTAAAGAGAGGCTCATTAAAAGAAGAGAAGAGACATGAGAGATTTATTTTTTAAAGATTTGAGACTTGACTTGGACTCATTACCAAAGACTTGAGACTTGACTTGCAAAAGACATTTGGCAACTTTTCACAACTTCTGGGACAGCCAATAACAACTTTCCTTATTGAGGAGTTGAAAACACTGGCTGTCTGCGCTGGTGCATCAGACATGGAGTGGAGCAACCCTCCACCCAGTTCTAAAATCCCATCTGCGCCCCTGTCGTGTCCGACCTGTTTCCGTCTCTCGATCTTGTTCCAGCCTGCCGTCTTTGTACCTTCACTGTTCTTGGATTACCGACCCATTTCTGATCAAAGACTGTTTCTTTAACCTTTCTGACTCTGGGGTCTCAAGTCCTGTTCAAGCCGTGACAATGCATGCCTGAAGGAGAACATGCAAACCACAAGAATGGTAACCGTGCTAACTACTTTTCCACTTTACACCCATGATAAGTTAGTTCTAATCATAATGAAGTGTTACTTTCTTATTTTCTTTCTCTTCTGGGGGCTTTTACGCCTTTGTTCAGACAGGATTGAACAGTGAGAGCAGGAAACTTTGTGAGAAAGAATAGGAAATAAGAGAAAAAGTGCTGCTGGTTCAAATGAAACCCAGGGACACTACTTGGGCACTTCAGCCCTTATGTATGGGGTGTGTAGCCTAACCATGAAGCCAAACCCTCTTATGAGCTTAGATTTAATTACTTAATTGGCACCATAAAAAAGTGTCTAATACCATGATTGAAAGCTCTATTTCCAAATTGACTCCCGCTGCACCAGAATTAGTAGGATCTCTTCTTACTATTTGGTTGGTGAGTCAAATGTGTGTTTTGGTTAGCAGATTGGGCGGGACATCAATGTGTCCATTATCCAGTCTCTGCAGCAAAGACTGTGGTTGCAGAAGGCGTCACCAGCACAAGATGTTTTCAAACTAGACTGCGAAACTAACGGAGAAAACACTTTCATGAAAATATGGAGGCCCCTCTTGGATAAACTGTTCACCACATCCAATAAATCCCTCTCTTAGGCCACCTTGCACTTTGCTTGAACTCTCCAAGCGGCTCTCTAAGATGACATTTATGTTTATAGAGCTCCCACTAACCCACTTTATAACCTCTTGGTACTTCTGTTTTGTTTTGTTTTGTTTTGTTTGTTTTTTTGTGTGATTTTTTTTCTTTGTTTTTAGTCAGTTTATTCTTTAATTTTCATGTATGTACGACCTTCATGTGGATTTTGTGCTTTATGCCTTCTAACTGCCCCGAAAAAAGGTGTTTTTAGCCATCATAGGGTGTATTTTGGCTTCACCCTTATAACAGAGGGAGGTGGAGATGCTTTGTCCATCTTTATATAGTCAGTGGTTTGAACAAGATCAAGAACCCAATACTAACCATCACTCCATGGTGGTGAGAAAGAAAAAAAGGGAGAAAGCTCTTGGACATTTCTGATGTGATCATTCTGTATAACAACAAAATAACACGTTCAACAAAGCTATTTCTGTTATTTTTTTTCTTTTTGAATTTGATGGGATTTCTAACAGCAGCCCATTTAATGAATGCTGGGATTTATCAGCCATTTAAGAAGTAGATGAACTGGCAGCCACACTGCAAAGTTGCTGAAAATAAAATTTTAAAAAAGGTCATTTCAGGATCTGTTTTTCTAATCCCGCAAATCAAATCCTCTTCCAGCCAAATATTTGAATTTACTCCTCAAAGAACAAAAGATGAGGTAGATTAATGTCATGCTGCCTTACAGCAATACTGTGTGGATCAGTGTTTCAACAGATAATCCATATCCCATGTACCAGAGGGTGGCGGCTCCACTCTCCTCACTCATCAGCCATAAACAACAGCTCAAAGAGCTTCCACATGACCCCAAGGGCTCTCATCTCCACTGCTATCACATACGGGATAGCATGGCATGTTTTATAGATGCACACCATTCAAACACACAGAAATAAGGACCTTATCACTCACTTTCACTCTTGTATTGGCTTTTTACGGCACAGTTGGAGCAAATGTCATTGAGATTGAGCATTCAAAATGCACAAGTAATACCATCTGTATTACCACTCATAAAAGAGGGTATCAATCACTTCAACCGACCTTTTTTTTTTTCCCTGGAGTGTCTCATCAATGAGCCACATCCTGGTGCCTGAGGGCTGAAGGTCTATTGGTTGAAATCGATGCCATGCAAAGTATTGTTAGTGAACAATATGCCCTGTGATTCAATACCACGTACTTTCTTGATTGCATTGTAGACACCACTGACAAGCAGCATTAATGGACTGAGTGTGTGATTCATGGTTACTGATTGACTACACGCACTATTACAGGCATCCACTTTCATGCACCAGCATGACAGCCGCATCAGTGACCATAAATTGTCTGTAGCTTGGCCAGATGCCAAGAATGTGTTTGTTCTGTATGCCTGCATGCAAATGAATGTATGGTTATGATTGTGTGCATGACTGTTGACTTATTAGGAGGCACGCCAAAGACCTTGGGGTAGCTAGAGTTCACATTTTGTTTTGTTTCCTAAAGTTGTCATTGACTTTCTGGGGTCTCTGCGGCTTCTTTGCACAGCTTAGTGACTTTAATTTTGGAATCTGTCATTTCTTGTTTCAACAAAAGAGGTTTTAATTGCTTGATAACGGGAAACTCTGTCTTCTTGAGTTGTTCTCATATACGTTGTCCTTTTCCTTTCGGCATCTCAGTCCCATGAGTCCCCAACCTCATATACAGTGGGTCGTTTAATTGTCTCCCACTCTCATCCCACCCTCACTGGCATTTCCTAATGAATCTATTGTCCTACAGGCCCACACACACAGGGCTGCTCCACTGACTATCGGAGCAGCTCGACCTGTGAGTGCAACCTTTAATTGTCTTTGCTGGAGTCTGACAGGCGAAGACATATGATGGATTTACCTCCACATTTCATCTCTGACACGTTAAAAAAGGACAATCTCAGTGTGACCTGGAAAACAGTAATGGTCAAATGAGAACTTCTGCTAACTGCAGCTTAAGCTGGTGTGTTTTCTCGCCTGGTGGATTTCCAAGCTTGGTTTCAGACGGGAGAAGTGGCACTCGTTTCGGAGTTGGAAATCTCCAGGGCTAAATGGGCTGTTCCCCAAAACTCCACAAATTACTTCAAATCTCTCTCCACCTCACAAACTGTTGGCCATGATGGAAGTGTTAAATGAGCTGAGCCCTCTAGAAAAAAAAAAGCACAGCCATGCCCCTCATGTGAAACCTATTATAAAAACCTAATCTCAACCTAATTTACCATTCTATAGCTGCACTCCGAGGCATTTGTGGCACTGAAATAGATTAATCAGACAAAGTACAGCAACAATGCAATCTAAGGTTACCAAGCTGCATAATGAGCTACATGGTTTTGAACAAAGGAATAAAGTACAAATTGCTCCAAGAAAGCCATTTTTCAGACCTGCTGTAATTCTCAAGGGCACTTTGACCACCAAAACACAGAGATGGTTCCTCCTCAAAGCTCCTAGAAGTCATTATCATTATTTATGTCTTCTTGGAAGAATGGAGGGCCTAATTTTTTCACTGATATGACTGATTGTAGGAGACTGTGGATTATATGAAGATATGATGGAATATTTCTAGAGACAGCCTCTTTCTGGCTGAAGCAGATATCACTCTGTGAGGTGAGCTATCTAGAATTGAAAGGTAATTCCTCATGTCTCAGAGGTTCATGTGTTTTCACAGCAGACTCTGCAGTTGTATTCTGGCTGTGCACACAAGACGATCTCACAGAGCAGCAACCTGAAGTAAAGTCTTGGTGTTTTTTTTTTAATGGGACTGAACAAACAATCCTAGAGTCTCAAATTCTAAGGGCCTGTGTCCACCAGCTGCATTTTTAAAAATGACAGCACCAATGACCTCATTTTTAGAGCATTTCACACTTGAGGCTGGATTATGGTTTCCTCACATATGAGACGAACGAAAATTAGACTCGTGGAATCAGCATTGAGAGAACGCATGGTGCTTTAATACTTTTAACAGCTATGTATTGCAAACAAAGGTCTGTCACAGTACTTCAGTAGAAGAAGATTGATTTCATTTACACTGCTTACTACTTTTTTTTTTGCCTATTCCTCTTCTCTGCTGAGTGTGGCTGCAATTTAATGCCAGGTAATGTTTATCACACAGTTATCACAGTGATCTCTTAGGGCGCAGTCACACTACTCCGACATGAACCAGACTTCAGGCAAACGAATGGCCTGCCTACATCGTCATGAAGTCTCTGTTTATATGGAGCACAGTCTCATCAGAGTCAGCACAGTGAGACAGAGGACAGGATTACAACTTTAGTGACTTTTTGGCTCAAAAGGAGCAGTCGTGGTGATAGTGCCCACATGCTTGTGCTTGAAGTGTCCTGTGCCGAAGCACACCTCTCCAAAGCATGCCAAAGAGGTGACGTGAACCACGCCCAAGCACGGTACACTTGCAGGCAAACTGGCCAAACAAACTGGACTTTAGGGCTGAAGCGTGCTTGGGCACGGTACATTTGGCCAGTGTGACTGTGCCCTAAGTGACGAATCATATAAATGCCAGGGTTTTTTTTTTTGTATTTCAAACACTAGGAGCTTCTGTTCAACCGCCATTTTGTCAACGTGTCTCCGTACAGCAGTTAGAAGTTTTTTGGATGTGCAATGCAGAATTTTTCTCTTCTTTTTTTTTTTTTTTTTTTTTTTTTTTTTTTTTTTTTTTTTTTTTTTTTTTTTTTTCCCCCTTGTCTGCATATGTCCTATAGTTGAACACTGTGTCCAATGCCAACGTTTAAAGACCAATGCATTTTTTTATTATTGCAGTGAAGCATAGATAGTTATGATTCATTGCCATCAGTGACCATCACCAGCCCTCCCTGTAGGCTACTCCATCAAATTAAACTTTATTTATTCCCCGATGTGAGCTGGAGGGGAGGGCCGTGCTATACCACAGTGTGAAGGAGGGGAAATTAGTGACAGATAAGACGAGACAAGACAAACAGGAAAGAGGACAGACGAGGATACAAAGAGGGGGAAAGGACAGACAGGGAAAAGGGCGAACAGGTAATGTTGATGATATTAAATAGCAGTCCAAGTGCTGTGTTGTTCTAAGTAAAATTCAAGGAGTGACAACTGTAAGAAAGCTCGGGAATGTCAGAGAAGTGGGATCCCAAAAGAAGTGCATGAACCAGCAGATACGAGAGACGGAGGGGGCATGCGTTTCACGATAGAGTGAAGAAGTGCCAGAAGTGATTCAGCATGTTCTGATGGGACACACCACCTGTCTTCGGTGAGTCCCAACAGGAGCATGCGTACTTATGCAGGCATGTATGTGGGGTGATCACCGAAGTCCCAGGTTGACCATTCCCTGCAATACCTAGGGGCCCAGAGACACCCCCGAGAGGCCAGGACATCCAAGACCCACCACCAGGGCCCCGGACGTCACCCAATCCAGCAACAGCCCCCGGACCCAGAGGGGGGCCAACCCCCATCACCCAAAGCACCGAGGGTGACACTAAGGGGGCCGCGGGGGGAGGAAGGTCCGCGCCCAGCATCCACCCCCAACCAACCCCCCATCCACCCGGCCCACCCCACAGCCCCCATACCCCCATACCCAGCCGCCCCCCCACATCCCCCACGGCTGGACCGGGGCCCCCCAGCAGCCCAGGAGCCAGATGTCCCAGGACCGAGCGCCCTCTGGGGACCTAGGGTGGGCGGGACAAGGGTGGGCGGGACAAGGGCGTGCAGTGTTGAGGCCAGGAGCACACTCCGCCCCCCCCTTGAGGAACCTGTCCCGGAGGAGCACAGGAGACCACCGCCCACGGGCCCAGGGAAGCGCCCGGATCCACCAACACAGAGCGGCACCCCACAGGTAGCCACCCATAACGAGACCAGAGCAAGCTAGCTCGGGGACCCGGTACCACAGCACACCAAGGGGCGTACGACCCCACAGGGCCAACCCGCCCCCAAGGGGCCACCCCAGCCACCCCCCACAGACACTCGGGGCCAGCCGCACTGAGAGGCCCCCGATGCCGACCCACCAGATGGAAACATGCTCACCAGCATAGAATCGTGGCCAGACAGGGCCAGACCCCACCGGCCCTACCAAGCCTAAACTAGTGTTCCACCCCTTGTCCCACCCTGTTAATATGCATCTTTGCTTCCAGACAAAGATGCATTATCCCTTCACCGTGACTAAGTGTGTCCCTACTTGTGAAGTTGTGCATTAGGAGAGGGAAGGTTGGCGGAGTGGGAGCCAACCGGTCCCCACTCCCCCGCCCATCCAAAACAGGTGAATGTTTGTTTTGCATTAAAAACAGAGGGAAGGTCAGGCAGGAGAGAGGTGAGCAGGGCAGGGCCCCAGCCTGTGACAGACTGGAGCCCATTCCTACGGCCCCCTGTTCCCATCCTCACCCTCCCTCAATCTAGTGTATGTGGTGTAATTAAAAACTGGAGGACAAAAGGGGCAGGAGGGTGAGGTAGTCCCCTCCCTACCTCCCCTAACTCCAGGAGCCCTGAGTGTTGTGTGCCCCCCCCCCCCCCCCCCATCCCCACACACACACACACAAAAAAAAAAACAAAAAAAAACAAAAAACAAAGGTGCAGTGTACAAGAGTGTAAGGTGAAAAGGTGAAGTGCGAGTAAGAGGCAAAGCCAGCAAGGACCAGCCCCGTCTGTCAAGACACCATGCAGGAGCCTGGGGGTTGACATCGAAAAGACCCCCCCACACCAAGCCCCAGCATCCACAGAAGACGACCAAGATGGCCCCCCACGAGCAGGCAAGCACAGCAGGGGCACCCCCACCGGCGAACCACAGCACCAGAGCCCCCGACCCAGCAGGTGCCCCAGACCCATCACAGGACAACCACCCATAGGGCACCGCCCCCCACAGGAGGACCGCGGGACCTCCACCCGGGCCCCAGCCGGCAAGTCCCCCCCAGCCCACTCCGGGCCCCGACCTGTAAGGAAGGCAGAGATGCCATCGGGCAACCCTGCCATGAGGGAGCCAATACCCCACGGTTGCCCTGACGCCCTGTCCCGGCCCACGTTGCCACGTGGGCCTACGTGGCACGGGGACAGTGACCCCACCCAGAGGGCGAGACAGGCCCCAGGGTAGGACCCCTAGGCCAGCTGGGGACCCACAGTCCCCCCGCAGGGGCAAGGGGGGGGGCGGGTAGGCAAGGAGGAAGGAGGAGGGAGGGAGACCACAAGGCGGACGGCAGGGAGGAAGGGGCATGGACGCACCGCGGACAAGCCCCTCACCCCACAACCCCCAGGGCCAGCCAAGGTGCCCCAGTGTTGGAGTGGCTAGCATCCCCCTCCAGATCCCACAACTGCGCACGGACCCGGTAGCCCCGGGGCACAGGCGGCAAATCGCTGAGCACCCCCACCTCAGGGAGGGAAGACGCCAGGCCATCAGGTTCCACAGGGCAGTGGGTCAAGTCTGGGGTTGTAGGTGGAAAGAAACCCCCCCACTACCTTCACCGGAGTATACTCATCTTTTGGTAGTCCTGGGGAGCTGTATTAGTTTCTTTGGAGAAAGCAGTGCCAGTTAGTTTAGTAGTTATGTATGTGTGTTTGTGTGTGTGTTTGGGGGAGGGGAGTATTGGCTGACAGACAAGGAAAAGGTGCTAGTGGATTCAGACATGCAAGAAGCCAATTAAGAGTGACCAGTATGAACAATGATGTTCTGCTGTATTGATAAGAGGGGAAGCCAAGTTTTCCAGGGAGATGTAATCAGAGAAGAGGTTCTTCCATTGGGCTAGATGTATGGTGTTTCTTGATTTCCAGTTCATGAGGACAGTTTTCTTGGCGATAGTTAGTGCCACAAGAAGTAGTCTACTGTTACTTGCATTAAGATCAAGTGAAGACAAGTCACCAAGTAAGCAGAGTGAGGGGGACAGTGGGATGTGGCTCTCCATGAAGAGGGATAGTGACTGAGTGACTTCTTTCCAAAACTGTTTGATGGGTGTACAGTGCCAGGTGGCGTGAATATAGGTGTCAGGACAACTTTGTGTACAATAGGAACATATTTCTGATGCGAAACCCATTTGAGACATTTTTTGTGCAGTGTAGTGAGTTCTGTGAATGATTTTGTATTGGATGAGCTGTAGATTTGCATTTTTGGTCATAAAATAGATATTTTTTAAGATTGTAGCCCAGAATTCTGCATCCGGAGCAATGGAGAGCTCTTGTTCCCATTTATTAGAAGGTAACGCAATAGTTTGGTCAGACTGTGTTATTATTTTATATATCTTCGAAAGAAGTTTTTTTGGAGAGAGGATATTAATGAGATCCTCAGATGAAGGGGGAAGAAACAAATTTATGGTTTTATTGTTCATCTTGGATTGAACAGATGATTTGACTTGGAGATACTGTAAAAAGCTGCTTTTCCCGATGCCAAATTTCTGGACCAGATGGTGGAATGAGACCAAGGTGTTATTATGAAATATATGTTTAAGATGTGTGATGCCTTTTTCAGTCCATGTGTGCAGGTTAAGTGGTTTCCTATTACTTAAGAAATCAGGATTATTCCAGATAGGAGTAAAATTTGATGGTGCAAGAGTACAATTTGTGGTTTTGTGGAATTTCCACCAGGCTGTCAGGGTCGAAGCTATTGTTGCTGCCTTGAAACAAGTGTGGCGCTTGATGGATTGACTGAGGAATGGGAGGTCTGAAATATTTATGTCTTTGCAAAATGTTTTTTCTATATCTAACCAGGTGTTATCTGATTTGATGGGGTGTGTCCACTTGTATATATATTGTAGTTGATTAGCCAATGAGTAGTGGTGGATGTGTGGAGCATCTAAGCCTCCTTGCGTCTTGGGTTTTTGTAGAGTTGTAAGTTTTATCCTTGGTGTTTTGTTCTTCCAGTAGAATTTAGTGAACATTGAATCTAAAGCCTTGAACCAGGTGAGCGTTGGATGAACTGGAATCATTGAGAAAAGGTAGTTTATTTTTGGAAGTATCGTCATTTTGATTGTTGCTATTCTTCCTAAAATGGATACTGGTAGGTTCATCCAGCGTTGGAGGTCATTGTCTATTGTTTTCAATAGAGGTGTGAAATTGAGCCCTATCAGTTCTGTCAGCCTGGAGGAAATATTGATACCAAGATAAGTGATGTGACCTTTGCATGGAGGGATGGGTGATACCGGGGCTACAGCGATCGATCGGGTGTTGCGTAATGGAAGGATTGAGGATTTGTTCCAGTTTATTGAGTAATCTGAGATCTTGGAGAATGATTTGATGAGGTTAATTGTTTCTTGCAGAGATAACTGAGGGTCTTGTAAAAATAGTAAAATGTCGTCCGCATACAAACTTATTTTGTGCTGCATTTGGGGCGTTTGAATTCCTTTAATGTGGATATTCTGGCGGATGGCTGCAGCAAGGGGTTCTATGAAGATGGTGAATAGAGAAGGAGAGAGAGGGCATCCCTGCCTTGTTCCCCTGTGCAGTGTAAAACTTTGTGAGGTTAATCCATTGGTGGTGACAGTAGCAGAGGGAGCCGTGTATAGAGTCTTGATCCAGTGAATAAATGAATCCCCAAAACCAAATTTTTCTAGTGTGGAGAAGAGAGTTTTCCAGTTTACCTTGTCAAAGGCTTTTTCTGCATCTAAGGTTGCTATGATGGTGTCTTCCTGTTGTAATGATGCATAATGGATTAAGTTGAATAATCGACGTGTGTTATTGGATGCCTGTCTGCCTTTGATGAAGCCGGTCTGATCGTGGTGAATTATGAAAGGAGTTATTTTTTCTAACCTGTGTGCCAGGGCTTTGCTTATGATTTTTATATCTACATTAATTAAGGAGATTGGACGATAATTTGTTGGAAGAGTGGGGTCCTTGTTTGGTTTATGGATAAGTGAAATTTCAGCTGTATTCATATGTGCTGGAAATCTAGATTTTTGTTTTATTTCAATAATTGTTCTCATGAATAGTGGGGATAGAATAGGCCAGAAGTGCTTGTAAAATTCAGCAGGGAAGCCATCAGGACCTGGTGCTTTGTTGTTTGGCATGAGGTTTAGGGCTGTGGAGAGTTCTTTTTCTGATATTGGTGAGTCTAGTGCCTTGGACTGTTCTGGATCAATCTGTGGGAGTTCAATATTATTAAGAAATAAGTCAATGTCTTCCTGTTTTGGTTCGTTTTCAGATGAGTACAAGTTAGCATAAAAGTTTTTGAAAATTTCATTTATTTCCTGTGGTGAATTGGTAGGCTCCCCTAATGAGTTCTTAATGGTTGTGATCGTTGTCCTCTCTTTGTTTCGTTTAATAAGATTAGCTAAATATTTACCCGACTTATTGTTATGAAGGAAATTTTCTTGTCTGAGTCTGTGAATTAAAAATTGAGTTTTCCTATTTATGATCTCATTCAGTTGGAACTGATATTTTCTTAACTCTTTCTGGGTTTCTTCTGTTGGGTTGCTTGCATTCAGTGTTTCTAGCAATTTTATTTTTTGTTCTAGTTTCTCTTCTTGTTCCTTTTCCTTTTTTTTTTTATGAACAGAGAATGATATGATTTTGCCTCTCAGAACTGCTTTACTTGTTTCCCACAGAATGGTGGGTGAGGTCTCTGGGGAATCATTTATTTCGAGGAAGGAGGCCCACTCTCTCCTGAGATAGCTATCAAACTCTGGGTCTTTAAGAAGAGATGAGTTGAAACGCCATTTAGTGAAGCGTTTAGGTTGGTTAATAGGGTTCCACCTAAGTGTTACTGGGGCATGATCACTAATAATTATGGGGTGGATTTTTGAATTTGAAATTTCTGGTATAATAGAGTTACTGGCCAGGAAGAGGTCAATGCGTGAGTAGGAATGGTGGACTGGTGAGTAGAATGAGTATTCTCTGAGAGTGGGGTGCTGTAGACGCCAGCTATCACCAAGACCAATATCACTCATGAACTGTTTTATGGTACTGATAGATTGCCAGTTGCGGTTAGGTTTAACTTTATTGGATCTGTCAATTGCTGGGTCCAAAGTTGTGTTGAAATCACCTCCTATTATTACTGGGCAGTTGGAAATATGTGATAAAGAGTCAAAGAAGTTATGAAAAAAGGACGGATCATCAGTGTTTGGGCCGTATATATTACCAATTGTTACTGGGCTATTGTTGATTGATATGTTAATGATTATAAAACGTCCTTCAGGGTCTATGATGGTTCTGTTATGGACAAACAAGATGTTTTTATTGATCAGGATACATACACCTCTTTGTTTTGAGTTATAATGAGCCGAGAATCTGTGAGTAAACTGTGGTGACTGTAATTTGTCCTGGTCTGTATCTGACAGGTGTGTTTCTTGTAATAAGCAAATGTCTGCTTTTAGCTTATTGAGGTGATTAAATATTTTAGTTTTTTTTGTCTGGGAGCCAATACCCCTAATGTTCCAGGTTACAAATGTTAGTGATGTTATGTTTATCGGGTTAGTATTTGTAACTGAGTGATGATATAAATGATTCTATGCAAATGTGTGTGTGTGTGTGTGTGTGTGTGTGTGTGTGTGTGTGTGTGTGTGTGTGTGTGTGTGTGTGTGTTGCATTGAGAGTCTCACATGATGAGCATACCAGGACCTGTAACACGGGGCAGAGTAGCACAAGCAAGCAGCAGACAGATACACAGCAATAACCACAACAACAAAATAAGCAGCAGACAGATACACAGAAATGACAACAACAACAACAACAACAACAAAAACAACAGCAATAAAACTAGCAGCAAGGCAAAAGGCCATAACAGTACAGGGTTGTGAGACTAGTGCGCACGAGTATATATTCATATAAACATACATCTATATATATATACATACATATATGTACACATATATGCACATACATATATATATACATACATACATACATACCTATGCATACATACATGCATACACATGCACATACACATATACATACATAGACACAATCCAAGTTTCTTTGATCAAGTGTCATAGAGAGAGAGAGGGCGAGAATTTTTCTCTTCTTGCCACTTGAAAAGGACCAAATGATGGGGCGAGGTTGCTAAGATGATATTACTCATCTGCACAGAGCCGTGCAGACCTCACAGACCAGGTGGCCTTCGGGGTCATTTTAATGGCTGTGGATGCTTTATATGTATTGTTATTATCACCATTTATTATTTGTGTTATTCAATGGAATTCTACACAGAGTATGTTCAATCTGTTGACGTAAATGTGGGTTAACGTTAGCTGCAGATCCAGACATTGAACTTGTACACTCATTAAAAAATAGTGCGGTTAGTTTCTCCTCTTCACAGTCGTCCTCCATTGTTTTCATTCACCACTGTCCTAATTAACCTTGGTTTTAACTGGCCAGTCATAGGATAGTAACATTTATAAGTGTTTTGAGTGCTGTTAGCAATGCACAAAAAGAAGTGATGTGTTTTTGCGCTAACTGAAAATGACAAACTATTATTGTTGTTTTTTTACATAAACTGGCAAATGCTGTTAGTGGACACAGGCCCTAAATATATATTGTATGACAATGATATAACTTTAGTGATCCAAGTAAAAGTAAAAATGACACAATAATTGAAAGCTGAGTGTACAAATATAATGATCGAGTTGTGATTATTTACAGTATTTTTAATTATGTTTAAAACATGTTTAGCAGAAATAATGCGTTACACAACAGGTCATTGATGCAGCAATGTAGAATGTAGCATTATACTGTTGTATCTGCTCTCTGTAGAGCTAGCTTAAGCTTCTGCTACGTGGTTCACAACCACATAGTCAAAGACTCACCAAATACCTGTCAGTCAAATTAAGGCTCCGACAGGGTTAATAAAGTATAAGGGAAAACAAAAAAGCAGCCAGTAAAATTCTACACTAAAAAATTAATCTGTCAATTTTTTTTGACGATTAACAATTTCCCAAATGAAGCCATCACTGAACTTTTTGTCTTTCTTTGGGGCTCTGGGCATGTGCAGCTGAAAAGAAACCCTGGGATAAACCCAGAGCTTGCTTCAGGGATTATAATTCCCATCTGGCCAAGAATTACCTGGGAGTCCTCCAAGAGGAGCTGCACAATTTGATTGGGAGAGAGATGTCTGGGTCACTTGCTGAACTGGAAGTAACGTCTAGAACAAGCAGAAGAAAACGCATTGATAAAAAAAGAAGCACTGAAGAATTGAAGATGATTGATGTCTCTCACTGGATGGTCTCCAAATGAAAAGGGTTAGGGTAGTTATTTTCCTTTTGAAAGGTTGTAAAACTATACGGTAGCAAAAATGGGGAAAGTACCTTAAAGTTGAACTTCATTTACGTACTTTCCACACTTTGTAGTCAACATTTTCCAGTGTTAAAGCTGGAAAGCTGAACTCTACTAGCCCACCCACCCCAGGAAAACAAATAAAACAAAAATAAAGAACAAAGTTGCAGGTTTTAATTTGGAAAACAGCACATGAACAATAATATGAAGAAGGAAACATTGGTTGCGCATAAAAGCAGCAATTATGAAAAGTCGGAGGACTTAGAGCAGCCATTACGGCATCGAGGGAATATACATGATGAGAAGAGACACTGGTTTTATTTAAAAGTTGTCTTTCATGACAAGAGAAAAGCCAGATTTCAATTAAAGGCGAAAATCTTTATAGTCTTGGGATCAGTAGAGAGTTGCTGCCATGTGCCTCGAGGGTCAGACTTTGCTCTATTTCATTACCCACGTCAAGCATCATGGATTTCCTTTTGCCTTTACCCAGCTGCCATTCAATTCTGTCCACTCAATATTCTACCTATAAAGGTGTTCAAGAGAAATCAATCAAAGGGCTCTGATGGGGAGTCGCATCTCATTGGTTATTATTGAAGGAAGCTTTCATTCTGGGTGCTTAGACTTTATTAAAATTGATCAATGTGTTCAGATACAAGTGTTAAAAACGTCAGTAAGAAGATTGTTTAACCTTAAAGGAATATATTGATGTCAGTATTTGATTCAGCGATTTTTGGATCAGTTATTATTTAACCTCTTTTCAGGGATACAGCAGTCCAATGCAGAATGTGATAACATTTGGCATTTCCAACAAAGACAGTATTTATCACTCAGAATGTGACATTTTGGCATTTTAATAAGAGGATTAAATTCTAATCTTATACGCAGAGCACTGAGATTCACTGTGTGACACTGGAGGATAATCCACGACACTTTTCAAATGAGGATCTTAACTAGAAAGGTTGCATTTCATTCTGAAGCTGAAGTCTCATCCCTCGCTCCCTCACCAAGGTACACCTCTCTGGAATCGAACCAGGAACCTTCTAGCTGTGAGGCACCATTATGAGATACTGCACCACTGTCCACACAGTGCTGGTCTACCAATCCAACAGAATTATTCATGAAACTTAAAGTTAAAAAAAGGAGTAACAAAGTTACTAAAAAAGTGACTAAAAATCCACAATTTGGATTAAAACAACAGAGAGTCATAACTGTAGTCAAATACGTATTTGAAAAAATCTGGTTTACTTTATTCTTTTGATTAATGTATTGCAATCCAACCACAAACCTCCTTGCAAAGAGAAACCTACTCATGCTGAGGACAACATAAATGCAAACACACCTGCCTGGAATTGGACCTGGACCGGTTTGTGTGGGGCACCCACACAAACCACAGTTATCCTGCTGGTTTATCTATCCAGCAGGATTACTCGTGAAACTTCATGAAAACACATTGTTTAGTCTACTTAGTACTTTAAGTTAATTCAATGGGTTAAACACAACATAAACAATTTACACGGTCCCAAGCCACCTCCGCATGTAGCTAGCAGTAGCCCCCTCTAGGAGCTAGCAAAAAGTGTTCTCTTTTTTTGCTTCCTTGTTCTTTTTCTCCAACCCCAAACACAGTCGAGGCAGATGTCTGGCCAACAGCCCATTTATACTTCCTTTGTTGTTGTCAAAAGTTTATGGTTTAACATGGCAACTATGAAGGAGATATTGCTTGTGTACCTCTTGCATAAAAGAAAAACAGAGCAGCAAGTTCCTCACTAACTTGCAAAGTTTTTCTTCAGAAAGTTCCACTGGTGTTGCTTCTTCTTCGTGTTTCCCTGGAGCTACATATCAGGTAGTAACAGCAACACTGCCCCCACGGTTTCCGGTGGTACTGCTCCGTTTGGTCCGTATCCACCAGTTTTATGGAAACGTGCAGATTACAGACAGAAGGCTCCATTCATATCCGGATCCATTCTCAACATCGGGCATAAACGGGCCTCAATATATGTCTGGTTCTACCGGAGGTTTCTGCCTGTTAAGGGGAAGTTTTTCCTTACCATTGTAAACTTGCTATATGGTGGGTTAAGATGAGATATAACTTAATAGTCATTTCTCAGTTCAAAGTTCACTAGTACAAAGTTGCATTCTTTGAATGTTCAGACTTGGCCAGTTCGTTCCAGAGTTCGGACTTCAGAGGTATGGGAATCCACAGAACAATCTGTCTAATATTGGAACATTGGCGGACTTGTTGCGTCCCCTTCTACGTACCTACGCATGACATCTGGTGGCACTGCCGGCAGTTTGTTGACGAGTAATTTTACCCATCTCATCCAACATTTCTGAGTTCAAAAAAAATTCTGTCACAACTAAGTATCTTATTCATATTTTTACACAGTAACAACAGTTACTTACAGTTGTGAATTCTCGCCACCATTGTTTGAGTTTCTCACTGGATTGCATTGTGGGATTGTGAGTGTGACAAGTCCGCTCAAGTTACGTCCGACAGCAGACTTGGTGAAAGGGGCGGGGGATGAGTCCACATCAGGGTACTTCGACCAAACTTGTTCTGTTTCAGACTTTGAATTGGAACAGAATTTAGGCTTTGATTTATGACGAATCACAAGTCCGTAAATCCAGAAGTAAGCTGAAGTATGCATAGTGAGAAACAGCTCTTATCTTGTCATGATGTTGGGTCTCTGGTAGTAAAATTAAATTTGATTCACACTAACAGGTCTAGACCCGTTAATGTTTTTTGGAAAGTGTTTTGAGACGTTTGTTATGACTTGGTGTTATATAAATAAAGAATGATTCTGTAGTTTAAATTATGATTGGAGACCTCATTTGGCCTTTACAGATTAAATGCTAATTCAGTGAAATCTAGATGAAAGATGCAATCATCTTACAGGTGTCTTAAGGGCTTTATGAAATGATTGCACTGCTGTTGATCCTGCGCTGTTATGTTGTGCAGCATTTTCTCTGTGGTATTCACAGCCACAGTCTCTGCTGTCTCGTGAAGGCAGTAGAGCAGTCATAACAGCATCATGTGGTTCTTAAGAGCATTCTTGTCACTCACTTTCCTGTGTTTCATTAAAATGTGTAAATATGACATGGGAAATAAAGTATCTCTGCAGGACTGTTTGCCAAACATCCACATGCTTTTGATCACATTAAATCAGCTTGTTCCCTCCTAAGACACAGATACAGGTACTCAGCTAACATCCTTGAGAATGCCTTCTCTTCTTCTTTTTCTTCTTCTTCTTCTTCTGTCATTAATGCAGCTTGTCCAGAAGAAACTTTGTCCTATTTCATTTCCTTTCTTTTACCTTGTATCTGTTTTGCTGCTCTACACAACCTGGGAGCAATCATTCAGCTGGTTTAAAAGGGTCGTTCTTTCAATCAGCTCAACTAATGGTGTGAAATGCAGAGAGCAAACAGCTGATGTGAGGCTGGCTTAGATGATAATCAGCTGTGGAAGCTTTAATGTTATTATGTTAAACCTTGTGTGACATATATTTCTGTATTCCGATGCATTTTGATCCCTTGCACTTGTATTATTCATGCAGCCTCAGGCTTGAGAGTGCAATCTCACCCGAATATAGAAGATGTAATCACAAGCAAATTGATTTTGATATAGTTTTTCTGGTTATAATTACCTGAAAATGATTTCCCTTATTACAAAACAGCGTTTTCTTCTCTGTATACCTCCAGCTGTGCGCCCCTCCGTCCGCTCACTGTGCAATTTCCTGAAGATGGAAAAGAGACTCTACAAATTACAAGGCCTCCACACTATCCACGTTGCCTTCTGGGAACTGAGCAAGCTTGCCAGAATGACTCAAAGCTCTAATCCCTTCTACTTAAAGTACCATTGTTTCAGTCTCTGTTGTGACAGGGCTGCTTTACAGAAACCACTCCTCTCAGCTCAATTGTCAGGTTGTGTCATTACTATTCAGGTGTGGGCGTCCCAGGAGAAACCCTCCCATCCTCAGCCGCATCTCTTTTTTTTTCCCCACTGTCTCTGTCATTACACAGTGCATACAAATAAACAATATCTCTCTCTCTCTCCCTCTCTCTCTCTCTCTCTCTCTGTTTTCTCTGCAGACTGAACATGCAAAGCTGTCGAACAGTCATTCTCCTCTGTTATTGTGGGATGGCAGCAAATGTTTCTCATGCATCATTGTGGTCATTGTGCAAGAAGTCACAGTAGGAAGAAGGTTATTTCCCAGCTGTATGGAGTCAATAACTGGATTTGCATGCATGCATTTTCAAATATGAATTCAAAGTGCAGCTACAGCAAGACCACCATGTCACTGCACTTTCCAAGCACAGAGGTCATTTATTTTTACTCTTTTCTTGTAGTATGCAGAAAAGTCCAATTGACCAACCAAAATAATTGACGTTGGTAAGAAAATTAACAACCCCCCAAGCCTCCTTTCTTTAATCCCAATACAGTCAAGGCAGATGTCTGTCCAACATGAGTCTGGTTCTGTCCGAGGTTTCTGCCTGTTAAAGGGAAGTTTTTCCTCTCCATTGTAACTTGCTAAATGTTGCAAAGTGCTGAACTCATGGTGGGTTAAGATGAGATAAGGCTCCTTATCCCCTTATCCTGTCTTGATGTTGGGTCTCTGTCAATAAATTTATTATCATTTACAGGTCTAGACCTGTTAATGCTTTTGGAAAGCGCCTGAAATGACTGTCATGAATTAGCACTATATAAATAAACATTGATTGATAGATACAAAATAAATCCCAGGAATTGTTTTCAACAGAGTAAAACAAAAAGCTTCATCATTCAGCGAGTTGTTGTCATAGAGACTTCATCGTGCCTTAAATCAATCCGGTCCTGTCCGATCCAATCAGGCAGCTAAGAAATAGCATTGAGAAATAACCTCTATTGGTGCTGATAATCTCATTTTAAGTTGCAGACTACTATGAGGCATATATCTAGAAGTGAGACTTTTTCAAGATCTCTTAGAAAGTCTTTAACGGAAACGGCTTATTTGAAAAACAGTAGCCTGTCAGTTTCCCAGATACACCAGGATAGATTATTTCCCATCCTGGTCACAGACATGAAATCCAGCCAGCCCATCTGCTTTGCAAGGTTACATTTTGTTTCCACTTTGTTCCAGCAGATGTAAAACATGTCAGTCCTGAGTTACAGCTCCAAGAGAGGCTAAACACTTTCCTGAAACAGCTGAACATTGTATCTCTTTGAGGACACATAACAGTTTGTTTGGGGCTATTTTTCATCAGTGGATTAATAATGTGGGGTACTTTAGAGAGTTTTTAAAGCAGCAGGACTGTTACCAGGAATAAGAGTGAATCAACTATAGCACTCGTGTTCCTGGTAATGAGGAACTAAAGCACCTGTTGTGACTCAGTGATGTGATTTTAATAGTTTTTGGACGATAATAGAGCTTTGCAGTGCAGAGGGATAAGTCGTGATGCGATTTTCGACTATACAAACAATACTTATAGATTTATTTATTCAAGGACACATATTCCCCAAAGCATTAAAAGGCTTATGACACAACATTTCAGAAAGTTCTTTAAAGGTGTTTGCACCCTTTCATTTGCTTATCTCTATCCTGCATGGCATTTTAATGCGCAATACAGACTACCGCCTCAGTTTGAATCACTCATAACATCAGTTTGCAACAGAGTGCAAAGTCAACTGTTAAATCCTTGCCTTGCTCTGTAAATGCCCTTCTTCTCTTCAGCATGCGTTCAACGACTTTGAAAAGAGAGAGAAAATAGTTATCTATGCACAAATGCCCCAAAGCCACAGAACCTTTTGTTCTTCTTCTGCACTAAGCGCTTTTCTCTCTCTGTCATACCCTGATGGGGATAGAAGTGTGTTGAATGAATTATAAAAATCTCAACATGAGACAAAACTGATATATTAAAGACAGAAACATTTAACGGCTATGTGTGAACTCAGAAAAGATGGAGCATGCAGAGTCTGAGGGCATTAAAGATGGGACGTCCTTATAATGCGGTCTTCTTCTCTTCAACATTAACAGCAACAGAGCAACAGAGCAACAGAGCAACAGAGCAACAGAGCAACAGAGCAACAGAGCAACAGAGCAACAGAGCAACAGAGCAAGCCTAGCCGGGCTCTTTGCTGCTAGCCTCGAAGTCGACTGAGCCTGGAAGTCCGACTGAGTACCCAGCCACTGTACCCCCAGGCTTTCTCCAAACTAGGACAGCTATCAGTAGCGGGCCCTGTGTCGGGGCCCTCGCCGGTAAGTCACCGCTCTGTTTCCCTGACTGATCCTTCATTGCTAACGCTGAACCAACCAACCGCTGCGGGCTCTGTGTTGGAGCCCCCGCGTGTAAGTGCCTGTGCCTGCCTACCCTCAGCTAACTACGGCTACCCTTGTTGCCTCCTTGACATAACTTGTACCGTGCACTTTTAGCCCCGTACTGGCCCTTTTCCTCCTCTGTTTCTAGGTGCTACACTCACTCATGGCTCCACTTACCTCTCCGTCTGACTGCGTAAACTGCACCGCCCTCGTGGAAAAAATCTCCGAGCTGGAGCGGCGTATCTCCACACTCTACACGCTTCGTGAGGCTGAGATGCAAATGGACACCATTGTCTTCCGTTCCACTCCGCCGACATCCGAGGCATCCAGCCCTGCCCGGTCCTGCCCTGCCTCCGGTGCTGACCCAGCCGACGATGCCTCACCCACCGCTTCCGACCGAACAGCTGCTGCTTCCGATCCCCCTCCTCCGTCAACTACGAGCGACCCCACCTGGATTAGGCAGGGGGCAAAGCCTAAATCCCTTGCCACTTCCACTCCACGAGATCCCGCAGCTTGGTCCCTGATCGCCCCTCGTAGTGTGAAATCCAAACAGCCTCTCCATACCCATACACTCTGTCACACAATCCACCTGAATAACAGGTTTGATATCCTTTCCAGGCAGGATTTCACTCCCAAAACAGATATATGCAAAATCCCTCAGCAACATCCCTCACTGTCCACAAACCCACTGTCTCCTCAAACCCCCTCTCTGGGTCCCTCTCAACGCATTACCCGCCGTCTCTCCATCCCTCACTTCACACCGGCTCCGGTGCGTCCCACCGTCACCCCGCCGACCAGTCCCTCTTCACCTGTACAGTCACTACCGGCCAAAACTGACAACTCTCCCCCCTCGAAAGTAGCAACCCCCCGTCCTCTTTTTCCTCCGACCACCTTATTAATCGGAGATTCCATCATAAGAAATGTCCGTTTTTTCAATGTGGTAACGCACTGCTTACCTGGAGCAACTGTCTCCGACATCCTCTTAAAACTTCCAGAAATACTCGGCACACTCCCATCATCTGTCCGTCGTATCATCATCCACGTCGGCTGTGTGGACGCATCCCTCCGACAGTCCGAGATCACCAAAACAGTGTTCATTAAACTTTTCCGTTATATCCAAACCATCAGGAAATCGATCTTTATTAGCGGCCCACTCTCTCCTCAAAATTGTGGTTCCGGACTTTTCAGCAGGATCCTCTCCCTCCATACTTGGCTCCAGTCTGCCTGCATGTCTCACTCCATAAACTTCATTGATAATTTCAACTTATTTTGGGGCCGTACATCCTTTTTCAAAAAAGACGGTCTGCACCCAAACAAAATGGGCAGTCGTATTTTAACGGACAATCTGCAACATGCTGTCCACAATCAACCACGTGATTGACTGTTTACACTCCACCCGCAGCGCCTCCCGTCTTCTTCTTCTTCTACGGTCCAAACTCCTACCACTTTCACTTGCTACGGCTCCCCCCACAGGCCCCAGCGCACACTGCCGCCGCCTGTTGCCCAATTCAAGATCCAGCCCGTTATTTCAGCCAGATTGTTTTCTCCTCAAAACCGGTCTACCTCTGTAAATATACACAACCTTATTTATATCGAGCATCATGCTCCTCCAAATAATGTTCCCATTCCCTCTATCATAACCGTCAGACCCCCACGCGTTAAAAATAGAACTCAAGTCAATAAATCCAAACAAAACCTCTCTGTGCTCCCCTGCATCTCACAACATGGACCACAACAGCACATCCTCAAGCTTGCCCTTCAAAACACTCGCTCCCTCAACAATAAAGCAGTCATATTGAATGATTTCATCGTGGACAATAACCTGGATATCCTTTGTATCACCGAAACCTGGCACAGCTCTATGGACTATTTCTCCCTCAACCAAGCCACACCCTCTGGATACAAATACATTGATCAACCCCGCCTTACTGGCCGAGGTGGTGGTGTTGCCTCAGTTTTCAAGAGCCACCTCAAAATAAAACCAGTAACCACTCCCGTTGTAGAATCATTTGAACACATTGCTTTTAAACTACTCTCCCCCAGTCCTCTTATTATCATCATAATCTACCGTCCCCCCAAACCTAATCTGTCCTTCCTGTCTGACTTCACTCACCTCATTACTCATATTTCAGCCATCTCAGCCTCAGTTTTGCTTCTTGGTGACTTCAACCTTCACATCGATGACAAAAACTGCAAACATGCCTCTGACTTCCTGGACCTCCTGGACTGCCTCAATCTTACCCAACATGTCAGTTTCCCCACACACTCCCATGGCCACACTTTGGACCTCGTCTGCTCCACAGGTCTTAACATTCAGAAACTCACCAGCTTCAACCTCCACATCTCTGACCACTTGGCCATAGTTTTTGACATCCACCTTCCCACCCCTATTACCAAAGAAAAACGCACCATATTTTTCCGAAACATCAAATCCATACTGCCCCAAGACTTCTCAGCCTCACTTAGCAAAACCATAGCCACAACATCCCCTCCATCATCGGATGACCTGGACAACCTCATCAACCACTATAACAACTCTCTCTCTGCCTGCCTCAATCAATTAGCTCCCTTAAAAACCAAGACTGTTTCATTCACACACTCTGCCCCCTGGTTCACCCCTGATCTCCACCGTCTGAAATCCCAAAAACGCCAACTTGAAAGACTTTCTAAAAAAACCGGACTCACAGTTCATCTCCAAGCATACACAGACCACCTTCAACTCTATAAATCTGCCCTGATCCATGCCCGCTCCACCTATTACTCAAATCTCATCCACACTGGCTCTAATAACCAAAAGGCTCTTTTTTCCACTGTTAACAAACTCCTTAACCCCATCGATCTCACTTCAAACTCTTTCACTGTTGACAAATGCAATGCTTTTCTTTCATTCTTCCAATCAAAAATTGATTCAATTTACAACTCCCTATCTGCACCAGCTCCCTCAGATACCTCTCCTCCCCCCCTTGCTCCTCTCATCACCTACCCTCTCTCTAAATTTTCACCCATTTCGCAAGCTGATCTGTTTAAAATCATTACTTCTATTAAATCCTCCACCAGCATTTTAGACCCCATCCCATCCTCCCTTGTTAAATACTGCCTTCCCGCCATTTCCAAATTTATCACTATCATTGTAAACTCCTCACTCAACTCTTCTACTGTCCCTCTGTCTCTCAAACTGGCTGCCATTACCCCCATACTCAAGAAACCTGGACTAAATCCTGATGATCTAAATAACTTCCGTCCAATTTCAACCCTCCCTTTCCTCTCAAAGATCCTGGAACGTACCGTTGCCGCCCAAATCAAGACTCATCTCACGAACAACACCCTCTTCGAACAATTTCAATCCGGATTCCGCACTCACCATAGCACTGAAACTGCCCTACTGAAAGTCACAAATGACCTCCTCCTCTCTTCAGACTCTGGCCATATCTCCATCCTTATCCTCCTGGACCTCACAGCTGCCTTCGACACAGTTAACCATTCCATCCTGCTTTCCCGCTTAAATTCTCTGCTATATATCACGGACAATGCCCTCACTTGGCTGACATCATACCTCACAGACCGGAAACAGTTTATTTTCATCAACAACTGCTCCTCCTCCACTGCCCCCCTCTCTCAAGGCATCCCTCAGGGTTCGGTGCTTGGTCCTCTCCTCTTCATCCTCTACCTCCTCCCCCTTGGTCAGATTATCCATCGTCATGGTCTCAAATTTCATTGTTACGCAGATGACATCCAACTATACATATCAACCAAATCCATCACCCCTCAGACCCATTCTACCCTTTCAAACTGTCTCTCTGCTATCAGCACCTGGTTGCAAACAAATTTTCTCAAACTCAACTGCTCAAAATCTGACATTCTGCTAATAGGTCCAAATTCCCTCATTTCTACAGCCAAAGACTTCCACCTCACCTTTGAAAATTCCACCCTCTCACCCTCACCCCACTGCCGGAACCTTGGAGTAATCTTTGACAGCAAACTCACTTTTTCCACTCATATCAAAACAGTCACAAGATCAGCCTTCCACCATCTAAAGAACATCGCCCGCCTTCGCCCCTCTCTCTCTTTCCCTGCAGCTGAAACCCTCATCCATGCTTTTATCACTTCACGCATCGACTACTGCAATAGTATCCTGTACGGCACCACCAACAACCTCCTCAACAAACTTCAGTACATTCAAAACTCTGCCGCCCGCCTCCTCACCCGTACCCGTTCCCGTGACCACATCACCCCCATTCTTCAAGACCTTCACTGGCTCCCTATCCCATACCGCATAAATTTCAAAATCCTCCTACTCACCCATAAAGCACTCCATAACCAGGCCCCCTCTTACCTTAAAGACTTACTCCATCCCTACACTCCTTCCTGTACCCTCCGCTCCTCTAGCGCAAACCTCCTCACCGTGCCAAGGACCAAGCACCGAACCTGGGGGGACAGAGCCTTCTCTGTTGCTGCCCCCTCCCTTTGGAACTCACTTCCACAACACATTCGGACCATATCTGACCCCACCACCTTCAAAACACAATTAAAAACACACCTGTTCCGCACTGCTTTTAACCTATAACCTCTTTTAACTCCACATGTTTTGTTTCAACCTTTTTAACTTTGCTTTTTATCTGTAATTTTAAACTGTTATATTTTAGATTTGTTTTATGCTCGATTGGATTGAATTTGTTTGTTTTTTGCATGTCTATATTTGATGTTTATTTGAATTTTATTCTGTAAAGCGTCTTTGAGTTTTTGAAAAGCGCTATATAAATAAAATGTATTATTATTATTATTATTATTAAACACAAACTTTAAATATCCTTGGAAGGAGACTGCAGATAACCGAACTACTCAAATCCAACATGAAACCGTCTAAACAGGACAAAGAGAGCAACAGAATGAAAGATCGTTTTATTACCACTTTGTTCCAATTTAAAATTGACTGCTGAAATATTAATTCCGCCCCTCATGCGCAGGCTTAATGGTCACCCTGAACGCTTACAATAGTAAAATATTTACCAGCGCATGTAAAATTTTATGAGCAAATGGCCAATTAAAGGAAAAGCATCTCATAATGTGAGGACATTTCAAAATAACATTGATTTCCCCAGGACCTCGCTGCTACACAAAGGTCAGCCTCATATTAGATCCTTGTGTAACAAGTTTTATTTTAATACATATTTTATTGATTAATGACAATCCAGTTTGAAATTATGACCTACATTTGCAATTCTGTGTCTGTATAGCTTTAAATAGCCTTTAAAAGCATATAAGAACTTTGCCAGAATTTAAAAAATGTTTTCTGCTCGTCTTTTTATTGCCAGGATCCACCAATGCGAACATTAATTTTGCTGTCGGAGAGTATTACTGCAATCTAATAATTAGTCCGATCTAATAAAAGAGCTCTGCTATAAAGTCTTTATGTAGTTTTTTATGTTGCTTTGTGGGGATGTCAGAGTTGTGTAAATTCATCTTTAAGTTTACAACTAAGGACGGAGTTAGTGGTGGTGTTTTCTCATGAGAGATGTTTCTATATCCTTCCCTCTCTCCAGTACAAATGCACACTAGAGAGCCAAAAGATTACAGACTCATATGACTGCATATTATGAAATTCAGTAGGCAGAACCTTCACTTAGAATAGTCTTAAATTAAAAAATATAAATCTCTTTAAGGATGAGAAAACAGTGTGGTATAAGCAGGTAAGTGCTCCGAATTGTAAAATGGGAAGTGAGTGTAGAAGTCTTAAAGTGCTTTAAACACATTTTTTTGTCCCATTAAAAATTTTCTGTATTTGATTTAATTCATTCAACCGTGAAGCACTTTGTAGCACATTTTCACTCGTCACAGTAGCTCCTCAAATATCAACATTTCATTTCTTGCACACTTGGACACCATTATGACTTTCCAGGCATGCATGGGTTTTAAAAATAATAAATTTTTACTGCAGCTCTCTGTTAATACAGAAACACATGCGCATCAGCTCAACGTGGCCGCAGATTGCGGTGCATCCCGGTCTACTGAATAACACGTGTGCTCGACACTTGCTCACTCATACACATGGTAATAATCTTCCACTGGTGATGTAGTTCACGCTTGTATTTAACAATATTCTGCACACTCACACGGTAGATATTTAAGCAGGCTATAAGCGGTTAGACTTTGTATATCTTTGCAAGCAAACACAACAGGTGCGGCACTTCAAAGACTATTAATTAACTTCCAAATCTTCATAATAAAGTGATTTAGGGACTTCTGTGCTACGTTTATGCACTGTTTCATCACTTTTGCTCGCCTGTTAATACAGAAACACAAGCACATCAGCTCAACGTGGCTGCAGATTGCATTACACCCTGGTCTAGTGAATAACATGTGTGCACCCATGAGTACTAAAGACCCCTAAAAAGTCCCAAAATGCCTGCGTGAGCCTTGTTCATTTTAACCACCAATAAACTACCAAAAATATTACATTTACCTAAGTATATGAATATTTATCTTTTAACAGTTAAACAAGATTTTATACAAATAAAAATAAACATGAGAGTTGAGGGGTGTCTGTATCCATAAATATGTTTAACATTATTATGGGTCCCACACATAACTCCATTTTTAAGCATTTTCTTTAAAACAAAAGGAACTTCTTATTTTACACCAACTTCCCCGTCTTTTCTATCAGTGTCCTCAGCGTGTGAAACAGCACCTCTCTGTGTTATTTTGCAATGTTATGTAAAACAGGTACTGTGGTCAAAACGAGGTATTGCACCATGAGGACAGAGGCAAACAGGTGCAGTTAATATTCTTTAATTAAATAAGAAGGGATCCCAAGGTGAAGAGGAAACATGTAGCAACAAGTCCAGAGTGGATTTTGTCCATATTGGCAAGAAAATGAGCCTAAAAGTTGAACGTGGTGAGTAATATACACTTATATTTATAGTTTGGCTGTTTGGTGCTCACCTTCCGTCTTCGGACAAAACAGGCTTTTGAAATTGCCTCATAATGTGTTTCCATTTTTTTTGGTTTGACACAGGTGCAGGTTTTTGAAACCTCTTTGCAGTTTGTCTGTTTTTTGGTTTACTGTCTTTTTAGCTTTAGATGGTCTGCTACAAGCTTATGAGGAGGTCTTCGGTCTGTTTTAGTTAGATTTGGCATTATTTAGAGTCATGAACTAATGCTTTATTTTTGAGTGACAGTTCTTGATGAGTCTTTTTCAGAATTAAGCCCCTGTATCAGAGTAAAGCTTTTACGGACAGATTATAAAAGTTTGACCTCTCTGACTGCATTGTGGAAATCTACACTGTAAAACAAGCTCTTATTTTGATTAAACTTATCTCTTAAAGGAGTCTACCTCTGAGAGGAACAGCTAACCCAATATTTAGCTTCTGTGTTTGAAATGGTGATTATTTGGACAGCTAAGCTATTTGTGTATTTCATTATGCAGTCCCTGAAAGGTGGTCAATAAAGTCTAACGGCTGATCTATTTTTCTATACCAAAATTGATTTCAATTATTGCCACATATTAAGCTATTTGTGCATGTTATGGATTAGTAAAAAATGGCTACAGATGAAATCAATTCTCTCCATTTTGGTAGGCGTAATTAGCTTCTTTTCTAAGATAAGTTTTTATTCCCGAGTTGAACCTAAATTGAATCACAACAACCGTAAGGTCACCAAAGGTTAAAGCCTCATATTGATTGGAAGGGTAATTAACTTGAGTGAGTCATGACAAGCACTTTAACCATCAACACACGGGCTGCAATAAGACAGAAAACTCTTTCACTGAGCCTTTTTGGTAGGAACTGAACCAAAATGAAACTGTACGATCCATTGCTTTGATAGCAAGAACAAGAGTTTTTAGCTTCAACACACTGGAGATGACATCAGCCACTCTGACTCTCAACATTATGCATAGAACATACTGATGATACAGAGTTAAATGGTCTAAAAGTCATGGTAAAAAAAACGTGTAAATGAAATTTTAAAGCTGAAATAATATGAAAAAGGCTTGGGGGTATTTGAAACCTGGGTTTGAATTGATTAATGACGTTCACTGTCTTGCAAAAAGTTCAAAATATGTTAATTGAACATTTTCATTCAGTTATTTCTCCAAATTACACAGAGTACATTGAATTTCTCTGAAAATATGGATGATATAAGTGAGAGGAGTCATGCTGTAATGTCCTGATTGAGCTGAATGTTTGACTAAGCTCTGACATTTCCAGGTATACAGATGTAGAGGAAGAAGGAAGCTTAGTTATGAGTGCTTGCAGCATAAAAAGATAAAACGGAGAAATATTTTTCCCTCTGGTCATACTTTTCCTGCATGCATGGACTACTGATTCAAAGTTTACCTCTCATCATCGCTGTTCCCATAGTAACCTGGTAACTGAGTTTGGATTTGGTCAGAAAAATGCTGTTTCATCTTCGGCAGTTTGACGATTGTGTCAAAATTCATTTAATGAGTTACCGACAGTCTGCACCATGCAGCCAGAGGTTTGGTTTGAGTCCAGTCATCCTTTTATTTATTTTGTTTATTCTGACAGGGACAATGAACAGCTACTTAGCTGTACCAGAGTTAGCTATTGGCTAATTTACATCTGTTGTCCCTGGGCAGGAGACGGAGAGAATTCTCTACAAAATTACTACACAACAATACATAAGACAGCAACAGCACTAAACATGAAAAGGCTAAAAAGCATTGTATTAAACCGAAAAGCTACACCATAATACCACAACCAAGATTAAGATAACAAAAAGCTAAGAGCACTAGTTTTAAGAAAAGACAACAAAACCAATAGATAAAACTTTCCCAAGTTAATTCACTATCACACAATGACACAAAAATTAAAAATACAACATTATAAGACAAATAATGCAAGTTTATGTCTAAGCCTGATGAGTGCATGATTGTGTCGATTTTAGCCATGATTTTAACTTGTTTAAATTCAGTAAAGCTGCTGCACTCTTATATTACTTGGAACAGAATTCCAAGCATTTGTTGCTTTGATTATCATGTCTTTAGTATTTGCACATTTTTGTTTCATGTTTCTGCCTTCCTGTTTTATTCTGAAATCTCTGACCCTTGTCTCCATCTTTCAGATTTGTTCCCCCCATCTGTCACACCTGATCCCTGATTGTCTTCCCCAGTTGTGTGTCATCACCCCTCATTACCTCTTGTATTTAACCTCATGTGTCTCACTGTCTCGTCGCCAGTTCGTCGTACTTCACCGTCTTCGTTCCAGCCTAGTTTCATAGTCTCGTCTTAGCCGTTTGGAACCTTGCCTGTTTATCATAGTAAGTCTTAGCCTCATGTGTACCTTTGCCTGTCTGACTACCACGTTTGTGTACCAAGCCCTGCTTGTCTCATGAAACTCTTTTTGCCTTCGGAAATCTGACTCCGTGCTTGAATTTGTGTCCTATCTGGGTCGAAGTTCATGACACTGATGAAGCAAGTTCCTTGAGTTTTGTATCTTAAAATCATGTATTTCACATATATACCAAAGTCCACAAAATGGTATACAGCAGGGATGTCTAAACTACAGCCCATGGTCTATTTTGATTGGTTAGCAGCAAACTTAAACAATACTGTGTAATAAGTCTCACTGAACATGAAACCTACGCTTGACTGTATTGTAGTTCTTGGTTTCAAAACTAGGTAGTGCTGCTTGTTTTTTTTTCTTCTTCAAATTAAAAGCAGCTTCTCTGTACCCTCAAACTCAAGCAGCAACCTCCAGTCTTAAGACATGAGGCAATGCAGAAGTGATAAAATCTGCAGACACCGAGCATCCGCTTGAGGCTGCCCCCCCCCCCACACACACACCAAAAAAAGCCATTTTCACAGCAGAAATCAACTTTTTCTTTCTCTTTTAATCTTTCTAGAAAAGGCCAAACATTGAATTTTTTTTTATTCTGTTAGTCTCAAACAAAGGTGTGTCCAGTCTGAGGGAAAACTAAAGTGATTAAATACTCTGCCTGCGGCTTAATAGACAAACAGAGTTCTGCTACTTTGTTCAATTAATATTTCTTGACTTGCGCTCCTGGATATGGATTAAAAACAAACAGCTTAATGACTGCAATGTTTTTGCTGCAGTTAGAAAATAACATTTGGTGATGCAGGGAACTTCAAAGGTAAAAGTCTGAACTTTGAAGTGTTTTCAAACTTCATGACTCAACCGAGTCTATAATTCATTGGAGCCGCTTTACTTCAGCCCCGTATGAATCATCATGCTTCAGCGTATCTGAAAACAAAGGTAGGCTCATGAGCCGTAGATGAGATAAAAACTCTTTCATTCTTGCTACACCCCAGGTCCATTCTGTCCCACGAGAAGGTGGGACTTCTGTATTAGATGTATTGATGAAAGCGGCGCTGGCAATCAAGTCGCAAGGACCCAGCCATTCGTTTTCATTAGCTGCTCGTTTTTCTTGAGGCTTCACAGGAATGGAGTGGAGCGGACCATCTGTGAAGCTCACAGTGGAATCATCAGCACTACCTTTCTGCAGATTACCTCTCAGTTAAAGGGCCATCTCTCCACGGTGCTCACTTTCTCTGAAGTATTGATACTCAAACCACACAAGCAGCAAAGCAGCGAAAGCTGTTGTGCGACTTTCAGATTGTCAAAGCCTTTTTATTTCCATATTTACCTAAACACACCTATTTGGGTGTCAGAAGTGACTTGGTTATTGTCTGAGCGTTATTGCGCTGCCTATCTGTCTCATTACAACCTGATATGGGAGTAATTTGACAGAATATGTTCACAGAAGATTTGCTTCTTCTCCCAGACAATAGTGCTTCTGCATATTCTCCTTCACACACGTGTTCCCTGCTCTTTTCGCCTCCTGGGTCCTCTGAATATGAATAGACAGGTTGAATGAAATGATGATATCTGAGAAACGCGCCTGTGTCTGACGACTGCAACTGACAACAAATGATAACGTATCCCCGCATCAAAAGACTCATTATTCCATGCAATTTCAGTACGTTCATTATTGGCAGCGTCTCTTCATTCCCCAAGCTTATTCCTTTTGTGAGAAGTCTCAGTCTGCTGTCTCGGTGTCATTTAAAATAGTGACAGATGTGTTCATGAGGATCCTAATATTTCTCTTTCTTCAGCTGTCTACACACCCAGTTCAGAGGCTTTCTAATGGGGTAATGGTGCTGTAATCAGACAAGCCGACATAGTTCCTCTCCTGTATCATTCTTATGAAGACTAATTGACATGAGAAGTATCACGGAGAGGTTTCATCTCAATGCAAAAGAGGCACATTTATCTTTAAGACCCCATGTAACAGAATGTGAAAGTCTCTAATTGAGCAGGGAGAGGCACATAATGCCTTTGATACTTATAGAGCGTGATTTTCTTCATGAATTTTAAATTTAAAGCGGCTGTGAGGACTTTCTAAGTGATCTTAAAAAAGTCTCACTTCTAGATATATACCTGGTTGTAATCCACAACTTCAAATGAGATTCTTATTATTAATATAGGTTACTTCTAAATGCAATTTCTTAGCTCCCCAATCGGGTAAGAAAGCACCGGATTGATTCACGGCACGCCAAAGTCTCTATGACAACACAACGCTGACTGATGAAGTTTAGTAGTGAGAAGAGAGATCTGTGTTTTTCTCTGCTGAAAATGATTTCTGTAATTTATTTATTAGTGATCGTGGAGACTGGACTTGAACTGTCAGACAGAGAAAGGATGTCGGAGCAGAAGAAAACTAAACGGGAGAGCGATAGGGCTAAATACTAAAATACAAGCTAAATCATGAGCTAAATCGCAGCCTCTTTAAGCTTTAAAAGGAGACAGAAATATTTGTTTTGGAGGCATCACACAACTAGTTTTGACTAAATGAGCACAGTCAACAGAGCTCTTCATATTTCTGATGTTGGTGACAATTGAGGGCTTTTATCTTACTGGTGGATTCGAAGATGTTACATGATTCTTCATTTTCTTGTAAAAACAGACATATTTAAAAACGTGTGGGTGATTTTTGTAAATCCATGATTGAATGCCAGACAAATCATGAACCTTTAACAGATGTAAGTAAAAAAAAAAGAAAACCCAGAACATTTGCACGTACGTTATCACTTTGTCCCACTGTGAAAACTTCAGCTCCATGTGCCAATGCTGTGTGTGCAGATTGTATTTCAAAATAAGAGCTTCTGATACACACAGGCCACATATTCCAGCGTACCCCATCTGTTGAGAGGTTGTTTGTTTAGCTGCTGAGGCCGCATGTATAATTCTGACAGGTGCCTTTCCCCATCCCACATGCAGCTGCCAATGAGCCTGACGGCAAACAAAAGAGGAGTTGGCATATAGGAAGTAACAGCTGGTGAGTGCTAATATACAGGCCCACTGAACTGCCAAGGCCTCTGTGGGGCACATATGTAGTCCCAGAGACATGTTCAACCTCCGATTTCAGCTCCTCCAGGACTTCCAGACAGTCTTACTGACTTAATCCAGAATTTGGGTTCATGCAGCCACCACCTGTGTTTCTATACTTTCATCCAAAGAATAATTTAGGAAAAGCATAAAGCTACAGCTAGCATATAATTGGATAATGGAAAAGCATGAGGAAATAGTTTGTTCTGCATCCAAATGTTGGAAAATGAGAAAACAAGGGAACCGTGAAATGAGAGCTAAATGAGAGCTAATGCTGGTGAGAGAGGAGTGAATCATGTCTTCATTTAATAAAGTGTGTTTGCAGAAAACATCTAAACAATCAATCATATAAGCTCAGAAATGTTGATTAATGGTAGAAATTGCAAGTCAAATCAAATTGAAATTTTGTATTAGTGCAATCACATTTCTTCTGGTGTGTTTTTGGCAGCATTTCAATCAAGAAAATGGGGTTAAACGTGTGGCTGTTGTGTCACCTTAAACTGGCATGTAAACACACAACCAGGGCGGAACGCAACCAGCACAGATATGTTAATGTTAACCAACAAAGAGGACCAAAGGTGGGTGTTGAGATGATTTCCACGTACTAGCTAGCCAGTTCCTAACAACTAATTTCCTGGTTACTTAGACAAAATTTAAATACTAACTGGCTGCAATCAAGGAGAGACTTAAACACCAGTTCAAATTGTGAAAAGATTTAATGCAACAAATTTAACATTACAGATTTGGCGGGTATACCCATCAAACATAAAACAATAAGTACAGCGACACGAAAAATATGAATACCCCCAATGGAGTCTAGACACTGGTGGTGGTAGATGGTCTTGAGTAGGCTGTATCTGGATGACTTGAAGATGACTGCAAAGCTGAGAACTGAAAATTGAAGCAAAGAAAACTGGAGGTGCCTGGGGAGGTGGAGGGTGGTGAGGTGAGCCTGAAAGACAGCAGTATTTAAATTCTGACAGCTATGAGATGATTGGTTTACAAGTTATGCTGAGAAGAGGTGATTGGATAGATTGAGAACTGTCACGCCCCTTGATCAGCTGATGAAAGAGAAGACTGAGAGCATTAAGACAGTATTCCTGATGGAACTTGTGCTTCGCTTCATTAGTCTATAAATTAAAAAAAGAACCAGAAACTAATCAAAATTCTACACATAGAATAGCTAAGCCTGCGGGGAAACAATGTTATATTTATTTGCTGTACTAGCATTAGACCGCTAACACCACCAGCCTTCTGTTCTCATAGTGTTGCAGATGAGGCTCGGTTGCTGAGAAAAATGGGACTTCAAAAACTTTAAAGGACAGACACAGGCTTAGAAAAACAGACAGAGAGACAGACAGAGTCTGTAGTTTGGTGTTGTAGTGATGATCAAGGTGAGACTGTAAAAAGCCGTAGCAGCTGGAGTCTGGGAGGTCCAGGGCAGCATGTCGTCCACAGTAACAATCCAGAGGAACCTAACAGACAAACTTAAAGACTCCCAGAGAGATCTATGGTTAAAAACTTTAACAGGACATTAAGATCAGAAGTTTTACATTGAGATAGACGATAGAGAGAAACTGGAGCCTTGTATGTTTCTTTCCCCCCTGACAGTCTAAACCTATAGCAACATAACTAAGAGAGGGAGGTTTTTCCTTGCCATTGTAACTCCCTAAATACTGCAAAGTGCTGTGCTCATGGTGGGTTAAGATGAGATAAGACTTCTCATCTTGTCTTTATGTTGAGTCTCTGTTAATAAAATAAAAGAGTCTTTAGAAAACATTTGTTATGATCTGGTTCTATATAAGTAAAGTCCCACCTTTAATCAGGTCTGTGAAGACTACTGGTTACTCTCTCCCACAATTCTGCAAGATCCGAACTCCTCCCCCTCACTTAACGAATCGATGATGAGTGGCATCTGTCACTCGAAGCGATAGCTCAACAGGTAGATATCAAACGCTTGTCAGTGTAAATACTGCAGCTCCAAACTAACAGAGAGACACTCTTGGCAAAGATGGTAAAAAGGCTGTTATATTTTTCTCATGACCACTGCTGATCCTCTGTCCTGTTGTCTGAGATGCTGATGGTAACCAGATGTGGTTTATCATGTTTGCAGCTGTAAGTTTTGGCATGTAACTGACGCTTTTTATTGACCTTCTCACAGTAAACAGTTTACGATTTACCTCCAATGAGTAGTTTGTCCCTTTTGGTGTCTTTCAGATGATATGTGATCTTTCTGTCTTCAAAAATCATCAATCCTACAAAATGTCTCTGACTGACCCCTGCCATAGCACCTGTCATTGAATGTTCATTGTTTATCTGAGTGAGTGGCAGGGGGCGTGGCTTAGCCAAAGGTCAGTTGAACTCAACACTCTCAGGAAAATGACCAAATTCAGTTTAACTACATACTGGTTACACACAATTTATACTTGCGAGATCAAAACACTGACTAAATGTTCTGTACAGGACTGGGTAAATAGGCATTAATAGAAGCTACTAGCCAGCTAATGGCAGAGGGCTGGGCTACAGATTATACACAACATGTGACTAGCATTTTAGGCCTTAAATTACAAAAAAATATAAATGTAATGTGTTATTCTGAAGCAGGATTCATGGACTAACTGGTTTGGGTTTTTTTTAAGAAAAAAAAAGTCTGACACCACAAAAGTTTTGTCAGAAATGAGAGAAACTTTTGGATTTGAAAGTGAAAGTGTTTCTTCACCTCAGTCCTTTTTTCCTTACTTGTGATATGAGTAGATGTTTTGGTTCAGTAACGCTTGAAATATGACTTTAGATGAATGTGACTTCCTCCTTGATATTGATGTAAACAGGTTTTCTACACAAAAACACAAAAATATCCTTTTCTTTAACGCTGAACCTCAATTCTCACTCTAATCCCTGTGTTGCACTGTATCATTCCTCGTTAAAAGCTCACTCTCCATCAGTATGCAGCAGTATTTCTCAGCTTCAATCCGCTGTATCCAGATGAATCACACAAAACCACAGACAAACCACCGGGCGTCATCTGTATTCTCTCCAACTCAGGGTCCCGTCCAGGTACACAACCCTGTGATGTCGCATTAAAGCTGCTTCAGTCTGGGGACGTGGCGCAGAGACTGGGGAACAGGAAGTGGGACATGCAACAAGAGGGTAAAAACTCAGCTTAGTAGATTTCCTCAAGGGAGCTGTGAATGCATCTTCACACAAACCATTGTGATGCACAAGCCCACACACTCACTCACACACACACACACACACAGATGTGACGTTCAGTGGCTGCTGTGATCCATTAGGGGAATGATAAGGAGGCTGTCTGGTAGGGAGAAGACTGTGGGTCTCAATGCAAATTCTGTCTCCTGACAGAGTGAAAAGACTTCATGAGAGGGAAGCATGCTGCTGAGGCAGGAGTGGGCCCCCTTTACTGGGGCGAAAGAGGAAGGCTGGTAAACAAGAATTAAATGATGCCGAGTGTGCGCCAAGGCTGGCGGCATGACATTTCTGCTCCGTGAGATTAATAATGAAGGAGATTACAGGCACCTCGATGGGGACACACAAATGAGACAAAACCCAGGAAGATTATTAGAAGGCTGACAGCCCACGTCAAATAACAGAGAGCCCCAGACAGCTGTTGTGAAATTAATATTTTATGGCCTTCCATCAAAGAGCGCAAGAAGCGATCCCGCCACTCACACCATGCTTTACTTTGTATCGACAAAACTGGGGTGGAAGGAATGTGCCGGGTGTCATTTTTACTATATAATGAGGGATGTCGCGCCTGTACCATGAAAGGACAGAGTGTGATATGATTCAGGAAGGCAACAAAGAGTTATAGTCTTACTGTGAGCCTTGTTTCCAATCCTACTGTGCTGTGAATCAAATGTGACACCGGAGTTTCCAACATCTTAGAAGATATGGGGGGCAAATTGAGGTCAGGAATCACTTTTCTGCCCATAAAGATATTTTACTTATTCTATAATAAGCTCATGCAATTTAGAAAATGTGTGGAGGCAATCACATCCTTTCACAAAAGAGCAGTCAATCTTCCTTTGCCACTGCAGTCACTCCAGAGCAGACTTGCACAGCTTCACGGTTTGTTTTATAGTCCTCGCATAATGTTGTTTGAGAGGAATCTTGACTCGGACTGACAGGAAGACAGGATGAAACAGATGTGGATTGACAGGTGAATATAATATGCACGTTTTTTCGCCCTCATTTGGCTCTGAGTGTTGATTTTGATTTCTGACAGACATCATCTTCGAGCACCTATTCGAATCCCACCTGCCTGAGAAAAAAAAAAAGTGGTGTTACTGCTAATAGACATCTCATGGAGCGGTTTTTATCCCCGCTTTACAGCAGACAAAGCTTTTGTTTAAGATGTGTCAGGAAGAGCAGGGCTACGTCTGTTTTAGATGACATGATGCGTGTTTGACAACATGCCGTATCCACATCCAGCTAAGTCAAGTCACCACAGAGAAAGAATTGCTTCTTTTGCAGATTTGGCGACACCCTGGTGAGATGTAAGTCATTTCGTTCATACCCTCCCTGGCATTTGTGCATGAGGCCAAATGTAAATAGCCGGTGACGGCTGGTGATGCACGGTTATGTCAGGCTCCATCTCAGCAAAGCAGAAGGTCATTCAGCCTTGCAAGAGTTGTTTATCAAACTCCATGTTCACGCTGTTCTAATGGGAGGAAGAATTCATTGCTTTTTATTTGCTGGATGCATTTCATTTCCCCCACACTACTAATCCAATAATACACACAACGGTACAAAGTGTTTGATACTGCATAGCACATAAGTTTGAAGTATCACTGTGCCATTCAAGAAGCACCAGGGATTAACAAAGAGGGAGTTGTTTGGCAGCTTTCCCTTGGCACACCTCGATCAAAAGAATCACCTTGGTTCTCTCCACTGATTTCAGAGTGAGGAAAATGAGCTTCCTTATGTTGTTTAACATTCCTGTATAAACTAGGATCCATAGCATTCATGTATGATATGTAAAATGTAATCTGAATCAAATGATCAAACTCAAATTGACCCTTTTGTTGGTTATTCCAGCTCAAGGTCTAAAGGAAACTAATGGTTGGCATTACAACAAATGGAGCATGAGACTCACCAGCGTCCATTTTTCTTTTAAAAGACACAGCAGCATGTTATTTAGCCTGCTGGTGTTTTTCTGTTTAAGTCTTTGGAGTGGGACTTTTAGCACCTGCTTGCCACCATATTGTTTTGATTACATCCATTCCTACCTTTTGGGGTTGTCCTGAGAAGTACTCCTCTCCACAGACTGAAGCCCTGTTTGTACGACAACAGTATCAGGATGAAACACAAACGTTTTGTTGCATTTTGGCCTCTTGTTTATACAGAAATGCTGTTTTACCTGACCTAAAACGCAACTTTTTTAAAACGTTCTCCAGAGGGGAATTTTTCTGATACACTGCAGCCTCAGTTGCCGTATAAACAACAAGCTGGAGTTTTCATTAAAAACACTGATGTCATGCTCCGTTTTGCGCGTGTACATTCAACTTTTGTTGTAGGAACTTTTGCGAACCGGACAACAACAACGGTTAAATGGCGGACTTGCGGGGTTGTGCTTGTGCTGCTGAATCTGCTGACTGCCTTTCAACAAAATGTGCATCTGTTGAACCACTTCTGCACTCAGATAAGTCGCATTTAATATATACACCAGACGATCAGCTCGCCTCTTCTTCAGTGGCGGATTACCAAAAGACTCTACAGTTATATCACCACCTACAGGCCTTCTACACATACTGCAGCGTTTTCAGTCCCTCAGCGTTTCCATGTGAACGCAGATTTTTTTTCTCTGCATTTTTTGCGTTTTTGAGTGAAACGCTGTGAAGGGTTGTTGTATAAACAGGGCCTTAATGTTAAACTTCAAGAGATTTCACTATTGAGCGTTTGAACCAATCATAATGTTATGGTCTGGGTTTTTGGTTGTTTTTTCCCCTCATCTTGTTTTCTTACTCCCCCCAATGTGGACAAATGACGTCATTTTAACAGCCTTGCACCCTTGCACAGTCATTTTCACATGGAAAATTTCTGCATAGCACACCTCCGAGAATTCCATGCTGAGATGCACGGATGAGCAGGAGCTCCTTGTGTCCAAAGTACAGTTGTACAAGGAATTTGTGAAAAATTGTTGTAAACGGTGTAAACATCTTCTGATTCTCTAGTTTAGTACTGTGGTAGACATGGGTTTGCGATACACTGCCCCCTGAAGTTTGGGAACGGACGCTGCGTGGAGTGTGAAATAGCATAAAAGCCACACGCGTTTTCTTGTGTAGATTTCACGCATCCAGTATCCTCGTCATCAGCATTATCAGCCCTTGAGGCAGCAGCTGAAACACACCTGTCTCCAGTCCACCACAATCAATACTCTCAATAAAATTCTGGTCAAGAATCTGCCACTCCGCCGGATAATTCGGTCTCATTCGGCAGTGCTTCTACCTGTGGTTTTCCTACTTTGAGCTTTCAGTGAAGTTTTGCCTCAGGATCTCTTTTTCGCATAAGCCTAGCATTGTGGTTTGTCTTTTGCTAACTGATTTTTTTGTCTGTTTTTTGTTTTTTATATTTTATATTTTTTTGTGTGTGTGCTTCCCCCGCTGCTTTGTCAGCCTTCTTGTTTTCATCCTGCCTGTTTGCCTGCAGCTGCTGTTTTTGCCTGTTTCTTGCTGTTTGTCATTAGTGGGTTAAGATCTCAAGACTGTTACTTTTAATATGTCGTCTCCTGCGTTTGTGCTCCAACTCGCTCTGATTCATCAAACATAAACAAGACTGTACATTTAAAAACTTAATAATTGTTTGGATGATGTTGTTTTTTTCATTTTAAGTGCTGCAGTTCAATCATCATGAATATTTGATGGCTTCACTTTTTGGGAGCTGCTGTGTCATCCATTTTTCAAACACAGATTACGTAAAATCTTGACCTTGATCTTTTCAAACACCCTGCAAAGCCTACATTAGTTTAATCACAGATCTGTAGACGTGTGTTCCTTTCTTTTTTCATGAATCATATTTCTATGATTTCTTATATTAACACAAATACATTTGTTATCTCATTGAATCCTTCGGGTCATACCTTCATGAGCTGAAGTTCTTTGTGTGCGATTTTTTATCACTGTCATCAAAAACCCACTAAAGAAAGGAAATTAAATGGGACATTCATATCTGAAATAAATATTGAACCTTGTGGACCGGTGTGGTTGAATTAATGGAATGCATTAGTTCAACAATATGACCACACATGAATGGCTGTGAGGTCCCTCTGTGTTTCTGATCATCAAAAGAAATATTGGCCGAGCCATTCAGCCTCCACCGTTGGATGAAATCTAAATTACAATATGCCTACAAGACCTTTTAATAGTAATATGAGGTGAGCTTGTGTGTGTGTGAGAGAGAGAGGTGCAGGCAGAGGACTATACAATAGAATAATAGAGAGTGCTGTGTGCTTTTTATTATATAATAATAGGATGTCGAGCAGCGAACAAAGCCAATCTGTGCTGTAAAGCCTGTTACAGTACACCCACTTGTCTTTTGTTTGAGATGCAGCGTACTAAGCGTTGAATGCTGTCTGGCAAAATAAAATAAAAACAAACCAATTGTATTTTTGCTTAAAATTACAAAGATCTCTGATTGTAAAATAAGAGTGTTATTATTCTTGTTGAATGAGACCTACAAAAAATACATAAATTAGTTAATTAAAGAGGGGTATTGGGCGTATTTTGTGTACGTGTGTGCATGTGTGTTTATATTGTCCCTCTGGTCCTCATAAGTAGCTTTACATGATTTACAGCTCAAAAAAAATCCTTTTTTGCATACTGTTGTTTTAGAAAACCCTTATTTCACTTTGTCTGAAATGTTAAAGCTAAAAGTAAAGTGCTTAATTGTCATTGTAGCAAAGCAACAATGCACCATAAACGAAAAAGCTGGGTGAACTCAAAATTTCATGGCAACTGTCTGCACTGGATTTTTGAATTTTGAGGCCAACTCAAATTTTACATTTGAATCAACTAACAAGTTTTTGTTGAGACAAGTTAAAAATTTGAGTTCTTGATGCTAGGAATTCTGAAAAGTAAACATAATGAAAAACTACTTTTTGTTTAGAGTAAGGGATTCTCATGTTTAATGTCTTTTACCCACTCAGATATCTTTATACTATGGGACTGTCAGCTTTGGCTGTCACTTTCACATGTGAGGCAGCAGGATTAATCCATAATATTGTGTTTTGTAAATTATACCTTGTCTCTCTTTGTATTTCTCTGTCTGTAACTTTGTTTTTGGTTCTGCCGCCTGTCTCGGCCAGGTTGCTCTTGAAAAAGAAGTTTTTAATCTCAATGGGACCAAAATGGTTAAATAAAGGTTAAATAAAAAAAATAATGATAATAAAAAGAAACTTTTTAAAGAAGAAAACTGAAAATACAAAAAAAAGTGAAATATTTAATAAATATTAAATAAATATAAATACTTAATAAAGAATGTGATTTGGTTTGTGGCCTTTTTATGACCATGCTGATGCTGTATATGCTGGATAATAAAGGTAAGTGTGCGTAAAAGAAGAAGTGATTCATTTTGCTAAGTTAGGATTTAAGATACCTTTAAAAAAAATGTAAAATTGAAGGCATTTTGAGAATGTATCAAAGCGTGGTTATAAAATTTCCTCTAAATTTCAAGCTTGTACATACAAGAAAAAGAGGAAAACAAACCGTTGCTCGTTTCTGCCTTCTTGTTCGGCAGCTGGTTTGGTCTCTAACTGTGACTAATAGCCTAATTTCCTCACCAAAGATGCCAGAGCAAAGCCTGATTTATCTTTTCAGATGCTCAAATGAGCAGATTTGCTCACAATACATGTTTCCTGTTCCCTTATATTGCTGCCGTAAACAAAAATCTCCTGCACTTAAGATAATGAAAATGCTTACTCTGTAATAGCCGTGTGCACCAATCTTCTTAAAACGTGACTAATACAGGCCTCCAGGAGCAATCTTAATTGATTGCACTGCAGCATGGTCACATTGCTAATAACTTTACATAGTTTATGAGACGTCTTTTTCCTCTCTGTGCTCACATCCCCAGGTGCCTGAAGAGCAGAGGGAACACCTGAGAAGTTTGAAGCTTAAAGGTAATCCTGGATCATTATTATCTGAGCAAAAACAGCTGCAGCTGCACATATGAACACCTGTGATTAGCACTCTGTATCCCTAAAAGCATGACGGATGGTTATACAAAAACGTAGCCTCCTCGTTAACTTATCCCCCACAGCAATACATGATGATCTGATGTAAATGTATGACAGGTGTGTGCTTAACCCAGATAAAAGTACAGCCAACATGAGCCAAAAAGTCACATCACATTGACCTAGCTATTGTAGCTCTTAGACACTGCTGAAACCTGGTGACACTAAAATAAGCCACAGGAGGCAAAACCTTATAGAACAGAGTGTCTTACTGATTGGATATTCAAAACATGGGAGCATCAGGATGACAGTGATGGATTGCCTCTCTGCCTGTGGGAACATTGGTACATTTTGTGTCATGTCTTTTGCTCCTAATGAGTACTCTTCTGTTCCACTTTTTGAATGTCCGCTATGAGGGATATTGAAAATACTAAAATTAATAACCTCATTGTAATATATATATATATGTATATATATGTAGCTGCACATTTCCTCAGATGAGAGCTTCTTTTAGAAAAACTCCATCACTGTAACTTTTTTTTTAAATGGGTTAAGGAAGTAGAGAAAGTTATAGCAGGTCCTGATAGAAGACTGACCTGTTCTACAAGGCACAAGGTAGCTTTATTGTCATTTCGGCAATATGTGTAACACATACAGAGGACTGAAATCGCAATACTCAAGGGCCAATGGTGCTATGGTAAATGGTAACATTTATTATAAAAAGTAAACTTCAGTATAAAAACTAAAAGAAAAAGAGTCTAGTATAAAGAAATAAGCAATACAAGGGGAAAAAAATGTAAAAATATCAAGGGAGAAGGAACATTCATGCAAAAAAGAAAATAATAGTGCAACACAAGTAAAAACAAAAACAAAAAAGTAAGTACCAAGGCACTTAACAGATGCAGCTACAATGTAATGGGAAGTGTTGGGTATGACACATTCATTGCATTCGCTCATATTTTGGTGACATGAAAACCTTAATTTGTAACTCATGAATAAGAACAAGAGAATAGTTCAGATTCAGATTCAGACAACTTTATTAATCCCAAAGTGCAATTCAGTTTGCAGTCCATCCTGCAGTTTTTTGTTGGCTCTTTTCTGATTTGCTGTCTTCAGGAAATTATCCAACACTTCTTTTCCCAGGAAAATCAGTGCTCTTTTTCAAGATGTTGCAGTAAGAATTACATCTAAATTGTTGCTTTATTTCTTTTTAAGTATTTTCTGTATTGAATGAATGCAAATTTACTAAAAACTTTACTTAAAAAAAGTTGTCAAAACTGCCTAGTTTATCAAATGTGATACAGAAATTTAGCTTAAAATAATATAGCGGAATCTTTTTGTGGATTTTATTAAAAGGGTCCATAAAAATCTGAGTTCCAAAAATGGCTATTTGATAGATCGGGCTTTTGAGGGTTAAAATAAAAAAGTAGGCTACTGATTAAACATTAAATCAAGAGTAATACACTGACTAGTCAAGTATGTATTCTGTTGATTATAAGCATCTGTATCTGGTTAAACAATTAGCAGATCTACATATAAGTAGCATTTTAATGACTGAGATTCTGGAATAACCATGGCAGAGAAAACCACAGAAAAAAGAAAGCGTAAACCAAGCTGTTCATGTGAGTATGAGGTGGATTTACAGCAACAGCCATGCCAAGACTCTTTCTGAACTGGTCTTAGTGACTTAGGAGTCCTCTTCACTACTTCTAATTTCTCACAGGATTAAGAGCTTGTTGTAGCGCTAAAATGCTTTGTGAAATTCTTTTAGACAAGAAATTTAGGAGTCCTGACACATCCATTATTTTTGAGAGTTTCTTGTTAATGGGCAAGATAGGAGCTACTGTTGGCTTTAAGATGTTTTGTGAATACGGGCCCAGAAGTCATTTGAAACATGAAAAGCAGTCATCTACATTCCCATCAGCCAATCCTCTGTCATAGTCTTTTTTCATTTGAAAACTCAGCACTGTCAAATGGTCTGCAAAACTCTGTGAAATCAGGAGCAATGAATCATTAACCCTGCACAGACTTCTGTAACCCACAGTAATGAAGTATAATGGAGCACTCCAGCCTCAAGGTCAGAAAGAGGCAGAGAAAAAAGCTCTGTCAGGCTGTGAACTGCATCGGCCTCCTTTTTGCATTCACTGGACCCCGCGACTGTTTTCCTGCTGTCCTTCAGCAAGCAGCCGAACCTGTTAATTCAAAGGCAAGGCAGGTTCACCATTAACATTACTGTTAATTCTTTGTAAAGTACTTCAGATGATTTGAAATGATTTAAGTAGTGAATTCACACCATTAAAAAAGGTAAAATAGGGCATAATTCACTATTAACATGGAGAGGATGTCTTAAGACTCCATATTTCTGACCTCCTGGTTTTAATTTGCAGTCTGTGACTGTGCGCAAGGCCAGAAGAAGTGTTGTGCAGACTGGTTAAACTGATCCTGTCAATGTTGTGCAAGTTTACACTGAAAATAAACAAAGTCGAGGTCAGTTCACACAGATTAAAATAAAGTAGTTCATGTTCATTATCTTTTAGTTGCTTCTCCTTTCCAGTAGTGCCTCCAATCCCTGATTACCCTTGACTTATTGACACTTCCTAAACTAAATGAATTACTGTATCATAATATAGAACCATTAACAGGCATTAACTTTAAAAGAGGATATAATTTAATGTGTGTTTAAAAGGTGGAAAGTAAAAGAGTAAATAATGAGCAAGCTTATTTTAATTCTGTTCTGTCTGATTTTCGGTCTCCCTCAACACACGTACGTTAGTATCCACCCTTTTCTTCTATGGGTGTTGACTTTCGCCTGCTGTTATCAACTTGCCACCAGCAAGCTAGCTCAAAACATTAATGCTAGACAGGGCTCAGTGTTAACTTTTTTAAAACACTATGACTTCACCCCCGATTTTTGTTCATTTTGTCACTTTCTTGCTTTTAGAAGTCAGTTATTAGACCAAGTATGACAGCTTGGCTAACATTGTCAGCTTTGTGGTCTCCATGGTGAAGTAAACAAAATGTTCAATCAGAAGAGCAAAACTGGCAATCCGATGAACTATGGGTAGTCAGGAAAAAGGTGGATACATTTTTTGGCTGAAATATATGGTTATCAAAAATCTGACTTCAAATTCAAAAGCAAAATCTGCTCCTTGAAAGATGATCTGTGTATGATGTATGTCAATATTATAGACTGTAAAAAAAAAAAAAAAAAAAAAAAAAAAAAAAAACAATACAAAAAAAAAAAAAAAAAAAGAAGAAAAGGAAAAGGATGTCGTCTTGTTTGGCTCGAAGTGAGGTTTCCACAAAAACTGCTCCCCCTGGTGACTGGCTGCAGTATAGGTCAAAAACTCTGTCTCCCCAGTCATTCCAGATGGGCTGTGGTCAATCTTTAAAAAATTAATACACCTCATGGAAATATTTCACACATCCATATGTTGTAGTGATATGAAGATATTATTAGGCGGCATTGTGTTTAAGTACTCTTTTTTTCTGAAAGTATTTTTTTTTCATTAGTAACTAGAGGTTAAAAATTAGGTTTTAAGTCACGTTTCATGATGATTGAGGGAAAAAAAATTCTATTGTTATCTGATATCTATCTGTTGAGCTATGGCTCAGAGTGACAGACACCACCTGTGAATAATTAGTTAAGCCTTCGCTGCCAGTGAGGGAGTGAAGTTTGGATCTTGTGCTGTCTGAACCAGAACCAGAGACCAGAGACCACTTTTGCATTGACATACCTGCCAACACTCCTGATTTTTCACGTTGATACTGTAACAGACTGGGTGGGTTTCTCATGTGGGATGATTGGAATGTGTTACTGTTAGTATGGGTTATTTTGTGTTTGAGAATTACAAGGTTCGGTGAATGCATCACCTGCAGTTCAGCAGCCAACATCTGTGTGTTGTGAGTGTTTTCTGAGAGAGTTGTGGGATGCGCTTGTCCGAGAGTTAAATAGAGAACCAAGTGTAATTTTTTGACGTGGTTACGGCCAACAGTAACCAGTATTTAGTGGTTCAATAAACTGTTATCATCTGCATGCATGAGCAGAGTTCAGCATGGAACACAGAGTTGAAAAAGTACAGAAAAGGAAAAGATGTTAATGTTGTGGGCTGGGAGGAATCTCGCACTTTGTCTAAGTCAAAAATTGACAGGTATGGAAATGGCATTTAGAAATAATCTATATCGGTGCTGATAATTTCATTTTGAGTTATGGATTACAATCTAGAAGTGAGACTTTTCCAAGATCACATAGAAAGTCCTCATAGTACCTTTAAATGTTTTTACTGTTATTGGTGAAAGTGTGTGTCTGTTTATAGCTTTCTCTCCTGTTTAGGAAGCTGTAAGTGCCCCAAATTGACTCAGTACGTCTTCAAGTTTCTTGAGCTGTTCTGAGATTTTAGATAATAAAAGAAGAGCTTCTTCACGCTGGGGTGAGGTCACTGCTCAACGCTCGCTCACTGCACACATATCGACGATCACTCCCAGCTTGACTCGCCTCTGGCAAAGCCTGGAAAACGCTGAGCTCTGACTAGCGAGGCCTCCTGGCAAGATTCTCATTACTCACAGTGCAAGTGTCTTACAACAGCGAATGCAACTGAACAAGCGAGAGCTCCTGCTGCTTGACACTGCACTGCATCAAGCCTTTATGTTGAACCTGCAGATATACGAGTACACTTCACACCCTGCAAGCTACGGTTTCATTAAGAAGCGCACTAGGAGGCAATTAAATCTAGACAGGTTCTGTTATGAAACTCCTTCATGACAGGACAACATGGAGTCAAACACATGAAAATGAAACATAGCTGATGAGCTCACCATGACTAATGAAAGAGTCCTCCACAGCAACATTGCTGACACTGAAATAACATGAGAAGTGGGAGGGGGAGGGTGTCTTTGCTAACATTGTGTAATAAATGTGAAACAGACCCTACGCACTGACTACCTCACATCATTTATTAATTCTCATTCTCAGTGAGGCAATCACAGACTCAGAATCATATTAGTCATTTCTATTGGATACGGACTCCGAGCCCACAGCTCATGAATAAGAGTGACTGAAACTTTGCGAGAATGATAATGAGATTCATAGAAATGACGAATGTACAGCGGGGCAAGTGTTACATTTGTATACAGCATGGAGTTGGCATGGTTGGCCACACATGTCAATCACCTCGGCTTTGGAGACGGGTGGAAACACCGGGGTGATACGCTGCCAGTTTACCGCTTCAAGCTGGGGAGGAGCAGTTCATGCAGGACGTTTCAAAACTAGGTTTGAGGATTTCTATTCGGGTTTTTGGCAAAAAAGAAAAAGAAAAACAGGATAAGAACTTTGATATGTAATTTTCAAGTTAGGTTGAGTGGGCAGTGGTAGTTGAAAGATCTTTTTTTGTGAAAGACCTGAGGTCAAATGATTACAGATTGCAGCTTTTCTGTCTTTACTGGTCTTTTTTGTCTTCTTTGTACACTAGGTTACAGCCTGAGCCGTGTGGTGCAGAATGATTATGTTTCTAACAGCAGGTGTCACCCTGCAAGTAATATGCAATATTTGCCCATGAATAATATAGGGATATCTCTGTTTCGGGCAAACCGTATTTCAATATGTTTTAGGAAGTAGTGTGCACAATCCTATCCCTTACCAAATAGTGCAAGTATGAGCTCTTTGCAATACACATTGCAGTTTGCGTCACCCGCTCTATGAATAATGAATTGTAATTAGTGCTCTAATTATGCTCTGAAATATTCACAGGTTTTTTTCTTAATAGGTCCCGTAATGCATTTGGCTGGGGTGAAATTGAAAGAACAAATGATAGACAAAACAGAGGGTGTGAAAGAAAAGTCCAAATGGTTCACTGGAGCAATAAGAGAACTCTGCCAATAATGACACACACGCACATCACGCAGAGAGTTTGACAGCACAGAGCTGTGCTCGAGCAAATAGTGCAACAACAGGAGATTAAATGTTTCAACTAATCCTTCAAACTATGAACATGTGCAACTTTTGTATTATAATCACAGTTGGCTCGGCTCCAGGTTTTCTGCATCGTTTCATACTGAAGCTGAAGAATGAACTGAATTTGAAACAGATGTGTTAATTTCATAGAAACAGAAAAATGAGGTGATTTTCAGTCTTTCAAAGACATTTTCATGTTTTGTTCCATTACAAACTATTCTGGTTGAGTGAACGCTGGCACAAACATCCACCCCACCAACACCCCTCTCTCACCCCCAACAGCACCGCCATCCTGGCCCACTCACTTTTAACCTCCTGTCTGGACTTTCTGGTCCCTCTATAAGTCCCTCTATAAACTTCAACTAGTATAGAATGCTGCAGCCCAGATTATTACTAGGACCCCTTCTTTCCACCATGTCACCCCTGTTCTACAACAGCTGCACTGGCTTTCCATCACCCAACCAGTCTGCTGCTCCTCACCTTCAAAGCCATCCATAACCTTGCTCCATCGTACCTCACTGAGCTCCTCCTCTGAACAAACCCAGCCTTACCCTCATATCTTCATCTTCTCTCAGCCTCAGTATACCCCCAGCCTGCTTGACCACCATGGGGTCCAGAGCCTTCAGTTTTTCTGCCCCCCCCCTCTGGAATTCCCTCCCATCCATAACATTGACTCATTGACTATCTTTAAATCCCGCTTCAAAACCCATCTCTTCCACCTAGCCTACCAACTCTGACTGCCTTCCATCTCATCTTTCTTATCTTTTTGAATTAATGTCTTTTAAATTTTTATGTGTGTGTATATATATATATATATATATATATATATATATATATATATATAAATCCTCTTCCTCTCCCTCTTCAAGCTTGGGTTCTCTGCCAGAGGCCTGGGAGCCTGAGGGTTCTGTGCAGGATCTTAGTTGTTCCTAGGAGTGTGCACTTCTGGATGGATATCTCAGATGTTGTTCCTGGTATCTGCTGGAGCCATCCACCCAGCTTGGGTGTTACTGCCCCCAGTGTCCCAGTTGCAAGTGGCACCACTGTTGCCTGCACACCCAACATCTTCTCTAACTCTTCCTTCAGCTCTTGGTATTTCTCCAGCTTCTCATGTTCCTCCTTCCTGATGTTGCTATCACTCCGTATTGCTTCATCTAACACTACTGCTGTCTTCTGATGCTTATTGACCATTCATATGGCTGACTGACTGGCTGACATCATCTTGTCAGTCTGGATCTGGAAGTCCCAACAGGACCTTGGTCTGCTTCTTCTCCACCATCTTAGTAGGTGTCTGCTATCTTGACCCTGGGACCTCCAGTCCATACTTGGCACAGATGTTCCTGCACAGCTACCTGGTTATGCCGCTCCATGTATGCCTTGGCTGCCAGCATCTTATACCCTGCTGTGATGTGCTGTACTGTCTCAGGGGCTTCTTCATACAGCCTGCATCTGGGGTCCTGTCTGGTGTGGTAGACCCCAGCCTCTATTGATCTTGTGTTGAGGGCCTGTTCTTGTACAGCCATGATTAGCGCCTCTGTGCTGTCTTTCAGTCCAACCTTTTCCAGCCATTGGTATGTCTTTCCGATGTCAGCCACTTCTTCAATTTGTCGGTGGTACATGCCGTGCAGGGGCTTGTCTTCCCATGCTAGCCCCTCCAGCTTCTCCTTGTTACTGTGCTTCTGTTGCCTGAGGCATCACTTAGCAGGTCATCCCTGGGAGCTATCTTCCTGATGTACTCCTCGAGGCCAGTCATCTCTTCCTAGTTAGTGGTATATAGTGGTATATATGCTGTTTTAATAGCAGTACGAGTGAAAAAGCCTTTGAGTCAAGTTTTTCTTTGGTTTGGACAAGTTACTTTGTGGAGTTTGAGTAATCCTCTAGGTAACTGCTGTTGCTGCTGGAGGGTTAGGGTAAAGGGTAAGGTTGAGGTTACAGCTAGGGTTAGGATAGGGAGATTCACAACTGTCAGGAATCTCAGTGGTTTAAAACTAGTAGTTGGCAGCAGAGTCTGGTAATTTCCATATAGAGCAGGACGCTGCTACGCTCATTTAAACATGCTTAAGTTCTAGTCTTACCCTTTCATATAAAGCAATGTTGTGTAGAGGTGGGAGTTGATTTGTATTTATATCCATATCATTATCAAGCCTCTCAACTATTTTTTTTTATTCATTCTTCCAATGATACTTATTTTTCTTATTTTTGATAACATATGACAATGTCTCTAAAACAGAACCATTGTTGCTTTTATTGATGATGCTCTGTTTCCCTTTGCCAGATTGTCATTTTACTCATCCATTCCTAAACACATCACTTAATTTAGCTTGTTAACTAGCTCCCACCAATTTCAATAATTGGCTGTTATTTAGGACTGCACATTGGCGCAACACTTAGCGCTTCAGCCTCACAGCAAGACGGTTGGCAATTTGAATCCTGGTTCATCTGGCGTGCCTTTCTGTGTGGAGTTTGCATATTCTCCCTGTGCATGCGTGGCTTCTCTCTGGGTACTCCGGCTTCCTCCCACAGTCCAAAGACATGCTCATCAGGTTAATTGGTGATTCTAAATTGCCAGTAGGTGTAAGTGTGTGTCAAAGGTTGTCTGTCTCTGTGTGTCAGCCCTGTGATTGAATGGTGCACAGTCCAGGGAGTACCTCATTTCTTGCCCTAAGACAGAGCTGGGATAGGCTGGAAATGGATGGATGGCTATTATTTATATATATATATATATATATATATATATATATATATATATATATATATATATATATATATATATATATATATATATATATATATATATATATATATATATATATATAAACAGGATTTTGGTTTTCTTGGGTTGGTCACAAACAGCTGTTTTACTAGGGTGCAAGGATACTTCAACTTAAGTCCCCACAATAAGCCATCCTCCTTTCGACTGACCACCAGATTTGTTCCTTGTGTAGTTCAGTTCTTCTTGGCAGTATATGGACTCATAGACCCAAGATATAATGTTATGTCATATGACCCACAAGACTCAGTCGCAGAATCGATAAACCCAAAGGTTATTGATTTTTGGATTTAGAGAAATGCTGAACAAGGTCCTTAATAGAGCCAGGTTTTCAATCCTGTTCCTTTTTGCTGCATCAGACCTGACTGAGGGACTTGTACAACTGTGGTGGTACAGAAACATTGTGGTTAGTCATTTATTATTATTATTATTATTATTATTATTATTATTATTATTATTATTATTATTATTATTATTATTATTATTATTATTATTATTATTATTGAAGCTATATTTTACCCTTTAAATCCTGGCCTCTTTCTTGGGTCTCTGCTAAAAAAGTGCTTTAGTGCTTTGTTTTATGCCTTTTGTGCCGGAGCAACCTCAGAGTCCTCAAATTGGGGGACCTTTGGGTTTCAAGGGTTAAAAAAGCTATCCTCAACATGAAGAATTTGGTGGTGTGAAATGGTCCACGTATCATAGCTCCTGATCCTCACTCTAGCCGTCTGCCTTGTTAAAGTATATAAATTCAGAGCAGCTGGCTCAGCATCAGGCCACCACTCTGCCCATAGCCCCCACATTACTGCAGTTACATCTGGCACGTAAGAGCCAATTATACCAACACAGCAGGTCTGATATCAAAGATCAAAACTGCCATCAATTGCTAAATTGACATCTTGAGACATGATCTAAGGCAATTACAAATTTTCAACAAGCCTCTGAGATTGAGAACAAGGGGAGGCACTGTGAAATAGATTGCACCATCACATGTGAAGTGGATGTTTATGTCAATAAATTCAGGCCTCTCTGGTTGAATCATGTCAGAGAATTTGTAGTTTTCGCTGTTCAGGGAATCCTAAAGGTTATCAGGGAACATTCATAATAAAGGCAGTTGCTGCATGTGTGTGTATGTGAAAGGAGTGCTGAAGAGGAGATGAGCTACTGCTATCTGTTTGACATTTCTGTCAGTACTGGTATTTGAACTGCTGGGTTGCTCTGACAAATGCCATGGCTGTCACCGGCTCAGTTTTAATTACACCTGACTGAATCTTTCAGGGGCTCTGGGATGAACTTAATTAGCCAGCAAGCTTTGGGCGAGCTCTGGTGTGGCTTGGTACAACTCGCAGTTTTTTATTCTGTGGCTCCTCATTGGCATTTTAATGGTCTCCACCTATACAGACAGAGAACATTAACAATTAAGCCAAGAGCAAAAGGGCTCAGGAGACTGCTGGGCAGTCATCTACTTTCCAATACCTACTTGAATGTTAACGTTTTGGTGGCAGTGTACATGGGGATGCTTTTATGTGCATCAGGCCATAATTGAAATGGGAGATGGTAATCATAGAGCACAACCTTAAAATGACATTAAATGTGATACCTTGGCTTATTATAATAGAGCTGCATGTATTTTAAGAGGATACTGCCTGTGCAAACTGTGAGACAGCCCGAGCAGTGGGCTTTTATCTCGGTAGTATCTCAGTAGAGCCTGACCACTAATACAGAAGGCCAATTTTATAACCATAATATGAGCCTACACAGATATAATGGCGTTGGCTTTAGCAGGCTTTTTGAGCTGAAGTCAAAGCTGGGGCTGTTTTAACAACTGTATTATCATGGGGGCAGATCAACTCCTGGCGTTATTTTTCAATACTCTTTTCCCAATCTGGAGAATATGTAGTACAGCATAAGTGTTATGGAGACAATTTTGCAAATCTCTCCCATGTATTTGATACTTATTTCTCTCATTTATTGAAAAGACATTGAAATAGCTCTAAAACAGAACTTGTGTTCCTTTTATTGATGATGGTCTGTTTACCTTTGTCAGATTGTCATTTTACTGACCTATTCTAAAACACATATGTCATTTCATTTAGCTTGTTAACAAGTTTATATCCCACCAATTTCAAAAATTGGCTACAATTAAAAAAAAAATCAAAAATAGAAACAAAAAACAAACCCAAACAAAAAAAACAACAAAAAAACATAAAAAAAAAAAACAAACAGGATTTTGCTAACAATGCTAAGTACACAAACAATCTGTTGTCAAAGCACATGTTTGGAATTTGTGAGATTTTCCAGGATGTTCCAGGGCTCTAACTGACAATTTGGAAAATTAAAAAAAAAATGTCAAGAATTTCAAGTTGGAATTTTGGCAATACTGAAAGGAGTCTTTTGATACCTCCTATTTAGTTAAAATCACAGTAAATTTCAATATTTTTTAATTTTTTTTTTTTATTTTTTTTGCTTTTAATATTTATTTTTAGAACGTTTCCCACGTTTTAAAAGAGTAGTCAATGAAATTCTCTCAATGGATCCTTTGGGAATTAACTTTAATTTTTCTTTTAAAGGGGATTTTAAGGAATATTCTACAAAAAATGGGGAATTTTCAGTGTGAAAGGTTAGAGACTAAAGGATTTTTTTTTTATTTCATAAATTTAATAATTTGGGGGGAATTCGCAGTGGAAATTTTTCTAAACTTTTGACAGCTTTTAATTTTCTTTAATGAAAATTAAAGAATTTCCTGATGTTTTTAAAATATATATTTTAAACTCATAAGTTAAACTGAAAACTTGTACAAAATTATTAGTTACAGATATTTTTATTAACTTTTTTTTCTGGATGCATGATCTATTTGTAAGAGTTTATTTAAAAACATTAATTTGCTGTCCTCTTTTTTTCATAAATGGTGGATGATTAATCCCTAAAAATCAAATTGAAGTGGTCTAATTCCTTTCCCTCTTAAAGATTTGGTTCAGTTGAGCGGGCAGTCTGACTTTGTGCGTATGCAGTTCCTGTGAACGGTTTGCTTGATGCATGCCAGACATGGGCTATATCAAAAATAGACTCAGAGTATTTCTTTAGTGAAGCAGGGTGGAAAGACACTTCTTACGGTTCTGAGACACAGCAGGGCCTTTGCTGTGGAAACAAGCAGTGGCTTGAGTGGGCAGTGATCAGCACTGAAGTGTGTGCTGCGCACAGTGCACTGCACACACCTTTCGCTGTGGTATCAAGAAGGAGCAGATGCTATATCAGTCCAGCCCCTCTTGTAAGATGTTGGATGGAGTTCTCCAAAGGCCAGTTTTCACACATCAAGTGTTGGAAAACATGAGAATTTCAAAAGGCTAGAGAACCAAACACTGAAAATACAAGAAAATATGAACACAGAGCCTGCAGGTAACAAAGAACAATTTCTACTCAGAAGAAAGTGTGTCTCCTATCAGAGAGAGTTTTTATATTTCTCCAGTTTCTTTAAGTGAAACAAGTTTTCACTTAAATGGAAACACGGAAGAACAGAAGAGTCTTGAGGCAGTGGAGTATCCGTGACTTTTCAATTTCAGCTTCAGCTCAGTGACGACTTAAGATAACACGGAGACCAAAGTATCCCAGAAGCTCTCGTCTGCATATGACAGAGCCATAGAAATGATTGAGCGTTTGTTACATTTTAATGAACACTAAGCCATCCAAGTAGAAGGTGATTTTAATTAATATCTCTCTTTGCTTAATCACTTCACATCCACAGGAAGAGGAGCAGGAAAAGTGAGTCACTTGAAGATACCAGAGGTGAGCATTTGTTCTGTTTCTCTGAGTAGACGTGACCGCTCTTGCGAGCACGGTGACTTCCTGTAATTTTATTTGCTGCTCTCGGTTACGTTGACACTCAGGATCAAATTTTTCCTCTTCCACCTCTTGTCTTCTTCATCCACTACACTGCTGCTCACTTTGGCACCAAACAGCTCTCAAATAGGCAAATCTGAATAAACAAACACAATCCAGTGAGGTGTTTTACCAAAAAACAATAATTTATTTTGTCATTTCTTTCACCTTATCACACATTTCACCTGGCTACAAATGTGCCCAACTACGCATTACCCAAATTAGACCATGGACATCGACTCAAAACAAATACAGGGGTCAGTTTAAAGATTCAAATTTACAATATTTCAGTTAAAAATGAGGCATTTTGGAATGAGTACGCTGTACATGTAACTAAACTATAAACTCATTTGATGGATGGTGACTTTTTCTAATGATCCCATCTGCTGTGTTCTGAGTCCTGCTCAGTGGCAATCATCCAAACACGAGTTCATTGTGACTGCAAATTTAATTCAGTAACCACTATACATATCTATAAATTTTCCCTGTTAGTAAAAACTCAGTTTGTGTTACCCAAGAGTAAGGCTGACCAGTACCTCTCTGTCGCACAGAGATCTCCAGAGACTGTTTGTGTGTGTTTGTGTGTGTGCATGAAATCAGCTGCAACGCAAACACGTCGTTGATTAAGTTTATGCTGTTAAGGCTATGCTGAGTAAAGGTGTATGAGGAGTAAAAATTATGTAAAAATACCAGTATGCAAAAGCTATGAGAAGGTCCATCTGTTGTAGAGTATGTAGAAAAGAAATTAAGATATTAAACAAAAATAAAACGGAATACAAAATACTTTATTACCCAAAGCTGAAAACCGTACAAACAAAGCTGCAACGCCGGCACTGAGCCAGAACATTTTGGATTCTCGGGATGTTCGACGTCCTTTCCCACAAAAATCTTAGAAAACTCTTTTGGAAGAACGTTTACGTAAATTTTCCGTGTGTTGAAAATGACTCCTGTGATAATTTGTCTACAACAGCTTCTGCGGTACTGTTTCAAAGTTGTAGTTCGGTGAGAAAATCTGTAACGTGAGGTATTGAAGTGTTCAAAAGATGTTTTATAAAATTGCTGATAACAAAAAATGATTTTACAAAGTTGATTTGTAAAACGAGAAAATCTTTCTTCATACCAAAAAGTTCAGCGTGCGTGCAGGAAACTGAACTCTCAAAGTATTCAGGATGGAGACGGCGTCATCCTGTCAACAGGTTTGTGAGGTGTTGCAAATTCGTTTCAGGTATTTTACAGTATAGTATTATTTTAGGTGCATTTAGGGCTGGGAGACAAATTGCTTTTAATGATTAGTTTATTTCTGTAGTTTAGAATGATACATTTTTTTAAAAAAAACTTCCTCTTAAACTTCCTTTGCCCCATGAAAGTGCCAGCCCCCAAATGACGACGAATCTGAGCATATCAAACAGGGCCTAAAATCTTGTTTAAAGTTATTTCTTTCTCACAGATTTTTCCTCATTTATTTTTAAGAGGGAAAAGAAACCTAAATTAATAAAATCAATTGAAGGTTTTCATGCCATATCGCCCAGCTCTAAGTGCGAGGAATGGAAAAACCATGTCTGGTTGGCGACGCTTGAGCTCATTTAGAGCTGAGGTCTTCATTATCAGGCCTCTTTTTTTTTTCTGTAAACATCCTTTAAAATTGGTAATTTTTGCTTCATTCACCAGTTTGAATAGAAGTTTATGGGTCTCAAAGCACAGTTTCTCAATAACATGGAAAAATAACTGATTCCAGCTCAAAAGCAGATGAACATCTTTGAATAAAGGACTGTGAAAGACACGTTAGAGCCCGATTCGTTACAACAACTTGAAATGTAACAAGAACCCAAAATGTAATAATAAAAAGAAAATGTTATAACTGGTCAATAATGTAACAAAAGTGCTGAGCCCAAAATGTAATAAAAATTATAATAAAATCCAAAATGTAATAAAACCCAAAATATAATTTAACACGTCACATTTTGGGTTTTATTCCATTTTTTAATTACATTTCTGGTCTTCGTTACATTTTGGGTCGTCATTACACATCGGGCTCTAACAGACATAAGAAAGGCAGGAGGCCCACTGGTTCATTAAATGCTGCATCTTCTACATGTTATAATACACAAAACCAAAGAAGTTCATACAACTATTCTGAGTTATATGGTTGTAACATAAATATGAAAATAGAATTGAAAAGATAAACATGTTTTGAGTGAAGTAATAAAATAATTATATTGTCATAATTTCATAGAAAAATGCTTTTCCCACATAACCATGTGAAAAAAAAAAAAAAAAAAAACGATACTGAAAATCATGAAGAAAAATGCTGAAAGACGCTGATAAATTCTTTACAAAATGCTTTTTGGGTTACAAAGTGTGAAAAATATTCCTTATGTCCTCATAAAAACGCCACATTGAACGAGGCAAGTATCATATACCGCATGGGGTAGAAGGTGTGATCTGTCTCTATACAGTAGTGACTGACAGGAAGGCGTTGTGCACCTTGGCTCCCTCGGGGGCCTTGGTGCCGTGAGTCATCAGTTCCTGGATGGTCATCCAGTTATCTAGGATCTTCTTGTTGCGTTTCTTCATCATCTTCTTGTGGCTGAGTTCTATGATGCTGACTTCCTTGCGACCCTCGCTGCTGCTCTGAGGGTTTTCCTTCAAGCTTTCCAGGCGACTGCGCTGCATAAACTCTCGTCTCTTCCTCTGTTCTTTTGCTCTGACCAGGTGCTGCTTCCTTTCCTCTTTACTCCAGTACCTCCCCATCTTCATTTCACTCATTGCATCATCGTCCGTGGTCATTCCCCCGCTGCGCTCCTCTTTAATCTTAAGAGCTCGCTCCCTCAGGATCTTGTCTCTCACAGGCCTTTTGGTGATGTAGCGAGTGCCGTCGCTGCGGATCTTGACCTTCCACTCCATCTTGGGCTCATTAATGGGCCTTTGAGGCTCTTTGCACACACTCAGCAGGCTGAGCTGGCTCTGAGCGTACTCAACAGCCGAGCGCTGCTGGATCAGCTGCATGTAGCTCTGGTAGTGGCGGGCATGAGCTGGGATGTTGGCCTGCCTTTGCTGGGAGCTGTGGGAAGGAGAGAAGTAAGGGATCTTGGAAGCGCGTGTCTTTAAAACTCCCCCGCTCTCTTCCTCAGCCTGAGGTGTGTGGTTGGAGGGGTTGCTCCGGTCAGGACTGCTGCTTTTACCGGGTACAGGAGCCCGACATGATGGGACTGGACTCGGGCCGGTAGCGAGGCCGCTGCAGAGGTTCCTCTGGTTGGTGAGACTCACCATCCTCTGGAGTGAGTGCTCTGGCGAGCGGTCCATTGCTAGAGGAGTGCTCCGTGAACTCTCGGCTGTGTTGTAGGCACTGGAGCTGTCCTTGTCAGATTTCTCCAGCCTCTCATTAATGTCTGCCAGCTTCCCCCTGGTGGGGTCACCTCGATGGAGGCTTTGGTTTTTGGTTGAAGGTCCAGAGCGGCCTGTTGATGGTGACTGCTGTCCCTTTCGAAGGTTATGGGCCTGCATGATGTTCTGACATTCAAGTTCGATGCTTCGCAGCTCCTCGTTGAGCATACGCAGCTCATGCTGCACGCCGCCCTGCTCCCCCATGCTGCACTCAATAGTGCTGCGGCTGTAGAACAAGTCATACTCTCCGCTGTTACGTATCTGACACTTCAGCTCCAAGAGCTGCTGGAAACGGTCACCCTCCAATTCATCATCATCGTCATCCTCTTTTTCCTCAAGTCTTGTTGAGCCAGAGGTTCGCTGTGCATCCCGATTGTCTCTCAGGCACTGGGACAGACGTCTCTGGATGTGTGCCAGGACATTCTGATCTGAACTGTCCATTCTGTCTCTGATCGTCTGTACATTATTCTTATGAGGCAGTGTGGAGCAGGTGGGCTCATCATCTTCCGCCCTCTGAAATCAAAAACAAGAAATTAGGTTTCAATAAATAATGAGGCATAAATACAACACTAAAAACATTTAGATTTCGATAGCAGTCACAAATCTCCATGAAAAACTTGTGTATAATAAGCAAATACTATTAATAAAACTTACTTTAAAAAAATACTGAACTACACGAGATGATTCAATCAATTTTATAATCTTTAAAAGCAATTCAGGCATTCTTTTTGTTTCGTTTAATATCTTATTATAGGATTTTATTCCTGACTTGTCAGTGAATGGGACCCATTTGGTCTTATAGGCTAATTTATTCATAAAAAAACATTATTTGTCTTAATTTATAACTTCATACTTATAAAATCAAAACTTTTTTATTTTTTTCAAAACAAAAATTAAAACTTTAATCTCACATTTTTTTTTACAACTTTAATCTTGTGCATTTTAAAGTTTATTCTTGTAGATTGTTGACTCTAGTCAAACCATTTCATTGACTTAAATTAGTTCTATAAACTGATTATTTTTTGTTTACAAATATGCTGCTTTAGTCTTAAAAAGGATGTACATCTTCAATGTGGTCATTTTGTAATTTTATGACTTTTCTCTTAAGACATTTCATAAATGTATGACAACAAAATTATCATCACATTTAACTTTTTTAACTGTTTTTCTTAAAGGGAATGTAAGGACAATCCAGAAAAGCCACTGTTTTTCAGTGATAAAGACTCTGTTTCCCATAAGCACTTGCACCCACTGTCATGAGGACAGTACTCTTACCGTAATGTGCATTTGTTTTGAAAAATGAATGGAGAGCAGATCTTCTTTTTAACACTACTTTTCTTTGTTCAAGACATTTTTTACCGGATATGAAGTGACGAGGTAATGTATTTTTTAACATAGCTCTATTAATTGAAATGTGACAACAAGCAAACTTTGTTAACTCAATTTGTGCTGTAGTTTATTAACCAGCTATTTTTAGCACTACTCACAGCCCGGTGCTCTGAGACGTGTCCGTAACGTGTAATGTAAGTGAGTCCTTGTTATGTCCTACCAGTGCTCATCTACCAACTCCAACCTCACCAAGCAGAGCTTCCCTGCTAAACTTTGTAGACTGGTGTGGGGTTGTAATAGTGACTTCAACGTGCCGTAAATCAATCCCGTCCTGGATGACCCAACAAAGGATACTGAAAAAATCACCTATTTTAATCTTATTTTAAATTGTGGATTACAATAAAGTATAGAGAGAAGTGAGAGTTTTTCGAGATCACTTTGAAAGTCCTCACACGAACTCAAATGCAGCCCTATTCCTGTGTCATAGTGATGAACTTTGAAAGTTTCTTTGCTTTTGTCTGCCTTTCATTCCTTTAATAAACAGAGGATGGAAAAAAAATCCTCAAAAAGAGAGCAGAAGTGAAGTGTTAAGAGTTCAAGGAGTGCAGCCCCGTTCAGCAGTCTCCTTCAGGATTACATTTGCTTTTGTGTGAAACTCTGTGGTACAGCTTTGTTTCTTCAGGGATCGTTTCCTCTACATCATCTCTTTGAAGTTTTATTTATATGGATTGTTGTTGCATGCGATCCTCTCAACAAAACAGCATTTTAAATTATGATTTCTTACGTCTGGATTGAAATGGTTCATTAGTCCCCTTCCATAAATATTCATAATCATCATTTCATATTCATGTTTCAAAGGGCAAAGCTGTTTTCACCGTTTTTCTCAGACAGTCAATGAAAAGTTTGATCCTTTCACTGCTGCCATTGAATGCGAGTAATGATGTGAAACAGTCAAAGCAGTTTTTGGTCAGTCTGATGTATGATGATCAGAACACAATGGGTACTCCACTCTGTCAGTCAGGGAGAAGGTTAACTTTGATCATTTTTTCTTTCAACAGCAGATCTAGTTTTTAGGGCTTTTATTCTTATTGAACAGAGTGAGTACGGAAGAAAGAAAAGCTTGTGGAGTTTCTTAAACTCAAGCTCTGCCATTTACTCACTAATCCAGTTAGAGCAGAGCATATGTTTTTTCTGCTGTCTGACCTGCTCATTCTCCTGATCCTCTTCCTGTAAGGCAGCCAATTCCATCTCCTCTCTCTGCTGCTCCTCCAACATTTCCATCTTCAGCTGCTCCAGGAACTCACTGTGCTCATCATCCAACCAGGCCTCCTCCAGCTAAGGTTGAGTGAAGAATAAAAAGGAGACAATAAAAAAAAGAGGGGCAAATGTTATTTGTCATGGCCTGGAGCTTGTGGTGACACAGTGTCTCAGAACAAACTGTTGGATGTTCCAAATGGATGCTCAAATCGGATTTGGTTTCAGAAAAAAAATAAAAGGTTCTGAAATGAAAAACTGCAAGGGGCATCAATTTGAAAGGTTGTTGGATAGATATATGCCCCAATTTCTCACCCTACAAAACACCAAACCTCATCTTTAATACATGTATTCTTATCTTAAAATCAAGCCAATTCACTTTTATGGACATCACAGTGGGACCTCTGACCTGTCTGCTACACACCATCCATCATCTATTTGTCTGCGTGATGTGAACCAAATGGGATCCATATCTGTAGACTTCAGATTTACTGCCCAGAGACACATTTAATTACAAAGAGTCCTTTCTTGCTACTGGCTCATCTGCACTGCGGCAGAGCTCTTCTGCTTATTTGCCATCGGCCTTGAGCCTGAACTCACTCCACATTAGCATGCCATTAGCTTTTATGGCTTACCGTTGGAAGTCAATTACAGTGGCGCTACATAAAAATAAAACATGATGAGGTGTCTTACTGGTGGCTTCCACTTGGATTGGTTGTGGTGGTGAAGAGGGGGAGGGAGGGTTGGCTACCCAAGACGGTAAGATTCACATTGAGGGCTTACACTGCAAATGCTAAAAGCTCAAGGCTTCCTTGCCCATGTTAGCCCCATGCTATGTGTTTGCTTCTGCGGTTGTCAAGTAAAAAGTGCAAGAGCAAGTGTGTGATATTCTCTAACCTGCATCTCAGGTCTGGCAACCAGCAGCACGATGTTCCTGCACTCTTCATTGGAGAGTGCAGCCATGGCTTCCTCTCGGTCTTGTACGTCCTGGCCGTTAATCTGAAGATGACATGCAAACGTGATTACTTCACGTGCTGTTCAATCTGATGAAAACATTTCATCACAGGCACAAAAATATGCAATTTATTCTTTCATGGGATTACTATTACACACTGTTCCAAAAGGAAAAATTCACCTTTTTATGTGTCTTGGTACTTGTACTTTTTTTGACTTGTGTTGCACTATCATTTTTCTTTTTTTGTGCACAAATTTTTCTTTTCTCCTTTGATATTGTAGCATTCTATGGGAAGAGCATGTTGGATTGGGCTTGCAGGGAAACAGATGTTTTTGGATTCCTGCATTATTAACAAGATGTTGTAATGCTATCAGTTCTTTTATTGTTGTTATTCAGGCATGCAGTAACTCAGGTTAGGTTTTTTTTTTATGATATATTCTTTCATACTAGACTCTTAATTAGCTTTTACACTGATGTTTTGGGCTGCACAGTGGCACAGCTGTTAGTGCTGCTGCTTCACAGCAAGTAGGTAGCTGATTTGAATCCCCATTGAATTCGTATGGACGTAGCATGTTCTAATTCATGCGTGGGTTCTCTCCAGGTACACCAGCTTCCTCTCACAGTCCAAAAACATGCTCATCAGGTTAATCGGTGATCGATGTGAGTGTGTGCGTGAAAGGTTGTCTGTCTCTATGTGTCAGCCCTGTGATTGACTGGAGACCAGTACAAGGTGCATCCCACCTCTCACCCTAAGACACCTGGGATAGGCTCCAGCCAACCACAACCCTGGACAGGATAAGCAGTATAGAAGATTAATGGATGGATACTGATGTTTATAGTTGACACTAAATGTTTACCATTTACCATAGCACCGTGGGGCTTTGAGTATTGCAATTTCAATCTTCTGTATGTGTTACACATATTGCAGAATTGACAATAAAGCTACTTTGTACCTTGTATCAATGTACGAGCCCAGAAGAACAAAATGCAACAATAAAAGTGGCACAGCACAATAACGCTTTTTTTTTGTTTTCCTGAGGAAATTGTAAACACTCTGTGCTGCTCCCTGATACAAGGCTGCTCTCAGCAGTGATTATGAATGGGACAGTGGCCGTGGGCAGACCGAGCTGTTATGTTCACCAAAGTATCAAGCAGCATACATACATCCAGCCGTACAATTAACCGGCCACTGACAAGGGGCGTCCATCTTTTTGCAGGCAGAGTAATGGCCCTGTCACTGGTGGATAATAGTGCCAGAGCACTGGTCTGCCTCACAAACACACACAGACATGCACACAAACACACACACCCTCTCCTGGCTTAAATCAGGCAGCCAACACATGGTAGACACCAGAAGACAATTAGACCAACAGTGGTTATGCATCCGCCCCCTGCATCTTATAATTGCCTGCACAGTCTATTTACTCCTCCTTTTGAGTTAAATCCTGTTTCCCCTCTCGTGATGTATTACTGTACTTATTCTGCAGCCTTTCTGAATAGAAAATCACTGAGTGCTTTTTCATTTAAAGACTGTTTATATCTATTAATCATCAGACTCCAATTTTAGTCAGTGTTAAACTAGTTCAAAGACCCCCTTCAAGCATCCAAATGCCCTCTACCAGCAAAACACTGCTCAGCGTGAGAGCTTAACTCATTGATATTTTTATATTAACATTTAAAAAGGGATGAAATGGTGTCCAAAAGTTGCTGGAGCAAAAAAGATTGAGACAAACGATGCTGTCCCCGTCACAATCCTAAAAATCTTTCGAGGCTGTTTCAGCTTTTTGTTGCTTTTGGTTTTACTTTTGCAAACCAAGCAGGTGTGGGGAGCTTCAGTCAATCAAATATTGTTTCCTTTACTTCCCTTCCTCATACCTTAACCTGCATATGGTTGTGAAAACAACATAAAATTGCTGAAATTTTGTCAGTGTCTCAGGGATGGGCATCGATAACTGATTACTGTTAAGAATCAATTATAAATGTATCAATCCATCGACATCTTTGGCCATAATTAGCCATTAGCCATCATTAGCTATTAGCGTCATTAGCCATTAGCCATCATTGAGGATTTTTTGCCCAATTTTTCAAGAAGCACTGTAAAACTGAACACACTAAGAAATATTATTCAACATGTCATACATCTCCTAATGTACCAAAAACGATATAGAAAACTTACCGCTAGCTTGATGCTTACGTATATAGGATATTGCATTAGCAGTTAGCATACATTTCTATAACTTGGGTTTTAAATCAGAATTTCAACTTTCATCACAGAAACATATCACAGTTACTCTTTATAAACAATACTGAAAACTCCAAATGTCAAAATACATACAGGCAAATGTTTTCCAAACAAGGATAAAAAGAAAAAGTTTTTTGCAGGCTCATGGCTGATTTCAGCATAACTATGGCAAGCTCAAGGTTCCAAACAACGCAAAGCATTGCTATAACCACTTACAGACCCTAAATGGTCATTACAAAACAATACATCGACGTCACATGACGTGTGATTTTAACTTATTTTTATCTATTTAGATATCTATTTAGATATTCAGATCCATTGACCAGTTTCATATTTATTTACTTATAAACTATATAAAATGTTGTAGACATAAAAAACCTGTGAAGCCTACTTTTTGTACACAGAAGGAAATTGATAAAGAAATGAAACAATAAGGGCATTGGTATCAATAAAATCTTATCAATGTCCATCCCTAGTCTGATATATGCTCTGCTGGCTTCTGTTATTCTTTCAGCCAGCACCACACTGCTTTTGTTGTACGCTGTGTTCAGCAGCAACAACAGCGGTGAACAGCTTTATGACAGTGGAGGTCGCAGTTCATCTGGTGTAACATTATATCTCGCTGTGTCGATTTCTACTTTGGAAGGACCGGAAGATTTGACTTCAAGAGAGAAAGCTTGATTTTTAGTTAGCTAAGACTTGTTTGACTAAACAACAACTGGCCTGAAACCTCATCCAAGATTTTCTAAAATAGGTACTGGTGTCAGAACAACCTTTAACTTTCCTTTAATCCAGTTTTCTGCATTATTATCATTTCAGCATCACCTGACTTCACTGCAGGGACACAGCACTGTAGCAGCAGACATCTATGTTGAGCTGGGGAGCATCTGTGTCAACTAGACTCTAAAATGCAGCTACTTTATATGAACGTTTCTTCAAAGACTTCTTGTTGAGCCAAATGATCTGGATTTAAAAAAAGAGCCTGAATTCCCATCACTGGGAGCATCTACCCTGATGTCTTAAACCTAAGAACAAATAAGGATCCAAACTTGGCAAGATGGATCACAGACAATATCAGCAAGAGCATACAGCCTTTGTGGATTTGAAGTAATCTGTGTATCTTTATGGATATATTGTGACTGGATTAAATCTTCTATTTGGGTTGTGGCGACCCTGTCTTTTGTGTCAGGAAAGGAGGATGGACTGTTTGACTTTGAACAAGTTCAAACATTAAAGTTAATTTTCACTTCCTCTTCTTCATGGAATTACTTTAACCAAAGGAAATCTCTTTGTCTTTAACATAGTTAAATCTGGATTATCTACGCTTACTTCTGGTTGTGAATATGGTAAAAAAAACATAGTAGAAACAAAACAAGCTCAAGGGCCAAATATTAACTGAGTGAGTGGTGATCAAACGAGAGTTGAAAGGAAATTTTCTGCTGGATTAATATTTATTACGAAGCTTCAAAACTTGGAAACAGTCTTTTAGTGTCTGTTTCCACTCAAAAAGTAAGGATACACTTTTTTTGCCCACAAAAATATAAACAGACAATGTGTCCAATGCTGTTTTGCTGCACACGCGTTCAAAGAAAGTGTAAAAGCTTTAACACCACAGCTTCACAAGAACAACAATAACCCGCGTAACAGACTGAAGAAACGCTACCCAGCCCTCGGATTTTCAGAGCTCCTCTCACTCGCAGGCCTGAAGATGAAGCTGGGGGCTAATAACAGCCAAAGTCTTTCAGCTTAACCCCCAGGAGATGAAGAGCTGCAGTGCACAACCTCAACCAGAAGTCCTTTTGGTGCTGAGTTGGTAACTAAAGCAGCCAGGGGGACATTTCTCCCCTTTAACAGTCACAGTGGGGGTGTGCTTCCCCTTTTAATGTGCTGCCATTAAAAATGAATGGGCCCTCGTGCTGGGAGACAGCGGTTGAGGGTGACAAAATAAAAGCTGGATATTACATTGAATGTGATGAGATGCTGTGGAGAGTGGAAAAGCAAGATTGTGTGAGACTGTACCTGTAAGATGCGATCCCCTTCTCGGATCCGTCCATCTCTGGCAGCGATGCTGTTTGGGCTGATCTGTGAGGAACATAAAACAATGACTTAAGAATGCTTTGAAAATATTTATTTGGAAGAATCACATCTTGCCTGGAAATATTTTGACGCAGTACGGACCATAGACTGTATATAGAATGGACAGAGTGGCTCCGCCTTTTATGATTGTACGGTTTTGAAGCCAAAATACCTCCGTCACAGGAGCCGCCATTGTGCAGCCAGAGTCTGCACAGTACAGACTTATGAGGAACTCTGGGAAAATCTGAGTGGAAGCAGGTGACAAAAATAATATTTTTTTTCTTTCAACTGTCTCATCTCTTCTTAACTCTCCTTCCTGATGTATTTTATTTTTTCCCCGAAAAAACTACAGAAGAACAGCAGCCGTCAACCATTGTAAAACGAGACGTAAAACCCTGTTTTTAACTTCTATTAACTAATGAAAAAGAAACTTGACAGAAAAAAGAGGACTTGAACACAGTGCAGCCCAATAATATCTAAATAACACCGCACAGCATACGGATGTGAGAAACATTTCTATCAGGTGTAATAATTTTTTAAAGTTTAATCACAGCCCACCTGGAATGAATAGAGAGGTGGAGTTTTTGACTTGTACTGCAGCCAGCCACCGGGGGGGGCAGTTTTTGTGGCGACCTCAGTTTAAGCTGAGCAAGACAGCGTCCATTTTATTTTTACCAGCAACCCAGAGCTGGAGATGTCTCAACTTTTAGTGTCAACATTAGCAACACTGATTTGCTGCAAAGACCTTCAATGTCAGATAGCTTTTCTGCAGCTTAAAGCAGATTTGAAACTCTTTCAGCCACGAGCGAAAGCCACAACAAACTGGATTATCCCTTATCATTCAAGTCCTCAGTTGCACCCGCCTCAGAAGTCATACAGCATCCACAACCCATAACTCATCATGGCGCACCCGCCCCTCATGTCACTAATACCAGTGAACAAGGGGGAGAGCGCTCTTTCATCGGCCAATCAATCGGTGTCTGGGGCCATTCGTTTCACCCTCTCCTTACAAGGCGGGATCTCGGGAGATAGTGAAGTGCTGTGGCACTTCATCTTCATGATAGTCTACTCCTACACAGAGGAGCACTCATTAAAGTGGGAGCGAGGTCACCAGACGGGAATGGGGGGTGGGGGGTGGGGGCAAATGGGAGGCAGTCTTTCTGGAGCTAAGAGGAGGCAAATCCTTTCAAACCTGAAAATCAAACAACTGAAAATGTGGAACTGCTGGGGACATAATTGTGAGACAAAATGGCTTGGGTTCCATTTTTTGCGACACCAAGTAGGTGTTAGTTGTCTCTTTGGTTGGGTCCACTCTGTGTCGAGTTTACTGGTAAGAAACGGAAGACAGAAGATAAACAATAAGGCAGAAGTTGGACTGAAAACTGTTTGTGAGTCTGCCGTCTGGCTCTGTAATAGACTGGCTACCTGTCCGGAAAGGACTCTGGATTTTTGCCCCAAGGAATCTAGGATACACTCCAGCCCCATGTGCCTTTGAAATAAGTTTATAAAAAGGACGAACTGCAGATAAACTTTATCTGCTCTTTTCTTTTGAATTATTTTGTCACTGTGCTGTTAGAAACGCTGCAAACAAAGAAATACACTTCAGTAATACAGAAACAAAACTATGTGGCCATTCATCAAATATTCAACAACCTGGTAGGATTTGGCTTAGTTTTTAAGTGACACTGCATCGTTTCTCATTCTTAACTTCTGCATGACCAAAGCATATAACACCTTTTTATCTACATCCTGTATACAGTGACATTCAGCCACCTCATCTAAATGCAGCGCACAACCCTTAGCTCCACTTCTGCTCAGAGCAAACACTTAAAGATGCTGCCAGAGGCCACAGACCAGAGTGATTCATATTCCACTCATGTCTCAAAGCGAACACCTAGCCTGGTCTGAGTCCACTTCAAACAAATCAAAGAGAAAGTTGAGTATTTCTATTCTCTCAACAAGTTGGAGAAAAATTGAAAAGTTTTGCAGTTAAAAGGTCTCTCACAGCTTGCTTGTTTATGTCTGATGTACTTACAGCCGGAAGCCCTCAGACACTGTTTGAAAGTGCTGTTCCCATATTGGCAGGCACTTCACGTTGGAAACTGACAGAGTAATCACAGAGTGAGAGCAATGCCAAACTGCTCAATAATGTCATTTATGTTTGATAGAAGAGTTCAATTTTAAATGACGACACCCAAAAGAGGAACCTGCAGTAGCCACACAGCCAAGTAAATTATGAATTATGAGATGAATATTAAATGTCAGGATTGATTTAGTTGTGAAAATCCAGCTCTGAGTTCTTTGCTCATTTTGTTGAGAATCTCTAATCTAGCCCAAAGGATTGCCTGATTCTTTAATGGTGTGTTTAAAAAAAGTGAAACTATTTCTGAGAAAGAAACTCTAGACAGAATGCTCATATTATCACATTTTTTCCCAAGAGCATCTTTACTCTTCATCTTATCTTCCAGTTTTTGCGGTAGTGGTTGGGAAATCAAAAGAAAATGGGGCGAGCTAACCGGAGGTGGGTACATGTTGCATCTTTTTACAGTTTCTCCAGGAGCCAAAAAGAGATCAAAGAGATTTGACTCTGTTAAAAGAAGTGGAAAAACCTCAGTATGAAAACATAGTGTGTCCTCGGGGTGGAATATGCAAAATTCATAGTGTTATTTAAAGAAGATTAACCCTTTCCACCCGAAGCACTTCAAGGCCTGAATAATAAAAGATATACTCACCTCGCTGACATAGATGGCCACGTCCTCGTCTTCATCTGTCCTGTAGCACAGAGTCAGTCCCAGTTTCTCTTGGCTGCTGAGTCGACACAATTCCACTTCCTGTATGTATAAGAGAAAATGTTGAATTAATGTAAAAACTAGCTTGGTTCACGTCCATGTGTATTTCATACAGGGGATTAAAGTCAGCGTCATCTTTTATGGAGGAACTTGGAAGGAAAACCGACACGCAACGTAAGCTTAGGTATGCTGGACTTGATCAGCTCTATAATGTAATTTGGCTATCTTGAAAATAGTCTGGTCCTGAATCTGACTTTTGGTGTAAAGGTCTTTGCACACTGAGTCCGTTATTTTCGGATGTGTTTTTTTGGATCGGTAATCCAGATAAATATATAAATAAATAAAATATGATAAAATGTCATGCAAAGACACCTTGTACACTGAATCTGATGCGTTTATCTCTGTATTAATTGTGAAAATTCGCAGTACAATATAAATGGAAACATTGAGTACACACTCCCTCACAGACACACAAACACATAGGCAGGCACACAGACACATCCACACACATACATACTCTAGTCTTCATTCATCATCTGAAACACAGCCTGAAATGACAGAAAATTTGTTGGACCATCTCACCCGACATTTTTGTCTGGTGAGATTTTTTTGGGTCGATTTTTTTGTATGGAGTCAGATTAGTCAGATTAGCCTGATCTGCCTGTTCCTATACATTGTTGTTTTTGTACCACATTCATATGAAGTTTTTGAATAATCTCCAATAGAACACTTTGAAATGTGTTCAAAATATATACAACTTATGGTCAGATTTTAGTTGTAGTTTCCCCATGACATCCATGCTGTTGTTAGTACTTCTGTATGCGCAGTTGAACACTAAAGTGATCGCAATAAAACGCACTCTCGAATCTACGCTACTGTGATTGGCTGAATTGGGGAGCGACATCTGATTGGCTATGGACATTTCCCTGTTGAAAAAAAAATGCATTTGTGAATCTAAGCGCGTCAGGGGAGTCCCAAAAATCCACACACAAATGCAGCGAGGTTCACAAATGAAAAGCAGCTCGTAAATGCGCAGCATATTTGTGAATATCTATTGAATATATATAAAACAATAAACATTTGTGTGTGAATCAGAAATATGTTTGTGAATTTTGTGTTTTTATTTGTTGATTTTAATTTGTTTCACCCACTGACCTCGTCTTTCACCCAACAACACTTCAAGGTTGAGATCAAGCAGGATTACATTTGCACAGTTCACATGCTAATATTTTCTAACTAGCACTTCAAGTAGGGTCACTTGAGCACAGTCACTGGTGTCATGAATGGCCTTGGTTTTGGATTCATAGAGTTGTTCAGAGACGTGTTCTGAGGACAACAGATGCAGAAAACGTCAGTCAGGACGTATACGGCGCTTCAGCTAACACACATACAGTGACAAATCTACAACAAAGTAAAGTCAGAAATTTAAGGGTATATGGATGGATGGATGAATAATGAGGCCAATTTTCCATTTTCACAAGCTTTCAAAGGCAACATGAAAGAGAAGTCTTTGAAGTTTTCAGACAAGAAATGTGCTGAAATTCTGCAAAGATGGCTCAAACACATCTTCTAAGAGAGATGTAGTTTTTAGGACTGAAAGCTCCAGAGCAAATGCTCAGTGAACCTTGAGCTGATGTTATTTTGCATAAAGAGGATCTCTCTCTAGCTTCAAACAAGGAAAAAGAAGTTGATCTGAGACTTGATAATAAATTAGCATAAAACTAAACTCCTGACGCACAACAATAGCAACATAAGTGCCAAGTATCTGTTCATTATCAAATAACAATATTGCTCAACTTTCAGCACAAATATCCTACTTGTTTTGACTCTCTTCTGAGCTTTTTGACTGTGAAAGTGTTTGATCATGAAAGACGTTCTCAGCCTGCAGAGTTTGATCGGTGGGGCTTTGATAAATGTCAGAGGACCTGGAGTGTTTTTTTCCTCTCTCAAGCTGTTGCCAAGTTTTAGAATATGAGGCTATAAATAAACTGTAATTATGCTAATGCTAGCAGATATACATATTTGCTGCAGCACTAAAGTATTCCACATCTTCCCGAGGGGAGAGATCAACAGACTATTGACTTACAAATCAGGGGTCGTCAAATTTCCCATGAGCCTCTTGGAACACGGCAAAACACCCCTGTGTCAACATGAGTTCCTTATTTAAGATCATAAATATAAACACAGGGAAAGTTAGATTTGATTAACCACAGCTGGAGTTTGAATGAGAGGCACAATTTCTTTCAGCCGATATTCAAATACGCTCTGAACGCGAGACCAAACTGCCTTCACTTTGCCCTCCATTCCCCACAGCAGAGGTGCAGCCTAAGCCTTGGCTCCTGCTCCTAATGCTAAAACATATCAAGGGTGTTGGAGGGAATCAAGTGTGAAATGGCCTCTCCTCCCAAAGTCTTCATTAGAGCAGAAACACGCCAACTCTCAGCAGCAGGAGCTAGCCGGTGGAGTGGAGAGGTAGGTGGGTGGGTGGGTGGGGGGCAGAGAGAAATGAGGCAGGGAGAGCTCTGGTGAAGCTCCGAGGGGTCTCACATAGAAACAGAGAGATTCATTTCCTCTGTGACAAGTGTGGGTTGGCTGGTTACACGTGTCAGATGTGGCAGGGCTTTGGGAAGTGGACAAGGAGAGGAGGGCGTGAAGTCTGACCAGGGTGGGATGAGATGAGGGGAGGAAAGAAGGCCATTACTGCTGCCAGAGAGCAGCCACCTGGTGCCTCTCACTACCCCTCCCTAAGCTGTTTATGACCCCCAACTTCCTCATACACACACATATAAACACATACACACATCTTTAGGCCCAGCTCCCATCCACTCCCTCTCCCCTGTCACTCATTCCGTCCCACGTTTCTCTACCTCTGCCTTTTCTCACACGCCGACAGATTGTTGAGGTGTTTCTGGATCAGGGATCTGCCGGGCTTCGCACACCTCCACACAAACTAAAAGAAGTGCTGCATGCCTGTATGATCCCTGTGCTTTCACGCACAAGAGTGCACACATTCAAACAGACGGAGAGTAAAAAGAGCTGAAGAAAAACCGACATCATCTGAGCTTTGTGGGTTTTCTTCTTTCTCGCCAGCCTCCTCCCGACGAGCGAGCTCAGATCTTTAATTGACTGTCTCGAAAGAGATGACAACAAGGGAGAAGCTTTGGGGCAGACTACCTGAACAAAATGAGGTGCAGAAAAAATCAGTCATTAGCTGTATTAAAAATGTTCCTAATGAGCTACCGACGTTATTGTTGCTGGAGATGTTATTAAAGCGGCACATCTCCTGATGCAACGAAGCAGTCATGGAGGTAATGGGAGCTGAGGAGACAGGGCACATCTCGCATGCTAATGTTATGTGTGAAGTTGCATGGTATGTGTGGGAAAAAATTGAAATAGCTAGTAATGTCTAAGAGACATTATTCTAAAAATAAACCACATGGTTTAATTGCAAAAGGTGTAAGAAGGTGCAACGTCAGAACTGTTTATGAACGGAGACTTAAGTTTCTCTGAGAGATTAATGGGCTAAATGGGAAATAGATGCATTACCTGGGATTACTGTGCGTGTGTGTTTTTATTTTCTTTCTTTTTTGTTTTTTTAACCAGATGTTCTTGGTTTTGTTCAAAGACAAAGTTGTTTTGGAAAAAACACCCACACACACTCAGAAGCCTCCCCTAAAAGCAGGTTGTCTCCTGATCCATCAAACACGCATTCACCAATCTCTGTCTCCCCTCTCGCCTTTTGAGTATTTTTTTTTTTTTTTTCCTCCTTCCTCTCCATTTTCCGGGCGGGCTCTCTGCCTCTCAGACAGAAGATTGCTGCATGGCACAGGAGAGAAGGGCTGACAGTAAATTAATGACTGCGATGGCGTGATTAGGGGGAAGATTGCCGCCCACCATCAGAGCACATTGGATGCTGTCATAATAATCGCGCCTTTGATTACCAGCGGTTGAAAAAGCGGGCACAAACGCATGAATGACAACCACGGGCAGGAAGAGAGTGAGGAACAAGTCACAGTTTGGAGTACTTCCGCTTTTTCACAGCTTCCTGAAAGTATCAGAATACAGCATAGAGATGTATGGCTGCACACACACGAACACACACGCATTAAGGGATCACAGTGAATGTATGTATGATGTTTTTCCGTGTGAAATTCTCGCTGTAGGAAAAATCCTGAGACATCAGAGAAAGAAGATGCTTTATATATTTTTCCACTCAGTCCTGAGTGTGTTCAGCTCAGACTGGAGCTTTCAGAAGAATCTCCTACTTTCCAAAAGAGTGAACAAATAAATTAACTGAGCAGCAATATGCAGGATATCTTCACCCAAATACTCCTTCCCTGGCTTCTTTAAATGAAGCATGACTTATTTGAGGCGAACTTTAAGGATTTTGAGTTAATAAAATGAGAAAGAGAGAAAATAGTGCCAGGTGATGCACTGGAGAATGGTCTTTAGACAGGAAACAAGAAAGTTTCAAGCTTCCTTCAAACTTGGGCAAAATAAAGCTTGGCAGTGAGTTTAGTCTACCTTGAACATGTTGGGAATCAAGGCTGACATTGTGAAGTTTGAATTGCTGCTGTGAGAGCTTGAAAAAAGGCTTTCATTCATCTGTAAGAATCTACCTTTAAAGGCGTAGAAGTTACTTTTTCTTAATTCAGTGGTTTTTTTTTTTTTGCTTGGCATGACTCTGACTTTCATTTGGTCGCTGCAGGAGTAAATGTTTCTTTGCTTCTTTTTGTCCTGCTTTAGAAAAAAGACGGCTCCGTATCTGGAGTTTGAAATGAACATGCCCTCTTTTAAAATCTCATTCTTGTAATGAATATAAATGAAACGACTTCTTCAGTAGAGTTTTAACAGCATTCACTGGCTTTTTTATTACTCTTTACAATGACTACAGAGAATGTCGTCCTCATTTACATTTTGGTTAAGAATAGAGAAAACCTTTGGTATCCTGGTTTCATGAACTCTCGTTTATTTTCATCTCTAGCCAGGGCTTCAGACTGTGGTGTTAATAATGTAACATTAGCAACAGTGACTTTAACATTAAAACGTAAAGTTTTGCCTTCACATATTTTTTCAGATAATAAAACAGTTACCTCAAGTGATCTTTAGAGTGATGACCAATACATTTTCCTGCCCATCATCTGAGTCTCCTCGGTGACAGCCATAGGACGCTCCACAGTCACGTGATCTGAGCTGTGCCTCCGATTGGATGAACTGATAATGTTAATATTGTGAAAACTGCTAGGTTAGAAAAAAAATCAGCCCCCCTACAGTTTGTGCTGTTAGCAAAATTAACAATTCAGACGGGAGACATTCTTTGTACCAGGCTGTAAATGTGCTTATTTTGGCTATGAAAACGGCCAGCCTCAAGCGGACACTCGAGGAACAGCAGACTTTAGCACTTTCGCATTGTCTCATATTTTCAGCCCGGAGGTTGCCATTGCCGCTTGGCCTGAAAGCTGTGTGGTTAGTTGGCCAAACAGTATGGTTGCACCATTAATATCAACAAGTACAAAAGTGTCCTTCTGATTATTGTTTGTGTCTCACATTTGTATCATCTGTTAAAATCTAACAGACCTTTTACTGTAGACCAGCCATAAGACCAGTGATCTACACTAGCACCAACATTAAACATAAAAAACATACAAATAAATAAATGAGGGTAACTTATGAGGGCTAAAACTTCAGGGTGTTAAACCAAAACAAAAAACTCAAAGAGGCTAAAACTTTTCGAATGCAATTGGTCCGTACGTTTCCAGCGCTGCTCTACCAATACTGTAAACACTGTAAAAGCTGCATTGGTGAAAATAGAAGCATTTCGTCAAATTAAAATCCCCTCATAATTTAATGATGATAGGTCCAGGTCTGCATAGCATGGCGTCTGGGTCCAGATCCAGACTGCAGTCCGCAGTTTGGTGACCCCTGCTATAGGAGCTCTTTTCACATCAAACACAGACATTAGATACAAATTATGTTCGCTCTGAGAACAAGTTAACTCACTGATTGTCACTGATGTAGTTTCTTTAGTATAGGTTACATTGTTTATATATGTGTGCTGTATATATCATATATTATTTATGGTCACAGAGTGTTTTGATGTCTCTTCACTGCACACTCTATTAAGAATTGGGGCTTCCTGCATTATGAGGTGAATTCTAGAGTTTCTCTTTTCCATTAATGCACCATGTCTAAAGAAATGTCAGAAACCTTTTAAACACGCTCTCTTATAGACAATCTCTACAAACAAAGCAGTCTACTACGAACACGTTCTTCCTGTGCATCTGCCGTCTCTCTGCCTCATCACCCGCTGTGCTCCAGGACTCTCACATGTTGATTACCCTAACAGAAACATCAGTGTCCTGCTGTATTAGAAAGGTGAATTAGATTTTCAGTGCTTGCCTTGTGATGTGATGGCAAACTGCTCTCCCCCGGTGAGCGTTCTCATCCAACAAAAAGGTAATTTAAAGAAATGTCTTTCCTTCGTTCTCTCTGCTCCTCTTCGGCAGGGAGTGAGGGATCAGGTCCACTCTGATTGCGGCTTCTCAGCCATCGCTTACATCCCCCTCACAGCGTTTTCAGTTGACATACTGTAAGTGAGGCTGCATTAGCACGGTATCAAACTCCCCAAGCATGAAATAAAAAGGGTGAAGGCTGCAAAGCATACTCAGTATAATAGGATTTGTTAATAGCAATGAGGCATAAAGACAGGCTTTAATATATTATATTTGTTCTGATTTGACACTGAGGCGTCTGCGATCCAACTGGGTGCACAGATCTCTTTTAGGATGTGAGGAAACAGCTCAGGCTCAGTGGGTGGAAGCGTGCAGAGAAATTCAAATGAAACAAATAAGAGGAGGACGGGGCGAGTGATCATCATCCATCAGACCAGCCGAAGCCCTCACCGGCAATATGCTCGCACCTCAATGACTTGGAAATAAAGAATATTGGACCAAAGCGTCGAGCGGAGACCGGGTCTGCTTATCTCTCCCCTTCACAGCTGAATCAGTGCATCTATGTATATCTGTACGTGTCAGAGCTCAACAGCTTTAATAACATCACCTTTCCAACCGCTCCTATTACTTTCACTCTGGTGACAATTCAAGAGAAAAGAAATGTGTTGCCATGTCTTTTCCTTTTACTCACACCTGACAAACTCACCTTGCTTTAATTGGATTTAGTGTTAACAAGCGCTCAAACTTTTCTCTTCACAGTTTTGGAATCATCGTATCCGTGTTAAGACAGCTTCTGTCTTAGGAGGTTTTCACTTCTTTGTCTTTGCATGGAAGGATAAAATCCCAAACACTAAAGTACGTCATCATTGCTGGTGGAAAAGAGGATTTTTCAAGCTTTGTGCAACATGGCTGATCATCCGTCACTACTGCCCCCCCCCCTCGGGATCTGCCTGGAGAGTCAATTAGTGTTTGGGTCCTTCCACCAATTGTTAAGCATCATTACATACAAAGTGATCAGGGAGGGTGTGACCATGTGTTGAAGAGGTCAGGTGAGGGTTTCTACAAATGCTTTCAGTTCAGTCTTTTTCAGCAGTTTCAGCACAAAGGCTCCTCCCCCTCCCCCAAAAGCCCCGTTCCCATCAAGCAGTCCAGTATGGATCAGTACAGTTTGGTATAAGTCAGATTGGTAAAGCCTGATCCTGTTTGCGTTTCCGCAGCCCTTCTTCGATAGTCGCGTCACCTACATTATAGAGTGACGGCGCGACAGAGCCACATTAGAAAATAAGTGTCAAAAGAAATGAAAGAAAAAAAAAGGAACACTGGCGATCAAATCAAAAGGGAGATACTCATTTGATCGCAGTGCTGTGACAGAAACTGTTCTTTTTTCACTGTAAAGAACGGGTAGAGGTGGTGCTCAGAGTAATGATATAAAGTCATTATTTCAGGAAAAAAAAACAGCGGGAAAACTGAATGAACCGTGTCAGACTTTGTCTGCAGGGATACAGGACCCAGTGAGTTTAAGTAAAGGAAATTGTGTCTGCATATGTGAGGTACAAAGGAAGCAAGGAACTGTATTAAAAGATAAAGTTTTTTTCGGGGATTTACTCCAATTTGCGGGTTGGAGCTTCCTTGTGCTGGAGCAAGTCTACCGGACTCGCCTGGAAAAATACAGATTTTGGTGTTTGGGGATATAACTCAGGGTGAGACCTTTAACTTCCATGTTTTTTGGCTGGCTTATTTTTTGTTTGACTGATCAGCGGTGGAGAATTGGATTAATTTTTTTTTCTTCTTCTTTCTGAAGTGCGGTCGAGCAACGGACTTAAACCAAACAGGGACATTTAAAGGATAAAAAAAAAATGACTGTCGGACATTAAGGGGGAAAGTATCTACTGTCTTATTTCGTTTGGCAATAATTTTCTGTTAATTTTGGGGTGATCAGAGTTGTTTGCAATTAATTTTTGTTTGTTGCATTGAGCTGAATATTTTTTTCAGTTTTGGGTGTATGCCGCAATAGTTTTCAAACTATCAAACTAAATTAAAACTCACTGCTGTCTCATGGGAAGCGATGATTCTTTTGACCAATCAACGGACTGCAGTGTTTCTAGCTCCACTTTCTGGGATCGGATAGGCATGTCTGGCACCCTAACAGAAGGGTACCAAAAAGTGGAACGGTATGGGTCGGTTATTTGGGGACCTACACTGGGTTTAGTCAAAGGAAATGCCACAAAATGTGCGCAGAGATGAACTGAACTGAATCTCTTGGTTGAAACAGGGCTTAGACCATGAGACCAAATTCTGGATGAATAATAGTGAGAGAAATCTTTTCACACCATCTTGGCTGATGCTTTTTTTGAGCTTGATGAGAATTCTTCTCTGGATTGTAAGTTGGAGTTCATCCAAACCTTCTTACACGCCTACATCAGCGAAAAATAATGTAAATCATTGAAGTCAAGTGTGAATCCTACCTCATACTCAAACTCGTCTGCCCTCTCTCCATCAGCTGGAACAGGTGAGAGGTAGTCCGTCCCATCATAGTAATCCTGGTCCATTGTGTGAAGAGAGTGACAGCTGTCAGGAGAGATGGAGAAGAGAGTTAAGCATGACCAAGAATACTTTTCCAGTATACTTTTCTTTCATTTGCGTTCAATTCCTCTAAATGACAGGATTTCCTTGCTTCTGTCTTTGCTGGAACCCAAAGAATAAAGGATTTGTCAAGGGCTTTCACTGTCACTGTTGTGCATGCAATAAAAAGTACAGCCTCTTGATAATAATAACAGCATATCCACACGATTTGCTTCCTGCTCTTGACAGACAGAAACCCCCCACACTGTTCCGTTTGATTCTATTGTGCTTCCCTACAGTCGCTGAACAAAACCGCATTGTGAGGGTCTAACAAGATGAGCAGCCTCGGTGCCACACGAGATAATCAACACGGACAAAAGCCTTAAAAAATACAGACACTATTGAACACGTTGAGTGATGTGTTCAGGGGCTGTCTGGCTCTCAGATTACCCAACAACCTTCCAGTCACAAAACCAGACTGATGCATGTCAGACTGCTTTCTACTTTGACGCCTCAGTAATGCACATGAAAGAAAATGTAGCAGGAGGACATAATTACAAATTTACAATGTTTCCTCAAAAGTAAGAGCTACAAACATTTGTTGCATCAATAAAATCTGCTGTATATTGGATTGTGCACCTGATCACAGACGAAGAGGGGAAAATGTGAGTTTTATGGGACACTTTGATTACATTTGGGCCTGGCCTGAGGCTGTAAGTAGCCTGCGAGCACACGTTTCACAGTGTTGCCTAGTTTTTTATTAGCCCATTTGCTTTAATCACCTTGTAAACCTTCCCTGAGTCAAAATGGATGCTCCAATTATGGCAGGAGAGCCCCGTGGGGATTTCTATGTTGATATTGGTTTGGATACATACACGTGGTAATGACTTTGATCAGATCACGAGGAGCATTTACAAAAACACAATTTTCAACAATGTTTTTATAAATGAGCAAACAGATGGAGCCAATAACTGAAATTCCATTTGTGAATGTCTGAACAAGTCTCCAGCTTGTTCGAAATGTTTACGATTTTTGGAATTGCTCTCCTGCTGTGACTCACACACACACACACACACACACACACACACACGCACACACACACACACACACACACACACACACACACACACACACACTTCACCAAGACCGTTCGAATGTTGTCTCATTCCCAAGAGCTGAAGCCCAGATATTCCTCTGAGCGAAAAGTCTACACACCCTTAGAGATGAACAGAAGTGGAATAAATGGGCTCTGTTTCTTTTGTTGTTCTATCTATTCTTCTGGTACCCATTTCACTCCCCAGTATCCAGTAGAGATGATCAGACATCTTTTTATTTCAACTTGCTTGTTGTTTTGAGCTTTTCTGCAATGACCATAAGTCAAATACAACTTCTCAATCTCTCTCCTTAATTCAACAATGTGTCAACCATACAAATATAGTTATGATTTCACTTGAGTTCCTAATGTTTTATATGTGCAAATGATCAACTCTGATAAGACACAGCTGAGGTACCAGTCTAGCAGCACTTTAGGGACTTTTCCTAATTAGAAAAAGGGGCTAATTAGTCCATATTAGACTGAGTCTGGTCCAGAGAAGTTGCTTGATAATGATTAAATAAGCTTATTTCTTTAATTTCTGGTAAAGTTGTGAAATAAATTTGAGAATACAGCAAGTAACTGTGCTCGTTTATGGAAGTGAGTGTGGGCCCATGCAGTGATTTCCACTACAGAGTCGTGGAATTAATCTTAAATGCAGTGCTGTTTGTTGTGTGTCTTGAATGTTTTCTACATGGTATTGTTTTTGGCACGTGTTGTCAAAGACTCTGATGTAACTAGGAATTGTTATAAATTGTAAGGTAGCCTCGGTTTCTGTTTTTGCGTTGTCTCCAGGAACAAAAACAGTTCCTTGAGCCACAGCTAATGAAGCTCCAAATTAATAAATGAAATTAAATGAAGGCAGGAAGATCATGGCCAAGTCTCTTTTTTGACACATTTTTATCGATGTGCTTTTAATTGAGAATTTAGCTAAGCTTGTTTTAATCGTTGAAATGCTGCATTTACTTTATTTTAACTTCCTCTTTGACAGTATCATGGACAGGATCTTAAATCTGTTATCTTGTGTTGTTCTTTCTTTTATTTGTTGCTTTAATATTTTGTTTTTAGTTCTTCTGATGTTTTCCTCTCCTTTATTTGGTGGTGGATTTTAGCCTTTTCTATATTGTTGTATTTTTCCACTCCTCCTCACTTTTCTCTTTTACTTCTCTTTTATTTCTTTTAACTGTTTGTTTTTATTTTGTAAAGCACTTTGTAACGTTGCTTTTGAAAAGTGCTATATATAAAGTTTATTATTATTATTATTATTATTATTATTATTATTATTATTATTATTATTATTATTATCCAGTAACAGTGATCGGCTTTGTGTCTTTTGTACAAAGATTTAAATAATTTATCATTATTTATTATTTAAAGATCTGAATCTTACTAATAGCACGTACCGTAGTTGATGAAATCCACAATTTCTTTTCCCAAACTGTCACAGAGTGGTGAACTTCTTCACATCTGTACTTATGAGATATTGACCTCTCTGGAAAGCCCTGTTTGTACCCAGTCATGTTACTGATCTGTTGTAAGTGAATGAAATTGGTTTGAGGACGTTACTCTGGTTTTATTTATTTTTTTAAGAAACTTTTTAAGTGTCTTGCTGGCCTTGTCAAACTGTCTGGGTTTTTGGCATCAAATTATGTGCATAATTACTAACTTTGGTTCAATATTGGATTTTAGAAACTGGGTTTGTAGCTGGTCTGGGTGTCAAGCTAAAAAATAAAATGTGCAAAATTTAAATAAACAAACGAAAATGGGCATGGAAATTGACTTTTTTTCACCATATATGACAATTCCAATGCCCATATGGAACAGCACAATAACCATCTGTCTATGGATCAGCACTGACATTTGCAGCAGATCCTCTAATTGGACAAAACATTCACTCCAGGCACCAGAAAGAGGCCAAACGTGTGGCTAACAGTTTTTGAGAGCTATGAATGATTGCGGGAAGTATTGATTGAATCCGTTGCAACATTGCAACTTTGTGGAGGGACTGAAAAAAACAATCCTCCACCATGGAGAGGTCAAGGTACAAACAGCATGCCCTATTTTAGACCAGAGCGATGGGATTCACGGGCATTTCACAACCACAACACCCCAAGAGTTCAAGTGATGTAGGACGATTTCTATGACATGACAGAACCGCATGCTCATGTTTTCAAAATCACTCCAAACCGTCTCATGAGAGACTAAATTAAATGAATTGAATTTTAATTGCTTTCAATACTCGATCTCACTGTTTTCTTATGCAGTGTTTATCTGCTTGGAGATTCAAAAACAAACTTAGCATTGAAATGCCACACACACTTCAAACACACATTCTTTATTAATGCTAATTAGGACCACTTAGCTCAGTCCTCATTTGTCTGCATTTTAATTTGAAGTGTCCTGTTTGGGAGAAGGAGACGTGAAGGACGTAGAGACGCTCGTTCATCATACAAATCTATATTTGTCAGAAACTGCTGTGCAGCTGGTTAGACAAGTCATTTTTCCTTTCCCTGGCACTTTGCACACTTGTAATGCTAATCCTGTAAACACTGATATTTCTGCTTCATAGCTCAATAACACTTCTCACTTCCTTTTTTCCCCTCTCTTTTTAATTACTATGAGTCGCAGTGAAAGTCACAACAAGGACGAACAACAACAAACTGTGTCGCTGAACGAAATGCTTTATTACAGCGAGACACAGCGAGGAAAAAAGATAGAAGTGGCATCAATCAAAATATCCTTCTCTTCTTTTTGAACCTCAATGCATTACCAAAAATTACATTTATTTGGCCTGAAAAGGGAGACTAAGTAGCTTAGAGAGCCTGGTCATTGTAGAGGTGTACAATAAGCGTCAGCATCTCCTGATGTACGTACCTGTCAGAGAGCAGGAAGGGACAGACGTCAGGCACAGGAGGGGTTGAAGGCCGGAGCTTTGCCAGCGCCATGATGTGTTCAAAGGTGATGTCTGTCTGAGTGCACACATCCACCACATGGATTTCCTGAGGGGGGCCATGGGGGCGGCCGCTGGGGGTCCGCCTGATGACCTGCACCACGACGGGGTCCTTGGCAGGGCGAAAGGCCTCCACGGTCTCCTCATGGCTTGACTTGGACAACTCTTTCCCATTCACCTGAGGAGGGCAGGGGAGAATATGAACTTGTGGTCATTTCTCTGCTTTATGAAATCCCCAATGCTTTATATATTGTTTTATTTTGTTGACTGTTGCCATAGAAACAGTCAGTAGAAGATGAGCCATTGTTGACATAGAGTTAACCTTGGTGCTTTAGCTAAATCTCTGTGTACAGAGCCAAAGAGAAGCTTTCTGTCGGTGGGACATTAGGCTAAAAGCCAAGAGATAACCCAAGATACAGTGAATATTTCTTTTATTATTGCTCTGATTCAAAGTGAAAGATACAGGTTTGGTTTCTAAGAAATATTAGATAAAACTCTGATATAATGGAGCCTCAGGCATACAGAGTCTAGCTGTGCAGGTCAGTCACCTGTGTCACTCTCAGTGGGAGAACATGAAAATACGTGGTGCAAATTCAGCTTGTGGAAACAAATCTGAGCTCTACATCCTGGTGACTGTGCTGTTTCCTGCTTTTTTTCCAACTCCATCCGACTGCCTTACCCAGCTCATGCTTTATAAGCTTCCAAAATCCAAGTCCACACTGCAATATTTCTATGAAAGAGAATTCAAGACCAGGGAAAAAGGTGCTTTTCTGCAGCTCTGAGTAACTTGTGCACTGACATAAACACCAACAACACTCCTAAATGTTTCAAGTCTTTATTAGGTTGAGTATTGAGACTTCTGTATTATTTGGAGGAATTAACACTTTTGCTTTTAGTGACTAAGAAAAAACAGTATTGAATATTTGCTTTGAAAAATGTGCCCTGTAGAGCCCTGATTTTGCTCTGTTGAGATGCATTTAAAATGATCACCCACTCACTATACATCATGCCTTACAGAATACATGAGCAGAGCCGCAACCTCAAATTAGGAGCACATTTTTTTTGGGCAGTAGATGGCTACAACCATGACACTTGTTTTAAAATCAGATTGCGACAATCTCGACTTCATACTCTAAACATAAAACAGCACTGTCCCCTCAGAGCCGTTTTCAGAGTCGATACATTAAAGGAGAAATTTACGTTTTTTTTGTTTTTTTTCGCTGAATACCCACTCGACACCATCAAAAAGAAATCTTCATGAATGTTTGAAAATGTGCGCCCACTCACACAAAAACACGGTTTGATGCAACATTATGTGAACGTTAGATCAAAGCCCAAATGGCCTCTCTGTTCACTCAGTCCATCTTCAAACTCATCTTCACCAAATGAACCGGATTTTCTGGCAGATTGAAAACCATTTGCTCTACAGCTGGCACATATAAAGAAAATCATTGCTTCATTTAACATCAGTAATTTCTTTGGAAGAGCAACCATGGCTGTGGAAATACCTCGGAGAATGTGCTTTGGTATAAACGCTGAAACCAGAGATTATAATTTAGATAACCGCTGAGAGGAATTAAGGTAGACACTCCATAATTACATTTGCAGTTGTATTTAAATATGGTTTTGGAGTGGGGTGTTCTGCCTGCACAGCAGACTGAAATTAGCTTAAATGATAACTGGAGAAGAAAAAGCCAATGTATATTTCACAAGTGACAGCTGTGGAGGAAAACATGAAAGCCTGGGAAACTCAACAGCAGCAGTGTTTCAGAAGCCCAAACACAAACTGGTTTTGAAATGCAACCCAGTGGTGCCAATAAAAACACATCAAACTGCAACAAAATGACCTAAATTCACGAGCAGTCAACAGTTTCAAGAAGCTGTGGCTATGTGTGTGTGGTGCCTCTAAATGAACATTAAAGACACAGAAGCCAACGGGGAACTCCTGCAGAGAGAGTTTATTTTTTTCGACCACAGAATTTGAACCACCAATTCCTCACTTGTGTTTTTTTCTTTGACACATTTCACCGAATGTGACGCCGTACATTTTGAGAAATGACTCGAAGTGTTCTCAGCGAGAGGAGAGGAATTGATCGAACCTGACAACATAAATCATCAGTGAAGTCAGGCTCAGCACGGATGTTTTATTTTTCCTAATAAATATGTTTGTGTACAGGTTTCATTTCTGGGAAAGTCCCACTGGAGAAAAACAAGAACAGACAGTTTGTGTCTTTCAGCAGATTACTTTTGACACAGCAGATTATGTGGTTTATAGTTCTCTGTCTCTCAGGCTCCTGACCTTAGTGTCATGTGACCCGGGCTGAAATTAATTGCTTTTCTTGACACGATTTTTTATTTGAAATCTGCAGTTCAGTATGTCAAATTAACCTTTTAGTCTGTGATACTTTGAAAATAAATAAATAACAGCAGCTCTTTTAAATTCATTTCTTTTTCCTACAAAACATTCAAAAATCAGCTTCTTACACTGACTCAAATCTCAAAATCAAGTCCTTTTATTGGGTAGTTAAAAAGGTAGTGAAAAATGAAGCCGAATCGGAAGAGCTAAAAGTTGCTGTTCATTGAGAATCCGCTAGAGGCTGACTGAAGGAAGACCGGAAGTCACAAACACATCAAGCCAAAAAAATAGACTTTCACAGCATCAAACTGCATATTTACAGCCTGGATCAAAAAACTGCTTGGGCCTGAAAAGCTAATTTCGCTGTCGGCACACTGTACAGGGGTAACAATAAAAATTCTAATACAGCAGTTTAGAAGACATTAGGATTAAGGGTTTGTCCATTTAGAGGCTCAGCTCAGCTCGCTTGACTGACGAGCGCCCTATAGGTGTTAGACAGGAAGCTCAAAGCTTGTGTCATATCCAATATGGCCCCGTCGATTGATTGGCTTCATTTCAGTGTATCAGGAACAGACGGGCGACGCTGCAGAGACTACGTCCATATTTTATACAGTCTGTGGATGTAACTGAACTAAACTGAAGAAGTTAACTTTAGTTCGGCGCTTGTTGAGGACTGCAACTGTCTGCAGGCAAATAAACACTGTGAAGGCCTCGTCTTTCAGTTAAAGTGCTAAGTGCATCGAAGCCTTACTGTCAACAAGTATAACAGCTCTGCAAATATCAATGAGTGAAAGAGACCAAACTGGAACTCCTGAAAAAAAAACAAATGCTGTAGCATTAAAGAAGGATCAGTGGATTACAGTGAGTACTCAAAACCACCAACACAAGAATTTAAAAGAAAATGCAGTCAAAAACATGAACAACAAAAGACTTTTTTAAGATGACTTTTGGGCCTTTTTATGTCCGTACTGAAAGACAAGGACAGTTGATAAAGAAGAAAACTGTGGAGGACTGTAGCACAATTTCACTACTGAACCAGAAGGGTGCCTGTCAGGAGTATTTTGAGCTCTTACTTCATGCTCTCAGACTGTTGTATCTGAATAATTAGGCAGCCCAGAACAGACTGTACTCTCCGGCATTAATGAAACATAATCTAATTAAAGAAAAATAAATAATAATAATAATGATAAATAAAAAATGCTGCATGAATAAATAAATAAATTCATGAACCCACTCGACTGATCTTAAAACTCCTCAAGAGAGGCTTATTTAATATTTAAACAAATAAAAAGCAAGATAATTCTATTAATTCATACATGAATAAACCTCAAATCTCATAACTGTTCTCTGTTCCTGTTTTGGGTCACACACACACACACATAAGACATTAGAGTCCTTGGCTTACACATTTGAGTCCTAACGTCCTCTTAAAGAGGCACTTGTGCATTGTACAATATTAAAGACAGAAACAAAGCAAAGGGTCAGCATCAGGGGCTACTCCACCTTTAACGTGTTTTGAATACCTCTCGATGACATCATCGGGGTCATTTTCTCTTATTTTAAAGGCTCCCACCACACAAATTATAAGATAAGCATAGAATAAGAATCCCTTTTTTTCTTTAAATTAAAATATCTCCACATAGCTCACATCATAACTTGAAAACAAAAATGTGAAAAAGTATGAGAATGAGAGGACAGCTGAATAACAATGATACTGTGGACCTGCCTCATTCTCGTGTGTATGTGTGTGTGTCTGTTTATTGTTTCCTGTTTCTCTTCTTACTCTCTCTAGAGACTGAGTGATGCTCTTAAAAACAAAACAAACAAAAAAAAACACCTTATTTTCTCAGCTTTAACTGCAGACATGTATAACTCCCTTAGCTCTTGTTGTAACCTGGCTGGCTCCCCTGCTTCCTGATATGACCTTTGTTTGTGGCGATGCTGCATTAATCACCTGAGTGGGAGATAAACTGGGTCAACACTGCTCCTGTGCAACTGCGGGGCAATTTGGAGGAAAAATAAACGTGCTGTCGTGCAGCTTTCCCTCACCCCTTCTTCCCCTCACAGACCTGCTTTCATTCCATTTTTTTTTTGATAAGTCAGCAGACACACACACACACACACATACAGCACATACATTACAGTTCATTACTGTATTAAAGAAATATTGAGCTCTATAATAATTAGTCTTCAAATTTACTTTGATTGTCTCTCTCTCTCTCTCTCTGTCTTTCTCTCTCCTTCCCTGTAGTATTTCCCAGCTTGTGTCTCACTCCGCAGGCTAATCCTGGAACAGGGAGCCTGCTGGAAACAAAGGAGTTGGAGCAGACAAATGAGGCAGCCTATGGCGTATGACAGTCCCAGAGAAAAATGATCGAATTTCCCAGCTCTCCCTCTGGTATGGCTTGTCCAGTCCAGGCTCCTCCTTCTTGGAGCCTCATCCCTTGCAAGCCTGTACTCCACAACCATAATAAAACAAGAGGAAGGATGACAGGAAAAAGAGGAGGGAGTGTTTTGTTTTGTTTTTTTTTTCAATTCTCTTCTCTGGTTTTCATGGGAGCCAGATGGAACAATTAATCCTTCAATCACCACAGGAATATTAAGTAGCCTTAACTCCTGCATGAGGGACTTTGCTATATTTGGCTGATGTATGTCCAGCTACACACTCGGCATAGTTGTGTTAGTTGCTTGGATCTGATGTCCCATATGACAGATGGGAAGGGTTTCTATAAGCTGAGCTGCAGATTCCCAGATACTCAGAGAAGATCTCCCTTCAGCACAGTCTTCCAGATGTTATGAGATTAGAAATGCACAATATGGAACTTTTTGAGCCAGTATCAATGAAAACATGCCCCTGATGTCCTTTACTGATAAGGTTACCCATAATCTTCCATAATTCTGCAAATTTTCAATAATTTTTGTTGTTTTTTTTTAAATTTGCCTTAGGTAGAGGAAATGTCTTTTGGGTTAGCTCTTCTCTTTGTGTAGCTATCGAATGACCGTTGATTGTGTAGTATGGGACTTGCCATTTTCTGGTGCCAATGATAGCTGTAGCCAGCAGCTGCTGGGTTACATTTCTTGAGAACATTTTAGCTGTTGAAAAAAAAAAAACTTTTGAGGTGTTTTGCAAACATGGATCTGAAACAGTGGAGAAGAATCAGAATCAGAATCAAAATCGGGTTTTATTGTAAACTACATTTACACAGACAAGGAATTTCTCTTGGTGTACTGGTGCGAAACAATTAACAGGGAAATAGTGTGAGACTAGCTATAAAAACCCTTCCCTAATTGTTATTTTTAAAATTATTTCTAAAGGGACCATGTATAAATTGAACATAAATGTCACCATTTGATGCACTGTACCAGAGTTAGCATTAAGCTAATTTCCATCTGCAGTCCCTTGGCCTAAAGGTGAACACTATACCGCCATCTAATGTATGAAGATTTGTATCCTGACTTATGGCATCCTTACTCTCTGCATAGTGCATCCCCAGCTTGCATGCTTAAAGATGCTGAAGGTGGCCCAACAGTCAAACTTTAATGTGAGTTATTTTTGCAATTGGCTTTATTCCCAAGTAGCTTTAATCCCCTCAAAATTAAACACCATTTCTTCTTACACCGATGCCCACGCTCAGTGTAAGCTGCAGGCTCTGTAACTTTCATCACAAATATTTTGATGTCTTTACACAAGTATCATGCAAAATAAGCGGATACATATTCATCCATAAACAGATGCTGGTAAACAAAATCTGCTTGCAACAAATTATTTAGCAGCTGGAGTGTTTACTGAGTTCAGAGCAGCTCTGAGAGCTCTCCATATGCACAGAGTCAACATGAATTATCTTAGTGGTCTGGAACAAAACAATGGGGATTTTTCATGAGGGTTCATTTGTTGTACAACTGGGCCAGGAGATGATCAGGTAAATGTGGAGCTGGAAGGAAAGCTGCTCTAGGATGGAGTAACTGGACCAGGACGCATCTGCTGACTGTTTGCACATGGATCTGCAGCAGCTGTAGCCAGAAGAGAAATGTGTTTTTATTCAAAGCCTTCCCAGACGACCAACAGCCTTCCCAAAACAAAACCAGCTTAGTGGAGTGCAGCGAAAGCATGCAGTCTCTTTCTTTTCTCGCATTTTCTCTGTGGCTGAGTCCCGTATTGACAAATATATTCGAAAATGTTGTATTTGCGATGCAGTGGAGTGCATCTAGTCACCGCTCCAGTAAATATCACACTACTTTGAGCTGTCTGGAGCTTTCAAGAACAAACAAACAGGCCTGAAAACTTCACCAAAAGTCTTGTTTTTCCATATATGAAGCTCTGGTCGCCCACAGCAAAGTTGAGAACTGAAGGTACTCTAATCTGTGTCCCATCTGATCGTCATTCCTCCTAGTACAAGGACAAAAAACACTGAACGAACACGTAGCAGCTCAGCTCAGCTCCACTCCTTCAGGCATCTCTTTCTGTTAGAGTTTCTGTCTCATCGACTGCTGCCTCCCATCAATATCTCCAAAGACTTGAGGGGCCGAATGTTGTGACAGTGGTAGTAAAGAGGGGCCGGTTTATCTGTGAAGATGTCAACTCCAGCCACATCTGACGTGGCTCATGCTGAGGGACTGTTTGTGTGGCAGGAGTTGCAGACGCTGCCAGCAGCTTGCAGAGGATTACTGATCTGAGTGATTGATGTACTTCTTGTGCAGGGAGAAAAGGCAGCCTCAGGCAGTAGACTCTAATAGTCCATTAGCTTTTTATGCTTTCAAATTAACCGCATACATTTCTTTATGGCATGAATGTAGCACTTTGAATCTTAATGAATTGTTTTGTTTTCAATTTTATAGTTTATGCTGTGAACAAAGAGCCAGTGTCTGACTTCAGTTATATCCTTATTGAACTGGAGATCCGCTAAAACGAATAAAGCAAGGTCACCCTCTCTACCTCTGCTACTCAGACCTGTAAACAAGGCTTTCAGAGATATATAAGAGCATCGGAGGCTCATATTTAACCAGAGCATGTAACCTTACATGTTGTGCTTAACATCTGTACAAACAGCAAGCGTCAGTAACACACAGGCTCTATCTCCTGTGTGCCGTCACCTGCTGGTTTGAGTGGCAGCCTGTAGGGTTTTGAGTGTATGCCGGCAGATGGAGGAAGTGTAACATGTAGGTCATCCAGCCTTCGGGAGTGTCAAGCTCACAGCCGTCAATTACAAACATATTCCATCTTCATCTTTTGGGGGGAAAAAAAAGACAACATGACCCCTCAGCTTTAGGGAGCAGCCGTCAGATAGAAGAGTCACTGGAGGCTGATGAGAAGAGGGAAGGTGGGCTACAGGAGCTGTGCCTGAAGGATGGAAGAATCGCTTCTACAGTTTAACTAACACAACAGGGCCTGAATAAAACTGACACCACATTTCTGATACGCAAAAAAGGGGATAGATCAGCCCAAAGTCTTCTGAATCTCACATGGCTTTGAAAATAAAGTACAAACAAAGAAAATGACATGATTAGTTTTCTTCATCATTAACGCTTATATTGAAGGTTTTCCTATTCTATTTTAAACAATTATTTTTAGACTTTCTAAGTGATCTTGAAAAAGTCTCACATCTAGATATCTGCTTGATCGTAATCCACAACTTGAAAATGAGGTTATCAGCGCCAATATAGGTTATTTCTAAATGCTACTTCTTAGCTTCCTGATCAGGTTGGGAAGGACTACATTGATTCACGGCACGTTGACAACACCACACTGGCTGACAAAGTTCAGCAATGAGAAGAAAGATCTGTGTTTTTCTCTACTAAAAAAACTTTTTCTGTGATTTATTTAGTAGTGACGGTGGGCACTGGAGCTGGACTGGCATGAAGAAAGAGGTCAGAAGAGAAGAAGAAAGCTAAACAGGAGAGTGATAGAGCATGGGCTGAAGGCTCAAACATTGATTGGTAGATGAGCAGGACGTAAGGATTCACTCATAACGTTACATATTAGCCTGCGGCTCTGTCTCAAAGCACCGGGCTAGCATTAGCACTAGTCGGCTACTAAACTACTGTACAAATTTACAAAGTTTGCTTGTTGTCACAAACAATCATGCTATGTAACTGTTGATAAACACATTAACTCATTGTGTTATTTCCATTAAAAAGTAGTCTTGTACAAAGAAAAGCAGTGCTGAAAAGAAGATCTGATCTCCATTCATTTCCAAAACAAACACACGCCTTGTTAAGAGTCAAGTCATCACGTCAGTGTGCTGGTTATCAGACCAAAGGTATCTCTGCGATCCACTTCAAATGGATAGTCACTACAGCCCCTTTAAATAAATAATAATAAAAAAAATAAGTATGGACTAAAAGAAGCATCTGAAACTCCTCAAAACAAACAGTTGTTTTTCTCTCCATTTTGGGGAAATAAAACAAAGCAGAAATTAACAAAACAAATTATCTGTGAAGTGATTTAATGAGAGCATTTAAATGTGTATCTATTGAAGTTTCTAAAATCAGGCTATTTATTTTGTCTTGTGGACATTGTCAATGGTAAGCTAACTAATTAGCTTTTGGCTGTAGCCTAACATTAGTATGCAGAGTGGTAGCCATAATGCTAACCGTAAATAAACTGTAAGGAAGAAAAAGAAGAAGAACCCAACTCTCACTGTGTATCTCATAACTTGTGCTGTGACTAAGTCTTCAGTCATTGAATTGACAGTTGAGGGTTTGGTGCCTCAATCAAAGGGACTCACAGGAACTGAACTGGCACCTCTCCAACTACCAACATTTAGTCCATTCTGGGACTTGGAAGCATTTTACTCTGTTGAATTCAGCTATTCAAACCATACTGTTTTATTTGATATTTATTTAACAGGAAAACCTCACTGAGATTAAAATCCCTTTTACATACATGATGACTTCTGTTGCTGAGTCCATTCACACACATCCCCACTCCACGGGCAACCACCACAGCAAACCAGAAGCTGGGCTATCAACCACCGACTACCACTGAGGCACAGCCGCCCCCTCATCCAAGCCTTTGCAACAAAGACTTTTTCAAAGTGTTGAACTTCTTCTCTCCCAAGTGTGCTTCTATGCATCGGATGTTTCTTCTCTAGAAGTTTATTGGAAGTTGTAGTCTTTTGGGACACCTTTTGTTCCTTTGTTAGAGCACAAGCAGCAGAGGAGTGAGGAAAGAAGAACTGGTAACAATTTTTCAAGGCACTGGGATGAACTGAAGAGATGTTGGGCCTAATGGTTCATGCTTCAAACCTTGAATATCCGTCAGAAGTCATAGCTGATTTCTGTTGTTATAAACACCAGTGTCAATATTTTTGTTCCGTTTTTTTTCACAAAGAATACGATTTCCTTGAATGAATCTTTTATAAATATGACCTGTATCCATGCCAGCCTCATGATTGCTCCAATATTGAACTTGGTTTCTTACTTCTGGGACCCTGAGAGGCAAAACAAGTCTCTGCACCATCACTGCTGTTTGTTTCCCAACTGAACCTGAGCAACAATACAACAGAGGAGAGATATACAGGAGTGCAGCTCACTGACTGCTGCTCTCTGCCTCTTATGTGGCTCTGAGCACCTTAACGGCCTGCAGCTGAACTGCAGCTCCAACGACAACATGTTGCAATTCCATCTTTCAACATACAAAACTCAATTTGCATTTTCATAAATAAAAAGCTTTGTACAAGTGAGAACGGGAACATTCAGAAGAGAAGTGGAATTAAATAGTCCCTGAGGTGATTCTCCGTGCTGGAAGGCTGAGTTTTGATGTGAGCATGACTGCCACCTCACTCTCTCTCTGTGAGAAGACAGCTCAGCTCCTCTTTACACCCAAATGTCTCATTTCAATAATAAGTGTCAGAATAAAATACGGCCCAGGGTCCGCTACAGTACAGGCCTTATGACTGCATAAATCACTCTCAGACAGTCGGCGCTACTGTCTCAGTGACTCAAGCAACGCTTCGATGACATGAAACCGAGAGAGAGAGAGAGAGAGAGAGAGAGAGAGAGAGAGAGAGAGAGAGGGTGCCACTAGGGAAATCTGACAACCCCCTCAACATCTCAACATGAACCAATGTACAGGCCTCCTTTAACCCCTCTAACCACATAAAACACACTCCACAAGGCCCCTGGGTTATTTTTCACATTAAAGGCCCTACATGCTGCGGTGGAGGTTTTATGCCCACAGAACATTTGATGAATTCTGCCAATTTTCTTCTCTGAGCACCAATCTTGTGTTGAGTACTCCCTTTATTGTGCAACTCGTTCAGAGTGCATCAGCTCTTTCAATCTGCTGTAAAATTCATGGATCTCCTTCTTTACATATGTTTAATGTCTGTCTTGGGCTATAATCGCTCAGCACAAGGATAAATATTATATGAGGACAAAGAGAGAAGAGATCCAGACATGACCTCTCCCAAAGCTCAATGTCAAAAGTGTTGCATAGTAGAGCACCAGTGAAGCAAGCTCTGAGCTGATGGAATGGATCTGTATGACTAGCCAGTATCAGTGTCATGTTCTACCTCTACTTCTCATTCATGCTGAAGGCTTGGTACAGCTGCTGGTATTCTTAAGAGTTGGAGGTGGAGAGGCTCAAGTAAGCACATGTCCTGTTAAACCAGCTGTCCATCTGACTTGGTTATTACATCGATAACTTTATCAATCCTTCAAGAAGTTGTTCAGCACATCAACAACACAGATAATGTTAGCCAACAGGCGTCTCACATTTTACCTGTGGGATCAAATACAAGCTGCTGTGGGACAACTTTGACATTTACAGCAAACTTCTATCAGTGTTTCTGTCACATGCATTTATGTTATCTAAAAATCAAATGATTTTAGCTAGTGAGTTGCAGAAAGTTGCAGAAGCAGAAACAGTGACTATAGAAGTTTTAATTCGAAATGCACAGGATGCACTGTATCGGGATCAGTATCTGTATAAGTGTTGATATCTGAATCGATTTCAGTAACTGGATCAGTATTTGTTTGTCTTGAAGTTTTGGTATTAGCCCTTAAATACCAATATTGGCTGACTCCTACTTCAAAAAGTATAATTTCAGCAGAGTTACAGCTTAAAGCTTGTGACTCCTTGTTAAGAGGCTTTACGTAAGATATATAACTTTAAAAAACTTTTGCTGAGTACCGAAAGTAATTATTAGCTTAATAGCTTTTTTCCCCATATGTAAAGAATGATGCATGGTGTTCTTCGTACAGCATGACCAACACTAATTGTTGGTCACTGTTATTGTACTGAAAATTGTTGCTGTTAAACCTACTTATATATACCAGGCACACATGTTCACACAGGACAGAGGGAAAGGCACAGACCTGAAAACCAAGTAGCTCTCACAACGCTGCATATGAAAACTGTGTGTAAACATTTCATTCTTTCAATTCTCTTGGCCCTATGTAACAGTATCCACTCCATCCTCTTCTCCTGCTCATGATCACTTTCCCATGAAATTAGATCAATAAGGCCTTCCATCTTCATCACTTACAGATTACTGCTGAATGCCTGATAATTGTGCTATCTTATTTTGGCTGGATCATGAAAGTCTGCAGTGTATTCTGAATATGAGTTGATGCTCATGAGAGAAATGGAGAGCTAACTTAATCAGCTTGTTCAAGGTTAATGGTACCTGCTGGGTATATTTGTTAAAAAGATTTAGAGAAGCACAGTTAATCTCTGTGCTTAACTTTTAAGATCTTGCTATCTTTGTGTCAGTTTCAAGGTAAGAAAGAGTGGGAAAATGGAATTAGAGTAAAAGTCACACTTGGGTGGATGAATAGCTAATGGATGAACAGCCTCCTTCTTGGTGATAACTGGTAATTGGTTTTGGGGGGTGGGAAAGGAGAAGGGGAAGCGGGGTTGTTGGATGGTGGATGTGCTGTGCAGATCAGCAAAAAGACCTGGCTGGCGTGAAAAGATGTAAGGAGTAATGGTGCCATCCATATGCTGACTGAAGAAATTCCAGTGGGCACTGTCATGGAACACCTCCAAATGTGCTGAGAGGGAGACAGGAGGTACAGCAAGTGAAGGTGCATAGTCTGACTACTTCTCACACTAAGGAGGCTGTAAGTACAACCAAATGAACAGCAGTACAACTACTGCACTTGCCTATTTTTTGGTGCCCATTTCTCCCTGTCTGTCTAAATTTTTTTTCAGTGCTTCTTGGTTCAAGCTGTAACCTGTCAGAAATGACAGAATATGTACTTTGAATTGTGAAGGTACATAATGAAAAAAATGTCAAAGCCATTCCCACAGAAATATCAAATGTTCTACCTCACTTATGGTACAGGAAGTGTCCCACAGAAAGCTTTAAGAGGCTCCGAGCCTTGTTTTCTTGACTGGCATCAAACTACCTTCTTGTAGAGATAGACAAATGGAACCTGCTCTGGTTCATGGAGTGCTCAGGCAGAGTGCATTCCAAAAGGTAGAAGGAGATACAGTCGTTGAACTTATATTAAGAGTAAAATTGAACTGACCTATAACCACTTAATGATAAGTCAATTTGGTCTTTCAAAAATTTTGCATTTCTGATTATGTAGTAACATCCCCATCAGGAGTGCAACAACACACTGATCCAGATCAAGCCATCTATTTGCTGAACAATGATTTAATCAACGATGGAACGTCCAATTACTGATCACAGTCATCTCAACAGTCATTCTTAATTACTTCGATTTTGAAATTCTTACTGTTAGCCCCTTTCACTTTTCATTTCTGTGTGTGGGTGTCTTTCAAACTTTCAATCAAAGCTGGCAGTAGGCAGCCAATGGCAAGCAGCAGAGCTAGTGAAGATGAGCCCCATCTTGAACTGAGTGGGAATGTTTTGGATAGGGATGCACCGATCTGATCCTGGTATCGGGTATCGGCCGGATCGAGCCCTTCAAAGCTGGATCAGGTATCGGTAGGAAAAGGCCGAGCCGTGGGGCAAATCAAGGAAACAAACTCTATGCTTTAACTGGCACTCTCGTATTTTTACTTGAATTTTTGTCATCACTTTTAGAACTTGACATTGTGGTTCAATTATGATTTAATCGAACAAGGTTGTTTGCACTATTTTGTCACTTTGTTTACAGTATGTAGTTAAAAAACAGTTGTGTAATACAGTTTTGTACTGGAATGTTACCTCTGATGCACTTTTTTTTGTTTTTTTGCTGCATTACCAGTCTACAGGGTGTAAAAGTTTTAAGTTGAATATTAATTTTTGTAAGTTCTGAAGCACTGATTTTACCAAACTGCTGGTAAACATTTACACACTTGATAGTTTAAATAAATATCAACTTCAGGAATTCCATATGTACTCATTTTTGGCCTTTTACCCAAAATACTACCAGTTTTTTTCCCATAGTAGAGAATGCAGGTTATTATTTTAACAGTGGTATTGGACTGGGATCAGTACTGGTCGATACCCAAAGCCCAGGTATCGGTATCGGGACTACAAAAATTGGATCAGTGCATCCCTAGTCTTGGGTTTCAGAAAACAAACGGATGAACAACAAAAAACACAGGGTATGAAAACAGTGCTGTAATGAGACCAAACATGAAAGAAACAATATTCCTGGCTGGGAACTTAAAAAACCCTATAAAACCAAGTCCCACCAAAACACATAAAGAATTGTCCTCCCATTATGGAGATGATGATGGACAAAACGGAACAGAACAAAAACATAGAAGTTGTCAACCTTGTTTATCCCTTTTCATCTGCCATTTCCCATGAATCTTGGAGTGCAGATGGGGACACAGATAGCTGATGGTTTATGCAATGCCTTCAAACGCCATGACTGGTCTTCTTCACAGTGGCCTGGGGAGACTATGAAAGCCCTAAATTGTTTCTTTCATGTTTAATGTGCTTGTCCTGGAAGAAGAAGCAATTAGCAGTGGATAAGCACTATTTACATAATGAAGGTGCACTCGTGATCACAACAAAGGCGTCTCATCTGACTTCCCTGTCTCCTCTCATCTCCACCCGGCTCTTTGTCTGTGAGGCTGTTGTACGGTCGCTGGTTTTGGAATGAGAGTGGAGGTCAAACAGTAGCACGTGGAGCTTTGACAGTGCAAACAATGAACTAGGAGGGTTTGAAAGGTCAGTCAGGACCCCTGTGGCTGGCTACTGATCTGCCTGTTAGTCATTAATGGGGAGCCGGTGCAGGTGGGGTGTCACGGAAGAGAAAGAGAGCAAGAAGAGAGCCAAAGAGAGATGGAGGAGAAGCAAGGCCAGATGGGGAGCAATCTTCAATAACAGACTACCTTCTTTGCACACAATGTGTGTGATTGTTGGTATATTTTGCCTGAGGCCTCTGTTTTTAACACTTTCACTCAGAGGCAAATAAAGTAATTAGTGTCCCATCACAAATGTCAACCATCACAAAGGACTTGGCGAGAAGACATGCCACTAAGATCAAGAGGGCTCCATAGAGTGACAGCAAGCAGGTTTGGTCAATTCTGCCAATGTCAAAGGGAACAAAAGGACAGGATTACTGATGACAGCCTAAGGCGGCGAGGGCGAAAATCTAATTCAAGCTTGTGGCACACCGAACTCATCTTCAAATCTTAATTCAAACACTGGAATTGTTCTTGTGAAATAAAGAAAAGCTGGGGTCTGCCTGGCAGGTAAATGGCTGGTGTTTTTTGATGAAATGTCAGGTTTATGGTGTCGCAGGATTATAAGGCCTCTCTGGCGTCCAATGAATAAATACAGTGTTATTGACTTTAGAGCACTTTGCAGAGCTCAACACCACAGGGATCAAACTAACATGCTGCAAATACTGCCAACGCTTTGATTTACAAAGAGCTGTTTTAGAAGAACAGTCTTAGAGTCATTCCAACCGCATAACAACTAATACTCCTCACTAAAGCTGTAAAAATCCTTATATGACATTCTCGTGGAGTGAGCCAACACGTCAAAGTTGACTGGGTGAAGGATTAGAAAACACAGGGCAGAAAAAAGCAGACATTTGGAGAAAAGGATAGTAAAAGTGATCACATTTCCACTGAAGGACGCAGCGGTAAATAAGATCAAAACTGAATTGGAAGCAGAGGTGTTCAATTAGGACAGCATTCACAATGAGACAGTGATGAAGTTGCCGATGATAATCTTATCCCTGTAAAGAGCAGCCGCACAATGCATGATTAAAAAGAAGGACATTATCTTCCAGGAGTGATCACAAGTGTAATCAATCTGTTTCAGCGCTCCCACATGACTTCTTTGTGGCACAGAGAGAGTGGAAGAGAGGTTTGGAAAGTCAATGTCTGTGGTTTTCCCCCGGCCCACTCGGAGTTCCACTTCTTAGCAGGAACATGAGTCAATAAACAAAGGGATGTGAGGGGAAATTGGATGTAATGCGGTGCTTCCAACTGTGTCCTGATTACAGCATCACAAGAGATAAGTCAAAAATGATCCAGAAGAAAGCTACTATCTTCTTGTTCAAGAACACTGTACCTGTACACGAAAGTACAGGAAAGGACATGAAAAGGAAAATCACTGACTAGGGACATTATTCTTTTCCTCGCAATTTAACATCCATCAAATCTCTATTCCCAGAGTCAACATGCAGAAATGGCAGAATCGGTACTCAGGGATCAGGATTTTAGCAGAAGTCAGGTTTCCATTTGTAGTGTGTTTCTAGTAGTACTGAAAAATTACACATCATGCAGAATGTAATCCAATGGTAATTATATTCCCATAATCAACCAATCCATTCTGGATCAAGAAAGAATCATTTAATAATAATCAATAAATAAACAATTTCCTGCCTGACAAAGCCTAAAATTTTACTTTTAGTCATGAATCTCAAAAATTATCTTTTTTTCTCGGATGTCAAAAAACAAAAACTGTTAAATTCAAGTGGATCACAAAGATAACTTGTTTGTGTATTTGGTGACTGAAAGTTAGGTCGGTCAATATTTCTGGTATGTCCCAAACACAGACATGTGGACTGACAATAAAAACTGATGGTTGATGGTGCTAGCTCTGCTAGTGTTAGTCACACTCGGCCAACCAATTTTGTTGTATAGCTGTGTTTAATAAACACTCAGTGCTGAGTGTTTCCCAAGTATTTTAGACTACTGTGTTAGTCGGAAAGTTTTTTGTTTTAATGACCACAAAATAAATCCTGGGGCTGCACAGTGGTGCAGATGTTAGCGCTGCTGCCTCACAGCAAGAAGGTCGCTGGTTTGAGTCCCTGTTTGGGCATGGTGCTCCTTTTTTCTTCTGTGTTGAGTTTGCATGTTCTTAAGTATTTTTCTTAGTTTGCACAAGAAATGAATGTTACATAACAGATGTGATAAGAGTATGCACCATAATATTGTACACTACTTCCAATACAGAAGGGAGTTAATGATCTCTCAAATTAGGTGTCCGTTAAAAAAATATCGGTAATTGGCTAAATGAGTTCTAAAATATCAGCCATTACCACATATCGTGCATCTCTAGTCAACGCTTTAGTTAAAATTCATTTGTGGTTGGATTGTAAACATGATTTTATAGAAAAAAAACAATTTTTTTCCCTTTCAGGATGTATAAACTTGATGCTTATATAAATGAAGTACAAGGTTTCTTAATATTGCTCTATTTCTCTGTTTACTTTAAAGTGTTTTTAATATTTTTTACTTTTACCTTGAAACAGCACTTAACAGACAAAAGGGGAAAAAAGGGGGAACCAAGAAGAACCTGTCTGATGTGCTTCCATGAGTGGATTTCAGCAGTTTTGGGTAGTTTATCATTCATTTCTCAAGTTAGGAAACTGCACAGCCAGGAGAAACTTGACAGGAAGTTCTTTGCAGGTGTAAATGTTCTGGTTTCCTCCCTCAGTTTAGTTAAGAGATACATAATTTCTGAGGTTGATGATTTACAGTCTGTTCTTACATTCAGTTAAAAGGTGTAAGAGCACTACAGGCCAACGGCTGTACTTAATACAACATTGTCAAGGTCGAGTGCTTCATATGAAACAAAATCCCTACATCACTGTCTGCACAGCAGGAACAAGTAACCTCTAATAAAAACTACAACAAACAATGTCAGCCAGTCCATCCAGTATGTAATGAAACACCTGTCAAAACATGTTTATATGACCTGAAGCTCTGTGCACTAAATGAGCTGTAACATTACCCTGCTCTTGATGGAGAATACATTAATGAAATAAAACAGTCCACCTGGCACTTTTAATGTATGCAAAAAAACAAGCAAACAAACCAATCTTGATTAACAACACCTGGTGTTGTTGTTGTTTGAAGAACATTTCCAGGAATGACCGGAATGATTCACAGGCGACACGCAGCAAACTTCCTCATTAATGATTCTGCCGACACTTGAAGTTCCTCCAAAACGGATAAAATGTGTTGATGAACATATTGAGCTCATGGAGGCTCTCCAGTGCTGCACTCGCTAGCTGGCGCTTCAGAAATATTTTGACATTACAAGAAGTAGCACAGATGACCGTTCTGCATCTACCGAATGTGCAAACTGTGATTGGGGGGGGTGGGTAATGTGGTAATAGTATGCATGTGTGGTGGTGGCAATGATGGCAGGGGGGGTTGTTCACACTGTCATGGAAACCATAAGTAGGCCATGAATGTGACGACAGGGCTGCGTGCTCGGTGTCCCCTGTTTCATAAAGCTCTGGCTGCTTTGGCTAATGGGTGTAATAAAGGATTGTTCATGCCAGCGTCCGCCCATTTATTCTCATTCCTGAGAGTGAGAGGGGACCGCTAGAGCAATCAGCCTCCACTCACTGGTTAATTCCAAAGCAGATTTATAGTCGACTGTGTAATGGATGCTCGGTGTGCACACGCATGTGATTACTCTTTAAACTAATCCTACCTGCGCACAAATTCTGTGTTGTTTTATAAGGCTTTTATCCACAGGACTGGGAAGTCCAGATTAAATTTTAATCAGCTATTAAGTGCAATCACTGCAATGGTTCCAGATCCCAATGGAGCTTAAACCCAGAGCCCACAGCTGGAGCATACAAGCTGCAGCGGGGCTGTTGTCTGTCCAGGCTTGCAGGCAGGAACAGGTCACTTGTGGCTGCAGAGGACTGGAGGGAAACTCCTGCCAGACAGAGATGACAGCTGCTCAGTCTCCCCTGCACAGTGTGTGTGTATGAGGGGTAATGAAGCCAGGAGCAGGATGTGGAAGCAGGAGGAAGAGACAGCAGGATGTCCACCTTGAAGTCTGATAAATCAAGCAAAGTTTTCCAACACAGGAACTTAACACAATGTGATATATAAAAAAAATGTGCTGCCATTTCTGCAGCCTCTGCCATTGTTTACGTTGAACCATGAACTCAGCAGGCTTTGGCAGGTACTTTCTGGAGCTTAACTCTTGCTCTACTCATCCTCATTATTTATTAAATCATTATTTATTAAATACATTTTTAAACCTCTGCTTCACCTGCAAAATGAGATTATTTTTAGATGATGGACACACATAAGTCCACCCTACATCAGCAATCGGGAATAGAAAGGAGGTAGAATCTGATCAAAAACATGAAAAAATGAGTGAAAGGATATTTGATGATATTGAAGGATAGGGCTAAATAATTTCCGTTGTATATTTATGACAGAGATAGACCAATAGGATTTTTTCAGGGCTGATACCAATACCGATTAGTAGAAGTTAAGGAGGCCGATAACCGATATTTGGAGCCGATATTCATTCATGGAAAATATTGGCCTTTAAACTCCAACACTTAAATTTGTTTAAATACCTTTAAGAATGTTTATTATTCTGCTCCCAGGCTCAGCAGCATGTCTCATAAAGTAAAATGAAGATGTAAATAAATAGATAAGTGTCGTGGATCTGAGTGCAACCAATCAGACAGAGCTGCTGGTGGGACAATACTGTTGATGGAGTAGTGTCTGCAGACAGAGAGGCACGGCTGCATCAGAGCCAAATTAACCCAGTTTTAAATTGATCTTTTATCGGCCGTTGGATTAAAAAAAAAAAAAAAGCCGGTTCCGATATGCGTCAAAATGCAGAATATCGGCACCGATAATCGGCCCTGCTGATAACCGGTCTATCCCTAATTTATGATAGTTAAAGAGGAGGATTTATAGAAGCTCAAGGACAATATGTGCAAAACAAGCAGTTGGATGAAGTGTCCTGGTTGCTACATTTACTAGTGAAATCTAATTCTTCCTCACAGCCTTCCCCTGCTGTGTATTCACCTTATTTTTTATCCACCACTAACAGATGCCTAATTGTTTCATGGCCCTGCCAAGTGAACGGCGCAAGGACACTGAAGCTATTAGTCATTAGAAGATTTTGCAGCCTCCTCTGACACCATCCCACACATGCCTCCTCTCTGCAGAGACACAGACTCCTCAACTAGACACCAGAAGCTGAGGGAGGCTGAGGAGTTGGCCACCTCAGCGGGGAGAAGCGGACTACTTTAGCTGAAGAGGAAGTTCTTCTTTTGTTCTAATCTGCTGGACGTTTTTGTGTAAAAGTTGGCGAGCAATTAGTTCATTTATACCGCGGCAGTCACTTGGCAAAGATCCCTACTCCATGTGGAGCCAATGTAACACTAGAATCCTACCAAATGGCTCTCTCTATTGGAAGGCAGACAGGGGGAGGATGGGGTATTGGTGGAGGGCATCTGCTCAACATTTACCTAGTGTTTTATAATTAGATGAGTGTGACTGCTCAGGAGCAAAGCGTCTGTTCCACTGTGCTTTTCTGATAACAATTCTACGAGGTAGAAACAGGCAGAGGAGGGCCGTAGATGGCGATAATTAGTGGAGATAATAAAATATGAGCCATATTGGAAGTGAAAAGAAATCTGTGCCCAAAACATACATTGAGATGTCAGGGTGGAAGTTGGTCATGACAAATGCTAATTGGTCCCAAGCAGCAGTGGGGCAACCTGTTAAGACTCACTCACATCTGGCACTTGCAGTTTTGTCTCTCGTTCTGTTTTGCTCATTTAATTCTCGGCCAAGCACCAACACTTAGCGCAGGATAACAGCTCAGCGGGTGCAGAAATAGAGTTCATGTGGCGACAGCATGATACTCAACAATGAGTCTCCTACTGGTTCAAGAAAAAGTCTCTTGATTTATATTTAGAATATGGAGACCTGTCAGGTAACAGACTGTTGGAGCGGATTACACCATTGACTCACAGTTCTGTTTGATTTTGGTGTGCTAGTGCATTATACTAAAAGATATACTGGTTGGAAAGAGAATTGTTATTAATAAGTTCCATGGATGACATCAGAATACCACCTTTACAAAAGATTGATGACACAAACTAAACAGACTAATGATGACTTTGACACTGTCTTTGAAAATTATGAATTATTGAAAATTATTATTATCATTGAAGATTATTGCTTAGCTTTAGAGAAAGCAAAAACGACCCCTGTTCTTTTAGCACCCAATCTGTTTGCTAAGCTACTGTTGGTTACCGAAACCAATAGACAGTAAAATGAAAGATGTCAGAGTCCTACGATGTTTAACTATTTCTTTAATATGGAAAAAGTAAAGCTGAGTCACTGGGCAGAGTAATCTAATTTGATAATAAACAGGGCTTTGAACCAGTTTGCGGAATGAAAACGAAACCAAAAAGTTTTGAATTTTTAATGTTCTGAAGCAGAATCGGAATATTAAAAACAATGGTAACTGGTTAATACCAGTGCTTTTTTTTTCATGTAGTCCACGCGTTCTCTTCCTGTTTCGTTCCCTCATGCCCTGGCATGTCCCCGCTGGCCACCGGGCAGAGAATTGCAAATGAGAAGCAATCAAGAAATATCTATATGCAGTCTCCCATGAAGATGTTAAAGCAAGCCTGAAAAATGCTATGCGTAACCATTGTTATGGTCTCACTGGCATCTGTATCCTGTCCTGTTGCTGTGAGCTGCACTGTGAATTGTGAAAAGCTTGATGGGCTCTCTTCTGTTGTTTGGCAATAAATGACACGGCAGAATTCATCTGGTTATCAGAATGTAAGTAATGTAGGAATATTATGCATAAGATTAAAATTAATCAGTGATGCAGCTTATATAATGCACAGGCCTTATGAATTTCAGTGTTTGTGGTAGGAAATAACAGTCCATTTGAAAATGTTAATGTTACAGCTAACAATTTAAGGTCCTATGGCTGACATGGAGTGATATTAACTGATTTAGAAAATTTTGGGGGGTTCTGACCAGTTCAAGAATGTAAATTTTGTGGTGGAAACCAAAACCGAAAACATTAAAATACTGTTTTTGTTCAGAACGAACCAACTTGGAAAATTCTGGTTAAGAGCCCTGATAACAAACATTCCTCTTATCGTCTTTCCCTCAGTTAGCCCAGTGTTTTCGAGGACATCTGAGATTAAACAGAAGAGCTGTTTGTAATTGACTTTCAAATGAACCCACCTGTTCAACTAGCAGATACAGCTCTCATTAATAAATATGCTGCAGCAATTTGGCCAACACATGCTACAGCAAGGCCTGGTTACTCAGAGATGATAGCTCCTCTTTGTCACCCTCTGTGTAAATTTAGTCACCTAAGGTGTTATTTGTCTGAAGGACAATCCATGCATTTTCACTTATGATCATGCAGATGGATTGGTTTTCTCCTTACAAACAATATATCATAGTTTTTGCCCTCAAAACACAGCTGAACCTGGATGTCAGCCCTTCTCCCAGTTTGTATTTATTACCCATGTGGCCTGTGTTTGGAGCATAAATTCCAGCTTTCTCCTAGAGGCCATTGTGTATTAATAAAGCTTTCTTGTGTTACGAATATATTTTTCTTTTTTGGATCTGTTTTAGTGACTCAAGGATTTAAGTGTCGCCTTTATTTAAAAAAAATGTTTCATATTGAAGATGAATGGCGTCTCCAGGCTTCGGCCTTGAGTGGCCATATAATAGTTCAAGAAAACCTATATATCTCAGAGCCACCTGGGGCCATCACTAAGGTGTTGGCTGCAGCATAGACCTGTCAGACAAAGACAGAGGGGAAAGTGGAACTCCCCGAGTTGTGCGACTGCCAAATTCACTCCTGTACAGAGAACAAGCAAGCGTGATAGATTTTTCCCCGAGCAACCGGGATATTTTCAGACTCCTTGGTTCCCAAAATACAACTTTCTCCCTAAAGTTGGGGAATCTAGAGGAGAGTTGAAAAAGCTGAAATAATGTCTTATTGTGTACACACAGCTTCTGTGGGGGAGGGGTGGGGGTGTGTCAGAGTGTCATGTAGGAGCTATCTGCTTGCTCCTTGTCTTTTTTCTTTCTATTCCAGAGCGTTCTGTTGGTCCCCTGATGAAGAGCAGCCCCGAGGTGGAGGAAGTAGCCCATCCTCATCCCGACCCCTGTCTCTGTATCTTAAACATATTCTGCTATTGATTAATTTAAAACAGTCTAAAACACACTCAGCGTTGAAAAACAGACGTTCCTGTATTGATTACCTTTGCACTACTCCCCTTGGGCAAACCTCTGAGACAAACACTGTTTTCAAGTAAGAGTCTCTTTATCTGATACTCCATAAACTGTTGGCAATTTTATATCAGTATCAGACATTTATGAAACCTGACACAATGTATAAATAACCAGCATGAATCATAGACCTGTGCAGTCTTCTGGCATCAATCGGTCACTCTTTTTTCTTTTGTTAGTTCTTGGCATGTCCGTGGGATGACAGCAGCCACTCCCAGCCCACATTTGACAAGTGGAGGAGAGAAACTGACATGGACCGATGACACTCAGGGTAAGTGACATGCCATTGACACTAATGGACTGCTATTCTGTGCTCCCCTGACATTATCCAGTCTCTTCTTTCCTGATCTTGCCTCTCGCTCGCGCAGTTATGACCACAAGTCGAGCAAAGTGACACTCCGTGCAGGGATAGGAATCAAGATACTGTTTCGACAGATAGATTGAGAGATAGAAAAGATAATTGATTGAAAGGTAGCTGTATTTAGTATGTGATTAGTCAAAAAGTATAGATAAAGTACTAATTGGTTGATTGAAGTATTAATTGCCCATAATCGGTAGTGTTTTCTAGGATAAAGACTAGGGCTGAACAATTAATCGAATTAAAACCAACATTGCAATGTAATAGAATGCAATTTTCAAATCACAAAGGCTGCGATTAAAAAGAAAAAAAAAAAGTTTCATGCACACAAACGCAACCTTTCGTGATATGCATGCAGTAGGTGGCGGTAATGCACCGTTCAGCTGGTTTGCCAACGGTCAAAAATCTCAGAGACACGTGTGAGCGGGGATGAAGAGAACAAATTCAACCACGCTAAGTTTTGATTTGTTGTATTGTTGTTCACAACTTTAGAAATGGGCTTAGAAGAAGAACAGAGAGAGGATTTATTGTTTTCTGTCTGTGCTTTTTTCTCTCTGTGCTGTAAGTGCATGTGGTTAAGCTTCGAACTAGTACCTCTATGGTATGCAAGTTTAACTCATATCTCACACTGTACATTAACTTCATCGTTTTTGTCAAAGTACTTTCAGACATGTCGCAGACAGTTCAGTGTTTGTTGTGCTTTTACTTTCGGTGTATTAATATGTTCCGAGTTACCATAGCCTCCTTCCTAGTATATTCAGTTTGACAAAAACAAAAAGCTGGGTCCCTTGCGAAGACATGCACTTGAATGGAGAGCAGATCTTTTTAACACTACTTTTCTGTTTAAGACAACTTTTTGCAAAGCCACAGGGTAATGTATTTATTTAAATTTGTGTAGAGCAGTTGTCTGAAACATGACAAGCTAGCTTTGTAACAGAATATGTTCTGTAGTTAAGCGTACAGAAGTTAAGCAGACCATGTGGTTCGTGTTTCAATGTGTTACTGGTTAGTGTGCTCTGAAATGTGTAATGTTAGTTGAATGCTGGTTATTTCTGACAGTATTTCTAATTCATGTTCCACATTAAAATAAAGACACTGAGTTAAATGATTGTTTCTCGGAGAACAATTCCTTCAGATATTAGATAGAAATGTAAATCTACATTACACCTTTATTACACTAATGCCTCTAACTGATTCAAGAGTGGCACATTTTTTTGTTTTTTACCAGTCTCTCTCTGAATGCAGCTTCACATAGCAACAAAACATGGAGCTGAATAAGGCTGGTGCCCTCCCTCCTCAGTGAGCCAGCCTGCCTGCTTCTGTTGAAGCTGTGAGGAGTGAGGAAGGAGGCCTGACTGTGAGAGGATCTGCGTTGTGTAGGAGGTGCTGGGCTGACTGCAGTGCTGCGGGGGAGAAAACACGGTCACCATTCCAACCTCGTAAGATATCATCCACTTTCTTCTGTGAACTTCAGCGAGCTGCTGTTTTACAACAATGCGTTGTGTTGCAAAAATAGTCTCCTCTTTCTCTCACACGCTGCAACGGATAAATGGAAACCGAAGTGTGCCTCAGTTTTAAAACGGTGTGCTCTTTTTGCTTTCTTCTGCCGCTTAAAGGACTTTATTGTATGCAGACCCGATTAACTCTTCCAAATCAAACATTTCTTGCAAATCAATTAACACTGAGACCTGTTTACTTCATATTGTAGTAGGATTGGACTTTCAAATAGATTAAGCAATCAAACTGAATTTAATTTGCAGCGAAGTGTCAACTGAAACTCACCCTACATTGATGCAGCATTGATTTTATTCGAGAAAGGCCGCCGTTTAAAAAGCCATTGTGATGCCCTCATTGCAAATGCAGCTCATTAAAAACGAGGCCTTTGGAACTGTGTCAGTGTGTCACTAAGACAGAGGCAGCAACAGAGGAGCCACATCTCTGCTTTCCACTGTAGACTTGAAGAGGCTGATAGTGTGGTTGGATTTGTTTTCTTTGTCTCTTTCAAAGTGGTTTTATGATGTACTTATTAATGGTCATTTTATTACCTACTGTTTTGGCATCTGCAGTAACCATCTGACCTATAGCCCACCCTCAAGTGCGAAGAGCCAATCACAGAGCGTATAGCAATGCCATTTACTCAACATTCTCTGCCTGGAAATCCATTGAAATGCATTACAGAGAGTCAGTTTTCGTTCAGTTTATGAAATTTCAAGCTTGAAAATGGTCCCATGGTGTTCATGGGGTACATGCAACTCCGGGATAGGGTATACTGAGACGAGTGTACGACAGAGTCTATTTTTCACCTTTTCCTTAAGCCACATCTCAACTGAGAAAAGTGTCTTCTTTGGATAAAGTTGTGCGGTAGACCGCAACATCAACTCAACGTAAATAATATTAAGAAGGATGTTTACGTCTGTTCTAAGGTAAGTCAACACTGTATGTGAGGCAACATGTTGTCACTTTGCTGGAAAGAAATATAAAGTTATCTTTAACACTAGACCCGCCACAGCAGTCTGACGGACAGTTTGGGATTTTCTCTCACGCTAGTTAATGTTAGCCTAACATTAGCTCCTTAGCTGTGTTGTTCGTCATATCACTTTGTCTGCTGGGAGTTCATTGGCCTGTTTTGTTGTAGTTTTTGTTCTTTGGTGATCATACATCATTGTTTACTGTTGTCCAAAAGGTTCTAGTCAAACTAACGTTAGCTTCTGGACCTTAGCCTCATTAGCTTATCTGTAATAGCTAAGAGATAAAGTTTGGCAAACGTTCTGCTGAATGATTTGAAGTAAGTACTGTAGCAACAAACTAACGGAGAGACACTCTTGGTAAAGATGGTACAAAGGTTGTTAGATTTTTCTTATGACCGATACTGATCTTCTATCTTGTTGTCCAAGATGGTGATGGTGACAAGATGCTTTAAGTTTTGGCTTGTAAATGAAGCCTTTTATTGACCTTTTCAGCAGTGAATTGATTAATATATCCCTCCAATGTGTATTTAAGACCCTTATGGTGCCTTTTGGATGATACGTGATCTTTCGGTGTTCAAAAATCACCAATGACATCCTATGAAATGTCTCCTACTGTGACACCACCCATAGCGCCTGTCACTGAATATTCTTTGTTTGTCCGAGTGCGTGGCAGGGAGCGTGGCTTAGCCATAGGTCAATTGCCCGAGCTATTAAACATCATCACGCTCAGCCGGCGTCTTAATTACTGGTTAGCAAAACTGTTAATCGGTATTGTTATTACTGTATGCCTTTAATGCTTGTTATATTTGGTCTTAGGCCAGCTGTCACTAGCCCTTGTGGTAGCTCCAGCTAATGGCTGAGATAATTCACAATATTTTGAAAAGTAACCAACATAACTCCACTTCACAGCGTCCGAATTACTCCTGTTAACCCTCTCAGTCCCTATCTAAACACCAGAAACCCTCCAGATGCATTTAAAATAGCTGAAAGCTTGTTGTCTGCCTTTTGTACTCTGCCTAATAATCCCTGATACACCGGCTCTTCATGTGAGATATCTAATGTCACTGCAGCGCCACATTCATGGAGCTTCTTATCGCCTTTTTCCTCGGGGCCCAGCCTTGTGAGGAGAGAGCACGGAGGTGTGAGTCTGTGTCGCCCTTCCCATCAAACGGCTGACAGGCTGGGCTTATCGCGGGAGCCACAGGGGGGTGCCCGCTGACCTGTGGAGTGACACCCAGCATGGCTGCCTCACCCGGGGAGCTTTTTGTCACCCAGACATCCCCCCAGCATTCGACCCCTTCTACTTCACCCAAACACACACGCACGCACACACACACACTGATCTCCTGACCTGTTCCAGCATTAGTCATCCTCTCACACAGGCGTGAGTGTGTTTATGAACACACACCTGTCACAGACTTATCCAAACCCCCTGAGGACGGCACTCTTGCAGAAGTGAAAGTGTGAAAGCAACAAAAGCAGAAAGGTGAAGTAAAAAAAAAACAAAGACTCGGAAAAGGTCCTCTCTGAAAGCATGTTCCTCAAAAACTGGAGGCTTTGTCGCCTCTTTTAATCGACTATAGATCACGCGGGCAGCCCTGGCCCTGACACCATCCCATTCCTCCAAATGTCACCAGAGATGTTGGAGCTGATATCTGGCGGCTGAGGGGGGAGGCTGGACGCTGAACACATTGTATCACACTGATAAGAGAAAGCCTGTGTGTCCTGTCAGGTCCTCTTTCATTTCAGCAGCAGAGACAATTTATCACTTAGTGTTGTGTTCTGCATGCAGCAGCACTGAAAACAAACAGAAAATGAAGATTTCTGATTCAAAAGAGAACACAGAAAAAATGTGTTTGGGTAAAATGGTTCTTTTCAGTGTACAGAATCATTAGAATCAGTTCGGTAAAGTGATTCAACAAAAGATTTGTTCACCTCTGCCTGTGAATCAGAATTTAATAAGCTGAAACACTGCTTAATGTTTAGTTCTGCTCGTGATCGTACTCGCAAAGTGGCTGCTGGTGAATAATAAGCCAATAAGCTAAGAATTTAGTGGGATAAAGCTACATTTTACAAACTGAAAGCTGCTAAAACAATCATATATATTTTCCCTGATGGTTTTGTCTGTTATTTTTAGTTAAAAAATATTCACTGACTGTCTGACTCAGACGCGGAGCTGCCGTTCAGTTTGTTCAGTGAACAAAAGTCAGCGAGTGATTCCGTTGGTGCTGCAGTTTAGTCAGTGAACAACTGACTGAGCTTGAATGTGCGACATTTCGAGTGTCCAGCCTCAGTTACACACACACACATACACATACACACTGTACTGACTCAAACATGATCGAGTGTTAAAACAGTGAGCTGAGCAAAATTAAGTTGTATAAACTGTCTGCAAACTGACAACACAAATGGCTATAAAAGCACATACATTTTTGCAGCAGTTAAATCTTAAATAAAATATTTGCTCCTTCCTTGATTTTGGAGATATGAGCGAGCTGTAGGAGCGGGCTTGAGCAACACAGGGCTCCCAACAGACTCCACCCTGTTGCTTCAGTCATTACATATTACTGGATGAAAAGGGTAAGAAAGGTGGGTTTTTGGAGACTCTTACGATCCAGAGAAAAAGAAGTGAGACAGGAGGGAGGAGAGCAAACGCAAAGTTGAGAAATGAACAAATCTTTCAGCAAGTGATTCAGTTCAGTTTGAAATGATTTCATTATTTTGAAGAAATCATTCATTTTGAGGGAATCGGTAATTTCGAACGAATCATTCACGAACAACACATCACTACTACAGACAGGTAATTTGGGAATTATTTTTACTTTCACGTTTCTGCATTTTAAAATGTGCACACCTATGGACAAGAAAGGCTAAGACTTAGTTTGAAAAAAATATATGCACACACTAAATATTTTTTACCTACTAATTTTAAATAAAGTCACTACTCCTAAAAATCACAAAACAAAAAACTAAAATCTGTGGTTCTCTAGAAAAAAAGGGATTCCATGAAATGCTGTGAATTCACTGACTTGAGGATGCCTGTTGTAACTTTTTTCAGTTCTCAAATGGGTTTTGAATCGGCACTTATGTGCTCGTTGTTTTATCTGTGCTAATGTGAACAGTCAATACATCTGTGCTGCAAAGGAATTTTTCCAGAGACTGAACTGATTCGCCTTCAAACCTTTTTTCTGTGTCTATTTTGAACGCTCATGGTTTCTGTTACATCCAGATCCAGCTTCAAGTGAACACTCAATGAGCCACAGTTTTTAGCTCTCCTGCTTCAGCTTCATTTCTTGCAGCCAGAGATTGTCTCTTGAAATATACACACAGTTAACTCTGTTTTCTCTCAATGCATTTAATAGAGTCTTGTATATCTCCACACACTGTGTTGAAACGTAAGGGCTTCAGTCAAAAAGTCAATGAAAGCAAATTTTATTGCTGCTGTTGTTTTATTAGATGTTATTGCTGTATCAGATTAGTATTATCTGTAAGAAATAATGAAATATTACAGTATTATTGATCTGTTAGCCTTTTGGTCTAATATATCATGCAACCTTTACAAAAAATGAAAGTGAGCAGCTGCACCCTTAATTACGGTAACCTTTGGATGAGACATTGCATGTAACCCTCCAAACAAAGTGAAACAATTAACAAGAGAAAAGTCAGAGTTGCTAAACTGGAAAAAAAAGTGGTGCCACAATACAAGCATTTTGGTGTTCACAAGGATTTGTCAGACTGGCAACAAAAGCCAACATTTGACAGTCTGTAGTTTCACAGTTCTGATTAGATTTAAAAGAAAGCAGACACCAAAAATATTATTTTAAAAAATGCAGTCCAAAGAATGAAAAAAAGTGCTTTTAGTGTCAGAAGATTCATGTTTCATATTCCGTATGGCTGCCCTGTTGAAATTTTTCACCTCGCTGAAATTTCCATCCTCCCCGGCACACAATCTCCTCTAATTGGGAGGAGAAGGAAAGATGAGTTATTGTGAATGGTAATAAATTAATGAGGGCCCTTCTGTCTGCTTCAACTCACATAATCAGCTAAGAAGCACCCTGAATGCAGATGCACGGCCCCCTGTGTGTTTCCCCACAGCTCTTTGTTTTCACCAATGTTTGTAGTGAAAACCACAAGCTGTCAGGGCTGTTCTCAAACTGCACATGATAACACACACACAGACTCACAAACAGACTCTCACACATGCGGGAACAGAAGTTTAGAGCAGAATCCAACAGTTCGGAGTCTCTTATTCCGTATAAGCGACCACATACGCAGACACACGCAATCATACTCACAGCAATCAAGCACAGACGCAAACCAATTTTGACAGGGACACATAATTCTGACCTTACACTCAAATTTCTATGCACACACTCAAGCTTATTTTCCATAAACAGTCATGCTTATTGGGGGAAAAAGGCTGCTTTGAAATGCGTAATGTTCGGAGGGCAACGAGTCACGGCTAATAATAAAGGGGGAAGAAAAATATTCATCCTTTGCCCTTTGTTTACTGGCAGAGATACTGTGACGAACACAAAGAGGAGCACAGAATATTTTTAATATGCCCAAAGCCACAATGACGTGTTGTTTCTCATTTCTTCTCCACACACAGACGTAACATCTGAGTCATCTTACGCCGGCTTCACTTCATTAAATAGACGATCTGGTTCAGTGGGGATCGGCACTCAGATACTCAAGGCATGTAGTTCATTTTCGCTGTCGCTCTTCCAGTCTGATTGAAGCTGACGGCCTTTGATCCTGATGAGCATGTGAAAGTGCAACACGCACAGGGACAAGGCTGGATGTCCCTCATGGATGACGCCATGCTGATGTCACCACCCTCAGTGAATTTACTTCTAAACTGATGAATTAATGAGGGGATGGAAGCGAAAAACAAGCGAGATGAATGAGCGTAATGACCTCCGTGACTTTGTTTGCTTCTATAATTGGTTTCTTGTTGTTTCAGTGCACGTACGATAACCTCCTAACACAGCCCCTGTCTAAACACCTTGGAACAGCAAACAGCCAAAACAAGCGCTCACCAATTCCACCTCAGCAGTGAGACGTCGAGAAATTTGTTCTCAAACAGCTTTTGCTCCCACAGGAAAATGGTTTGTCATTGTTTTGTATCTTCCTTGGCAGTAGCTGTGAATGAGATGAGATCAGCACAGAGGGAAGCACATACGGGAGATGAAACTAATTCTGGAGAGCTATGTTCTTGCTGGGCTGGAGAGGCACGAGGAGACAAGTGGGACCACAGACTTGATATGTGGCTGAAAAGGTCAGCGGGGTTCTTACTGAGATAAGAAACAGATGAAAAGGAAAAGGTCGATTCATCAGCTCCCTCTTAAATCCCTCCTGCTCCTGCACGTTGAGATTTAGTGGACTGACTGATAAAAGCCATTGACTTCATGTCTTGTGGCAAATATGGCATCATCTGTTTCCTAGAAGTACGGCTCACATCTCCAGGGCGAAATGCGAGGCCCAGAGTTTGACTTCCTGTATCGATTTTCTCTTGTATAAAAAAAAAAAAACACTTTGGTTTAAAATCAGGCTATTGGAGCGTGGTTATTCTTTCTCCAAAAGCAGTTACAAACAGTCAATGAAATCTTTAACACAGACAGCTTGAGGCTGTGAATATACACTGCTCTGCAACATCTCCAACTTAGTAAGTGTGAGAAAAAACACAAGATTAGAAGCGAGGAGGTAAATACAGCTCCTTCGTATACAGGCTAAGTGGAAAAAAAAATCATCTCAGTGCATTTAGATCTCAAAGCCAGCGTGTGGGAACCCTGAGACAGACCGCAGCGAAGCTTGAAGACATCCATTTGTGTTGTAATTAAACATAGTTGACTGACAGATTAGTGCTTCGTGGTTAGAGGCTGCGTGAAGTCCATGGAGATGTCTGGAACTGATGATGGGAGCGGGGTTAACTCAGGAATATGGTTCCTCAAATTAACAAGAAAAAGGTTTCACGAGCATGCACCGTCCATCTTTCTTTGCGTGCTTCCGTAAAACCTGTAAAAATATGGACAACTGAATCATCATGAAATCATAAAAGCAGCACAGAGAGCCCTGATTATATTTCAGGCTAATCTTTCCCAGGTGGACACAAGATCAATCAAGCAGCATGTTTCTCTCTCCTCCCCCTCGATCTCAGCTTAATTTTAATGGTTGAGGGACATCCTTAAAAAAAAAAAAAAAAAAAAGGAAAGGAAAGAGAAAAGATAATGGGACAAGAAGATGGATGAGAACATTTGAAGCTGACTGTCTGGGGGGTGAGTGCAGAGTCCAAAACCTTTAATGTACCGTCAAACCCATTATAGGCACATGCATGGTCATAGAAGCGGTGTGGAGAGACTGCTTGTTTTAGATGCATTTCCCTCTGAGATAGATAACTCACTTCTTGCTTGAATACTTTTCTTTTAATCAGTAATTCTTTCACAGAGAAATTTCTTTGTCAGTTGATTAATTCTTCATCCAATTAATGTGTCAAACCAACGGTCCAAAACACTGAGCTTTAGAATCTACAAAAATATAAATATATCAAGTAAAATCATAAAGTCATGACAGTTAAGAAATTTGTAATCTGATGGTGCCTGTTGATTAAAAAGCCGTCATTGTCTACATTCGAGAAAAAATTAGATGAGTATCAAAGTTACAGCAAATTTAAAGGTACAGTTCTAACAAGAATATCTAGTAGCCAAATTCTAGATTATGATCATCCACCATTTTTTTACCATCAAAAATATCCTTCAGTACAAATACTTGAGCACACATCAGTAATTATTTTCTTCTCTTTCTTTTGTCAACTGGTCCTTTATCTGAAGTAACTTTCTCAACACAAAAACAAGTGTAGCTCTACCAAACCTAGCACAGAAAGAAAGGTATTTAAGGGTGTTTTCACACCTGAAAGTCCGGACCTTAGTCTGGACCAAAGTCTGTGTTTTTGTTACATTGTATACATTTGGTTCGGTCTGCTATGGTTTCAAACTATCATTATTGCAAATGGACTAACAGAACTTAAATGACGAACCTACGTGATACCCTCATCAACTGCGTACTTTGTGTGTCTCCGTAGTTTACATTGATTGGTCATTTGGCCAGCGGACGTCTAATGTCAACATGTTGAGCAGAATTTAACTTTCATATTATTGATGTTTTTATACTACCAACAGCAACAACTTAAAGAACTGTACATAATGCTGATCGGAGGTCTTCTTATGAGGTATATAATTAGACAACAACCACCACTTTTGGTCGGACCAAGGTCCGACTGTTGGGTTCGGACCAAGGTCCAAGGGAGGTTTCACACCTATCATTTTGGTTTGGATCAAACAGAAAAGTCAGAGAGTCCGGACCAAGCAATGTTGGTGTGAAAGCGAATTAGATCTTCTCTGCCAATGCCAAACAGCTAATTCTGCTGTTGCTATTGACCAACATACATCTATTATGTTCCACGCTGATAGTCTTGTTTCCTTTTCCGAGTCATAAGGAGACAATTTATAATTTTGGGCTATTCACAACCAGTTAAAAACCTCTTACAGGAGCTTTCAAGTGCTTCAAATGAAAGGATTTGTCCTTTGTTAAGAATAAATAGAGTTTGAATAAAGGAAGAGGAATGGGGCCAAGACTGCTTCCTTGAGGAACACCATAAGCAAAGTAAAACTCCTATGACTCAAACTCAACTTTATTACTTTATTATGAGTAAAGCATTACTAAAAAAATGGATGAATTAGATTCTAACAGGAAAAGATCCTTGAAATTTCAAGCTTTGCAGAACTCCAACTGCAAGTGAGCTCAAACCTTTATTTTCAGATACCAAGAAATGAAATCCTGTGTTCTGCAATACTTTAAACAGTAAAAAATGTGTGCTACTGCTCGTACATACAGTACAATGGTAAATGTAGACTCTGGTACATGCTTTCTTGTGGGGATGTATGCAGCACATCCCAGCTTGCCAACCTTTTTCTAAGAAAGCCTGGCTTGTTGTGATAGCTGCTCAGCCTTCAGTGATTTTATATCCATTACACACATGGCCAGAATTGTAGCAGAAGCAGCAACAAGTCAGCTGTGTCCTCCTTAGACTTTTTTTTTTTTCCGAGCCACAGGTTTTACATGTGGCGCTACAAAATTAAAGTTAACCATGCTGCAGGTCCAATTCTCCTGCGGCTCTTCCTTCAGCCTGGGGACACATGTCTCATTTCACGCCCACCTGTCTGTCCTGGCCTGACAACCTGGTGTCACTGCTCAACATGACGCCGCTAAACTCTGAGATTCCATCACAGTGAACCTCCTGAGCGCTGTCACAAACTAAAATTCATGAGAATACTTTTTAAACATTCACTGAGACTGTTTTTGTTTCTTGAGACAGATATCCCTCTATGTGTGCGAGTGTGTGTGAGGGACTGAGTGTGTGCCTTATACTCATTCATATGCATCAGCAAGTTATCAGGGACTGCCGTGCCTCATTGAGCTGAGAAGCTGCTTTCCATTTATTTCTGAAATGCAGCAGAGTTGTTCAGCTCCTGTCTAATAAAACTTATAAAACTGGGCTCTGCTGCTGCTGCAAAAAGAGAAAGCTGAGTTCATTGGCAAATTAAAGAATTAGTAATGAATGTGAGGGGTTTATACTCTGTAGCACTCAATTTGAAATTAATTACACTGTTGCATAAACAGTGGCTGGCTGCTGGAGTCGTCTCGTGATAGCCAAGCATCAACACTAACTGCTGTGTTATGACACCTAAATGGTCCTAACAGGTTCTTTTGTTTTGTTTGTGACTACATAAAAGGGCTCTTGACAATGACAAAAAAACAATATAAATCATTAATGCTTCAGCACATTTGTGGACAGCAAAAGTCTCATTCTCCCCGCGTATCTGGGCTACGCTGTGTAGCTCTTCCCATCAACATCTGCCATTCTGCTAATTAGCCCCCAAAAATGCCACACATCGCTGGGCTTCAGCGGTGCACAGACAATGTGTGACACTCACGAGCTCAACGGGAATTGCAAACCTCTGCCAGATCACAGAGCGAATCAGCTACAGTATGTTTCTGTTTGCAAAAATAGCCCGTGCAGCAGCTTAGCGCAGGGCAAGCTGGAAGACTTGATGATTGTAGCCTGAGAGCTGCTGCACCTCAGGTCGATAAGTTTAACAAGGTTTCATCCTTGTTGACCAAATTTAAGAAGAGACTTCCTACGTGCACCACGGAAGACAATCACTGGAAGGTTAACTCGAGTGGAATCCAGCAGAGAGCCGGCTGGGGCAAAGGTTGGAAATAAACACAATCAAAGAAGATTAGAAGAAACAAGAGGAGAGAGAGTGGAAGAGGGAAAAGTACAACAATGCACAAAGTATGATCAGCTGCTGTTGTAAGTTTAAAAAGTTGGAGCTTGGAGAGACAAAGACAAAGAACAAGGCCAGAGAAAGATTCATGTCCTCCTGTCCAGCCCAGAAAGCCGATACAATAAATAAGAAATGTCAGCACTGTGAGATAGCTTTGCAGGCCAGCTGCGAAAGGTGAGCACATTTCCATGCAGAACACCCGCAGCCGTGAGAACAGAGAAAAGAGGAACGGAGAGAAAGTGAGGGAGCCAGGCAGTCATAAATCTCCAACAGCTACTGGGGTCAGGCAGACAGAGAGGGTGTCAAAATTGTTTCTGGGCGCAAAGGGGAAGGGGAGGAAGGTGGCTAACCAACCGCTGTGACTGACTCCTGCTCCCCGAATCAACCTGCTGCAAGGCCGGTCACGCTGTGACACAAGGAAACCACTTCTGCCTACATTTGCATACACATACCAGACTCTGCATAATAACAAGAATAGAGTTGTGAGTGTGTGTGAACATGTTTGTCTGGATGTGTGTGTGTGGGTGTTTCTGAACAGCAGACAGACGGGACAGAAAGAAAAAGATAAAGAACTGAGAAAGGAGGAGGGAGGATGGGAAACATGGAGCGAGTGTGGGAGCTGTGCCGGCTTAACAGATGAGACAATATGTAGGAAAAAGGGATGAGGTATCAGGCGAGGAGCGCTGCTTCCCGCCGTCACAACACAACTCCTGACCACAAAGACACAGTGACACACTTCTATAGCTGCAGGGGAGCTTCCTGCATGGAGCAGACTCCGCTTCTTGTCTGTCTCTCTCTCTTCATTTCTACCTGTTGTGTTGCTGCTGTTATATTTCTGTGGGGGATGCACTGCTTCTTTTGCTGTCCCTGTGGAAACGTGTGTGTATGAGCAAGACCGTACATGCAAGTCTGTTTTATACAGATATTGTTCTTAACTAAAAAGTCAGTTAAATCAGTGGTCCCCAACCCCTGGGCTACGGACCGGTACTGGTCCATGGGTCTTTTGGTACTGGCCGCTCAGAAAAAATAAATAACTTCCATTATTTCTGTTTGATTTATTATCCGAGCCCAGAGTCTCTTCATTACATCCATTTTTGTCTCACTCTAGATGCATGGATTCAATTTTATTATTTTATATATAGAAAACACCACTGTTTTCGTGCTGGTCTTATCATTTTATTTGGTTGTATTTATCTGCCATCTACAGACCGGTCCCTGAAAATGTTGGGTGACATTGAACTGGTCCGTGGCACAAAAAAGGTTGGGGGGCACTGCCTTAAATAACTTCTTTCTCACCTCTTTTGACCTCTTTAGACTTCAGATTAAAAGTGTTTCCTTTATTTTCCATTTCCTTTCCCCCCCTTCTTCTCCCCTTCCCTACATTTTCTCCAACAACTGCAATCTTTAACGGCTTACTCTCCACTCTCATCCCAGTCTTTATCCTCTGCGCTCTACATCCTTCCCGCCTTCCCTCCCACAGCGGTGATCAGAAAGTAGCTGCTGATGTAGCAGCTCTCGCCTGAGCCGGGCTCCGTATATCAGTGGGTGGACAGACATGCCACAGAGCTGCTGTCAACAGTGAGTGTGCCCTGGAGACTGGCCCACTCGGTGGATACCGATCCCCTCTGCTAAGCCACAAGAAAAAGGAGTCAACGCTATTTCTTAACAAGTGGTGCAAAGAGAGGCACAAAAGCCAAGATAAGCACAGAGACAGCACTATTTTTATGTTCCTCCTGAGGTGAGGCAGGCACTGCGCTGGCTAACTACTCATCCCTCACAGTCCCTGGACAGTTCTGTCCGTTTGCAAATAATATTAAGCAGATCGTTAGGGAGTGCAACCTTATTTTTTCAACCTAAGTCTTGAAGCTTGTGCAGCTTTCACTCAGCTCCAGAGCTGACTGACAGTGTCCATCACCAGGCTTCAAAAACATCTCAAGTTGCACGCAGACCGAAAAGCTCCAGGCAGCGGTTCACCCAAGACAGTTTACCTTCCTTGTCTCCCTCTCCTCCCGTCTCTTCACAAGGGTAAAAAGACATTTCACGTATAATTAATGCGCTGGATGGCTGTATAAAACAGCTAATGAGGCTGTGATCACAGTGGCGTGAAGGCAAGCGCTATGTAGAGGGGGGGGTTGGACACTCCACTTCCAGAAAACAGTGAGCTTCACAGTTATTAGCCTGTCACAGGAGGCTGATTAAGAGAGTGGTGGTGGTTGGGTGAGTGCTTGTTTATCTCTTAAGCTAACCCACACTCTGAGGCATTGTGCTCTGCCTACCTGGCTTAAAACAGCTTAAAAAAACTGTATATAAAATTAATAAAGTTTGAATTTCTGTTTTAATTGGAGAAGCGCTCTGCGGTCATAAGCGTGATTCTCAGATTGTTGCAGCTGCAGGCGTATGATGTGTTTTTGTGGCGAGATTAAGACAACAAAGAGGGAGTAAATCGCTTAAGAGTTTAAAGAATCTGTTTGTGTACGACTGGACTATCCACCAACAAAGGAAGCATAAAACTTTTCAGGAATGTGAAAATGCTCGCTGACACGTTCTGAAAATCCCCTGAGGAATCAGAAATTGGTTTATTATTCTCTCCATCTACTCAGGTGCTGCTACTTTAATATAAATAGCCCATTCATGCGGCAAAATGAATGAGCTTCACACTGTCTGCTCTCTTACCAGCTGCTCATTTCTCAAAACATATCTGCTGGTAAGTAACAAGCTCCCGTCTCTCCATTATACTGCCTCACTTTCGTTTTGTGTACCAATTCCTCATTCATGCCTTTTCAATCTTCACCCCCAAAAAAAGCACTCCCTGCAAGCCTCCCGTCTCTGCCTTTTTTGAACCAGCCGCCTGGAACTGCTTTCTGCAACAGCACGCATAATTAATCATACACAACAACACACGCTCACAAAATCGATGCCGGAGTCAGCAGAGCCTCTGCTCACCTGTGCAATCTCATACAGCAGCTTGTAGTGTTCCTCTCGCTTCTGTAAAGTGCACAGATTGCAGCCCATTATAGCCGTTGTGGAAACGCCAGGCGTCCAATTTTCCCCAAGTAGTGGTGGCACGGACACAGGGGGTCACCCTCCACACCGCAGCGCTGGTTCTCATCAGTCACTCCTTGGCTGGCATCTCTTTCAGGCGTCCCATCCACACGCAGACGTCACAAACAAGCCCGGCTCACAGAAGGGGAACAGAAAACTCCAGCTGAGTGTAACAGAGGAGGGTTCAGATGTGATCAGCAGCGGTACAAGTAGCAGCAGCCGTTTCAGCATCAGCCTGTGTGTGTTTGTGTCTCCTCTCTCCTCTCCTGCTTCCTTCTGTTTCACAGGCTCTCTCACACATGCACACACACTCACACGCCGGAGTTGTGACTCTCGCTCACTGAGACACTCCCCCCTTTTTCCTCCTCGTTGTCGGCGCACATGACTACGCACATACCAGCTCATGAATAATAAGGCAGAGTGCTGTGATATTCAGGAGGGAGGCAGGGACAGGGGAGGGAACTGATGGAGAGGGAGGAGCGAGTGAGAGCAGGAGTGTGGGGTTCATTAAAAGAAAGGCAGTCACACAATAAGCTCCTTTGTGTGAGCAGCTTCAGGAGGAGGCTGTGCTGAGACGACACACTGTGGGCAGAGGAGGTTTTCTAAGGCTGATGGGTAACACACAATACATGTATCAGAGGTAATTCACTCAATGTGTATTTGCGGCACGAGTGGAGGTGTACCTTGTTCTGTTGATATCTTAAGAAACATACAGAAGAATACGTAGATAATTAAGATAGTAAGTACTACAACATCAGTAATGACAATTAATGAAGTGCTTTAGCCTAAACTCTTGATTTTACTTCAAAGAGGGGCTGCTGTTTGCTTTTTAAGGCTTTATACTGTCCCTCTGGTACCACCTTAGGAGCTTTACATTATCTACAGCTCAATAAATCCTTGTTTTCCTCACACTGGTGTTTGAGAAAACCCTTATTTCACCCTCTGTTTAAAATGCTTTGTATTAGCTGCTATTGCTTTAAGGCTCACGTGTTCCACAAACTCCCTTCTCTCTGATTAGCCAGTCCTCTGGATACCTATCAGGACAGAGCTATGGGCAGACCGTAATTTGAATTCCACCCCTCAAACATGTCATGAACCAGTTTGGACATCCGAATGCAGTGACGTTAGTTCAGCAAGTCTTGTGAAGTTCTTGCAGAAATCCCTGAATCTGTTCACTCTAGAAGTAGAACGAGATCTTCACAACATATGAACATTTAGCGGTTTGAAAATCTTCACATTTAGCATGAACATCCAGCACTGTTACTTCTTATTCATGTTTTTAAGATTTGGAAACAAGGCTCTAAATAAACACTCGCCAACCCACCAAATGTGGCTGAAAATTCATTTTGGCAGGTATTAAAAAAGACTCACTAGCCAACTTGGCCAGTGATAAATGAAGCACTTTACTATCTAGTTTGTGAAATGCGTGAGCACGGTTTCTATGGGACCACATCGTCACACACCTCTGTGTGCACAGACACCTCTCCCTCCAGGTGGTGCAGGATGTGTCAGTCTCAACTTGTCAGTGGAGAGTGGCCCTCTCCTCCCTCTCTTCATGGGATGCTCAGTACTGCCCTATGAACACACAGGAAGCGCCGCTGTTGGGAGTAGATGCATTCTCTCATGTCATTTTCTCGCGATCTCCCAGCTGGACAGGGAGAGTCTGCAGTTCTCTGTGTTGGGCAAGCATCTGTGGGCTAGGCCTCTGAACCGGAACATCTTGAGAGACTAGGCTTGCCCCCAACAGTGATACGAACTGTACGGGGCACAAAGGCTCCGCCCACTACAACCTGCGAGTCTAGATTTTTTTTTCTTGCGGGTGGTGGTGGGGGGCAGGTAGGAGGTGTTGAGGACTGTATTAAGTCAGCACACTGAAATGAAACGTTTTTTTCAAATGCCATACATAGGTCGTAGTAAAAAACAGTGTGCTAAGGTACGATAGTTTTACTTTCAACTTATAATATGCATTGTATTTATTAAATGACTCAATCTGTCTTTTTTACATAGGGAAAAAATTGGCTAGTGAAAATTGTAATGGGCTGGTAACTTCAAAAACGTACCAGCCACACTGGCTGTTGATCAAAAAAGTTGATTTAGAGCCCTGTTTGGGAAGCACAATACCCCGCTTTAAGTATTCAGTGAACAAATATATTTATTAGCCCCCCAACACCCCAAGGCTAGTCTTTCCTACTTTGACTCATCAGTTCCACTATTTGGGAAGAGATGCTGTGATTGGATATCAAGGTTCCCACTCTTTCCCTGAAATTATTTTCCACGACATTTTCAGCTGCTACAGAGAGAGAAAAACCTCAAACTCACAGACCCAAGCTTGCAGCACTTTTCATCGTACAGTCTCTAGTTTTGTCTCTAGGCACTAAGTCCTTAACAGGGTCTGAAACGTTGCTAAATCTAGCGACAAAGTCAGCTGGAAGCACTGGGCTGCAGAATTGCTCAAAGCAGAAATGAAAACTTGATTGACTGGTGGCGTCACATGGGGCGCTGCGCCCGCCAGAAGCAGAAAAGCGCTGTGCCTTGATGTTGCCCATAAGATAAGGTGACAACAGACATGCATATGCATAACTTTTAACCCGTTTGCATTCGCTCACAAGGAAGGGGGAGGGTGGATAATTTTACAGGATAACTTCAGTTTCCAGGACATTTGATTTTTTTTCTCATTTTCCATATGCATTCCATACATTCATTCATCCATCCATCCATCCATCCATCCTCTACACTGTGTAGCCTGTTCAGGGTGGCTGCAGCCTATCTTCGCTGTCTTAGGGCGAGAGGTGGGGTATACCCTGGACTGGTTGCCAGTCAATCACAGTGTCCATATGTTTTCCATGACTGGATAATTGGCCAATCCTTTTCCAGTTTTTCCAGGACGTATGAAAACCCTGGATATGTTTCAATGTGACCAAAGTCAGATAAAACCACATTTCTGAATATAAGAAAACATAAAAATCTGCAGATCTGGAACTCACACTTACTTGATTAAAGTTGTGGATTCAAAACAGCAGATAAATAATAGATTGATTATTTTTTGAGCAAATTTTGTAATGTAAAACCAAATCACTACCACTGTCGCTGTGAGGAACTTATTTCATATTTTCTCAACACAACTGAACCAAGCCATTTGCGAATTATCTGAGAAAATTAACTTTTCAGTCAAAGATGATGAGATTCAGCCATTCGTATAATAATCAAACGAGGGACTTAACATATTAGTGAGTTTTCTTCCATTATCTCAGTACAGAAAGCAGAATCAAACACACAGCAGTGCCAAACTATCTAAAAGTGAAATTAGAATTGACACAGACTGCTTGGGATGACAAATTGCATAGAGAGAAAAACAAATGATTGCATATTTATATCTCAATAGGCACTACAGGTGTCAATGATAACAGGGGTCTTCACAGCAAATTGGCAATCAGGAATGCCTGAGACTTTAGAGACAATATATCAGCCAGTCCTTCCCTCAAACTGCGATAATTGTGACACAATAGACCTTGGCTTTTGTCTCCACCATGGAATCCCCCTTTGCTAGCAGGAAGCTACACTAACGAGCAATAATTGTTAACAAATTGGCCTCCCAGAAAACAGCAGGGCTCGCCGTGCAGGAGACAGCTAAGGGTAGATGAGCGCTCATCAGCTGACTACTGGGCATCCCACCCCCGGGGACTCCATAATCCGATTTTCTGGGCTTTAATTTTGCTGCACTGCCTGGAGGCAAGCCAAACAGAAACCTACATCATACAGCACCATTATAGTTAATACTATCTACCGCCCTTACTCTGTCTACACTACCTAAAAAAAACATCCTTCCTACCATCTGCTCCCCATCCTGCAGACGCCACAAGGAGAGGGTTGGGGATTTTTTTTTTTTTTTTTGCTGTTGCCAGGCAATATCAAACCCATGAAGAGCTGTTCACTAAAGTGTCAATTTGACATCAAAGAGTCTTGTTTGAAGTGGGGCTATCATACTGCTTTTGATGAACAGGAGCCATTTGCTTGTGGTACATTGGATTGCGGAGAAATGTGAGTAAGAGGCAGACTCTGAGAGTGTATCAAGGAAGAACTTCCTGTGTAGTTACGAGTTGTGGTGATACAGATACTAGGATGAGTGTCAGCCAACCAGTATCATTACTGGACTAAAGTGAAGTAGGTATCCTGTCAAATGATTGGGTTTCAGAGTGGTGCTTTCTGTGCTTGCCAAAACTAGTGAATTGAGGTTTAATAAAATAAACTGAATGTTTTTCTTCTACCATCCTGTCACTGGAGGGTTGGTATCAAGGGTTCTCTGGGCATGTGAGGAAGCGGATTATTTCAATTTGTGGTGAGTAAAAAAGCATTTTTTAGAGACAAAGAAGCAACAATACGTAGGAAAAGCAGCATTCCATGAAGACAGGAAGTAAAAGATAAAATTAAAGTAGCCAGGAGATTTAAAGGGATTTGCATGCTGAGGATATAATAACAGCATGGGATGTCTGGCATCAGTGTTTCTCTGTTTCTAGACATCTGAACGAGGGCTCTGTTGAAGCAGGTGTGCTGTAATTATCTGGAGAAAAGTCAAGCTGCATGGCTATCGTTATGTGGTCATTAACAGACCCTATAACAACAGACACAGCCAGAGTGAAGACACTCTGAGGACCATGAATGTCGTGTGGGTCGTTGCGGTGTGTCTACCCTTGTCAGACACCATAGTATTCAGTATCAGTGGATGCTCAAGTCTTTGTATTAGAGAGCAGAGAGTAGCAAACCTGTTCGGTCTAGTTGTCTGTCGTCAGAAAGGTTGGAACATTTAAGACTCATCCCCACCCAAAGACAAATGTCAGACTGAAACTGAGCTGACGACATGTACTCAGGGTTTAAGACTGGATGACCATCCCGGACTGGTGTTGCACTCGCTGACCCCTAAAGGTTAAGAAGCTCATCGGTCACGCAAATGCTCTCTCATCATCTGTGCAGCGAGGCCGATACTGTAGCCTCTGCCTGCGGTCAAGCAGCACCTCATGATGGGACACGTGGAGTGAAGGATGCTCTTTGAAGAGTGCATTAAGACTGATAAAAGCACTCTCGAGGTGCTTTATGGCTGGGGGTTTTACTGTGTGAGGGGCTGAATTTACCTGAGACTGCATTTCCAGTGTGACCGGAGGTCAAGATTGGCACATTATAGATACATTTAGTAAAAGCATTTACTCTCTGACAGGGTGAAGATATACAGAACATATAATCCGTCTCCAGGCCTAGCCCTGGTAGAGGTTCAAAGTGTTCGTTATGATCTATGTTAACAAAATATGACACTACTCAAATGAATTTTACTGTTTAACATTTGAAAGGAAAATGAAAGTAGCTAAAATCGAAAAAAGGCTTTATTTCACTTTGACAGCCGTGGACTCTGTCTCCTTCTCATGTCCTTTCCGACTGTCCAGCAGTCGTTTATCATCGGTCCTGCCCTTTGCCTGCTCGGGTAGAAACAGGCCCTCAATCGTGTTCATTCTCTCAGTTAATGGGCCTCACATCGCTGGACATGGAAAAGTGATTTGTCCTCGCCATGATGGGTGTATTTTGTGGTTTCTTCAATTGCATTTTTGACAAACTGATATTTGAGCTCACCTCAAACACAGAGGTATAACCTTCAGCCAGTTGTGTGATGTAGTTATATGGCCCAGCTGTAAACCCTGGTGGCCTCACACATGCCTGTCTGAAGCTCACACAGCCACACAGTCCCTTTCTTGGTATTATTCCATGTATTTTGTATGCTCAAAACAAAACAGCTATTCCAATGTAGTACATTAGACTTCTAGGAAAAGTTCCTCAAACAGCCTCCTATGTCAAATGAATCAACATATAGCTGCATCTGGTTCAAACGGGCTGACAGGCTTCTCATTTGGATGACTTAAAGGACATATGATGAAGGACAATTCTGGTAGAAACTTTTTACAACAGGTGTGCATGAAAAGTTGATGTTACATTGAGGAGGCTCATGTCAGCTGCCTTCCTGCATAAGAAGGTGATGTGTGAATAAAAAACAAGTGATTCTGTGGTGCCGGTTTGGCCAAGTGGTTCGGTTACATCCACCCTGCACTGAGCCTGTAGACCTTAAGCGGGTAGCCAAGGCTCAAATCCAACCTGCAAGGGCTGATTGATAAGTTGTGGGCCTCATATTTAAGGGTCTGACTTTTGGCGGACATATTGTATTATTTTTCAACGTAATCCCCTTCAGGATCTATACACTTTTGCCAGCAAAGCCACTATTAAAGAAGTCCTTTTCTTGACCATTCAGAAAGTCCTCTGCTGCATGTATGACATCATCATCTGACCAGAATTGGTTACTGGAAATGGCCTTTTTCAGTTTTGGAAATACGTGAAAGTCTGATGGAGTGAGATCAGGCGAATAAGACGGATGATCAATCAATTCAAAGTCACAGTCATTAATGGCAGCCATGGCAATGACAGACTTGTGAACAGGGGCATTGTCTTTGTGAAACAACACCTTTACTGAGTTTTCCGCAGGGCTTGAGTTTAATATTTTCTCTTAACTGCCTAAGAAGTGATGTGACCATTTCTGGGGTTGCAACAGTGGCAGGTCTTCCAAGACGGGCATCATCCCCAAGGCTCTGCCGCCCACATTTAAATTCCACCACCCACCATTTCACTGTAGCATATGAAGGGGCATCACTCCCTAGTGTTGTTACCATATCAGTATGGATATCCTGAGGTGATAGACCTTTCTTATGCTATAAGATTATATATAATATAATATTGAATCACTGCTCTTTCAGCATTTTTGTCCATTTTGTAAAAGTCACTTGCCTTGTTTACTTCAGAGAGCTACCTCTTTGACATAAACTGACCAAATGACACCAGCCTTAAATAGTCAGGGAACAGTAGAGCTGAAAAAGGACATCCCTGCTTCACTTCTTCAATACAAGACTCACAACTCATCAATCAGCCCTCGTTTGGTCCCTTTAGCAGCAGGTTACATCTCACTCTCTCTCCCATTTTCCTGCTTTATTTCTCTGTTCTGTCCTCCTAAAACAGGACACCTCATTACGTTTCTTTCTTCCTTGACTGTGCAGATAAGTTTCCAAATGAGTCATGGAGCCACTTCTTTTATTGTCTCCTCGGAGCCATCCTCACCAAATTTGAAACATTCCTGGACCAGGCCAATAGAGTACTTTTCTGTTTGATTTCTGTTTTTCAGTGAAGTTGATTTGCTCTCAAAGTTCTGCTAAAAAGCCTTGGACAGAGCTTTTGTGACAGAAAATGTAATATTCCCATAACAGTTTTTTTGCAGTTAAGGTCCATGTGGTGAACATGTTTAAGTTATCATGTTGAAGTTGACAAATGTGGTTCCATGTAACCCAAATGCAACCAGCATCACACTCATCAAGTATGATGAACGTGTTTCAGATATAAAGTGAGGATCAATACGGGCTCATTGAGTGTGTATTCAAACACCTGTGTAAGTTTGTAGTAGCCTTGAAATCAAAAAGTGAGGCGTTTTTAAAAAATGATGAGAGATAGTTGCTGTGATTACTTGTCTATAGCAATGTCTGCCAAGAATACCAAGTGTCCCAACAGTGTTTAATACATAAACAGGTTTATTAGACCAGTGCTGACACTCTTCGATGTGAGCTGTAAAGATTGAAATCCTGCTCACGTGAGCGGAGAGCCGTGGGGGAACTGAGAGCGGTTTGTGATGTGGTGCCGGGCTCAGATCTGATTGCCCACTGCAGCTGTAAAGCAGCTGCTCCCCCTGGGTATCCATGTGACCTGGATTGGGAGTAATTAAATGAGGCTCCCTTTTATGAATGAATCATGGTGGCAGGCGTCTCCTCTCATGACAGCTCTGACAGGAGTTGGTTCAGCGCAAACACACGGAAGCACAGGTGGGAGTTTCAAAGCCAGCGTGGCTGGGCTGTGGGAGGCCAACCAAAACATCTTTCTCAATGACAATAAATTATTAAAAAGGGCTAGAATCTTTAATTCATGTGGGAACATGGCCATGGATAAAAATAGCGCATGGCTACCTAATTCATAGTCAGAGGTAGCAATTCAAACTCATGCTGCGAAACACACAAATGGTCTACATCACTTCACTTCAAATCAATTAAATATAATTACTAGATTGTATGACTCATTAGCATTTATAGCTACATTTTGCAAATAAAAAGCATTAATTATCAATTACTATAATATTTTCTATGAGCAGAGCTGAGTCTCCTCGCTATTTCTCATTAATTATTGGTGGCAGTAAACATTTGTATGAAATGCTCAACTACTTTGCTACTAATGCATATTTTTGCTGGGACTTCACACCCCTTCAGCAGAGCTTACCCAATACCCACAAAACTGCACGTTTCATACTGTACAGCTCCAGACAACACAGCTGCACTTCAAGAAATCAGGTTAACTAACCCTGATGCGCCCACCTTCACTCTCGTCTGCATGAAGATGAAACAAAGTGCACATCAAACAGGAAAAAGTACGTCTTTTCACTCTCTGGCTGTAAAACTGCTGAAAAAGTGACAGATGTCAAACATTCAGTGTCGTCAGGGGGAAAAAAGCTAAATGATGAAGGATTAAAGGATGCCCGTAGGATGCAGACGATGAGTGATGTTGCTCTGATGGATGCTTCCACTTAAGGACTGAGTAACATGACAAAAGTTAGTGGGAGAACAGAGAGTAGTGAGCAGTACACAATTTTTTACCTGCCATTCTCACTTATTTCCAGGCTGTGGTAAATGCTTGATTCTGAATGGTCAAAATTGTGTGACAACACGGAGTAGTTCACCTACAAAAGTCACACCAGAGAAGAGCAAAACACACACATAACCTCTGCCTGTTGACATGTTTAACGCTGTGACATTTGCCTCTTTATGTTTATGGGTGTGTCAACTGCAGAGCTCTTAGGAGGAGAGCTGTCAACACAAATATTCCTGCAGAGGTCCTGTTCACTTCATGAAGCACCACCTTCAGTGGAAATGTTCAGTTCAATGTGAATCATGTCAGAAAAAAAGGTAACTCCTGAGCTTGACTTTGGACCATTAATGTTCGGTTTAGAGTCAGTTTGTTCAGGAGGCTTATAAATCTGTTGCCATATGGAAGCTTTATGTCAGTAAAATTGCAGGGACTTATTTTTAACCAGGATTTTTTTTATTATTATTTAATGAAATAATTTTAAAATCAATGTTCTCTCATTTTTAGATGGAAACCATGTAAAAATTTCAGGGTCTGACTCACCCTGTTAAGATTCCAGTTTGTATAACCACCACATGATGATTTGATTTTGTGTTTCATTATTGTTCCTTGTTTCTTGTGGTTCCTGGTGTTGTTTCCCTTGTGTGTTTTCTGTCTTCTTGATCTTAGTTAAGTCTTTAGCGTTTCAGTTTAATTTTGTCGTTTCTTTTCATGTTTTTTCTTCTGCACTTCCACTTCAAAAATAGTGAGGACCTTTTGACCTCCTGACCTTTTTCATGAACATACACACACTACAGTAACATTAATGATGACCAGTGCAATATTAACCCCTTCTGTGGAATAACTGAGCATATCTATTTTCACACAACAGTATATTTTTTGTCTTTACTGTAGTGTTGAGATTCTCACATGTGCAATTTCATTTCAGACTGTAAATATCTATTTTAATTCTGTACGCTGACAAGTGACTTTTTCTAACTCAAGCGACTCTTTGTAACTTGTAATACATAGAAAACATACGTTTTAAGACTTGTTTTGCACATCTTATCTCTACGCAAGTTTTATTGTTTAATGCACTATAAATGGGAAATTTTTTAACTATTTTGTTGTACAACTGTGTTATCAAAATCAAGGCATTCTATTCTATTCTATTCTAAAATATGAATAAAGTCTCCATCAAAAGCCAAAAAAAAACAAAGAAAAGAAAAAAGAAAAGAAAGAAAATAGAAAAAAGAATCAACTTTTCAAAACTAAGTCTTCATCAATGTATGACTGAAGTCACAAACATGAATTCCAGGTAAACTTGAGCTGTGAATATTAGAAACAGAAAATTAGAATCGGGAAATATCACTATCAGTGTTTGCAAAACAAATTTTGAGCCCTAATCTGTACCGAGTTTCATTTTCCATCAGATGCTTAAATCATTTATTTATAGTTTTTAATAATGAGATGTGTGTACAACAATTAACAATTAACTTGAAAAACAACACAAGAATATCATTCATGCAGTACTGATTCACCCAATATGCACACTACGCAGGTTGCTTAGGGCCCCGCAACACCAAAAGAGGCTCTGTGAAAAACAAAAAAACAACAAAAAAAAGGAAATGACGTGACCGTCCGTTGCACATGTGTCCATGATTCCCAGCGCATCAGCCTAGCAGGACAGAATCAAAATGAAGCAGAGTTACCCCTCAGGGATTGAAAAAAGAAAGAAAAATGTGCATGACAATGAGCTGCGGGAACAGCAGTCAGGTAACTCTCCTCTCCGGGCAAGAGTGTGGGAGGGAGTAGTCGGTGTTTGACCTACATTAACAGGGCGTTGAGCTCTGGGTGAACTCCTGTCACCGTATGCGTTTTGCTGGCTTCTAAAAATTTAGTTGTAGTGCAGGGGGGTGGGTGTAAGCACTGGGTGTCAGGTGGAGTTCAGTTAGGAGGGCCCCTTAGCAGAATTTTGCCTAGGGCCCCATGGAGGTCTTAACCGGCTCTGCATCCACCAGTATTTAGGCGACCCTCCTAACCTGGTGAATACTCATGTCAGTAAACAGCATGCTGTATTAATAACGCTTCTTTTCTCTGATAAATCTAATGTCTATGCAAAAGCTGAAATTACTCTGGTGACATTTCAATTACTGGACTAATGCAAGCTTATTTCCCAATTGACAAAGCTTCCTCCTTTAGAGGTAACAGAATTAAACCCATATCACATGCTGCTGAGTAGAATGTCATCTGTTGCATTAATTCAGCAAAGCCAATTAAATTTCATTTTGCCTAAAATAAATATTAGTATCCAAAAATAAAAGTCTGTATAACATCATGAAACCTTCCTGTCACATCTCAGTGGTGCACTGATCTCAGCAGCCTGTCAAAAGGCCCCTGAAAGACTGAGCTCTAAACACTGCACAGGTTTAACACATGTAAGAGTAGTGACCTTTTCAGAGATGAAACATTCAGTTTGATGGTTTAAGCTGCGGGAGGAGAGGGGAATAAGTGCAGCGGTGAGTGAAAGACAAGATATTTCCTGTTACCTTCTCTGCAGGACGCCTGTCTGCTTCATATTCATTCTACCTCGAGCTGCAGGGCGTGTGGTCTGAACTGCCTTCTGCTACCATGAGAACATTTTCAATCACATGACACTGTGACCCCGATACCACATGAGAAACAGGACACCCTCAAGACATCCTGTGCTACTGCTTGTGCCTGCCTTCCCTGCAGTTCTGGGGAAAGTGAGAATAAATGTTGACCCCCTTTTATTCAGCTATGATGCTGTCTGAGCCTCCCTTTGAGGAACAGTAATGATTTCAGGAGTGTAAAGCACTCTAGCATAAATAAGGCTGACCAGTGGAGTATGTCATATCTGTAGATCTAACAGAGACACATTACAGGTCCAAAGGTCTGCCTGCTCCTGTAGCCTGAGGTGTTTAATGATATTTCTGGCCCGATACAATCCCTCTGTTTGATGTCCTCACCCTTTATATCATATTATCCGACACACGGTAACAAGACCAAAGAGCCCCTCCTGCTGAATAAACCTCCATTAACACAGCCATAAGAAGGTGAGATGACACAGAATATGAAAAAAGCCTGATAATAATAGGCTACAGTGACATGTTCTAAGGTAGTAGGTGCTTCCAGGTTTTAAATAAGCCTACAAAAAAAAAAAAACAACAACTTGTGTTTCTACGTTGAACGAGGGTGGAACTCTTTCCAAATTTGGAAAAGCATTTAAAAGTAAAGGAAGTAAAGGAAAATGCAATACAAACAACAGAATATTGTAATATTAATTATTCCGATAGTACACATTTCAAATAAAAAAAGCTGTTTTTTTGTATCTTAAAGCAAACCTTGAAACCCCATTCAAACCAGATGCAACATTTATGTGTATATACCCTTAAGGCAAGTTGTGACATGTAGGTCATTTCAGATGGTGTTATTATTTTCAAGACCATTTCTTACCTCTAAGGCAGCTAACATCTACATGCATGCCATGATATTATCACACATAAATTATCCTTTCTCAACTTGGCCACATGCAACCGAGAGTACTCCAAAACCCATCTCTCTTTAAGAAGGCAGATAAATTTTGGACAGGAAACCTTTTCATTTTCATTATTGTAACATTGTATTAAAAAATAAATTGTTTTGGATTGCTTCCAAAATTTTACAGATGTTTGTCTGGTTTTCAAAGTCTTTCAACGGTCTGGCCCCCCAGCCACTGAGTAACTTCATCCAGAAAATAAACAATGAGGGACAAAAAACTATAGCGCTATGGTGTATGTGCACTGTGGTTTAAGTCCTCTACTCTCCATATCTCCTGTCCGTCCTCAGCTGTCCCATCTCAAAACAAAAATCAATAAAATAAAACACCTGAAAAGTCTTTCATCACAAAGAAGATTCATTAAAGAAATGCAAATGAGGAGGAAACAACAGCCATAGCCAGCATTAGCATCACAAAAAAAATAAAATAAAAAAATGTGGGGCTGATTTGAGAACTACAGAAAGTTAAACAGGGACAACAGAAATGAAAGCATATATAGTCTAACCTGACGAATTTATGTAGAAGAGAAGACCAAGAACTTTTCCAGCTTTTGGCATTATTGTAATCGTATCCTTAGCCACTGCTACTGTGCAGCTGAACTCTACACACATTCACAGTCCGATCAACAATCATCAGCATTACATGTATTACCGTGGACGTATGTTGTGATGTTTTGTCAGTAAGAGAGTGAATTTACTGATTGCAGATTAAAAACAGAAAAACCCAAAAAATCCCTCCATACAT